>JAQOOD010000002.1:27460533-28070289 GCA_029633175.1 Citrus glauca
ATATTTTTCAAATTTATTTTTAAGATAATTGATTTTGTATTCTTCTAAACCTCCTTAACAACAACCCCAAATGATCTTTTTGTTGAAAATTGATTAGAGAAAGAAAAAAAAAAGTAAATGAACAATAACACAGTTTGACCATATGAAATGAACAATATTATTCATGTATACGGTACTGTTTACATGAAGCAGTGGAGCCAATCTAAATAGTCTGTAGTAAAGAGTAAAGACTGATTTGTAAAGCATGTATGTTAGCAACTGATGTTTTTCAAACTTGGTGAAGTTTGATGTTGTTGAAAAATTAATGGGAGAATGATTTTTTTTTTTTGGGCTTGCGGAGAATTCAAGTCAAATGTATATCCAATCTGATAAGATTTGAATGTGTGGATAATTTTGGCACCTTAAGAAAATTGTTAAAAAGGTGGAGCAAACTCAACAAATTGCTCTAGAATTAGTAAAAGAAATACTAATATTCTTGCAAATGGTGACTTTCTTTTTAAGAGACCAGGTTAGTTATTTTGGCATGTAAATCTCCAAGTTGCTATGAAAGAGAAGATGTTACTGTTAATGGGGTCCATAAAATTTGCACATAAGGTATGGTTGGCATTGATGTAGGGTGTGTGGTGGAATTTATGTCGATGGCTGACGACTTCCAAGAAAGCCAACATGGAAGTTGCAACATAAATTTCAGCGGGGTATTTTGATAGGTGTCGAAAAAAAAATCTTAGAATGGTTGATTTTAAGTGGTATTCTATTTTTGTAGTGGAGTATGATAATTTTCTATGTTGAAAATTATGACTGTTGGTGAAGACAGTGCTTTATAGCAGTAACTATGAATTTTTTTTAAATCAAGGTGGAGATTATTGAAAATTGATTAAAAAAATAAAAAAGGTCGATGAACAGTAACATAGTTTGACCACGTGGTGAACAGTAACGTATCATGAACAGTAATACGATTTGAACAATGCTATCAGTTTGATTATAAATAAGAGAGCCTTTTATAAGCTTTCATGATTCTAGAGACATAATTCAAATTGAGAGGAGAAAAATATTTTTAAGCATGTAGATATATTGTAGGAGCATTTGACTCCTCAATATAGGTATTATGAGCTTGCTTTATTAAGGAATATTTCTCGGAATCATCTATTTGAGGCTTGAGTGAGAGAAAATTATTTCTGAGAATGTGACTGTAAAATATTTCTCTCTAGTTGTCTTTTGACAACAACCGTGATTTTTCTCCAGATTTAGAGTTTTCCAAATAAATTTTGTATTGTGTGATTGGTATTTTCTTCATTTAATTTTTCTATTAATTTGTTGTTTGACAAATCTTGGAGTAATCTTAGGAGAAAACTCAATTTCCTAACATCTTTTAGTATAAGTAAGAAGTAAAATTTAAAACTACATAAAATATATATAAAACTAAAAATTAGATATAATTTTATTGATATTTCATATATGTCTAGTAATATAAGAGTGTATTTTCATTTTGTTTTGACTTGATCCACAAAAAAAATAATTTTGCTCAATTATCTTTTATAGTAAACAAACACTATGATAGAAATTTTTTTTTATAAATGTCTTAATATAAATATTGAATTTATGGTTAAACCAATTAAATAAAACTTATTCTAATTGTTTCCAACTCAATTGATGAGAAAATTTTTACTTTGCTCAAATAAATTAAATTAATAAACTATTTTCTTATTAAAGTTTAGTGTTAATTTATATTTTTTTATATTATTTTTATAAATACTTATTTTATTGATAATTTTAAAATACTAATTTACTACTCTTATATTAATTAATTAATTTTATTTTCGTTTAATAATAACCTATACGTAACTTCTGATAGTTAGCAAATGCCAAACAGAAACAGAAACACAAACGCATCGTAAAGAATTAGAAGGCGATTATTGCTTTGTTGTCGAATTCTTGAAAATGTTGAACAAACTTTTAAAGAAATCAAAACTCAAAAGCACACTCTTAATAGCTCTGGTGCCATGTAAGCAAAGCAAAAGCAAAAGCAAGTGAATCTCACAGAGAAAAACAAACCCAGCAGAACAAAAATAGCTTGTTTCAGAAAAAATTAAAGACATGTCTTTGGGTTATGCAGAGAAGATGTGGGCAGTGTTGGAATGTCCGAAATTTTCGACCCACCTCACCTGTTACAACAAAAAGTATACTCTTTTTTCGTTCAAACTTCTTGTTACTTCTTTGCATGTTCATTTTTTGTTCTTGCTTTAAAGTTTTGTACTTTCTTGTGTTTCTTGAAATTCTTGAATTTAAAACTCATGCAAAAATGTGCTCAAATTTGAATGTGGCATGCATGCTGTGATGGGTTGTGTGTGATTTGTATTTGTGGTTTTATTTTAAAAAAATTAATAAAAAAATTGGGTAGTGCATCTGTTGATATCTGATAAAGGAAGTTAGGGTTTTAAAGAAGTGCGTGGTGTGAAATTCTTGTTTTACAAGATTATTAGATGTTAGGGATGGAGCAGGGGAGCAAGTAATTCTAGTAAGGGTGATGAAAACTTTTGATGATCTCTAGCTAGATAATCTCTAGCAAGTAATCCTTAACATGCAGCATGGTTTTCTTGGTAATGAAAATTTTGAGTCTTATATTTAGGATTCTAAGTCATTTTATTTTGATTGCGAAGGAAGGCGTGTGTGTTTTGTGATGTATGGAACTTCTGGATCACAATTCCATGTGCGCTGGCTATTTTCTGAAAATTTTGTTTGGTTGCTTGTCTTGTTCAAAACAAAACACATAAGTTTCCAATGTTTTGTTTGCATGAGGAGTTCTTTTGAGCACCAGTAGATTGTGGATTTTGACATGATTTGGCTGACATCAGTATCTTTTTCTGTTTAATGGTAGATTGCAGAGCTTGCAGTAATGATAAAGAAGGTGCGGAACTCCTTAAGAATCCTATCATATTGTTGACTTGCAGGATTAATAACCAAAGCCTTTTTTAAGTTGTCTTTTCCTGCACTTGCAGAGTAAGCATCTGGTGGCATTTACAGGTGCAGGGATATCAACTTCTTGTGGGATTCCTGATTTTAGAGGTCCCAAAGGAGTTTGGACGCTTCAAGTGAGAATCACTGTTTTTTATTTTTAGTAGTTGGTTTTTCTTTCAGTGGTGCATTTTGGCAGTTACAATGACTGTTACATGTTGAATTTCAGCGTGAAGGCAAAGGTGTGCCTGAAGCATCACTACCATTTGATCGTGCAATGCCAAGTATTACCCATATGTCCTTGGTTGAACTTGATAAAGCCGGCATCTTAAAGTTTGTTATAAGCCAGGTTTGATTCATGCATCTTCCCATCAATATATTGTTCAATTTTCCATTTTATTGTACTCATGAAAATTTTAATATGAACTTACATGTTGACTATTTCTTTTAATCCTTTGTCTTTTTACATAAACTTCTTAGACATTTGGGTCAATGGCTAAATATTAGTTCTGACCGAAGGATATAGATTAAATCTCTACTTAATTGTTTCTAACAGTGTGATAGAAAAGCTTGAGTTAAAGTTTTTGGTAATTGGTTTAATTTTGTGGCTTCTCAATTAAAGGTCTTCTATTGACTGAAGTTAACGCATAGATATGTGGCACAACTTGAACCTCATGATCATTAACCTGCAAGAGATATTAGCCTGAGATGGTTATTTTTTCTTACCTACCATTCCATATGTCTAGACACTTCATGCTCTGATGCTTTTGATATTTGTTTCATTTTCAATTTTCAGAATGTTGATAGCCTGCATCTGCGTTCTGGAATACCAAGGGAGAAACTTGCTGAGTTGCACGGCAATTCTTTTCGAGAAATTTGCCCATCTTGTGGAGTAGAGTACTTTTACTTATTTTTCCTGTTCACAATGTGCTTCAGTATTTTGATTTAATCATTTGGAAGAACCTTTCTCCCTGTCTCACTTTCTCTTTAGGATTTCAGTTGATATAGAAATTCAATTTTATTTGACATGTACAGGTATTTGCATGATTTTGAGATAGAAACCATTGGTATGAAGAAAACACCACGCTGTTGTTCTGACGTTAAATGTGGGTCAAGACTTAAGGACACTGTTCTTGATTGGGAGGTAACTTTCTACTGCTTTTCTACACTGCACTGTTAATGTAATACTTGATTTCATGCTTTGCCATCTGCTTTGCTGTTTCATTTGTATTATTTAATCACTTGATACAAAGACAAATCAGATTGTTTTAGTTATCTTAACAAAGTTAATGCTGCTGATAGTCTTATTGCTTTTATTTCAGGATGCATTGCCACCAGTAGAGATGAATCCAGCAGAGGAAAACTGTAGGATGGCAGATGTTGTTCTATGCTTGGGTGCCAGGTGTGTTTCCTTAATATATGTCTGTGCTGCACCGTTATTATCTTCATTAAAGCTGTAATTTTTTGCTTTAGATCATGCAGTGGAGATGGAAATTTAATTCCCCCTTCATTATCTTTCCTATGCTTTGGAGTTGATATTTTAAAAATAAATGAATTAATTCCCCCATTAGCCCTCATTTATCTGTTGCAATCATCTGGTAATTAAAAATCACATTTAGCCGTCCTCTTTTTCTGATAAGAGTATTTTGCTATCCTTTGGATTATTCATTTCTTGTGCCCCCTTTTTTTTTTCAACTTTACCTGATAGTTCAGTTCAGGAAGTGTTCACATGCTATGCTTCAGAGTGGTGGAGTAATTACACACAAAACTCTTTGACATGTCATCAAGTAAATTTGGAACAACTTACTAGTCAGCCTAGTAAAAATTGTATATAGATGCTCGAATTTTAGCAGTTTAAAACTTTATGTCTAAGGCTCGAGGTTCTTAGAAGTAGTCATCTTTTTATGTGAACAACATTTTCTTGTGTGCAATTTTCCTTTTCTTTTCTGTCTCTTTTAGTACTCCATTCAGATTGCTGTTGTGCAGTTTGCAGATTACTCTGGCTTGCAACCTTCCTTTAAAATCACTTCCTGGTGGGGGTAAGATCGTAATTGTAAACCTACAGGTATTTCTTTATTTCTTTTTCCTTCACTCATGAATCTGCTATGCTATTTTTTTCTAGTACAGGCTGAAATTTTTATGTTTAACTGATCACTACTTCAAGGATGTACTAAGGCCATGACATTATTGGGCTTTTCTTTCACATTATAAAATATGACAAAGACCTTTACTGGTATAAGTCTCTTGGGGGACTTGTGTCTCATGATCATTAAAATAATTTTGTATCAATTGACTTAACTTTCTCTTCTCATCCAGAGCAAGTATTTTATGCATATGATTAGTCAGCATCGTTTTTGACTGCTCTCTTTACTTTTCAACTTATATGTCCAGCAAATGCCAAAGGACAAGAAAGCAAGTTTGGTTGTTCATGCTCCTGTTGACAAGGTACAGTTATCTTATTCTGAATTACTAAGCATAGAATGCTTAACAATTTTTTGTGTTACTGCATATTTTGTGCTTCCATTTTCTCTCATCTTTGTCAATTCCACCATAATAGTTTTAAGTTCTGACAATTCATTTGTTATGCAATAAGAGGATGGCTTTTTTGAAGCACATATTGAAACATCATTGCAGTGCTGCATTGTAACTCAGGGTGGCTGTCCTATTCGTACCATGACCAATACATAAGAAGCTCCTGGTATAAACCAATAAACTACAGGATGGGACCCTGCTCATATTGAATTTTTTTTCTGTTCCTTGCATTTTACTATGGGATGCAAAAGGGTTTTTTTTATAGAACCAAAGGGCAGTATTATTTATTATACATTTCAAGGAACCAAACTTTGTCTGTATATTATAAAAGAAATATGTGAAGTATGTAGTGCTTATTAATCAGTTGCATTAGTATATTTTCAGTGCCTTTTTTATCTTAACATGCTAGATCATCAAGCATATCAGACATCTTCGAACTGACTTGATTCTTTTGATCAACAAAAGTGTAACTTGAAAAACGACAGGTGATTGCAGGGGTTATGCATCATCTTAATCTGTGGATTCCTCCTTATGTTCGAGTAGATCTTTTTCAGATTAATCTCGATCACTACTCTAGGCCATCACGATCAGGTATCTTTCCAGCTTTTTGCCTATTTTCATATATCTATCTGTAATAGGTTTGCTGATGGAAGACATCATTTGGGATCCCAAGCTTTTTTATTCAAAGTTACGAAGTTTTGTCACAATTTGTGTGTGACTTAAGCTTGCATTTTACCTTCTTTCTGAGTGAATAATGACTGCTGCGCTGCAAAGGCTGGAAAAATACTTATTTAGACTATCTTTTAGTTATTATTTCTCCCATGTGTGGGGAGTGATATAATCCAAAAATAAAATGGAGTGCCTAATTGTATTTGTGATTTTTGGGAGCAATACAGACAAGCATGTGAAATGGGCTCTCAGGGTAGGCAGTGTTCATGGACCCAAAGCTCCATTGCCCTTCGTCCAATCAGTCGAGGTATTTCCTTTTCACCTTAGATATTAATATCTTTAGAGGGATGATTTTCTTTTTTGCAGTTGCTGTGAATACGGTTTAACCTTCAAACAAAGGCACCAATTATCCCTCTCAATCACTTCCTGTTGGGCGTCTTTGGTAGCCCTCATTATATAGTATTAGGACTCCTCATAGCATTAAAATCTTAGAATATCATGTTTGGTGACTACTCCTCACTGTATTTTAATGTGGTCAAAAGAAGCTTGTAATGCAGTCAAACCCGCATAAAATAAACCCGTGTGAGAGTCGGGTTTACGCGGGTTTGTAATTGTTTTGAGACAAAAAAAAAATTCGCTTTCATTTTCGTTCTCCTTCTCTGTGTAGTGGCTCGCCTGCACCTCCACACTTCCACTCCACAAATCTCAACTCCACGCCACCACTGCGTCAAACACCACCAGCTCCGTGTGATTTGCCTTTATACCGCCACTGTCTCACGATACCACCGTGACACCACCAGCTCCATTGTCTTCCCGATCTACCTCCGCGACTTGCGAGACCACTGCACGGCATGCCTTTGCGACACTCCACCACCATGCTCCACTGCCTTCATCATGCCGTTGTGCCTTCGTCATTTTTGAAACCGTGAGGGTCTTATCTTTGTGTTAGTATGTTAGATCATGCATACTTTTTTTGTGCTTGGTTTGATTATTATTCTTTTAAAGAAAAAGGATCATTTGTTGTTTTTGTGATTTACTTAGTTTCTTATATATCTTCAGTTAAGAAAATAGAATGGAGTCTTCTTGTTGCCTTTAAATTAAATTGGTATTTTGTTTGATTATGTTATTGTGAGGCTTTGATTGAGATTTTGTTACTTTATGTTGTGAATGGATGAGTTCATAGATCTCTGCCCGACAATTGTTTGATGAATTGTCTAAAAGAAAAAGAATTTGGTGCTTTGCTTCACTAATTGTGGCCTAGAAATTATTACCACATGTAGAAGTATTTCCAATCTGTAGTTGACTTTACATTAAGAAAAAATTATCCTAATTGTTTGGCTAAAGTATTTTTGTGGGTGGATTTTTGGCAAATGTAGCTTCAGCCTTCGTGTGTAAACCAAAAAAATAAATAAATAAAATCTTGCAGGATTGTACTATTAATGCAATTCCAAAGCACAAGATGAAGCGTTCTTGTCTGTGAATGGTGATTTTTGGAATGAAACAGGTGGCTTGAAAAATTTGCAATTATTCTTGACAACTAGTACTTTCGATTCTGGATTTGCAAATTAATAGTAATAAACATCATGTAATGGTAGAGAAATTAATATTGAAAAAGGAACTTGAAAATCATTAAGATGAAATCTTATGAATTTACTTTAGTTCTTGAAAGGAAGTACTGAGGCAAAACAGAATTAAAGAGCAGAGCTATTCTAGAGCCATTAAATTTAGAAAAGAACCAAAAAAAATTAAGTTAATGATTAGAAAGAAACAACGATCTGATATAAAGGAATTTGAAATTATATTGATAAGTCTTTACGTTATGACCTTGTGCAGTGTCACCATGGGTAACTTTTTTAGCATATGTAAGGCTTCCATTGCTGACTTTGCTGTCATGATTTTGCCTCAGAATTTTGTTTTACTACTGTTTTGATTCTTGACTTATTCTGCTTTTGGTCATATCTGTATGGCTAGATATTGCATTTTCTTATCTTTGAGGATGCCTTCTTGCTTGACAGCAAACTTTTTCTGCTTCTATTACACGAATCTATCTCGTTCAAGGATCTAATGGCAAAAAATTTAATACCTCTATATTTAATTTTTTTAAGTACTAATAAATATTATTTTATAAATATATAATATAAATTAATTGCAAAAAATGAATATAGTATAGTGCAACACCAAACATAGTATAACTAAAAATTAATACAGTACAATTCAACACCAAATATTGTACCACATTGTTATAATACAATGCTAATGTAATACAACATAATACAATACACCAGCATAAAAATAATGCAATACAATATAATACAATACAGTGTGTCAAACGCATCCGTTATGTTTTAAGACTCTTTGCCTTCTTGCTTGCTTTTCCCTTGCTCATATTCTGATTGAATCTGTATTTAATTCTCCTGTATTTGAAATATAGGTTTCTTTCTCAGACAGGCCAGATCTTAAAACAGCCATTTTGAATAAACAACCATTCAAGCTGAAAAGGTATCATCCATCAGAAATAGCGCTGCAATCACTGGTGTGAAATAGCACATTTTGTGCACATTAGACATAAAATTTGGTCGTCTTCATATTATTTACTGTTACACAATAAATTTACTGTACATATTCTTTGATTTTATCTACTGCTTTCACCAATGAGTTTTGTGAGGGGGATTCTAATTGTTTTACCCCTTCATGTGCATGAACACACTAGGGAAACACTTAAAACAAGACCATTTACCATAGCCCTAAAACTCAATTTTAGTGATGGTTGTGGTTGTCGGTGCGCCAATGTTGACTTCCCTGTCAGCTTTCAGGTGAGTCCATGAGCCTTCCTTATATATACTTCTCCCTCAAATGCCCGTTCATCTTTTTTCCTTTATCTTTGGTATAACGTCAAACTAATGCTGTATGAATCCTTTTAGCCTCTTGGAATTTCTCCTTGTCACTAGAAAAACTTATGCAGTAATTTAAGAAATCATAATTGAAACTACGTTATCAGTTCAACTTTTTAAATCAGTAATTTGTCCATGGTAACATTAATTAGGATGTAATATCTGTAAACATGCTCTATTAGTCTTTTTGAAGAAATTACACTCTCAAGGAAAGGTCACAGAAAACCATCGACTTAATTCCCGTCTGTGTATGTAATGCAGGAGGAAGCAGATAACATCAGCCATGATAAGGACACCGTTGTTCGGAAGCTGAGGAATGCAGCAATCCAAAGTCAATGCTGTGGGCAGGTTTCACTAGTTGAAAGAAAAATTCGTCTAACTCCGAGGACTGATATTTTTGTCGCTGCCATTGCAACTAACAACGTCTGGTACTGCAATTTTCCAGAAGGCTCCAGATTCCCTGAAGACATACCAAAGAACAATGATCACTTGGTGAGCAGGCACAATGATAGTGTGAGCTATACCTAAATGCCGCCAAAAAAATTGAAATGCTACTGACTTAAGTGTACTGGCTTTTCGGGAGTAAATATTTTTGAAAAGCTGTTACGCTAATAACAAAAAACTGATTCACAGTGGACGCTTACATGTACTGTTACTGTTGCTTTTAAAGCAACGTGTATATTTTTATTTATCAATGTAAATACAGGTACTGGGTAAGTACTGTGATTATGGGATGGCACTTTGGTCAAAATTTTGACAGTTCAGAAAATAAAGATGACTATTGGATATAGAAAAATCAATGCCCTACATTTTGGGAAATTTACAATATTAACTAAAATATTTAAGTTTTTTTCTCAACTAACCCTTTATATTTTTTTCTTTCAACATTAGCCATATTCCCAATTTGTAGACGAAATTACTCTCTCCATTCTTACGTTTCCCTCACCAAAATTTCTCCCTCTCTCACCAAAGTTTCATCACCGGAAGTTATCTAGATCATTGGCGGCGGCGGCGTAGATCGGCAGAGGAGGAACTTGGCGACGGCGGAAAGAAGTTAAATCACCTTGAAAACTTTGGAGATAACTACAATCAAAGGAAAAAATTGAAAACCCTAAGTGAGCTATTATTGTCGTTATTATTGTTTTACTTTTTGTTGTTATTGTTGTTGGTGTTGTTGGTAGTGTTTAATGGCGGTGGTGGGTGAGATCTATGTGGGAAAGGGAAGAGAAAGAGAAGAGAAGGGAATGTCGCGCGACAGGGAGATCCTGTCGCGCGCGCGCGCGCCTGTCGCACATTACCTTGCGACAGGCGCGCGCCCGCGCCTGTCGCACATTACCTTGCGACAGGCGCGCGCCCGTCACAAATTTTTGTGCGACAGGCGCGCGCCTGTCGCACCCCGTCACACGAAATTTTTTTTTTTTAAGAGTTAAATTTTTTTTAATATAATGTACTAATTTTATAAATATGACAGATACATGGCGAAATATGAATCAACAGATATTGAAGTTGGCAAGATGTATATTCCTTATGCCGATCACTTTCCTGATCGAATTACGAGCATGTGTAAGTTATCTGCGGTCGTGAAAGTGATCCAAGCCTTGGGCGACAGGTGCCTATCGCCCAAGCTTGGGCGACAGGCAGCCCGTCGCCCAAGCCTTGGGCGACAGGGTGCCGGTCGCACAAACTGTATCCCATCCCAGAATTTAGATTCAGCTGAAAATAACTCATACCAGTAATTTTGATGTCGATTAATGTTGAATCTGAATAAATTATGAATGTCTTTTACTATTACTTGTTGCCGTCGTTGAAGTAATCTGCTGCGTTTTGTTTGTTTCAGGATACGGAGAAATGCTGGTTTTGTTCCGTAAAAAAGGATAATTTGGGAAGAAAGATTTAGATTTGGCTAATGTTGATAGAAAAAAGTTGCTATGGTTAATTGAGAAAAAAGCCTAAATATTTTGGTTAATATTATAAATTTCCCATCCATTTTTGACTTGCATCTTTTTTGCACATCTGAGTTCATTTATTTATGTATTTAGAGCCAGTGCAGTCCATGTGCATCACATTCGGTTGTGTCATCAACTTCACGTTGGTGTTCTTTAAGTACAGGCTTTAAATGTTAAAAGAGTGATCGCGAACAAAGCTGTGAGCCTGTAACATCATATTATTTTTATTTAACTAATGCAAGCCAAAACAAAAAGGCTATCCTACCCACCTAAATATTGTCGTCGTTTTCGGTTTTTGTCGTTGTTAGAGAATTTATAACATAAAGACAACCATTTGTCCGAACTCCGAGTTGAACAAAGTAATGATTTAAAAATATTATAGAATTGCAAATGACAATTGCCCATTTGCTGGCATCCCATTTTCTCACTTTCCCCGGTCTTTCTATTTTTGATTACATTTCTAGTATAGTCAATTTCTTTCCTCTATAAAAATAAGTTGGTTGTTGGACAAACCTTTTATTTGTTTTTCCTATACATCCAATGAAATTTTCAAATCTTAAGATTCATATCTAAGCTTGTTGCTGACTCTTACTTCTGTTTCGTGAGTATCATAGTCTGGGTTCTTTTACTTTCACATAATTTTAATGGAGCTTCTGAACTTTTTTTTTTTTTGATGTTGACCCTCAACTGCAACATCTGTTCTGTTGATTAGCAACTGATTTTGAGTTGGTGGGTGAATGATTTTGGGTTTGATCTCTCGTTGGACATTTGTTAAATATGTTGACTTGATCTGGTTTGGAATGTAATTTCTTTCTTTTGTTTAATTATCTTGCTTTCAGTTTTTTTTTTTTTTTTTGATAGAGCTTTCAGTTTGTTAGTCAATAAGTTTCCATTGAAACCCTTCACTTCTTCTCTCCAGTTTATATGCTTGACTTATCTTATGAATGCTACATTGGTTTTCATTGGTTTCTTTTATCCTAATTATAGCAAATGAAAGCTGCATAATATAATCTGCTAGTTGATGTTAGATTGAAGGTGCATTGTTCTTTTAATTCTTTTCACTTGTTTTGGATCAAACCAAATTTGGTTAGCTTGTATTTCGCATTTCATTACTTAGCTCTGCATCAATCTAATTTTGATATTGGTTATCAATACATAGGTTTTTGTTCATTAAATGCTGGGAATACTGGCTTCACAAGGCTGCTGTTGCCACAGTAATCATTTGATTAATCAACAAAAAACAATGGAAAATCTGAGTTTTTCAAGCTCAGTATCAAAGTTAGAGAGGTTAACATGCAAACCAACAATTACCAATGGATCATTCCAGTTTCTAGTGCAAATGAAACATACTGAGTCACCTTCAACATTGGGAATCAATGGAAGACCTGTTAAAATGGTACCCATTGGCGAGGTATTGGGAAGACACCCCCAGCTCAGTCATAATATAGATACAGTCAATGGCTCAAAGCAGTCCGTTAATGGAAGTGTAGTTAAGAGAAAATCTTCTTCAGCCCTGGTTAGAACACCAAAAGGTAAAGGTTTGAAAGAACTTCCACCGATAGGGGAGTTGAAGGATACACTTTCACATCAAAACTTCAGTTGGTCTAACGAGAATTATAATTCCTTGCAAAGAAGTATAGATATTTGGTTATTTGTTATTTTATTCTATATCCGTATTCAGTTGGATGATACCAAATGGACATATTTTGGAGGCTTCACGGAAGATAAGCAGGTGAATTTGGCTGACATTTAGAGTGTTATACAATGCTGAACATTGGATATTCTAAGTCCTACTCAATTGTCTTCACTACTTATTTCCTACTTGTCCCAGTTTCTGACCGTTTCTTTATTTCTTATACTTCAGTCTTTCACTCTTTTGTTTTCACCCTTTGGTGTTTATAAAATGTATCTCTTTCAGAAAAAAAGAAGAAAAAGGACTGCCTCATGGCTACGGGAGCGTATACTGCAGCTGGGACCAACTTTTATGAAACTTGGGCAGTTATCTTCAACTAGGTCCGATCTATTTCCACGCGAGTATGTGGATGAGCTTGCTAAGTTGCAGGTACTTCTTGATTTCTGTCTTTATATATTTTCTAATACATTTTTTTTAACATGATTAGGCTTTTTGGTGCACACATTCAATCATTCATGTAATTTTACTTTATTTTAAACTGAAATGTAATCTCAACTTCTTAACTTTCATCTAAATATTAAGTTCTTAATTAACATTATTCAGGATAGGGCCCCTGCATTCTCACCAGAGAAAGCAAGAAGCTTAATTGAGAGTGAACTGGGGGCTCCCATTGACCAATTGTTTAAAAAGTTCGAGGACCAGCCAATTTCTGCTGCTAGTATTGGTCAGGTGTTGATTCTCTTTAGCTCTTCCACCCAATTGTTTAAGCTTTTTTTTTTCCTTTATCATAGTATCAGAAAAAAATGAGATGCATTTCTACTATCAGCATTTGGAAGCACATCTTAGTGCATCTTGAGAAAGTTTACAAATTTGGATACAATATCAACAGGTACATCGAGCTATCCTGCATAATGGGGAGAAAGTAGTTGTAAAAGTTCAAAGGCTTGGTCTCAAGAAGCTTTTTGATATTGATTTAGGTGAGTAGAGCATTGTTTCTCTCAGTTCAACCAAATTGATACTTTGGATTCTTATCACTATAAAATACTAGCTGCCCTTTTTTTTAAATATTCTTGGTTGGATCCATTATGACAATCTTTGCTGTTCTTCTTCTTTTCCATAACTATATATTTGATCCATGCAAGAGTTATGTCCAGTTCAGTACATTTATTTAGGAAGTGTCGGGTAGCAAGTAATCCCAGTTACATTTACTTTAACATTTGCGCGCAACAATGATAATACATTGTTTCATTATAATGTACCAATATTACTCATGTATTTGTGTTACCTGTACGTGTATCCATCCATCTCTCTATGTACACATTAATATAGAGGTTAATTTGATTTGCAGTTTTCTTTGTATTCTGAAATACTAAATCAACCTTGGCTTTGTCCTTTTGGTGTTTTGATCTTTGATGTCCCTGCTTCTTGCATACAGGAAACTTAAAGCTAGTTGCAAAATATTATAAGAAAGGAGGATTATTTGGTGGTCCAGTAGCAGATTGGAATGGTATATATAGAGAATGTTCCATGTAAGTAGTAAGTTGAATTAGTTGTCCTCCCAGCTTTGTTCTTCAAAGATTTCAAAGGATGAAACTATAAGTATGATAACATATATCTGGGTCCTTATAGTTTCATATTGACACCTCAACATCCATACTAAACACAAAATTCACTCAGCATCCACAAATTTTACTTTTCAATACAGGATTATTACAAATTTCTTTGGTTGGACAATTTGTTTCCGTTCTCTTTTTCATGCACCCAGCCCTTGAATTAAACATGGATTGAACCCTTGGTCTTACTTCTGGAGCAAGAGACTAATCAACTAGGGATGACAATTCTTTTCCAATTATTATAATGCGTTTTTGCAGTAATCTTTTATTTCAATTATTTTAACATGTTTATGCAGTAATCTTCTACCTTTTTTTAAAACTCACAGCTCACCCTCCTATTGATTCCAGGATTTTGTATCAAGAATTAAATTACATAAACGAAGGCAAAAATGCTGACAGATTCCGTCGAGATTTCCGGAATATAAAGTGGGTCCGAGTGCCTGTATGTTTCTTGCTCAAGAATACTCCATTACTGCCACTTCTTTCATCAGTTCTTCAATTTTATTGTCACTAACACATTTTTTTCCTGGAATTTCAGACATATTATGAGTTCTTAAATTAACTTTTTCTCCCTTTGTAGCTTGTGTTTTGGGACTATACTGCCTCGATGGTATTAACCATGGAGTATGTACCAGGTTTTACCCTAAACCAATACAAAAGTTTTTGGTTCAAGAAGCCATGGAGGTTTCACAATGTATGTTTGGGGACCAAACACAGATTTCTTATGTTGGAGATAATTGATGTTAGATTGTTACTTCTATATCAGGCATTAATATCAATGAGTTGGAAGCACTAGATTTTCATGGTTATAGCCGATCTCAGATCTCCTCCCGTGCAGTTGAAGCATTCTTGATTCAGGTTATTAACCCTGTCTGAATTGATTAATCTTCTTGTTCTTGACTCTGCAATGATGACTGTTATGAACCATGTAAATATCGAAGTCCCTCAGGACCTTATTCATTATGTTCCCCCATGATTAAGTAAGCTTTGTTGACCCAATTTTAATATAGTAATTTACCAAAGTTTGCCAAAAGTGCAGATGCTCAAAACCGGTTTCTTTCATGCTGATCCGCATCCTGGAAATCTTGCAGTCGATGTAGATGAAGCACTGATCTATTATGATTTCGGTATGATGGGAGAGATCACACCTCTTACTCGTGACAGATTGCTTGAACTTTTCTTTGCAGTTTATGAGAGAAATGCCAAAAAGGTCTACTTTCTGTATATTGAGTCACTGTTCTTTTTGCTGTAAGTTGATGTTGACCATTAAAATAAAGTTCTAAACATACCAGACTTTATACTGATATTTTCTCTATACAAATTCGAAATCATAGTTGTCTACCCTCTGCTAGTACATAAGACACGAAAGAATTTATTCTTAACTGGATATTTATCTGAGAATGTTATGAACATTGGGCCGCACACATCCATCCGCAGAATCTTTTTATTTGAATTTGAAATTACTTAGCCACTGTCAGTTATGTTTTAAGGATCATCATTTCTTTCTTGCTTAGATAATTTGAATAATAACCCATCTCAGAAATGCAATTGAAGTGATTAGAAAAACTCGAGTAGATCAAATTTTGCTCCCCTTGCTTGCTGGCCCAAGACTGAGCAGTCATTATGCAGGTTATCCAGAGCCTAATTGATCTTGAAGCACTTCAGCCCACAGGAGATTTGTCTTCGGTAGGCCATCATGCCATATTTTTTCATATTAAACATTAGAAAAGGCATTGTTACACATTGATGTGGCCTTCTATTCATTATGGATTTCCAAATCCTTCAGTAGACCCATCTCGTAGATTAATAGTCATTTATTCTATCCTTAGGTGAAGAGATTTGTGCAGTTTTTCTTGGACAATTTATTCAGCAGACCAGATAAGGAACAGACGCTTGCTGCTGTCGGTGAGGTATGTAAACCCAGACACTGGAAATTTTCTCTTGTGATATAGAAGCTTAAAGAAAAGGCAATACCTTCCTGCATAAGAACACTAAACAGAAGTTAACGACACATGTATTGTTAAGGCTTTTTGTCTGTTTTTTCGTTTTTCTGCAGGATTTATTTGCAATCGCTCACGATCAACCTTTTCAGTTTCCATCAATCTTTGCTTTTGTTGTAAGGGCATTCTCAACGCTAGAAGGTCCTCTATTCTTATCCCCAGATACGTCATCCCCAAATCGCAGTATAATAATATATCAAATCGATCTTTAAATCTTCAATTTTACCGCTCATTTTTCTTTACAGGCAATGGCTATATGCTTGACCCAGATTTTTCCTTTATGAAGGTTGCTGCGCCTTATTTGCAGGTTATATCCACTTCTCTGGGCATCTATGATTAACTCCTTTGCAAATAAAAAAGGATTTCATGACGTTTTGGTGATCATTTCTATAGTTACGAGTAGACTACTTATTATTCCTTCTTACAGGAGCTGCTAGAGATGAGACAAAAGCAGATGATTGCTAAGATGCAGCCTGTGGAAAATATAAGGAAACAAATTGATCATGTAAACGCTTATTGCTTCTTCTCTAGTTTAAGATAATTTTTCAATAATTACTAGTATTGAGATCACCTTTGTATGTTTCTCAGGCCCGATCCTCTACCGTATCCATGCCACACAGAGTTCAACGAATAGAGGAGGTTGTAAATCAACTTGAAGCGGGAGATCTAAAACTCAGAGTCCGGGTGCTTGAGGTACTTAATCATCTTTTAATGGTGGTGCAACGTTGGTTTTATTTCATTTTTCAATACATTATCCATTATTTCTCATATTATCAAACCAGATCCTTCATTCAGCCTTTAAATCTCCTAAATTGAAAATTTTAAGTTTACCAGTCAGAAAGAGCAGCTAAAAAAGCAACAATACTGCAAATAGCAACCATTCGTGCTGTATTTGGAGGTAGCCTGCTCAATCTCGGGGTCACCCTTAGTGGTCAAGCCCATAAAGTTCTGGCAACCGGATCATTCATTGGTGCAGGTGCGCTTATGCCTTTCACAAAACAATGCCATTACTCTCCATTAAGTTGCAATTTCATATTCATCAATGCTCTAGTAGCTTGAATATCTTATTATTTCCTCAAATGCAGGAGTTTTCTTTATACTGTTTCTTTGGTCGATGCAAAGAGTGAAGGAGCTTAACAAAATTGAGAAAATGATATAAACATTACACTTATGATTTTCATTCTATTCCTTTAGATTCTGCTCTTTGTATCATCATATACGCAACATTGTTAAGTAAATAAATGGCTCCCAGGGAGCATTGTAGATTGCACAATTAAAATCACTTGTGAAAGCAAAAAGGAAAAGAAAAATAGATCATCAACTGGATAGGTTGCTTTAAATTACTGTGTTTCTTTCTTCGACTTTAATTCTACATCTAGTCAAGCAACCGAGGATTCCTACTTCTAAAGGGCATTTTTCTCTGGTACCGTTTTGAGGTTTGTCAAAATGTCAAACGGGTGGAAAAAGATCAGAAGACAGTTATCAGAAACCCCCATGATAGCTTCCTGATCTTTTCCATGTAGCTAGCAAATTCTCTCTAGAACCTAGCCATACAGTTATTAAAGCCAACATGGTCAAAAGAAGTATGACACCCAACTAGATATTGATGGTGACCAGACAAGAAGCCTTCTTGTTTCATTCAATATATTAATGGGGAGATCAACTTTTTCTTTCGTCCAGTACCGAACCTTGTGATACGAAGACCATGTGTTTGAAGCAAACAAGCCCATATGCATCAGTTGAAAAATTCAATTTTCTCACACTTTTAGGTTACACTTACACCAAGGCAAACTCATTGTATATCCAAGGCCCAAGCTAGCATCTAACAAACTGATGAAAAGTTGGCCAAAATGCATCAATTATTTTTGGATAAATATCCAACACCACTAATGATTTACTAAACTTTTTATGTTTTCTAGTTTTCCATATGAAGTTTATATAATGTATTATATATTTACTTTTCTATTACCGATTTACCGTCGTCATTAAAGGATGTAACAAAATATCAAAGAATGACTATTCGACCCCTAAATGTGAAAAAAAAATATATTTATTGGTTGTTAGTTTGAATTTTTTGAATTATACTATTATTTTGGATTGACAAGAAATAACCATAAAGTCCAAGTTTCCCAATACTGATTTAATGTTATTATTTTCTATTGATGGGAGCAAATTATAATGTTCAAAGTTTCTCATAATTGATTTTATGATTATTTTGAATGTATTTTAAATACCTATGCCTATTTCTATTTATTGTTTATTAAAGATTTATTATTTTTGATGAAGTTATGTTATTTAGGATGGCTTATACAGATAAGGGTTCCTAATTTATGTTATAAATGAGCTACAAATTAACCAGGTTACTTATTTTGATGATTTTATATCCTTAAATTAGTTAATTGATAAGTCTATACAGTTAATTTTGTAGCCCTTATTGGTCCCAACTACTTCCTTTTTTTCCTCATATAGATGGGATTAAATAATCTTTTTTACATTTACGTGTAAAACAATCATCTTATTAATATTCTATTAAATCCTCTATCGGTATTAATAAGCATTAATAGAAAAGTGAAAAAGTGATGCACTATATTTTTGATAGATCCTTTCAAAAGAAAAAATTTGAAGTATTTTTTACAAATAAAAAAAAACAAATGGTAGGTAGATATTTTTTCATTATTTTTTTGTTATGAAGGTCCAACACTCATTTTTTTTCTTTTTTTTTTTCCTAAAAGGAAATCAATATCACGTTGAAAATGATTATAGAGAATCTTCCATTTCTTTTTTCATAAAAAATTGACCTTTTCACATAATTCCTGTATAAATTTTCACATAATTCCTGTATCGGGACAATATCAGCTAATTGTAGATAAACAGTATAATCATTTAACTTAATCTAAAAGGTGTAAAACAAGTCGATATTATTAATTGTTATTGATATTCCCTTTTAGTTAACAAAGATTAGCCCTACCAATTAGCTAATATGATCTATTTAGCAAACATTAAAAATAAATAAATAGTTGAAAAGTGGCCACATAAATTTGTTAAACCCAAGTCAACTCCTTAAACAGTTAGGTTGACTCTTTAATTAAGGTTATGTTTGGAATTGATGTACTATATTTTTTAAGATACAGCTTTTATATAAAAAAAAAGCAATAACAATAAAATAAAGTTAATATTATATAGTAAATATATTTTTTAAATAATAATTTTAATAAATGAGTAAAGATAGTATATTTTTTATCATAAAAGTATAAATTCAAATCAACCTGACTTCAAAATAATTTGTATTTATCAAATACTTGAATGTTGTATCTTAAAAGACACAACTGTCCAACCTTAATTCTAAACAGACCGTGAATATCAACCACAAGTTAGAACCTGTCACAATTCTCGAGCAAATCAATCTACTTGCTTGTCACAGTAAACCTATCTAAACCATAAAGTACTAAATTAAAAAATTATTTTAAGATCACTAAATTGATCTTCTCAAAAATTAAAAAAAAATCACTAAATTGTTATTATAGATCTTATTTTAACATCCACACTATTGGTTAATAGTTTATTATTTCCCAATAATAATAAATAGTTCTTCCATTTATATCAAATAGGTCCCCAATTTGATAATTTCAATCGCAATAACTGAAATACCCTTTAGATTTAAGTTATATTACATACTCTTGGAAGTCCAAAATTACAAGGTTAAGACGATCATTTCAAATTTTCAATAGCGATAATCCTGGACCGGTTGATACGGATACATAAGTCATCGCTTAAAGAAACATCAGGGGCTCATATATAATTTTACCTATTCTTGACAAGAAAATAAAACCCGCCACGCAACCGAATGGTTGTCGAGAAGATTCAACTTTCAGTTTTGTCGTTAAAAGGAAATTACAAATATACCCAAAGAAAAAGAAAAAGAAAACCGAACAATATGTTGAGTAACTTAATCAACTAGAATTGGCAAGGGAGACACGCTGCCACTGTGCTGTCCACGTTCTTTTTGCTCGTCCACATTTTGTTCATAACACTTATTTAGTCAATTTATTTTCTTTAAAAAAAAAAATCAAATTTTTGGTCATTTTTCTTAAAACCCAATAAATCTCTCAGCTTCGTGATTCATTTCTAAGACTTGATAGTTATTCTTTCTTCTTCTCTTGTGAGTATCTTCATCTGGGTTCTCTTTAGTTTCAAACAAACATTATTCAATTTGCATGTATTAATGTCTTTTAAGTTTAAACTCTTCTGTTCTCTTAACCAACTTAGTACATATGTTCATTCATGTTTAGATAATTAGAATTAATACTTAGAGTCATTGACTTGTTGGGTGAATATTCATTGCTCATTTGTTTTCATCTTTTGTTTCATTATCTTGCTTTCAGTTGGGTTTTTTTTTTTTTTTTTTATTTCATTGAGTGTTCTAGCTTCAGATTTGTCGTGTTAATGGTTTAATTTTCGTGTTTCCCATTATAACTGACATTTGCTCGCTTTAATTCTTAGTATTGTTATTTGGTTTAGCATCAGTCTAATTTCTGTATTGATATCAATCCATAGGTGTTTGTCGATTGAATGGCGGCAATACTGGCTTCACAAGGCTGTTATTGCCACAATATTGATTTGATAAACCAAGGAAGAGATATGGACAATCTTAGTTTCTCGAGTTCCGTATCAAGCTTTGAGAGGAAAACATGTAATCCAACTTTGACTAATAAAGCATTTTGGTTTCATGTTGAAGTGCGGCAAACTGAATCTCCCTCAAGAGTTGGGACTAATGGCCGACCGGTTAAGATGGTACCTGCTAGTGAGGTGGTGAAAAGGAATAATCCACCCAATGGTAAGGTTAATAAGATGGTCAATGGGACAAAGCAGGTCATTAATGTTGCAGGTTTAGCTAAGAAAAATTTTACTTCGGCCCTCGTTAAGGCACTGAAAGGCAAGGGTTCAAATGAACTTCCACCAGTGGAGGAGCTGAAGGTTCTGCCCTCGGATGAAAGTTTCAGTTGGGCTAATGAGAATTATAATTCCTGGCAAAGGACTATAGATGTTTGGTCATTTGTCCTTTCATTACGAATCCGTATTCTGTTTGACAATGCCAAATGGGCCTATTTGGGAGGCTTCTCAGAAGATAAACAGGTATATGATGCTACCAGATTGGCTTCAAATCAGTCATTATCATTACTGATTTCATATTTGGCCAAGTTTCTCATCATTTCTTGGTCTCTTCGACTTAAATCTTTTTTTTTTTTTGGGGGGGGGGGGGGGGCTTCTGGCTTTTTTGTTAATAATTATCTTCTATTTAGAAAAACAGAAGACGAAAGACTGCCTCATGGCTAAGGGAGAGTGTGCTGCAGCTTGGTCCAACTTTTATTAAACTTGGGCAGTTATCTTCAACAAGGTCAGATCTTTTTCCACGTGAGTTTGTGGATGAGCTTGCCAAGTTACAGGTACTGCTTTTACTGTCTTTACAATTTAGCATTGAATTTCCCCGACATCATTTGATTTTAGGTGCTGATATCCTGTAATCCATATAACTAGTATTACTTTTTACTTGTCATATAAATTTTATGTTCATATTCAATATAATTCAGGATAGGGTTCCTGCCTTCTCTCCAGAGAAAGCAAGACACTTCATCAAGAATGAACTTGGAGCTCCTATTGAGCAATTGTTCAAAAAGTTTGAGGACCGGCCAATTGCTGCAGCTAGTCTTGGTCAGGTGTTTGATTCTTGTTACATTCCTCTTTTTCTTATTGAACATCGTACATTAAAGCTGGTTTGTCAGTTTAACTTCACTTAAGAAGCTTGAATAGTGTTGTCATTGTTAAAATTCTTGACATTTTATTTAAGTTTTACTTGAGGTAATTCCTATTCGCTAATTTGAATTTCAAAGGATACCTACCATCTATAGGTACATCGTGCAATCCTGCATAATGGAGAGAAAGTTGTTGTGAAGGTTCAAAGACCTGGTCTGAAGAGGCTGTTTGACATTGATTTACGTAAGTAATGCACTTGCTCTGTCAATTTGACGATAGTGATATTGTAGTTTCTTTAATTGTATTTAATTGCTTTATTTCTCATTTCCCTTATTATGTGATCTCATCAACTGAAACAATGTTTTTGGTTCTTAATTGTACTTGAAGAAGTGAATTTTTATTATCCATTATTCCTGCTTTTTCTATACAGGAAATTTAAAGCTAATTGCAGAATACTTTCAGAGAAGTGAAACATTTGGTGGTCCAACAAGAGACTGGATTGGTATATATGATGAATGCGCCATGTAAGTATTAAGTATTGTCACTTTTTTATTAGATATTTTTCTAGGATCATGAAACACTAAGTAGGATCAATGTGTGTAAATAACATGTTGTGTTGAGTTGGTTATTTTTTTATTTTGATATAATATATTTATGCATTATTGAGTTGTAATGGATCTGATGAAACTTGATATAATATATTTCTGCGTGATTGATCTTTGTTATAATGGATCTGATGAAACATGATGGTTCTAGAATTGTCTCAATGAAGTGTGACACAGTTAACTCGTGCTATGCTTATCTTATTGATTTCAGGATTTTGTATCAAGAAATCGATTACATAAATGAAGGAAAAAATGCTGATAGATTCCGTCGAGATTTTCGGAATATAAAGTGGGTCCGGGTACCTGTATGTTTCTAGCTTCAAGACTACAAATATTAAGCGGCACATAATCAAATAGTTGTGCAAAAATTTTCTCAAAATTCTCATCAATTATGACTATAAACTTATTAATTTTGCAATTTCTAGTGAGCATAGATCTAGTCTTTGAAGTTTAGAGTCTCTTGTGGATTCCTAACTGGAATTTTGTTCCCCTCTGTAGCTGGTGTTTTGGGATTATACTGCTACAAAGGTGTTGACATTGGAGTATGTACCAGGTTTTAGCCTAAACCTCTGTGCGCGCGCGTGTGTGTATTAATTTAAAATGATAGCAAGAATTTGCATTGTATAGTTCCACATAAATTTTGTGGAACTGAAATTTAATGGATTGAGATTTTTACTTTTGTATCAGGAGTTAAGATCAATGAGTTGAAAGCACTAGATTTGCAGGGTTATAATCGTTCTCAAATTGCATCGCGTGCAATTGAAGCTTACTTGATTCAGGTAATTGATATTAAGTTTTGACAATATGATGAGTTGATGACTATTAACTACCTCCATTTGTTGTACAACGGTGAAATTGTAATGTTAGTTACCCCGCTTATAATTTAGTCGTTTAGAGTATCTTTCTAAAAGTGCAGATACTCAAAACTGGTTTCTTTCATGCTGATCCTCATCCTGGAAATCTTGCTGTCGATTTAGATGAAGCACTCATCTATTATGATTTTGGTATGATGGGGGAGATTAAATCCTTTACCCGTGAAAGATTGCTTGATCTTTTCTATGCAGTTTATGAGAAAGATGCCAAAAAGGTGTACTTTCGATCTATCAACTGCTCCCTTTGATTTTTCTTTTGTGAATTTAGGTTGAAAAGAGTTTGGTACCCATCTACTGAAATTGGATGGGTAATTTGTTTATAATCAAAGTAAATCAAAATTTTTTTCTCCTTGCTTGTTAGCCAAAACTGAGCAGCTATTATGCAGGTTATCCAAAGGTTGATTGATCTCGAAGCACTTCAACCCACAGGAGATATGTCATCGGTAAGTCATCATGCCACACCATCCAAGTGTCAACATTTGAAATGGAAATGTGTACTTGCATGGTTATTGAAAAGGAAATGTGTATTCTGTGGTTATTCTGTAGTATCCATCTTACAGTAGTACTAATTGTTCATTCTACTCCTAGGTAAGGAGATCCGTGCAATTTTTCTTGGACAATTTGCTAAGCCAGAGTCCAGATCAGCAGCAGACTTTGGCTGCAATTGGAGAGGTTCTATTAATTTTTTAATTTATGTAGTTTCTGAATACCCTTATTTGGTATCTGTAAGTTAAGGTTATTTGTTTGTTTGTTTGTTTGTTATGCTTTTGTAGGATTTGTTTGCAATATCTCAAGATCAACCATTTCGGTTTCCATCCACCTTTACTTTCGTTATAAGGGCATTCTCCACACTTGAAGGTCCTCTCACTCTCACATTGCCTTAGAAAATTCACTTCTGAATCACATTAGACTATATATCAAGTTTATGCCACGTAATATTTGAACTTTTTCATTAAACCCAGAAAATTTGATAACCGCAGCTAGTTCATTGCCATTTTACTGCTTTATTCTGAGTATCATTGTCCTGTTACAGGTATCGGCAACATTCTTGACCCAGATTTTTCCTTTGTGAAGGTTGCTGCACCTTATGCACAGGTTAAATTCACTTCCCTTGGAATTTCATGCACGTTTTGGTAATCTTTTCTGTGGTTGAAACTTGAATAGCTTGGTATTCATTGTTTCTACTCTGCCTGCAGGAGCTATTGGATTTACAACAGCAGCAGCAGTCTGGAACACAGCTAGTGGAGCAAATCAGGAAACAAGCTGATGATGTATTGCTTTTTGCATTCTTTCTACTGTTGCCACATTTTTTTTTCCCAACGGATAACACTGAACAAAAATCTTTTTTAAAAAAATAAACAAATAAATACCTGTTATTCTTCTGATAATTATGTTATAAATGAGAAGGCTGAATTTCCGTCACTGTTAGTATCAAGAACATTTCCATCTATTTTCAGGCCAGATCTTCGACTATGTCCATGCCATCCAGGGTTCAACGAATAGAAGAGTTTGTGAAACAACTTGAAGCAGGAGATTTGAAACTCCGAGTACGGGTGCTTGAGGTAATCATCTCTTAATAGTTCCAGAACTCACAAACAGAAATGGAGAAAATGGACTGTGATTCAGCATTTGAAATCTCTCTTTGTATATAATTTGACTGCATTGATTTTGAATGGCTATAACTATGTGTACCAGTCTGAAAGAGCAGCTCAAAAAGCAACAATACTGCAAATGGCAACTATGTATACAGTTTGTGGGGGTACCCTGCTGAATCTGGGGGTCACATTCACTGGTCAAGGCAGTCAAATTATTGCAAATGGATCATTCATTGGTGCAGGTGATCCCTCCAATGCTAATATTTCTCAATTGAAACCTAAGTTCATATTCATCAAGGTTCTATTAGCTGACAGTCTTAAATTTATCAAAATGCAGGAGTTTTCTTTACACTACTTTTAAGATCAATGCAGAGGGTGAAGAAGCTTGACAAGTTTGAGAAAATGATATGAAAGGGTGAAGAAGCTTGACAAGTTTGAGAAAATGATATGAATTTAACCCATCACATCGATTTTCTTTGTAAGTGTATAAATCTTGATTCTCATTTTTATACAACACTAGGAATCTCTGTAAGCTGGAGGGTCTATTCTTTGTATTGGTATACGCAACATGGATGGAAAGAAATTGATCTCAGTTGGTAAATTGGGAGCTGTATACATTGTACAATGTAACTGCTTTGTTAAAGAAAATTAAAAGAAATATAAATACAATCAGCTTGGTTACTTCAAAACAGTGTTCTTTTTCATAGAAACATGCGTTTCTTTCTTTCATTCATACCAACACTTTGATTGAATTACATACGTACTCAACAGAATAAATGAATCATCAGCTTTCAGGGCATTGTAAAGAGTAATATGTCAAGTAGCAGGAAAAAAAAAAAAAAACCCAAACGATTAGACACCTCTTCAACTTACTCACAGGCTAATAATTTGCATAGCACTTGCTTGATTGAAGCACCTCATTAAAGGCAAAAGATGCGCAGATAAGCTCAGGCAAGAATCAAAATTACAGGAAGAGTATCCTCTTTCAGTGCAATAACCTGTGTATAACCACTGAATCGGAACCAGTCACCTGCAATGAAATAAGTTTCTAGTAAATAAATTAATCAGGGCAATAATAGCAATGCATGGAATACATAATCAAAAAGTAGATAATTTATATTTACCTCAACAGGTGACTGAACAAGCAATTCAGTCTGAAGCATCAACCTCTTAAGACTTTTTAAAACAACAGAAAATAGCAAGTAGCCATTTTAGGAGGGAGCTAGGCAGCTAGCACGCTGATTCCTGTGCAGAGTCTACTCAGGACTCCAAAGATTCAACTCAAGGACGAAACTGAGCAATAATGATTCGACAATATTTGTCAACTTTCTAAGCTGTTTGCTTCATAATATCCTTGGACTCATCAAGATCTACACCACTATTCTCTCCTTTAACAATGTCAGCCAAGCTAATGGAGTTTGAAACCCATCCAAACGATGCCATACACTCCAGAACCTTTGCAGCATAGTCCATAACGCCTTCTCTGAGAAAATCATTAACTACAGTCCTACATGAGGCAAAACCGAGCCTAAAGCCACTCTCTCCCATTTCATTAAGCAACTTCAACCCTTCAGAATATTCCTCTCTTTTGCATAAAGCTTTTATGATGGCTTTATATGCTTCTGCACTTATTGGCATACGCTTATCGAAAATCAAATCCTTCAACTTCAAAGCTTCCATCACGTTACCTTCTTTACAATAAGCATCAATCATAACATAATAGGTGAAATTATCAGGCTCAATTCCCTTTCCTAACATTTCTTCAAACACAACAAAAACCTCAGATCTATTCCCCATCCTATTGTAACCATTTAAAAGTGATCTGTAAGTGATTGTTGCCGGCTTCAGATTCCTTTGCTGCATCTCTAAGAAGAGTTGTTTTGCTTTCTCCATGTTTTGCACCTTGCAATACTGATTGATAAGTGTAGTGTAGGTGTCATGATTGGGAGTAACCTGCTCTTCTAGCATTGCATCCAACAATTGGTGTGCTTCTTGAAGCTTGTTACTTCTGCACAAAAACTCAATTAAAGTGTTGAAGGAAAGGGTAGAAGCCAAGCCCTTCTCCAGCATATCTCGAAACAGCTCCAGAGCTTGTTCCAACTTTTCTTCCTTGCAGCATCCAGAGAGAAGGGCATTGTAGATTGAACCATCGAGAGGAACACCCCTCTTTGTCATCTCATCAAATAACTGAAATGCCTCAGTCAAATCTCCAGCTTTGCAGAAGCCATCTATTAATACATTGTAAGTAAGGGTGTTCAGTTCAACTCCTTTTTCACACATCTCCTCATACAGTTGAAAAGCCTTATCTACATCACATATTTTGCAAAAGCTGGTGATAAGGGAATTGTAAGTGTCAACATCAGGCACCAACCCCTTCTCTAGGAGTTCTAAGAAGATTCCAAGAGCTTCTCTTAGTTCTAATTTCTTCGAAAGGCCATTGATGAGCACGCCGTAAGTTTGAGCTTCTGGAAGAATACCCCGGGCAAGCATGCATCTAAATGTGGAGATAGCTTCTGCTATGTTTCCCTCTTTGCAGTACCCATCAACAATGGATGTGTAAATTACATCATCAGGCACTAAACCTGAATTTAGCATCTCATTGAAAAACCTGCCTGCTGTCTGCATCTCCCCTGCCATACGGTATCCAAGGATAAAAGCTCTGAACGAATGAATATTAGGCTTCAATCCTCTCCTTAACATCTCGACCAAATAGATCCTTGCTTGATCCATCCTCTTGGCTTTGCAAAGACCAATTATTAGAGAATTGAAGCAGGACACATCTGGTGTTATTCCTTTTCTTCTCATCCTCTCAACCAACTTTCCTGCTTCTTGAAGTTTATTTTTCTTGAAGTAAGTCGAAACAAGATTCGTGTACATAATGGCATTTGGTTTCAATCCCCTCGTAATCATTTCTCCCAAAATAGCATTGATTTGCCATAGATCTCCGCAATGGCAGAGTCCATTGATAATCACACCGTAAGTAAATACAGAGGGGACCAAGTTCTTTTTCTTCATCTCATCAAGCAACTCAAAAGCACTAACCATTTTCCGCATCCTGCAGTAACCCTGTATTAACGAAGTATAAGTTCTTGAATTAGGTTCAAAACCCATTCTAATTATCTCATTTAACACTTCCCTTGCTTTTTCCATTTTACCACTCTTACAAAACCCTTTAAGCAGTGTGTTATATATGACCAAGTCAACCTGATTACCAGAAGCAACCAACTCATCCTTTACTCTGAAAGCTTCTTCCACATCACCTTGCTTCACAAATCCATCAATCAGTGCATAGTATGCAACAGTATCAAGTTTCAGACCCTTTCCAATCAACTCCGATAAAACCAATCTCACATCTCCCAACCTTTTTGTTGCAGAAAACCCATAAATAAGATTCACATATGTATAACTATCAGGAACCAACCCCTTCTCAACCATCGAATTCTTGAACTCAACTGCTTCATCTACAAATCCCACTCTACACAAGCCACCAATAACCACATTATAAGTAGCAACATTTGGACGACACCCTTTCTCCCCCATTTCCGAAAACACTCTCTTTCCTCCCTCAGCATTCCTTACCTTAAAGTAAGCATCTATCACAGTAGTATAACTATAAACATCAAATTCAAAACCCCCTGCATTCATTTTATTCATTTTCGCCCAAACCTTCCAAAACAACTCCATTTTCTTACCCTTCAACAAATCCCTCAACAATGCATTACAACTGAACAAGCTAGGCACAAATTCACATCCCGTGTCACACAAAAACAAATCAACAGCTTCATCCAACAACCCAATCTTCCTATACCCATCAATCAACATATTAAAAACCAAACCTTTGCACACAAACTCATCAGATTCTCTAAAGCAACCATCAACGGCACTCAAAATCTCAACACCCGAATTATTTCCATCACTTATCATTCGTTTAACAATAGCACTAGCGGGCCCGTACATTTTACAATTGCATAAAACAACAATAAGCAAAGACAAGACTTTTAAGTCGTTTTGGCGGGTACCCATTTTGCGTTTTGACCAGTGGAAGAAGCTGAGCAAGCGGGTCAAACTGTGGGCCCGGTTTAGATGGATAACGGATCGGATCACATCTGGGTTTAGCTTCTTGGGTACGTTTGAGGATGTCAAAAGTCGCTGCCAGTCGTTTTGCGTAAGGATACTAGTGATTTGTCGTACTGTGGCTTCTTGTTCGGTGAGCTGCGTTTGTGAGGAGAAGCGGCGCGTGGGCATAGGTCTGGTTCTGGCATTGAGCACGTGTAAGGACGCACGTGTGAGCGCCCGCATGGCTTAGAGGAGGAAGACGAATGTTAGTGAGCGCTGCTTTAATCAAGGTTCAATGACGATATACCAATTTTTTCTTTTTTTCTTTTTTTCTTTTTTCTTTTTTTCTTTTTACAATTACTTTTAGAAACCCTGATTACAACTTATTCACCCAGGTCTTTTTTTAATTTATTCATTTCATTTTCATATAAATTTTATGACAGTCCCACGAGGCAGATAAGTGGTTCTCATGTAATTTTATTTAATTAATTATGTAAACTTAAATTTTTAGAGAATTAAGAGACTAAAAATTATATTTAGATTTTCCCGCTCTCTAAATATGTAAATTCGAATTTTGGAAGAATTAGGGGATTAAAAATTGAATTTGAGCTTTTTTTACTATCTTATTCTTAAATTTTGAAGGTAAAAGTTCAAAGTCTCAATGTATATTTACACTATGTTATCCTCCTGGTTACATAATTAAATGAAATAGATATATTCTTAATATATCTATTTGATCTACGGTAATTTCAATAATTTGATATACATATGAGGAAGCAATGCAACCACCTAAAGTTATTTCCTCTCATTTTTAGAGAATATGTTACTATTATATCTATTTTTGAAAAAAAAAATGAGTTGTGAAAAATAGAGATGGTAATATGTCATGCTCAACCGGCTTAGTAAAGCTCCTGAACCCCTAGCATGTATTTTTTCGATCATGCCCAAAAACCCAAATTTTACATTGGACATACATATATACCTATTTTTAATTATGATTTACAAATTCATGGTTTATAAAAATTTATTTTTTTATTAGTTTAGGCTCTAAAAGTTGGGCTTAAATGAAACTAAAACTTTAAATATTAATTACAAGTGTGTTAAATATATGTTAAGTATTTCGAAAATTTTCAAACTAGTCTCAACGTTTTAGGTGAGGCTGCGCCTGACCTTAATGTTTAGGAGTTGTGCATCTGAAACACTTAGGTTGGGATTTAGTTAAATTTTTCTACATTCCTAATAAAAGATCTTATAAGACTCAAATAGATAAGTGTTACATTCAGTAATAACTATCATTAGATAGCCTAATAACAATAAAAAAAATTATTATAATTATATAGTATAAGTTATAATTTTTGTGAGTGTTTGCTACAAACTTGCCCGCTAAGTGTTTGATAAAAGGTCCCACAGACTAAAATCAATGGCGAACATTTCTATCTCTTCCCTTTCTGCTTCCCCTACTTCTTCCTCCAAATCCTTTGCTCAGGTTGTTGGTACAAGTTCCACTCCGTCTGTTTTCATGCCTTAATTGCTAAAACTTGTGAAATAGTGTGACTTGACTTGTATCAAAATCATATAATCCATTTACCAGCATCGATTGTAGAAGTGTCGCACTAATTTAATTGGTCAATTGCTGCTACGTCTAGGATATACACCTCTTAAAACTCATGAGCTTGGTAACTTGCTTCAAGTTGTGTGGAAGCCTGAAGCTATTTGAACTTTGGTCTCTTTGACTCGTGGCTACTTTGATGTACATTTTTCTAGTAAAGTAGACTTGTGAATGGCTTAAAGTGGTGGCACTTGTTTGATGTGAGTGTTTTCATCTTTATCGATGGAAAAAAGACTTTGATCTCTACGATTGTACATTACACACACATGCTCAAATTTGGGTGTGTTTATATGGTTTGAGTCAAGAATATTGGGAATCGGGATTCTATTGGAAAATTGCATGTAGTATAGGGGCTCTGTTGCAGCTTGATAAACCAACCAAGGAAAGAATTTTTGGACATTTTGCCCAAATTCTAGTTGATATAAACGTCTCAGAAAACCCGCCATCACGGATATTACTTGAACGCAAAGAGTATTCATTTGAGATAACCGTATATTATAAAAACCTTCCCTCATAGTGTCTTGTTTGTGGTTTACTTGGTCATAATGCCTCTAATTGTTGCCAAAACTACGAGACAGTGCTGCCACCCACGAGCCTGATAAGAACCCTTCAAACATGTTTATCGACCAGTTTCAAATACAGAGGTCGTGCAAAATCAATCTTCAGATGAGGTTATTGAGAAAGCTTTTGGTTTCAACAAGGCTTCCTTACTACAATCTTCTACAAATCTTACAATTGTGGTTTATAAACCACCCTTACTTATGGACACTACACTTAGACAATTTGAGATTGATTTACTTACCTTAGAAACCTATCGCCCTGATGATGATGACTTTTCACGGGATGACCGATGTTTCAGTGTAAAACCATTAGATAACTAACCCCTTATCTATGATTCATTTTACAAATCAGCTTGAGCCATTTATTAAGCAGCTTATTACTACAGACTAAATGGCCATGACCATGTCTTTTAGTAAAAATACATCACCAATTGATGATGATGGTTTCCAAACAGTACATAAGCATAAAAGATATAAAGTATGTGCTCGCTCTCTTCTGTCTAAGTCGTACTTCGCAAAAGGGAGTTATCAGAATATGGAAAAATGAAGATCTTATATTGGAATGTGAGGGTGTAGCGAGCCTTAGCATTCAGTCAGAACTGACTAATTTATGTTTTACTTATAATCTTGATTATCTTTGCATTTATGAGCCTATGGTTTCTTTGTTTTTGATTCCTTTTACCTTTTAGAATTTTATTCAAATGAAATTTGTATGCTCTAATGACAGAGGTGAGTTATATGTGGGTTTTTAGTGTTGCTCATTTACCTTTAAGTAGTCCACTGTTCAAAATAATTAATATCTATACAAGTTTGTCTTGATAATTCTCATTGTGCTCTATTTTTTGTGTATGCTGCCATAAATTACATTGACAGGCGGGTTTTATGGGATGCTCTTATTTCCTTTGCTGCTTCTTATGACCAACCTTGGATGGTTGTTGGAGACTCTAATGTGATTATAGGGACTCATGAAAAGGCTGGTGGTTCCCACTATTTCTTGCTCAGATTTTTCTAATATGATTGATGCATGTTGTCTAACCCATCTCTCAATTGAAGGAATCTTTTTACTTGGTGTAATAGTTTAAACAGGGGTCAAATTGAACAAAGATTAGATAGGGTACTATGCAACCTTGCTTTCTATTATGTTTGGCCAAATAATAAAAGCCTTATTTTGCCTCACTCATGCTCATATCAGAGTGCTTTGCTTGTTTATGTTTTCCTATTAATAGCCTAGAGAAGGCTAGAGTTAGATGGCTAGCTGATGGTGATCAGGGCACAAAGGTTTTCCATGCTTATTGTAGAATGAAGGTGGCCCACTCTTTCATTAATAGTTTACACATTGATGGTGTTGTGAACTCTAATCCTATGGAGATCGCTAACAATCTAGTTTCCTGTTATGCCAAGCTTTATTCGACGGCTTTTAATTTGGATGATCCAACAATAGTTTGTTCAGTGATCTTTCATCTAGTCTTTACGGTTGATAATGTTCTTTTAACTGCGGTGCCTTCTGCATTAGAAATCAAAGATATTGTCTTTGCCATAGACCCAAATAATACTCATGGCCTTTCAAGTCTTTTTTATCAACATTGTTGGCATATTGTTAGTCCTAATGTTGTTCATTTTGTCTAGCATTTTTTCACCACTAGTGAGTTACGTCATAATTTTGACTATAATTTTATTGTGTTAATTCCTAAAGAGGATGGTGCCATTGAGGTTTCTAAGTTTCGACCAATAACTCTTTCGAAATTCCTCTTCAAAATCATTCTCAAGATTCCAATAGATAGGTTGGGTACATTTATTACAAAAATTATTTCTCCTCGCAGATTGGCTTTGTAAAAGGGCGTTGTATCTCTGAATCTATAGGTTTGGTTTCCGAGGCATACAATCATCTTGATTGATGGATTCAAGGTGGTAATATGAGGTTGAAATTTGATATCACAAAGGCCTTTGATACAACTGAGCGAGCTTTTCTTTTTCGGGTTTTAAAGATTTTGGTTTTTCAGCTCAATTTATTTCCTGAGTTTCTATTTTGAAGCACTTTACTTGCATGTCCTTTTATGTTAATGGCACTCTGAAGGGTTTTTTAGTTGTAACAGAGGAGTGAGGCAGGGTGATCATTTGTCTCCACTACTCTTTTGCTTGGTAGAGGAGGCTTTTAGCAGAGTCATTCTTAACTTATGAGAACAAGGGTTAATCTGTGGTATATCTTCTCCAAGACTCAATCTTTCTCCAAGTCATGCACTGTATGCGAACGACATTGTTATTTTTTTCGTGGTGATTATAATTCCCTCTTTAGCTTGATAAGGCTTTTAGAATCTTATAGTCGCGCTTCTAGTCAAGTGATTAACAAGGCTAAATCATGGTTCTTTATTAGATCATATATGAGTCACATGATCAATTTTTTAAAATCTTTTTTAGGGTTTCAAGAGGGTCCAACTACTTTTACTTACTTGAGAGTTTCGATATTTCACGAAATCTCTAAGAAGTAAAACTTGCAGGTTATTACAGATGGAGTTCGAGGAAAGCCAGAAAGCTTGTGATAACTCTATGAAATGAGAATTATCATGACACTTTTAGACTTGAATCAGTAATACTTACAGAGTAAATGACATATTTTTATTGCATTTTAATTATATTTTGCATACATTAATTTTAGTTTATTTAAATAAATTTTATTTGATTTAGAATAATTTGTGTGCTTAGATCATATGTACAATTGTAGGTGACTGGAAGCTCAAATTTTAAGGAATGAATGCTAATGCAATAGGCTTGCAAAAATAAGGAAAGAACTTTGTTACAGAATAATTGAAATAAGTTTAGAATAATGTAGATGCTATAGCCGTTGATGCAGTACCATTGATGTAGTAACTTTGGAGCATTGACGGAGAAGATATTTAGAAGATTGCGATATAGAGTTTCCAAATCTAGAAGATACGTGCCCTAGACTTCCGGTTGCCCTAATTTTAAGATATAAAAGGAGCACACAGGCAACTAAAGAGAAAAACTAAAAAGAAAAAACAAGAAAACATAATTCAAGAGAGAGATTGAAGGTTGTCATAGAGGAGAAATCGCAGAGATCAATTAGAAAATTAGCCATTCTTTTTATTTTCTTGTTTTCTATCTCAATATGGGGATGTATTTGATGGTTAAAACTTTTTTCTTTACTTTTCTTTCGCAAATCATGAACTAAATTTGATTGTGGTTGATGATAAATGAACTTAATTTATGTTTGAATGACATAAGTGGGTTGCTCGGTATTTGTTACAATATTTAATCTTAATTGTATTTATTTTAATTCTCTATTCCGGTTGACCACCTATTTAGGGATATTAGCTAAGAAAGAGCCTTAAGAAAGACTGACTTAATAGATCTCATTAAGATAATACTTAGTTTTAAGTTTCCTAAATTGAGTAAATTTCAATTTAAATAGGGCCATGCTTAATCTAAAATTAATGATGAACATATGAATTCACTTGTAGGGTAAATAGAACCTAGGTCATTTATTGTTATATTTAATGTTGACGTAACAATTGATTACTGTTATGTTGCATTAGATATAAAATATCCTACATGTTGTGTGTTTCTACAATTCAATCTTTGAATTAGTTGTGTGTGTTAGTTGGCTCTAAACTATAGGATAATAATTTAGTTTAAAGTAGAAAATTAGTGCCGGGTCACAAATAAAAAGTAAAGATTTGATGATTGCAAAAGTCAGTAATTGACTTGTGAAATATATATTTTTTAAATATAAAAAGCAGTGGTGATACAAATGATGACAATTAAAGTCAATAAAAGACTCCACAAAACTAATTTTTCAATAAATTTTCTATTGATGCCAAACTTTGACTTACGTTTCAACGGATCTCAATATGAATTGAAAAAACAAAAATCCTGATTTTGATACAACAAATAAAAAAGAATCATCACTTTTCGCATTCATGCTTGATGCTTTTCTAAAGAACAATATTTCGATAAAATTAGAGAAGGAAATATGAGGAAAATTTGACATGGCCAATTACCTTAACCAATGTTACTTAATTTACTAGTTATATGAAAGAGATAAATAATTGTGACCTTAATTATTTCTTTTAAGATGAATTTAGTATATACATAGTATAAAAAAACGATTTTATTTTTTGGGCTCAAACTGTTGAAATCCTCAAGCTAACGTCTGAATCAGTAGACTGCGTAATGTCCACCAACTTGGCTTGATCATTAACTTCACTAATTGAGTGCGTAGGTAGTTGGTGAAAGTTGAATTTAATAGTAATATTACTACTTTGATTCCAATATGTGAAGTTGAAAATAGAACAGAGTCAACTATTGTAAAATTAACTAAGCCACATTTTGAATGTTGAGTACACTTTTTTTTTATTTTTCATTTAAGTTTATAGAGAGAGTAATTCAGTTGACGATGACTTGACGAACTTAATTCAGCGAAATAATTTTTATATATGATGAAATGAGCCGTTAATTTTCATTAACTCTCCTAAAATTTTCTCAAATATTAATTTATTCAATGAAATATGAATTAATATGGACTAATAAATTAATTATGTGACATTGTATTTTATTAAATAATTTTGTAAATATGGTATCTTAAAAATATATAAATCCCATTTTGGAATTGTATTAAAGATGCGGTGCGTTGGATATATTGCCACGTGTTAGCCTGTTAGGTTTTGTTTTTTCTTCGAAGCCAAAAAAAATGCACGTTGATGCTATCGCCCGCCTCGCTGACGCTGCTGATGAAATGGACATGCCGTAGAATCTCGTCAGCATGAATGCCAACTCGGCCAAGTACGATTCGATACGCTGTCGTTTGGTGACTAACGGTTAACTAAAATGCTTTGTTCATTTACGTTTTTGTACCTCCAATTGGATAACGCATTATTAATTTATGGGACAAGCAATCTTATTCCAAATAATTCAACCTCCAACCCTCACACACTAAATGCAGCCTCCTTTGAAATACCATTTATGGTTCCCATATTTCCAAACCCCGCATCTAAAAATTAGGAGAAAAAAAACTTATATGACGAGTATATCACATATTTATTTATTTGTCAATAAATAGATGTCAAATGTATATATGTACATGTACAATTATTTATTTGATAACTGAGATGAGATTTCTCCAGGTAATTTTTTTAACAAAAAATAACTAATTTTGGATAATATCATTCCATATAAATTTTTCTGTAAAAGATAATTAAGAAATAATAAAAATAATCCAATCAATAATTTCATGTGAACCATTACAATTATAAATTCAAAAGTTATAATACGTGACAGTATAAGTAATCTTGCTTAATTTGAATGAAGATACCACAAATTTAAAAAATATTTTAACAAGTTGTTGTTTAAATTTTTTTTCCCCAAAAATTTGGTTACTTTTATATTTAAAGACTCATCCTCCGGATATTTCGTTTTACTTTTTTCTAAATTTTTGTTAATGAAAATGAACGAAGTGTCTCTAAAAGGCTAAATTAGTAAATACATACCTGTGCGCGAGACACGTGCTCGGACATTCCGCGGCCTCTATATAATCAGAAGTTCAGAACAACTCTTCGCCATTTCCTCAGCACGACATTTCTGCGCTTCAATCCGCAAAAACCATCTCCTCTTCACGTGACCTCTTCACGTGATCCACACTCACTCTGAATCTTGCAGGTAAATTCCATGATGGAGTTTTTTTTTTTTTTTGGCCCCTATTATTGAAGTAATTCAAATGAAAAAGCTAAAAAAAAAAAAGTGCTAGATGTTTAATTATTTGTTTCTTCAACTTAGATTTAGCTAATTTTAATGTTTATGTTCCGTTCGTTTTCGAAATTTCTGTTTGGTTGGTGAGAAAACTGAGGGAAGAAGAAAATGCAGAAGAATTTTTTTTTTTTCTGTTTTTCCTACATTTTCTCGGTAGTCAAGTGACGGTTTGAAATTGGTTAGTTAGTTGTTAGTTACGCATTTTTATCTACTTTAGAACTGTTATTTAATTTAATTTGTCAATTATTTATTTACGCTACTGTAAATGCTAATTCAAAAATTAACAGAGATTTACCAAATCCAATTACTAACGTAATATTCTTCATGATTAGATTAGTCTATATGCGATCTGATTTTAAACGATTTCTTCAAATCTCTCCTTTTTTTTTGGTAATTTATTTCCTACTTATTATCTTCTTTTTTAATTTTTTGGTTTTTTTGGAAAAAGAAAGAGTGAAAATATAGTTAATTAATTTATTTAATGTTTCTACTGTCTTCATGCAGTTATTATGGATCCTATAATAAGCAAGATCTTTCCTGTTTTATCCGTTCATATGAATTGTGCTTAGTTATCTGAGTTTACATATATTGTTCTGTACCTACTTTTTTATTTATTTTTTGAGCGGTACCCACTTCTTTATTGATTTAGGATAAGTAGAGTCAAAGTCTAATTTCTTTTTTCTGGTTTAATTAGGGTTGCTTTATGTTTTCTTGTTGGTTCATATGTATCGTGTATTTGTGCTTGTTATTTTAGTTTCTTTACACAGTTTTCGTCAATAATATTCAGTAATTTCTCAATTGAGATCTTTTCCTCTCTAGTGAAAGCTTCCTTCTTGGGTTATTGAGACCGTGCACTAGAACTACATCTAGTATCTTTTCCATACTGCCTCATTTATTTGACTAACCATAAGTGAAATAAATTTGTACAGATCGTGATTGGCATTGACAAATGGCTCCAGCGGCAGCATCTGATTCGATAAAGCCTAGAGGTGTTGTTTCAAAGCATGTTGATGATTGTATTTAGATTAGTCCATAATTGCTTATATTTGTGAGCAAAAAAGTGCTATGTTAATATCAAAATTTTTAACAAAATGATTTGTTTTTGCTCTCATACTTACATGGATAGTAAGAAAGTATTAGATACTAAATTTATAACTTTCATTTCTAAAAGGTAGTGTGCTTGCCAATTTTTCAATCTTCTCTCTTTATGTTATACAGATGTTTGTATAGTCGGGGTTGCTCGTACCCCAATGGGTGGATTTCTTGGTACTCTATCTTCCTTATCTGCTACCAAGCTTGGATCTATCGCTATTGAAGGTTGGAACGAAACCTTTTATTTTCTTCAAGCCAAATACTGAAATATTATTCTATTTCTCTTTCTTTCTCTCATTCTGTATCTTTAATGTAAGATTCTAACTCATTCGTTTTTAATTGTTACTTTTTGTCACCTACAGCTGCTCTTAAGAGAGCAAATGTTGATGCATCACTTGTACAAGAAGTTTTCTTTGGCAATGTTCTCAGCGCAAATCTAGGACAGGCTCCTGCTAGACAAGCTGCATTGGGTGCAGGAATTCCGAATTCAGTGGTCTGTACTACTGTTAACAAAGTTTGTGCATCAGGGCTGAAAGGTAACATGAAAGAAGTCTTTTCTTTTTCCTCTCCCATTCTCTCTTGGGTTTCATTTCTATTTTTTATTGTTTGGGAATTCATCTTAACATCTGTTGGCAATTTCTTGGTCATTGCAGCTATAATGCTTGCATCACAGAGTATCCAGTTGGGGATCAATGATGTCATTGTGGCTGGAGGAATGGAAAGCATGTCTAACGCACCTAAATATTTGGCAGAAGCGAGGTTTATATCCCTCCCTCCCTTTTTTTCTCCCCAAAAGTGGAACTCAGTTTCAGATTTCTGATTTTGTACTTGCATGCAGAAAGGGGTCTCGACTTGGACATGATTCTCTGGTTGATGGAATGCTTAAAGATGGATTATGGGATGTTTATAATGATTGTAGCATGGGAACTTGTGCTGAACTATGTGCTGAACAACATTCAATAACAAGGGAGAATCAGGTATTGGATTTCTCTGATTCTTGAATTTCATCTATAAAAGGCTAAGAATCTTGCATTTACAACGCATAATTCATATCTTCATGATTTCTGCAGGATGACTTTGCTGTTCAGAGCTTTGAGCGTGGTATTGCTGCCCAAGATGCTGGTGCCTTTGCATGGGAAATTGTTCCAGTAAGACATCTAGTTATATTTAGTTTAAGTGATGCTATGTCAGGTTTTGTTCTACATATTTGCATACTGAATCTAATGCAATGCAGGTTGAAGTTTCTGCAGGAAGGGGAAAACCATCAACCATTGTTGATAAGGATGAAGGTTTAGGCAAGGTAAATATTATGTAAATTCAGATGCATACGTGTATTCACACAGTGTTATCTTCAATCTGCTGATTCCAATCATATGGATGCATATTTTTTACCTCCACATTGAGATTGATGTTTTTGTAGCAAGTTGGCTATAATAATTTCCTTTTGGCAAGCTTGCAACTGCTGGTTAAACTACCTTCGGTTTGCATTTGGAATTGTTTTTCAAGCTTCCTGCTTAATGATGTTGCACATGTTGCTTTTATTTTATACCAGTTTGACCAGGCAAAATTGAGGAAGCTTCGACCAAGTTTCAAGGAGAATGGAGGAACTGTTACACCTGGCAATGCCTCTAGTATAAGGTCAATCCTGAAACAGGGTCAAAAATTTGACTTCAAACTCCGAGATTATTGCTCCTTAAACTTTCATACAAAATCTTTTGAAATTTACCTATGAGATGTTTATTCATTTCATATTCATGTTGCAACAACCTCCCTGTACTGGCTTGCCCTAGTTATAATCATGTTAGAAACTTGCTCCTTTGTATCATGAAGCTAATAAGAACTTGTAATCATTTTGTTCCCTAGTCTTTCTCAGGAGAAACTGATTATCCTCAGACAACTTTAAAATTTACCTATGAGATGTTTATTCATTTCATACTCATGTTGCAACAACCTCCCTGTACTGGCTTGCCCTAGTTATAATCATGTTAGAAACTTGCTCCTTTGTATCATGAAGCTAATAAGAACTTGTAATCATTTTGTCCCCTAGTCTTTCTCAGGAGAAACTGATTATCCTCAGACAACTTTAAAATTTCATCCATTAAAGCATATGCAGTTTCTCAAAATTTTGGTTATTTGAGTCCTACAAGGACCTGAAACCAACCTCCTACTGAAGGTACAATTGCTCTTATTGACAGTGATGGAGCTGCAGCATTAGTTCTAGTCAGTGGAGAGAAGGTACTTAAGCTGGGTTTGCAAGTGATCGCCAAGATCACAGGATATGCTGATGCTGCTCAGGTACATTTCCATATATGGCGGAAAAAAAAGTAGTTATGGTGCCTAAGCACACTAAAATATTGTGAGCAGTAGATGACTGTTTCTTATACTAGTCATTTCTATTTTTATTTTTATTATCTATTTTAGTTTCAAGCTTCACGTCATGTGATGTTCATACGTGTTTACTTTTCAGGCACCAGAGATGTTTACGACAGCTCCAGCCCTAGCCATACCTAAAGCCATTTCAAATGCTCGCTTGGAGGCTTCTCAAGTTGACTGTTACGAAATAAATGAGGCCTTTGCTGTAAGATTTTATCGCTAATTGTTAATGTGGTTTCTCTACCAATTTTGGGGATTGCTCTATCTTGAATTACCAAATTGGTTTTTGTAGGTCGTCGCCCTTGCAAACCAGAAATTGCTTGGACTAAATCCTGTGAGTTCTCCGCCTCAAAAGTTGATTCTCTGTGCATTTGCGCATGTTTTCCTCTGCCTATGCATGAGCATATCCAAGTTTTCAAAATTGTTCATTTATTAATCAAGATTTTTTTCTGATCCTGCTTACAGGACAAGGTTAATGTCCATGGTGGAGCAGTAGCTTTGGGACATCCTCTGGGCTGCAGCGGAGCTCGTATCTTGGTCACACTTTTGGGGGTATGTTCTCAAAAACATCTATTGCATCATCGTGTAAAGATTGTTTTCTTTCCATCATCATTTAACGAAATGTTACTGCAGGTACTTAGGCAGAAAAACGGGAAATACGGTGTTGGTGGCGTTTGCAACGGAGGAGGAGGTGCATCGGCACTTGTTGTAGAGCTTGTGTAAGCCTTTTCTGTTCGGGTAAGTCTCATGCATATTGATTTACAATTTAAAATTTACATGAGCACATAGGCATAGTTAAGCTAAGATTAACATGACTTCTACTTCTCTTTGCTACAGATTATTATCAACGAAGTTGCACCCTTCTTGTGGAGTATAATTATGGCCCATTAGGGTGGGGTGTTGTGCAATTGTATCTCCGTTTCTTTTTCATATGTGCTTTCATCTTCAATAAAAAGATAATAATTTTCTGGCTGGCTTTGCTCTCTCTCTGTCTCTCTCTCTGTCTCTTTCATTTTATATATGTGTCGCGTACGTGTGAATTAAATGGTATGAACTTTGATGATAATCGTGCTATTGTATGTAACTAACAATTGAAAGTAATTCGTGCAACATCAAACACCATTTCTACTAAATTTTTAGAACACAATTTATTTATAATCGTTATGCGTGATTCAAAACATATCCATACTGCTCTCCAGTAACAAATGAAACAGCAAACGTGCGCAAAAATCACTCTCAATCCAATCCACATGTTGCATCCTATTATAAATAAATAAAAAAATCCACGCGTTACATGTAGAGAAGCCTCATGAGACTATCAATAATTGGGAAGCTAAGTTGTGTCATCGATGCACCAGACATTGCCTAATGGGTAGTTACAACATTTAAGCTTGTACGTAAAACAAGAACGTCATGAAATAAGTGATCTCTCTCTTTTTTTTTTTTTCTCCATTTAAGTTAAAACCGGAGGCATCTTTACCAACATACAATTCTATAATCACCCAATCTGATAATACATTTAGCTTAAAATTGGAGACTCAAAGATTTTCTCAATATTGTATGTCACTGTGCATGAGGAATACGGAATAGGGTGAGGATATTTACATTCTTAATAAATTCTTTAAATACTTTTTTAGTTAAGATACTCGATGAAAAAATATTAAAATTAAATAATTACTCAACACGCTCTTAAAAATTTCAAAATGGCCTCAAATTGAATCATTGCCGTAGTATAGTTTTATTTTCGGTCTACAACCACAAAAATAATTTTAAAACCCAACTCTTTCTCTCTTCGATAATTCACCAACAAGAACATGCTTTTCATTTTATTTTGGTTTGCAAGCTTCGTGTATAGTCAGAAGGATTAAAATAGTTGATAACATAATCTATAAGGCTTGTGAGCCATGACCAAAAGCTAGTTAATAGAAGAATATCTAGGATTTTAATTTAATGAAAAACGTCAGAGGTAGAATCGGATAAAACTAAAAACCAACAGCTTTCAACGCTTGTGATTGATATTAATGAAGTCAAATCTCTCACCATAAGGAAGTGCATAGAGATGTTAACTAGATATCTTTGTAGAATTTTTTTTTAAAGAAATTATTTCCGTATCATCTTTTTTTTATATGTATATTTAACTACTATAAAATCTTGACATGTATTTTATACCATCTTTATTTTTACACTTGTAATCAATTAACCACTTTGACACTAAAAAATGATTATTTTATCTTTAAATAAATTAAAAGACCATTTTATTCTACGAAAAAATTTATAATTATAATAATATCCCTGAATTTAATAAAATAAATAAATCTTAAATTTAATAAATTAAATTTTTATAAATACAATTTCATTTAAAAATTATCATGTTAATTTTTTGTAATCATAATTTCGTTTAATTTGTATAGGGAAGTTTCTGAATATTAATTATAGGAAAGTTTGCAATAATTATAGAGAGCTTTTCTCTTCATTTTAATTTTTGTAAACTTCCTATACTTAATTTAATTAAAAAAATTGAATTAAATTAAATTACAAAAAAGTATAATTAAAAAATGTTATTTTTATAATTATTATTTTATGTAAAAATTATCATCTTAAATTTTTTAGATTTATTTATTTTATTGAATTTAGGGGTATTCTTATAATTATACTTTTTATATTTTTCACAATTTTGTGGAACAAAATAGTCTTTTATTTCATTTAAAGATAAAATGGTTAGTTTTAGTATCAAAGTGGTTGATTGATACAAGTTTAAAAAGAAAGATATACCACAATTTTGTAATAGTTAAATGTACATGTGACAAAAGAAAAGTGGTACATAAATAATTTCTTTTTTTCTAATTTATAGATTTAAAATTGGTAGTGAATCTAAGAAATTTGTTAATACTAAGATTTATTGGTAGAGACATTAATTATTTTCATACTCGTATAAAACTAAAAAAAAATTGTTCATCTGTAAATTGTTGAATGAGTATAGTGAGTAGATGTCGAGAGTAAAATTTTTAAATAATTGTCATAAAATTATCCTTAATAGCAAATAAAAATGTTGGTATTTTTGTAATAGAAAATTTTATTTAAATAAAGGAGAAAATTTTAGTGCTACAAAATTGTATTAAAATATGAGTGTTCATAGTATTTTCTAGAGTGAAAATAATCCCACCCTATAGAATATTGATTGATGGTAATAAAAACTTCGTATAAAATGTTGTTGCCCCTCAATTCATCGCTCAAGATCGTAACTAATATCGAACCTTTAGAGGAAAAGCATCAAATATTCAACTTAATTACAATTTAGTATTTTATTATGATTTATTATATAAACTTGCTTTTCTACAAACATTTAAGTTTTATTGTTTAATTTCCTCCCATATCTCAATGCTATTTATATATTTACTTTATCAAAAAGATAAAAATAAGCTTAACCAACCATAATATGTCAAAAAGAAAAAAGGTGAAAATGAGATTGTGAATACAAATATAGAGAAAGTTTAACTGTTTAAGTATTTTTTTCATGCATTTTTTCATTAAAGATATTATGGCATCATATGTGTGCCTAATAGAATTTCACATAAAACTAATGTCACAAAAAGAACTCATAACATAATATTACTGTGAAAAAATAAATCTTTAATATTTTATTTGTGGCTTCCCCTATGATGTTGTAATTTTTTTACAGTATCAATAATGTTTTTAATTGTGTACCATTGGATTTAATCAATGGTATACAATATTTGTAGTAAAAAAAAAATAATAGTAAACCGTTAACAAACGTGTAATGGGTGGAGAATTTTGTAAAATAACTATGACCATCCTTAGAGTTTGAAATAATTTCACTTAAATAGCATATTTTATTTAAAATTATTTTTCAATCCTTCTTTAAATTTAAAATGTGATAATCTTTTTAAATAAATCTTCCAAAATCTATTACCATTAAGTGTAAAATATAATGGTAGGTTATTTAACACAGATTAAATAAATAAGTTGCAATTGCAAAATTTATATATGATATAATAATAATAAATAACACAACTAAGTACATATGCTTAAATAAATGTCATAGTTATATTAATAAACTCATTGTTGAGATTGCTTGTAATATAAAAATTACTTGATCACACATGTTTTAATAAAATTTAATATCGTATATTAAAATACTCATTATTTTATATAATATTAAGGGTCATTGTATAATTGATCATGAAGTATATATTATTTTTAACACCCATTTAACATAAGTATGTATTATTTTTAACACTCATTAACATACTTATTCTCTAAACTTTATATTTATCTTACCATTAATATCCTTACATGATAGGAATTTTAAGTTTTATAAGCCTATATACTTTCATTTTATTTTCAAATATCACTTTGTTAATTTCATAAAAGTTAAATCTAATATATATTCCTAATGAGTTTTAGTTTATGAATCGTGAAATATTATTTTATTGATATTCTTTTATTGTAATTATAAAATTTTATGTTATTAAGAGTCATTACTTTTGTTATGATAATTAATAATGACAATAAATAAAATATTGCTTCCAATAATATTTACGTGGGAAAAAAGTGAAAGAAAATCATTTATATTTTTAGATTTTTATTGACATGGTAGGAAATTATCTCAGCCTTATAAAATTTAACTTTCACAAGCTTATTTTTATTTTATTTTCAAATGTCACTTTGTTAATTTCATAAAAATTAAATTTAACACATATTCCTAATTAACTTTAGTTTATGAATTATTAAAGATTATTTTATTGTTATTCTTTGATAGTAATTATAAATTTTTTTATGCTACAAAGAGTCATTATTTTTATTATGATAATTAATAGTGACAATAAATAAAATATTACCTCAAATAATATTTAATGGAAAAAATGAGGAAAAAAATCATTGTATGTTTTTATATTTCTATTATAAAGATATGGTTTGGGAAACTTAACTTAAAATTTTGGCACAATATTTGAGTCACTAATAGCTCATAGTCTAATGGTTGATATAGAAAGTTAAAGCAATATTTTATAATGTTATATCTTCCACCATTGAATTGCATGAAATAAATAGTTTAATTTTTTTATAAAAAATTAAATTAAAATATTTCTTACTCTAAAGTTATATAGACATATATATTTTTTCAATAATAATTGGTGAATATAATATTTCTCATTTGTTATGACGCATATATTATTATTAATAAAACACATATAAAATAGTTTATCGCAATGCTTTCTATTATCATTATTGTTTAGGTATTAATGGTTTGTAATTAAATTCATACAATACAAATTATTACAAGACTTTGTGTTAAATAACCTACTTGATATTATATTTTATACTTAATGGTAATTGATTTGGGAAGATTTATTCAAAAGAGATTATCATATTACAAATTTAAAGGAGGGCTGAAAAGTAATTTTAAATAAAATATACTATTTAAGTGAATTTTTCAAACTCTAATGGTCATCATAATTATTTTACAAAAATTATCCACCCACTTGAACAGCTACTATTATTTTTAAATTATTTTTTAGTATAAATATTGTATACCATTGATTAGATCTAATGGTTCACAATTAATACATTATTGATGCTGTAAAAAATTTACAGTATCATAGAGGAACCCTTTATTTATTAAAAATAGCTTAAAGGTTAAGGTCATAATTTCCTAATGCGATGTAGTTGAAAAAATGTAACTATAAAATAAAAATTAATAGTATATAGTAAATATAATATTTAAATAATAATTTTGACAAAAATAATAAATATACTATAAGTTTTTTATCATACAAGTAGTAGATTGAATCAACTTAACTTTTAAATTATAGTAGTTTTTCATCATAGCTCAATAGTACTCACTCTGCAACATAAAGACTTGTAAGCCTTGAGTTTGAGTCACGACGAAGGCCAAGAGTTATATAATTGGGAAATTTACAAAAATAATCTAAAAACTTTTATAATTTTCACAATTAACCCTCCAAATTTTTTCTATTAACTTAGGCTAACACAAGATTTTCTCCTCAAATTACCATTGTTTACAAACCAAAAACAACTTTTCTTCTCCCCCTTTATCAAACCAAACGCAACTTTGCACTCTTGAATCATCACCGGCAATGGTGAACGGTATAAGTGAACTCCAATCAAATACAGTATAAACCATTCGGATCCAACACAAATCAACATCATCGAGTGGTAAGAGGTATTTTCTCGATGCAGTGGAAGTTTAATGTTCAAAATATTCCGTTGATTTTAGAGAATATCAGAACAAAAGAACAACTAAATTCATATTGATTCAAAAGAATACCGCAAATTTAAGAATTAAGGCTCGTTGATTCCGCAAAATACTGAGAATTAACTGTTCACATACTCATAAAGAGATTTGAAAATTGAAATATTATTGAAGTCAAAATTTTGCCTTTAAAGGCTACAAGAGGGAGCTATTTATAGTAGTAGTATTTATCCTAATTCATGAAGTAAAAACAAAATTCTAAATTAGAAAGGAATTTAAAAGTCTTAAACTTTAGTTAAAAAGGAAACTAATCCTCATATAATGTAGATTCATACTCTTTATCATTCTCCCCAGTGTGGAGAGAATTCGCCCTCGAATTCGGATTGTCAGCAACAACATCTTCATCATGATCACCTCAGTAAGGAAAAAGATGCTTGACATTAAAATACATCAATGGTGCGGATATGACTAGGACGCTTTAATCTGTAGGCATTAGGATTTATCTTCTCTATAATCTCCAAAGGGCCGATTTTCCTAGCACAAAACTTATTGTACTCACCAATTGAGAATCTATCTTTAGTTAGGATAGCCTAAACAAGATCTCCTACTTGAAATTTTTAAGCTCGATGCTTTTTGTCTGCCATAATTTTATAACCTTCAGTCGTCTACTTCAAAGACTCTTGCGTATTTTTATGAATCTTATGAATCTGCTCAATAAAGTCTTCTGCTTTATTGCTTTTGCGAACTAAATCTGGAACTAGAGCCAAGTTGATGGGAGCTCATGGATTATATCTTTAATTCACCTGAAAAGGGCTTAACCAGTACTATGCTTAATTGCATGGTTATAAGTAAACTCGACTTGATATAACTTCTGATCCTATAGCTTCAGGTTATCGTCAACTAGACTACATAGATGGTTTCCTAAAGAGAGGTTGACAACTTCATTTTAACCATCTGTTTGTGGGTGGTAAGCACTACTAAAATTCAAGAGAGTGTTAGTCAATTTCCATCATGTCTTCTAAAAATGGCTAAGAAATCGTGTATCCCGGTCAGATACTATTGAACTTAGTAAACCATGCAATCTATAGACTTCCTTGAAGAATAGACGAGCAATAGTTAAAGCGTTTGTAGTCTTTTTGTAAGCAATGAAATGAGCCATTTTTTAAAATCGATCAACAACAACAAATATTGAATCCATATCCTTCCGAGTGCGGGGTAATCTCAAAACAAAATTCATGCTAATGTCAGCCCAAGGTTGTGTTGGAATCAGCAGCGGCATATATAACCCAGCATTAGTTGTTGCGCCCTTTTAAACTTGACAAATACGACAAGTCTCGACATACTGATAGACTTCACGCCTCATAGTAGGCCAAAAATAAGTGTTGGCGATTAAAGTCAGAGTTTTGTCATGACCCATGTACCCTTCGTTATGTAACTCTACAATGATTTTTAATCTCAAACTTGAGTCAGGAACACACAACTGATTACCTTGAAAATGAATTCGTCATGTAAATGATAATATGAGTAAAGCCCTGCAACAACGTCTTCTAATATAGGAGCAAAAAAAGGATCAGAAGCATATAACTCTCGAAATGTGTCAAATCCAAGAACTTGATTATGCATCTGTGCCAATAAAGAAGTGCGTCGACTAAGTGCATCTGCTACCCGGTTAGATTCTCCAGAGGTATGCTTCACCACAAAAGTAAATTGTTGAAGGAATGTTGTCCACGAGGCATGTCTGTAAGAGAGCTTGTCTTGAGTATTGAGGTACTTTAACACGGCATGGTCAATGTATAAAACAAAATCTTTATAAATTAGATAATGTCGCCAATGTTTTAATGCTTGGACTGCGTAAAATTTCACGTCATAAGTGTTGTAGTATGCCTTTGCTCCATTCAACTTCTCACTGAAATAAGCTATATGCTTACTTTGTTGGCTAAGAACAGCTCCAATTCCGACTTTAGAAGTATCACAATGTACCTTAAAAGTGAGCGAAAATTTTGATAGGGCAAGTATTGGGGCAGTAATAAACTTTGCTTTGGTAATCTTGAATGCCTTAGTAGCTGCCTCTGTCAAAGAGAATTGTCCTCTTTTCATGCAATCCGTGATTGGTGCCATAATAATACTGAAATGAAGAATGAATCGCTTGTAAAAAGAGGCCAATCCATGGAAACTTCTGGTGGCTGATAAAATAGATGGCTGAGGCCAATCTCAAATAACATCCACTTTTGATTAGTCAATAGATATACCATCCTGCGACACCACATATTTCAAGAATAATATTTTCTCTGTCAAGAAAATACACTTTTTTACTGCAGTGTATAAACTTGTTACTCTTAAGGTTGAAAACACTTCTCTCAAATGTTATAGATGTAACTCGTGACTGGTGTTATATATAAGTATATCATCGAAGTAAACAGCCACAAACTTTCCAATGAAAGGGTGAAGAACTTGATTCATAACTCGCATAAAAGTACTAGAAGCATTGGATAAGCCAAACAACATTACTAAACCACTCGTATAACCCTTCGCGAATTTTAAAGTTGTCCATTAATCTCCAGGCCGTATTCGAATTTTGATAGCCACTTTTCAAATCAAGTTTGGTAAAAATTGTTGCTCTACTGAGTTGGTCTAACAAGCTATCTAATCGAGGGATTAAAAAATGATATCGAACTGTAATTTTATTGATAGCTCGATTGTCCACGCACATCCTCTAAGAACCGTCTTTCTTTGGAGTCAATAAAGCAGGGACTGCACAGGGACTAAGACTTTCACGGATAAATCCATTTTCTAGTAACTCTTCTACTTGGCGCCTTAATTCCTCATGTTCGGTAGGACTCATACGATAATGAGGTCGATTTGGTAACATAAAACCTGGTACCAAATCAATTTGGTGTTGTATATCCTGAAGAAGTGGTAAGCCCTGTGGTAGCTCATTAGGGAACAAATCTTGAAATTCCTTTAGAATAGGTATCACAGCTTTAGGAATCTTTGAATCACTGTTACTCTTTTTTCCCAATAAAATGTAGACTATCTTTGTCTCTACTACAACATCTATAAATTACTTTTCGCCTAATAAATAATTACCTAATTCTTGTTGGAGAGTAAACTCCTTATTAGGTAGGAGAACGATTTTAATGTTGTTAAACATAAAGCTGTAAGTATTTCTTTTCCTATCACGCACTACATTTCGATCATATTGCCAAGGTCTACCCAGTAATAAATGACAAGCATCCATAGCCACTACATCACACTAAATTTTGTCTTTATAAATTGAACCAATGAATAAGAAAACTAAGCAACGTCTCGATACTGTCACTTGATTTTCTTTCTTTAACCATGTGAGCTTATGTGAAGTTTGATGAGGTTCTATATTTAAATTTAGCTTTGTTACGGCTTCTTCCGAAATGACATTCTCGCAATTGCCTAAGTCTATGACCACACGACATACTTTACCCCCAATGGTGCAAGTAATCTGAAAGATATTTTGTCATAGCCACTTGTCTTTGTCTTGACCTTTAGGAGTGAAGAATGAACAGTTTATGATTAACATTGGGCAGCTATCACCATGTTCTTCAATAGATTGAAAGCTACCACTACTATCAAAAGTTGGCTTTACAACGAACTCTTCAGTTTCTTCCTCCTGATAGTCTTCGTTTCCCTCTGTGCCTACGAATAAGCATTTACCATATTTTCTTCTCTTTTTACATTCTGTCATTCGGTGCCCATTTTCTCCGTAATTAAAACATCGTAATCCTAAACCTGAGGATTGTGTTTTATTGCTTTGATCGATTTCACTAGGTTTACTAGTTTTATTTGGAGGATTTGGAGGAGTGAAATTACAAAATTGGGAAGTCGGGTTTGAATTATCACGAACAACACTTCGAGCACCTCGAAAGCTTGAGTCATTAGTACGTCGACTAAATTACTTCTCCAACTGCAAGGCTTGTTGGTGTGCCTCTGAAACTGAGTATACAGGGTCTTACAAATAAATTCTAATGAATATAGTATCACAATAAAGACAACGTTGAGGTCTAGTAACATATTCTATCGTATATGTGCATTGCCCAGAACATATTTAATGATGAAATGGTGAGGGTTGTATTGCATATGGCATCCGATATGACCAACTATGGATGTATTTCTATATTCATTATTACATCTTTATGGATGTATTTCTATATTCATTATTACATCTTCTCAAGTTCCAAGTGAAAATCTTGAGCCACTCGTTGAAACAGAAATTTCCTTTAGAGTAAATATATCTGGCTTCGATATTGAAGAAGAGGTGCTGCCAAGGATAATGTCGTTACAGCAATATCACTCTCCACTCCACGACAATAATGTCAACATTGATGACAACGATATTACGTTAATGGATGTTGGAGAAGAGCCAGATAGTATGAAGGCCACTATCGACGTCGTTGGAGTAACGGTATTCTCCGTATCACAATAATGATTTAGGTGGCAATTGTTGTGCAAATTTTATTGAACTCGCAAGCGCACGAATCTATTGTAGTATAGATTAATGGTAACGAGTGTCGATCCCACGAGGAGGTGGATTTTAATTATATATATATAATTAATTTTGTAAATGGGTGGTTGGATTTCTGATGAAAGTGATTTTGATTATCCTAAACTTGGAATTGAAATGGCGAGAATAAATTCTAAAATTGGAATTGAAATGGCGATAATAAATTGAAGAGAAATATATTGAGATGACGTACTTGGGTATCTAAATCCGTATCAACATGCATCATGGGTTAAATATTCCTTATTAATACCAATTAAATCATGAGGGGAAAATCCACACCTCATAAACCGCGCTCTAATAAATATGGTGCTAAGGGCTTATCATGCCAAATAATAATAATCTTATACTATGGAGCCAGTGAAAGCAGGGCGGTATTAGAAAAGATTATTATTATTTGTCAATGAAAAGTCAAAACATCCATAAAAACTAGAGATGAAGAGAAAATAAATTTACCAAATCAAGCCCATGACACATGTTGAGACTTCACCTTCAACCCAAGCTTAAAAAAAAATTAACTACTCATAATTGAACTAGGGACAAAATAGAAATTTATTAAAATACGTAGAAAATACAAGATGGAGAGAGAATTACAGAAAATAGAGTCCAAAAATAGATTCAAAGGTACTAAATTAGGAAGGGAGGCCCCCTTTTTATAGATACATCGAGTAAATCATGACCATCGGATTAAAAACAGTTTGGACGCTCAGGATTGCGCCACGTCATCAGTCAACAGTAAAGTCAACAGTATGCATGAACAGTAAAATGGTTTGACCACGGTTTGAACAGTAACGTGGTTTGCACAGTAATAATCCCATGTGTTGCATGTATCGTACGTGCGTTTTTGGTCCACTAATATGCTGCTACGTCACCATAAACAGTGAATAAGAATTTTTGTCCAACAGGATCATGACACTTTATTAGCCAATACCACATCATCGGTCAATGTCATGTCATCGATCTATATATATGAACAGTGCCATGAACAGTAACGTAGACAGTACTAGTACATGTGAATAGTACCGTACATATGAACAATGCCATTTTTCCTTTTATGCTCCTCCTAAGATTTTCGACCATCCTGAGTTCAAAAATAATGTCTGTTTTGTCATTTGATCTCTCGTTTATTGTGAAATAACTATGATGCCCTTAAAATACATAAAATACTTAATTAAAATAAAACACATATAATTGAATTACAAGAAACTTAAACACATAAAAATAAGGGTTGTTAGTAAGACTTAAAATGTAAAATGACGATTTTCTCCTTTATAAATATGCATTTTCTAGCACTCAACAACAATGATGATCATTTTGATGACATTAGCAACGCAAAGGCAGATAATATTTGTACAAAACCTTCAAATAGTATGAGAGCCACTCATTTCAATAATGTAGATGATGATGAAGGTGTTGGTCCCTCCAATATTCCGTTGTTTCAACATGAGGATGAGTGTGAAGATGATATTCCTGTGAATAACAAAGATAATTGATTTATTCCTCCAATGACCGGTTCAAGAAGGAAGATTAACCCCCTCACAAGTCTTACTCCAATTTTACCATCGAACATGGCTGCTCCAAACTTTCTTAGCAGTTCTAACTTAAATGATATTAGTGTGGGTAAGCTATTCGCTAAAAAAAATGAGTTAATATTACAACTGCACAAGGTTGCCTTTAGGGATATGTCAAATAAACTTTTCTTGATTTCAAGAATGAGTTTATATTACAAATTATTCACTGATAAGTTTGATTTCAGAAAACAATGATATTTTGGAATAGTTTATGATGAATTTATATAGAGTGATTGGCAATAGGTTAGAGTTGGTAATTATCTTTGATTGATGCACTACCATAAGGAGAGTCGTTCTGAAAGTATTTCATAATGCAGCTTATGGCATATGTTTTTATCATGTGAAGAGTAACATGAAGTCAAAGTTCAGGATGTCCAAAGTTCTTTGTGATGAATTTAAGCATACCTTTATTAATGCAGCAAAAGTATATGGACACGAAGAATTTAAAAAACAACTTAAAGTGTTGTGGATGCTCTACTCGGGTGTGATTGATTACTTAGAGAATAATGTGGGTACGTGTAATTGGGTAAGGTCTCAATTTGAAGGTAGGAGATACAATATACTTATCACCAACATTGCACAAAGTGTTAATTCTTTCATGAAAGAATCGCGAAAATTTCCTATTACTCATCTTGTTGATCACTTTAAAAAAAAATATTGCAGCAATGATTTTATGATAAAAAACTTATGGTTGAATCAATAAGTACTTGGCAAATAACATTGGTGGATAAAATAGTCACTGAAATGAGAACTATGGCTGAAAGAATGATTATTCGCCCAATGTCTCCACATTGATTTCAAGTTGTAGGTAATGAGATTAAGAAAGTTTTATTTGATATACAAAAGAAAACTTGCTCTTATAGAGTATTAAACTTGCTCTTATAGAGTATTTCAGCTTGATCAGCTTGTAGGTGCTCATGCAATTGTGACTTGTCTGACTATCTGAGTAGATTACGTAAACTTTTATTCGGACTTTTATACCAAGAAATCGTTGGCGATGGCTTATGCACAATCTATAAAGCTAGTTGGTGATATGACTGATTGAGAAATTTCAAATAAAATTTAAGAGATGCATATTTATCCACCAGTTTAGGTATCACCACTTGGTCATCGTAAAAAACTCAGAATACCCTTGGCTAACGAGGACATTAACCGGAGGACTGTTTGATGCCGACGGTGTAATGAACCGGGATATAATCATAAGCAATTTAAGAATCTCATTGCGTCGAGTCGAAGTTAGTTGTATTGTTTCAAGTAATTATGTTAAAAAAACACATTTGATTATATCTGTCAAATACAATAAAGTACACACCATATTGATATCCATCATTGGTTTGGACATGATGTGTTGCCGTCCATCAATATAGCTATTCGAGTTGTCTCTATATAATAATGAATCAACTGTACAATCTCCGTTATTCCATAACTGATTCAAGAACACTTAGTACATAGATATAAAAAAAATGCATAAATTAACAAAACTTCAAGGTGTTAGGAGATGATAAATAAATAAAAATTATAATTATAAGGTATATATGTACGTTACCCAAAAAATGTGTCTGTATATATGACACGCTAAACTTAAACATTCAAATACTGTTATTTCTTTTCGCTAATCAAGCTAAAATACTCGTAAATATGTTGTAGAGGAATAGAAACATGTCGATTTAAAAGGATAAAAACAATACACAAATCTACGACACTCAAAGAAATTAAAAAAAAATACCCAATCACTTAGCCATCCCATCAAAGCATGGGTCAAAATTACTTGGAACGACCGCAGGTTTTGGACTCTTCGATCCATTGTCATATCGTCAGCAAACCATTGGTCAAACTCATCATACAAATTTGGATCCTTCAATCCTCTAAGTAGATTTATATCCACACTTGTACTGATGTCAATCGCATGGTTAATGATTTGGGGTGAAGGCAGAGATCAAACGTTCTTTCCTTGCTTAAATGGATGAATTATGTAAGGACTATTAAAAATATACGATAGTCTATACATTCGGCCAAACTTCCTAATACTCGAAAGCACCTCAGTAAAGACTTGCATGCTCTCTCCATTAACATCCCCGCAGAAACTATACAATAACGTGTAAGTAGAGCAATTTTGATTGCCCACATCAGTATACAATCCATGATCATTCAGGGTCTATCCATTTAGCAATATGAACATATTAAACAACTTGTTAAATTTAAATTTGCTTACCGCATACGAGCGTCCAGTCGAAGAATCATTGTTTGGATGTTTATACAGTGAATTAGTAAATCCTACCACGGTTTCTTTAAATTCTGACTTAGGTTCATAAATGTTACGATTAATCTTATCCATCAGTCGTCTCATATAATTGTTATACTGCTTTGTTCTCGACTATTACTAAAAAATAATTATAATAACATATTGTTATAATGATTTATATATGAGGAAAAGAAATTATTTATAACTTCGGAATCATGTGCATCATCAAACTTGTATGTCTGCTCCTAATGGTCATCTAAAGACACCTCATCCTCAAATATATTGTGACACTGGTTTGGTATTGGGCTCAGTATGTCGTCATGCTCGTCTGATTGCCTTATAACGAGCAGCGATGCGTTGATTGAAGATTGATGTTTTTGAAAGTAACATTTAAAATAAGTAAATGAAAGTCAAAATTTTCGATTAAATAAATAATAGCCCTTATGATATTGACCTCATGAACCCAGCTTGGAATACATGGAATGTAATCTTTTACAGTCAACCAATATTTTTTGTGACTCTCCTTTGCATCTGGCTCAAAGGTTTGAAAACATCCCCCTACCATGAATTCAACCCAAAATTTTAAGTGTATAGAACTCAAATTTAGTAATGTCAAAAATAGTACTATATGTCTACCAATACATATTACTTACAAGACAAGATTCGTCATTTAAGAACGAATAAACTTCAACAAATTTTATTTTAGAAGAAGGCATGAGCTTCCATTGTACTACGAGGAATCTTCTTCTTCGTTTTCATAACCCATACAACCAAAGTCAGAAAGCTATTAAAATTACCATTAAATATTTAATATTACAGAACTTATTAATAAAAAATAAAATAATGCACTTAAACCCTTGACATAAAGTCGTGAATATTGTACTTTTCAATTTTATAATTTAGTTTTTCCAACTGAGTCGTCTTAAATTTCTCGTCTTTCTCGTTCAATGCATTGTTAAAACTCTTGTATATAGTTTCCCATGACAAACGATCCATAGACAATTTCAGAAGTGATCTATATCATCTATTTCGTTAAGCCATGATAAATTGATTTGACAGTGACTTTTTCTTCCATTTAGAACTCTATTCGCAAATAAAATAGTGCGATCTTTAATGCATCAATATCGTCCATAGCCTCGAAGTCCAACTCCTTAAATAATGCATCGACTTGCTTAAGATTGATGTTGTGAAACAAAACCATCAAAATGGGTACTCAGTAGCTTATGCATTGTTTTTTTATTTGTTAGTGCGATAGCTACACCATAGGAAAATCCAATAACCAGATATTATTCTCCAATTGATAAGCGTATCAAATGCTCACCAATTTGAAACCATAATTGATCCTCCTCCCTATATTCTTCATGGAACACTCGCCTAAGCAAAACATTGTGCAAAATTACACCAGTGAATAGAAAGTTTCGGCACTCCAAGAAATGCCCAAATATGTCGTCCTTGAACAGACACAACTGTTGTTTTGTTAATTTTTGCTTAATGGCTTTTACGACTGTAGAAAAGTTACACATACTCAAAATTCACCCCAGAAAGTGATCAGCATAAGCTAACTTCATCATGCCTTGTTTGTTTCTCGATACTTCTAATTTCGCCATTATAATTTGGTGCGACAGGCAGCTTAGTGTAACAAATAATCTATCGCACCTATCCCGCGTGCGACATCACATCTGTACCGTGTGCGACATTGCACATGTCAAGCGCTGCGACACACCTTTTTCATGTAATTCGCACCTGATCACAAATCGCGCACCATCACTCAATCTAATCCATGCCCATAGCAACTTCTTCACCCATGCACCACACCAACAACTTCACCCATGTAATCAACATCACAAACCTTTTAATCTTCACTCACCATCACCAATACAACACAAAAACCACAACATAAAAGAATAATAGAAAATAGAGATCTAAGATTTTTGACCTAACCTTTGATTTTAGTCCAAATACAATAATTTTAGTGATGTTGGCTGTCGAGAATGGACTTCAGAAAGTCACCGGTGATGAGTGAACATGTTAGGAGAGAAATCGACAGTGAGACAGAGAAAAATGAAGGAGAGGGAGGAAGCTTGGTGGAATGGGAGAAGTATTTAGGCACTTGAGAGGATTTTTTACTAATGATGATAAGAAAAAATTTGAATGACTAATTGTGAAAATAATAAATTTTTTTAAATTGTTTTTGTAAATTTTCCTAAATAATTGATACTACAGTTTGAGAAATAACAAATCAAATCCCGGAAAAGATAATATAGATCTACGAACAATTTAGCCCATCAATCCCGAGTAATACATCTCTACGAAAGATTGAGCCCGTCAATGCTGGGATGATCGGGATGATTTAAATGATCTAAGCCTAGGAGTGCCGCTGCTGTTAAGTAATCATGTCGTCACGTTAAGCTCAGAAAGTCGGCTCCAGTGATCCGTTAGTGTGAAATAACCTTTAATACATTAGAAATTATTAAAAATCTAAAACTTCGAAGTAATTTAACATATTGACCAAATCGAGCAGCAAACAGGTTTTCGGCTTTTGTCAAAAGCCAAAAAACTTTGTTATGCAAATGATCGTAAGGATCTGATTTTCTCACTTTTCCAACGCTGCACATTACCTTACCAAGAACCTGATCCCATCAGATCATATCTCCCACGGAATTGCAAAATGCATGATGCACGAAAAAGCTTAGCTGGAAGAACCAAACACCGTTGAAGTCATTCATTCATTCATTAAAAAAAGTAGGCCCTGGGAATCCACCCTTTCCATTCTTACAACAACATGTCTTGTCCGTGGCCCACTGGACCCACTCCCCCTCTCTCTTACAAAAATATTTTCTCTTTCTTTTTGTCCTTTTTTTCTTCATCATCAATTGAAGAACAAAGCGGACACGCCAAACTCAATAGCTTAAAACGCAGCAAGCATCGACGAAAAACGACTTCGAAGTTCCCCTCTCAAATCTTTCTCCTCAACCCCCATGGCTGTAAGATCTTTTTCGATTTATGGAAAACAAACAAAAAAAAAATCTTTTTCCCATCCCTTTTATTGCCTTTGGCTGATTACTGTTTTGTTTCCTTTTAGAGCTTGTGGGTTTGTGCAGTAGCTTATGTGTCTTTAATAAGCTCGTTTACTTTCAGCTGAATGGATTTAATTCAACACCCCACATGATCCTTCGAAGATTGATGAGCTCAGATGTGATTGGTTGTTGCTTATTTCTACCCTGTAATTTATTTGCTTCAATTTGGTGCTTGTTGGTTGAGTGTCTTGATTTTTGTTGCTTTCTCTTTTGGTATATGAATGCAAACATTGGAAGTTCTGCCAATAGGGTACTTTAAAAAAAGTTTTTATGCGGTATTAAGAAACTAAAAGTAGATATGTCTTTGTACTGAGGCTATTCTTTATGCTAGCCGGGCATATTGTGCTGCTGGCGTGGAGATGGAATGATAGTTTCTTGAGGAACTTTAATTTTTTTCTTTGTGACAATTTGGGTTTTGTTACATCATTTATTGATTTCTCGGATGAATTCATTGGTTTCCTCTGTTGATGTGTCTGTTTCAATGCATGTTAAGTGCCCATCCGCTTTTTGGCTAACTAATGTTTATGTTTCTAGAGAAATTGTCAAAATTCAGGGCTTTAGCGTTTATGTAGATTTTTCCGCTGCCATTCCTATCGATTTTTTATTTATGGCAAGTTTCCTTCTGATATGTGTGACCTCTCGGTGAAATTTTAATATCTTCAGGAGAAAGGTGGACCATTGCCAAAGTTTGGTGAATGGGATGTGAACGATCCAGCATCAGCAGAGGGATTCACTGTTATTTTCAACAAGGCAAGAAATGAGAAAAAGACTGGTGGCAAACCTGACTCACCGGTGAAGGATGATTCTCAATTTAAACATGCAGCTGTACTTGGAAAGCCTCAGTCTGTAAGTTGCCACTATCTCCTAACACCTTATTTTAGTTGCTGTTTGATTAGAACCTCCACCAATTTAATGATTCAGTTTAAGTTTTATGAAGTTGTTGAATACCTCAAGAAAATGTTTTGGTACACCGGTGATCAAATTAAAGAATTTGCAATCTAACTTTTAGTTCCAACTTCAAAGCAGAGTAATATCGTTGATATATTTGAAATTATATAGCTTATCACCCTCAATTTCCCATTACTCACTTCTCATGTTTGTGTTTTGTTTCTAAAATACAGTCTTTACACTAGGATTGCACCCATGTCAGAACAAATCTTAGTTTTTGCTTTATCTTTTTTTTTTTTTTTGGGGGGGGGGGGGGGGGGAGGTTGGGGGGTGGGGGGGTGACATTTCAGTTGATTGTAATGTGTGTCTACTTCTCATGGCCAAATTATTTCTACATGGCTTTCTCCTAGTTTCTCCTGAATCAGTACCATCTCCCACTTCAAATGATATTCATCAACAGACCATGTCCTCTATGCAGGAAAATCCTTTACATTCAAATTTTAGTGAAAAACATTATGGAAGTTCATGGTGTCACAGTTATAGTATTTGAGACATGCTATGTTATGACAATGCATAGAACTTACCAGTATCCACCCTGTGTATTTAGAACTAGTACTTATATTGCTTGCCATATACTTTTATGACAGAAAATTAGTCTGGCTTGATGGATATCCAATTGGCTGGCTATTGTTTCCATTTTTGGAAGGTGGTTATGAAAGATGAATATATGAAGTAACATAAATGGTTATTGTTTATTGTTAGTATATGCCCTTTTGAAATGAAAACAGCACACATGTACCATATTCTAAGGTTGACCAGTTATTTTGATGTTTGCAAATGCATTGATTTGCAGAAAAAATGGTTTTGCTGCATGCAAGCTGCCCGTGCAGAATCATAGGAAGCTCTTATCTTTTAAGAGCTTTGCAAGAAAAGCTTCATATATCTATGTCCAGCCACAACGTAAGATCCGGAAGACTGGAGCTTATCAGAAGCTATGATAGGTCCTACTGGAATCTGTTTTTTGTGAATTTAAGCTTTGGCGATGGTGCGATCCTACAGAAGAATATTATAAAAGAACTATATTTTCTGTTTGTGATAAGTCCTTGCTCGGGTTCCACTACTCCCCTTCATTCAGTTTTTCATGCATTGACTCTTTTTCTGTGAAAATTCTCCTCTCTATTGTTTCAAGTGAATGTGATTTTCTGTGTGAATCTGTGTACTTGTGCCAAATGGAGCTCACTTGTTTTTCATATTAGAATGGTTCTCCAAGAATACTGGTTTCCTAATTTGCTGCAGGCGACCAGTTAATTTCCTTCCATTGATGAATTATCTGGCACTTTATTCACCAAAAGAGAAGATTGAAGCATGGAAAATAAAGGCATGTAAACGATCTACAGACAGTTGCCTGGGCACGCATCATGTAGAGAAACTTACTAATATGAATGGGACTAGCTACCAAAACAGGCACAGAGACATGGAAATCAAAACCTCCAGCTTGTCGTGTTATAATAAATGAACATGCATTGCACTCTAAACTCTTGATAGTCCTTGTTTTCGGTCAAACAAGCGCTTCAAAAGATGGATTTGGAGAAAACTAGCCGTGATAAGGAAAAAGTATTCAAGCATCGCTTTGTAGATTGCTCTCCGGCTCATTGCTTTATTCACTTTACCAATCAAGTTAAATCCATCGATCAATGAATGTTTCCAGATTTTATCAGGATTAGTGGAAATGAGTGTAAAGTTGTTGCCTATGGATTGGCGTTCGGTCTGAGCATCAAACCAATGCTGTTGAAAGTGAATGTCGTAAAGTGCTTCCTCCAGCTTTGCTATCTGATCCAATATGGGATTAATATGCTCTGCAGATATTCACAAAAATCACCAGTGAGCGAAAGAAGAAAGGAAGGAAGATTGTTTCGTTCTCACTGTCTTTGGCATGCTGATCGTGGTAAGCATAGTGATCAACATGTATATCAAAATCAAGAGTTTCATGATAAGGAGACTTGTTGGTGAAACAAAACTTGTAAAGCCGTTTCTTGTATGCCACAAACTCGAACGTTGCAGTGCTCCTGCGGTCAAAGTCATGAACACGTTCACCAGAAGGTCCCGTCACCTGATAATCTCAACGAGCATTAAAAAATGATCAGTGATCCGTGCAAGATAATGGACAATGAAACCTGAAAAATAAAACAAATAGAATGATACATACAGTGAGTTCAACAACTTCATCAGATTAATGCCATGGATTATCAGCCTTAACGACAACAAAAGAACAATGAAGAGTGTCACCTTCTCATTCAACATTATGAGACACTTTCTTCTCTGTCTATTCCAAATCTTATGCCTTGTGTAATCCTCACAAAACTCAGCATACCCACCAGCATTATCATTAGTACCACATGCTTCAAGCACCACAATGTGTCCATATCAATCTGTGATTTATCTCTAGATTAATAATTTTAATGTCTCAGACTTGAAGATATGTCATAACATGAGAGCCAAGAGTGACTGATTTTTCAGAAGTGTATTTGATAACCAACACCAGTGGTTTAGAAGCTGTAATATATTTGTTTTCTTTAGGGTACTGTTTCAGTTGTGAGTGTTGACCGAGGCAAACTTCCATTTGGAACTCTAAAGTCTAAACGATGTCGCTTTTCATTTAATAATCAGTCTTTAAATGCGTTCGTCAATTTGATGGGATTATCCAATTAAACATCGGTTGTTGAAATTCTCTCTCATTTGTCATTATAACTGCCATAAGTAATTCATTTTAAAATAAAGTTCATATGACATAATTGAACTGGATGAGAACATTCATTTAAAGATTAAATCCAAATAATGATAAGAAAATTTAGAATATGATAATACTTCAATTTGATGGCAACACGAGAATTGCCAAGACAATCAAAAGCTGCTACTTCGTGTATCCCTATTATTATCTGGTGAGTTTGGTCGCATTGACATCACTCATTAATAACTTTACAAACGCTATTTTTGACCCATCAAAAAACTGGTTCTTTTTTTTTTTTTTTTATCTTTTACTAATAAGTTTCTATGTAGTAGATTAAGCAGACTGTACACCAAAAAGTCGGTGACTAATTCCTCCCCCCATACAGCACTTGTATCTGTACAACACAAACATGCGGGTTCCATTGTCAGCAGCTATACAGAAGCAGGGGATGGCTGCAAGATCTTCTTCTCCTCTGTTGCCAGCCTCTTGTGTAGTCGCTCTAAATGAAAAGTGAATTCCGCGTGTAAGTCCCTCAGCAACTTTGCTTTCTTGAACTCCTCAGTTCCAGAATAAGCAAGCTTCAATTCATGGCTAATCCCAGCATTGCCATTCTGTAGTTTCTTCTGCAAAATGTAATCCATCAAAATCAAGTTTCACAAAGAAGCATCATGCCATCATATCTGATGTTGAATTAAAAAAAGTTAACAATAGCTAACCTGAGATTTAAGCAGACAAGTCCCAGTTGGCGCTGATATATCACGCCACAAGATGTTTCTGGCCACCACCCACGGCCTGCAGGCAATGCAGGCAGTGATTAAAGCAGAAATATAGAATCCGTAAATCCAAACAGAGCAGGTTCTTGATGGCTCTCAAAAATATCTTAACGAAGTATTAAATGGGAGCTGTTAGACAGAGGAAATTAGCATCATACTTGCACGGCATCGCTTACCTTCCTCTAGAGGATATGATGATATGTCCTGGGTTATTAAAAAATTTACATAAAACTTGAAGATCTTTATGAGTATTCAACACAATTGCTCCTCGAGCATACGACTCCTTTGACGAACTTGCAAAAACATATGATTGAGATACTATTGAAGTCTGTTGGTGAATGAATTCAGTAATTGTTGAAGGAGATAAATCTTTCTCCAAGTTCTCAATTAATATCAAGTAATTGTCTGCTCCTCCAAGATCGGGATCTTGCCTGTCGATTTCATTAATATCCTCAGCCCAACCTACCTTTTAGAAAATGGAAAGAAGTTAAATGGTTAATGAGATGTCCTTTCATAGAAGTCTTAAATTGGAAGTCACTATCAGGAGCACAACATTTTGATAAAAGAGTTGGGTCTTTAAAGCATCGGGACAAACCTTCAGACGGATGAATTTGATTGACTGACAGCTTGGCACACTTTTTACCCTGCAGTAAGTGGAAAAAACATCAATTATTGCTCTAAATGAACGCCTGCTAGTGAAAACAGATTGTACTCGAGCAATTCTAGAACACCATATACAAAATTGACTTGCCTGCATTAGACAGGACAGCTAAACAACTAGCTACTATTTTCTTTATTGCAAGCATTACCACCGAAGGAGGTAATATAGCAGATAGAACTTAGAAGTTGAAATCTAGCAATGGTACTTACAATTTTCTCCTTTGCTCTCTCCAGAAATAAAGCCACATTTCGATCGGGTTTCTCCTTAGACTGGACGAGGCATATGTTTTCAATCTTCTTCTCCATCATAATGCCGGCACCGGGGCCATGCTGCCAAACAAGTACGAAGGTGCACAAACACTCTTCTTCCCCCTTTGCTCTAGAATGCCTTTCAGTAATCACCTGCAAGAAGCATATTGTTTTCCGGAACGGGGTTGAAAATGGAAATTTAACATTTCATTCCCATATGAAATTCCCTCCAACAAGAAGGAATCATCTAAACATTAATCCAGTCGAACAACACCAAATAGTTACCAGGATCACAACACATTACTCAATTAAAAGTCAATGTTGACTCATTGACATGCACAAACACTTCATTCGGCTTGAGGAACAGAAAATCCTAAAACTGGGTTCGGCTAGTTTCAGATAATTAGATAAAGGTCTCTCCCTCAGAGAGGGAGATCGTGACAGAATGGGGGGGGGGGGGGGGGGAGCCTTTAACATATTAACCCAAAAAAAATCACATTTTTATCATCCAATTTCAGTGCAGCAAAATGGTCAAAAAAAAGAGGAAAAAAAGATCTTTTGAAACAAGAGAGTGGCAGAGAGAAGTAAAGTACTAACGTGTTCGATAACGGCGTCGTAGAAGCGAAGGTCGAAGCCGTTGAAAGAGTGGGAGGCGCAAACCGGCAAGCCCTCGACGGCCTTGGAGCATTCCTCGTCCTGTAACTGTACCGACACCGGACGGAACCTCCCTTCAAACTCCTTCAACTCCTCGAAGCTCTCGAACCTGCTGGCCTCGAACACTTCGTCCAGGTTATCCGAAAACCCCACATACTTTACCGTCAGCCTCTGGCCTTGAGCGCCGACTAGCACGCTGTACCACGCGTCGTCCCCTTCCGCCCGGAACTCCAACTCACTCTCCGCCGCCGCCGACATCCAATCAACGGTGTTGGTAAATGTCGGGAGATAATTGAACTCACCTTTCTTTCTCGTGTGCTTATCCAATGTCCACCACGTGCGAGTGTTTGTGCGAAGCAAAACGAAACCATGAACAAAACTGGATACAAGAAGAAGAAGAAGAAGAAGAAGAAGAAAAGGAAAAGGAAACGAAAATAAAAAATTGCTGCACTGTTCTGACACGTGACAGGAGCTCGTGATGATAATGATTTGAAAAGAACTTTTGGTATTTGTTATTTTTGACAATAATATATGAGACTTTGTCATTCGAGCCCTACCTTTTTTAGGCCCCTCTGCTTAGCATTATTAAAGCCCCAGCTCGCAAATGATGTCAAAAGGATTGGTCTAGGCCAAAAATCAAACGTGTAAATGTAATCGGAACATGCATGCATCATCGAATAAAGTTTTGTCGCATGTACACTGATCTTCATTAATAATGATAGTGATAATGATAATTAAAAAATACTAGTAATTAATTAAAACAGACGCTATGATTTTATTGTATGGTCGGTAATACGAACTGACTAAATCTCCTGATCGCTTATCGTAAGAAGTGACCGACTTAATTAGTTCATAAAGAAGAGAGAATGGAATTAATTAACCTCCTTCATAACGAAGAGCAAATGGAATTAAGTGCGGCCAGGAGGTTACATTTAACATCAACAGCAGCTTTAAATTTTGAATCTTCCGACTGTAACTATCACCTTGAAGCTTTCTTTTAGGTTAAAAACCAAACAAATCTCGCATATTCTGATTGTTCCCCTTTTTTCCTTGGGGGGAACTAGCAGGTAAAACGCAGAGACCACAGTTCTCTTTTATTCCTCTCAATCGATACAACAATACAATACCATTACTATCAGATACAATACATTATTCCAGTTCACTAGTGAAAGTTACAAAATTGAAAAGGAAAAGGAAATAAGGCTATAGAATACAAGTAAGGGGGACGGTATATTTAATTGATCGATCAAAAGGTGACTTTATCCATCTTCCATCTGAATAACATGGAGAAACAATAAAATAGGCTCATACAGAAATGTCTTTTCCAAAAAGTCCAGTTATTCCCTTCCCGGGGTCGTCTTGCTTTACTATTGACTCCCCAACCAGAACCTGCAAGAGGGCAACAAAACTTGATTCCCACACATGTACTGATAAGTGATTACAGATTCTAAGATGCATTTCTGTTTAGTTTTTCTCATCTCATTTACATATCGTATGCTACTGTTTTAGCAAGTACATTTGCGTAGCAAAAGTTAACTAATGCATTAAGGGGACTGTCATATCACACGTCATTTGTTGAAGAACCACATGACTGAGGAATTACATACATCTAGGTTTCAAATGAAATGAAGTCTATGTTTAATGTCAAAATAATTTGTGGAACTTGGAATTTAGCATGTAAGGAGGAATATGTAGTAAGGTGAAAAAGCTTACAGCTTTAACACCAGCTTCTTGTACGTATGCGATATCATCAGGAGTAAATAGCCCAGATTCACCAACCACCTGAAAATTTCAAAAGTAAGGAATCCGAAATGAAGAAAATATACCAGAAGATAACTCACAAAAGATGTAGCATATCTGTTTAGTGAATAAGTCTTATCTGGTACAAGGACCACGACCACTTACAATTATGTTCTTTTGACGGATTATTTCACCACGCTCTCCTTCAAGAAGTTTCTTTGTGTTACTATTATCAACCTCAAAAGTCTCTGTGCGATAAGAAAAAATAGAAATTGCTACTAAGCCAAGATGGATAAGTCTGTCCTGAGCCAACTTATAAAGATACTTAAGAGGGCCAAACTAAGTGCAAGGATCATAAGTTCCACAAATAAATCAATTTTTATAAAGTTAAAAAAGCATACCAAGGCTCCGATTGTTAATACCAATAAGTTCAATTCCCTCAATTCCAAGAACACGGTCCATTTCCCTCTCGTCATGAACCTGGAATGAATCAAGGCAGGTGGAGTATTTAATATCCAATTTGTGACCACTTTATGCAGTAATGATGAGGAGAGTAAAGAACCAACCATAGTCTCTCATCTTCATAATGATAGAGAACCACCAACTAATTAATGTTTTACAACTAGGATATATAGTCAAAGCATAAAATAGTGATCTCAGACACTGCCAGTTGCAGGAATAGTTATGGGAATCAAACAAATGATAAAAGAAGCCCCATTCAAACCTCAACAAGTGCAGTCAAACCAAGCATCTTGCAGATCTTAGTCATGTATCTGATATCAAGATCAGGCAAAACAGCAGCGATCAGAAGAACTGCATCTGCACCTTTAGTTCGGGCATAGTAGATCTGCCATGCGTCTACAATGAATTCTTTGCACAATAGGGGGCACTGCAAACGTGACGGGCATTAGAACCATAACTGATACTAGTAACTGTCATACGAGAAGATGGACAAAGCTACAAACACAGACAGGAATACAAGATAAAAAAACACACCTTCACTCCTGCACTCCTTACAGCCTCCAAGTTTTCAAAGCTTCCCTTAATTGTTAAGGACAGAAACGTGTTAGAGGAAGCAAACAATCATTTGAGCATTAATATCAAAATTTAAGCACGTGACTGCTCTAAAAGATAAAATTACCTTAAAAAACTTTTCATCTGTCAAAATACTGAGACATGCTGCTCCACCTTTCTCATAAGATCGGGCAATTTCAACCTATCACAAGAAAGTTTCAGACAAGAGAAAAAATAAATAAATAAAAATAAAACCTACATATATATGCCGGTGGACATGATAGAGAAAGAACAACAGTTGGAGGAGGCCTAGATGCTTAGACAAGGTCAAAAATCATTACATTTGTGGGACTAGAATATACAAGGAACAATTTGGATTGAGTATAGGTAGTGAGTACTATATTTCAATTTTCAACAATATCAAATTCAGCTACAATAATTGGATGGGATGGCAATTAAGGGCAGAATTATAGAACATGCATACTTACTGGATCAAAATCCTCTCTTAGGATTCCTCTGCTCGGAGAAGCCTTCTTTACTTCAGCAATCAGAGCAGGAAGTCCAGTTCGTTGATTGGCAGCCATAAGAGCTCCAATGAAATCTCTAGCTGGAGGAGTATTGTCAAGGGCATTTTTGAGCATAGATAATGGCCTCCTCTGTTTTAACTGAAAAGGAGTTTAGCATAAATGTCAACACTCATCAAAAAAATAAAAAGAAAAAACATAATTAGAAATAAAGTTGAGAGATTACTTGAGAAACTTCCACGTCCTTGTGCCATACAATCTCCTCCAAAATGTTACGAGGTGTATTGCCCTCATTCTGTATCCGGAACTGAAAAGGTCCCACATAGTGCAAAGGGGGCCCTGTCGGTGGACGTCTCCTAATTTTTATACCCTGGCTAGCAGCGACTTCATTTATCAGCATCCCCACTTCCCACTCTTTAGCTTTAAGTGCAGTTTCAGCATCTTCCATCACTGAGGAAATTGTAGCCGACCCATCCTTGGTCTCAGCCTACAAACAGAATTACAACATCTTTTAGCTCCAAAGCAAATAATCTAAGGGCACGTTCCGGATAGAGTGAATGTAACTTTTAATCCACATCAACAGTGGAATAGATTCACTAGCTATCAGACAGGCCAAAATAAAAAACGGGCAGTTAATTACCATACATTTTACGTTTGCAAGTCCCACTCCGAGAAAATATTTTTTTTGTTTTACGATTTCAAGAGTAGCACACTCATGCAGTTTTTTAGCACATGAAAAAAGAAATCTTTGCATCATCATAATCATCATCGTCAATTAATCATAATCATCACGAAAAAGGTTACCTTTTGAGCTCGAACGGGCGTGAAACCGACACCGTTTCGTCTGCGCGCGTCCATTGCGGAGGCCGGAACGGACCGTACGATTGAAAAATTACTGGGTCTGTGATTCAGCGTTGGAAACAAAATCCGGGGTGTCGTTTTAGGAGAAATCAAGCCCTCCATTTTTACTCTTTTATTTTCTGCGAATCCCTAAGCCAAGGCCGCGACTTCCTTCTTTTAAGGTTTTGGGGATTTTGGTGCCGGGTGATTTTCGGAGTTTGGTGGCGGAGATATAATGCTGCCGGGTGTAGAGTAGAGTAAGTGCTCCTGAAACACAAATTATTTCCTGTAATTCCTAAGAATAAAACTATAAGATAACGTTGGTTGGTTGCATTTTTATTTTCTATTTCAATGTTGTAAACCATTGACTTCGCGACTGAAGTTTCAAGTTTCACTTTGACAAGGAAAACTATACCTCTTCCAATGTGGGGGTACGATAGTTGATTTTTGACGTGAGAACCATTTAATTTTTACGCTTTGTGCTTATTTATATTTATTTCTTTTATATTTTATTATTATGCTTTTATGTTGTTAATTTAATTATTTATAATAATTTTAATTGATATGATTGTTCTATAATATTGGTTATATTATAATTTTTTTGTTAATACGAGTGGTTTAACAGTCTGTTAATTTATTTTAATTTTAATAAATTAATATTTATTCTTGAGTATATATTTATTTTTTAATATTATTATTGTAGCCAAAATTTTGTATCACAGATAAAAAGCAATATAATTCGTAATTAAATGAAAGTGAACACGCGATTAAGAAAAATAAACCCCGGACTTACGCCTAGAAAATTGACCAGCTACGGCATGCGTGAGGCTTTAATTACTTACGGTTCAGAGTAAAATTACGGTCAGTCGAGTATTCAAGCACATTTTATTTGACCACCAAATAAAAAGCTTTTTTTTTTTAATCATTTTTTGACCATAAATAAGTGCCGGCAGAGCTGGTTCGGACATGATGAATTTTTTTGGAAATGCAAGAAAGAATATATAGCCTTCGTCTATGGAAATATAAGTTTTAAGGAGTTGCCGTAACTTAAACTTACTGCATCATTTCTTCTCTCAATTTTCAGAGCTTTCTGTCATGATCAACACAGAATGTCATCTATGAAAGAATATTATCATATTCACAGTATAGTTAAGACAGTATCTCAAATGATACGATATTTGTTTTGACCAAATATTTATTAAGAAATATTAGAATATATACACATTAAAGGAAAAAGGACATTAAAGTTCTAACGTTTATTGTGATGATCACATAAATTCTATTGATTTTAGAAATGATCATACAAATCTTTTTTTAACTATGATATCCTTCAACTATAGTCTTCTCTTTTATGATACAGTAGTTAATCAGAATCTATGGAAATAAAACATAAGACTTTAAAACTTAATATAAATCTTATAAATCAACAGTAAGGAGTCGTTTGTTTTTCAATTTAATAACTTAATTGACTTAATTTCAATAAATTAACTCATTAAATCTGTTTATTTTTTTCAATTTAATGAAAATTTTCATTTATTAAACCAATTTTTTTAGCTTTTTATTTAATTTAAAAAGTTTGAATGATATTACTAAAACATATTCTCCAAAGTAAAATATACCTAAATAATTAATTTATTTTCATCTTTACCTAAATAAACTTACAAATTGGTATTACTATTCATCTTTGTAACTTGTGATAATATAGTGTTGTTATCATCATTATTTTTATCTTTTAATTTTTTTAAGTTAGCTTTATTTATCTTTATAATTTTTATGAATTTTTTTAATATAAACATCATAAATACAATAAAATTTATTAACATGTTCTAATTTTGAATATTAAAGGGCTATATATTCACTCGAAAGTAATTTATATTATGATAAAATACTATCTTATTTATATTCATTGAGATTTCATTCTTTGATAAGGGTACAAATGTAATAGTACTAATTTTCAGATTTGAAGTTAAAAAAAGAACAACTTAATACTTATTTTAAAAAATTCAAATAAAAGATAAATTCATTCAGATTTAGATATTCCACTCTGTTCAGAATCTGGATTAATTTAAATTTATTTGGATTTTGAAAAAAAACCTCGTAAGTGTAAAATAAAACATATATTAAGTAAATGGAATATAAGACTCATAAATAGAAGGTAAAACAAATAAATTAACATGAGAATGATAAATTAGTATATCGTTGGTAAATAAAAGAAAATTTTATAAATATAATATAAAATTTATAAATCAACATTAAGTGTAAATTAAAATATAAATTAAATTAACGAAACATAACAATTATAAATTCAAGGTAAACAAGTAAATTAACAATAGAATGGTAGATTGGCATATCATTGGTAAAAAAAATAAAAACTTACAAATATAAGGTAAAACTTGTAAATCAACATTAAGAGCAAAGTAAAACATAAATTAAATAAATGAAGTTCATGATTTGCAAAAGGAAGGTAACATTAGAGTGGCAAATTAGTATACTATTGGTAAACGAAAAAAAAATTAACAATTATAATTTAAGACTTGTAAACCAACATTAAGTATAAAATAAAACATAAATTATGTAAATGTAATATGAGACTTGTAAATGGAAGGAAAAATAAGAAAATTAACAATAGAGTAATAAATTATTGTATTATTGGTAAACACAACTAAAACTTATAGATCTAACATAAAATTTGTAAATATTGTCAAATAAATTTAAATTTTGTAGATTACCCCTAAAACTTGTAAATAAAAAGTAAAATATGTAAAATAATATAAGAGGTATTGAAAACAAAACTAAAAATTTACAAGTACGAAATAAAAAAAAATCATTATAATATTGATTACCTTATATATTTATTACAATTGATTTGATGTCAGTCATTTAATTTTTCTATTTGTGTTTATTTATACTTATGTCTTTTATGCACTATTATTATGTTTTTATATGGTTGTTAATTTAATTATTTATAACAATTTCAATTTATATGGTTATTCTATGATACCATTTATATTATTATTTTATAATATTACTTGTTCAATTTTTTTTGGCTTACATGAATTTAATAGGCTATCAAATTATTTTAATTTCAATAAATTAATATTTTGTTCTTACATGTATTTGTCTTTGAATACTATTATTGTAGCCCGAAGCTTGTCATAAAGATAACTTGATAAGAATTTAAAATTTTAATCTCATTAAAAGTCAAAACCAAGTTTTCAATTATGATTTTAAAAGATACTCTCTAACTTTTATGCATAAGATGTAATCCTCCAAGAACAATACCCGAAGCGTCGATACAGGAAATAATATGAGGTGATAGTATCTCTTTTTATTACTAAACAAAATAATGAACCCCTAATTAATCATGAATTACGTCCAACTTGCTTTCAACCATTCCTAGAAGTGAATGCAAATACGTGTGCCAGTAATGGACGTAAATAGGAGGCAAGAAAGAGCATAGTTATTACTCCATGGTGGTCAGGGCCACTCAGTACAATGAAGCAACAATAATAGATGCCACCAGAAATGGACTGTTTATGAGACACATAATAAGGACTATATTGTAAAAATAAAAATCCTAGAAATGGTAACGAAGAAATTTGTATTGATTTGAAGGAAAAGGACATTGATCATGCACCTACCTTATAGATAAATATTTATTAGACTTCTACCCAGCATCTAAGAAAAACAAAGGAAATATTGAGATTAATTTAGTCAATAACTCTCATCTTGTTGATTAGATTCATCTTGATGTCTCTAATTTCTTTGAAAGGATACGAGGAAAAATCAATCACTCAATAGGTGATGGAAATGTCCACACTAATTAAAGCTCTCATTATTATGCTATAATTATTAAGTTACTAATATGTTAATTCTTTAATAGTTTCATCATATGTACTTAGTATTTATATTCAACCTTGATGTCTAACATGAACTTTTGTTTAATATAACTTTGTAGATTATATAAAAAAAATTATCTATCTTGAAGACGAAAGTTATCGATGTATGTCTGGTTGATAATGCAAGCACACATACTATTCTTTAAGATAAAGACCATATTTTTTTAGAAATAGAATTACTTGAAGGATATCTCACCCTACAGACTTAATAGAAGGCTTCAAAAGAGCTCGAATGTGTTAGCAAGAATGCTTTATATTTAACAAGATCTAAAAGAAATTTGCTTAGCTTTAAGATATCCACCAAAAGGGAAATTGAAACTTTAAATAAAAATAATGTAAAAACTCTTTGCACGATTAAAAATGTCTCAAAAAAGTAATACAAATTAGAAAAGCTTCTAACATTTACAGTAGGATTGTATACACAATTTTAAACACGATTGAGAGATATGTTGTAATGAACCAAAAGTTCACAAATCTAAAAATATTTAATTGTAGCATGATTGCATTGACACCCAAGATCTATAATGATGCATAAAATTCTTAAAAATTCTCAAAAATATCTATTAAATAACTAGAAGATTCTATTGTCTGATGAGTTGTTTGTACTGCTTGCTTGCAATGAAAATTTATTGTAAGACTTCTTCGAAAGTTGGTCATGAATCTTCTATTATTTTTATGAAGAGTTTAAAAAGACATATACGGACCAATCTATCCATTTAGTAGACTATTTTATTACTTTATGCTTTTGATTGATGCATCTATACAATGGTTATAAGTTTGTTTATTGTCCACACGCAATGCTACATTTGCAAGATTGCTTGCCTAAATTATAATATTAAAGCACAATTTCCATACAATCAAAACAATGTATCTAGATAATGTTGATGAGTTCACATTTAAGACATTTGATGACTACTATACATTAGTTGGGATTGATGTTGAACATTCGGTTCCACATATACAAAAACAAAATAAATTTACATAATCATTGATTAACCAGTATAGATAATTGTGAAAAGTTTACTTATGTATACAAAATTACCAAAATCTGCGTGGGTTGTACTATTTTACATGTTGTGGCATTAGTCCACCTTAAAATCATTAATTATCATTGATAGTCTTTATCAAAAGTTGTACTTAGTCAATAAGTCGATATTTCCCATCTGCGTACTTTTGTTTGTGCTGTACAAATTCCTATATATCATCTTCAATGCATAAAGATGAGATTTTGACATCGTTTAGGGATTTATATCAATTTTAACCAACCTTCAGTTATTAGATATCTTGAACCTCTGATGGGTGGTCTTTTCATTGTATGTTTTGGAGATTGTCACTTTGATGATACAATTTTTTCCATTATTAATGGATGGAATAGCTCTTGAAGTGAGGCATGAATTTTCTTGGAAAGTTTCCGCTTTGTTCATTTAGATCCTCGTAGAAAGATAATGATTTGGAAGATATAATTAGAAGTCATGCATGGTTAGGTTCTATTTGTATACTTTTGCAACTAATTATAAATCAATTATTCGATGTAGTACAAAAGTAGCTAAGTCATTTATTCCAACTGCTAATACACCAACTTAGATGATTGTTCCTGTTGCGCAATCAAGTGTAAAAATAGCCAATGAGTTATCTATTGCACATCAGAAATATGGTAGACCACTTAGTTCCAAAGATAATGTTTCCTAAAAGAGGATAATGAAATAACAAGATCCTATTAAAAATAATGCTCAAGCTATAAATGTACTCCTATTATCTAAATCACCAGTTCTACATAAATTGATGCCCAAAAGTCCCTAAAAAGGCTGTTGAAGAAGATTAAAAATGAGAAGAAGTCTATAAATCATGCTTATATAAGGAAAATGTGCAATCATAATGAAATAAACAACAACAATACACTGTCGACAACAGTATATAATTTGTCTACATTTGTCGACACGGTAGCTAAAAATAATTTTATGCCTTAAATTGTCGACAAATGTAGACAAATACATGATTGGCATTAATGGAAATAAATAATTCTAGTAGAATTAATTCTCTAACTAAACATGAAGTTTTTGGACCTATAGTCCAAATACTTGAAGATGTCAAACTCCTTAAATACAAATAAGTATTTGTGAGGAAATGTAATGAATATACTAAATGACTAAATACAAAGTATGATTAGTTGTATAAGGTTTCTCGCAAAAACTTGGTATTAATTATGAAGATTTATATTCTTCAGTAATGAATGCCATTACTTTTCTATTTTTAATTAGTTTAGCAATCTTAGAAAGACTTGGCATGCGTCTCGTGGACATAGTAATTGCATGTCGGTATGTGTTATTTAATACTAATATTTACGAAAAGATTTTTCAAGGATTCAAAATGCATGTAGTATATAAATCAATGGATCGTATTTTATATTCTATTAAGTTACAATAATCCTTATATAGATTAAACCAATCTCGACACATGTGGTACAATCATTTGAGTAATGATCCTATTTACCCATGTGTATTCATTAGAAAATCTAAATTTAGATTAGCAATTATAGTAATTTATGTTGATGACATGAACGTAATTGGAACTTTCGAAGAACTTTTAAAAACTATTGAATATTTAAAGATACAATTTGAAATGAAAGATATGGGGAAAATAAAATATTGTCTTGACTTGTAGATTGAGTATAAAATAAACAAAATATTTATCCATGAATCTGCTTATGTTCAAAAAATCTTAAAGTATCTCCATATAAATAATGTTCATCCGTTAAGCACTCATGTGGTTGTTTGGTCTTTTAATCTTAAAAAGAATCCATTCCCCCTATACCAAGCTCAATACATCAGAGCAGATATTGCATTCTCTATGAACTTATTGGTGAGATTTAACTCAACACTAACACAATGACATTGAAATGACATTAAACATATCTTTTGATATCTTTACATAAAACAAACTTAACGTTATTTTGTTTAAGTGATCCAACAAAGAATCCTAATTTTATTGATTATGCATATACATGCTATCTCTCTGATCTTTACGAAGTGTATTCACAAATAGGGCAGTAGCACGACAATTTTGTGGTGATCTATTGAGCAGACTTTTGTTGCCACTTCTTTAATCACTTAAAGATCCTCCTATTACACAAAGCAAACAGAAAGTGTATTTGGTTGCGATTTATAACGGTGGCAATCTAGGTCAAGATTCATTTGATCAATTCGATTTAATGCAAATTAAATGGGCTTGGTCTAAAAAAATTAATTCATTTAATAAATAGGTGGCTTCAATTTAATTCATTAATTAAACGAATTGAATATGAGTTTGAAGATATTGATTTGTTTATTCATATAGGATTTATTTAATAAATGGGTCATAAATGAATCAAATATTAACCATTCGTTTAAGATTCTTTTATTATTTTTTTAATTAAATGACTTATGTATTCTTAAATATACATGAAAAAAATTAAAATTTAAAGGTTAATACAGTAATTATAAATGACAATGAGATAAAAAATATAAATAAAATAAAAAATTAGGATAGCTAACCCTCATTCCTTTCCTTTCTATGCGTTCTCTCAGCCCTTTCTTCTTAATTATTATGGTCTCTGCAATTTCTTTTTGTAATTTTCTCTTGATCCCAAGCTATGTTACTGACTAACCCACCAGCTCAAAGGCTTGTCAATTGTTATCCTCATTTAGGTCATAACCAAATCTATGGTAATATTGAAGTTTTCCGACACCTTTATTCATAATTTTGTTGCTAGTTTTGCTTCTAGTTTTCCTTTGTATTGCATAGTCTAAATAAACTTCCATTACCCTCTTATTACACAATCCCCATCGCCAAAACCATTGCCACAACAACCACAAATCTGCAAGGGTTTCACCACAAAATCCATTACCATCCCGCACATCGTTACCATCAAACTGAGCCACTAAAATATAAAGTACAATTCTTACTGTCCAAGCCCAATCATCATTGCATTGCCAATCTACCACCACTGTTAGATCAAAGATCAAAGCACTGAAATTGAGTCATAACAGTAGCACTTACAATTACCATGTCAATGGGTGAAATAATAGTAGAAGAAGGGATTGGTTGATAACAACAACAGAGAAGAGATTGGTGCAATGATAGCAGGTAATAACAATTACGACCTTGATACTGATGCCAATGCTAATATTTGCGATCCTCTTTACCCTCATCATCCTGTTATTGTTTAATTTCTATCTCCCTCGGATCCCCTCGTCTCATTGTTAATCATCCCTCTTTGATTTCACATTAACTGACAACTTTGCCCATTTCACTTCATTTTCCTCCGTTTTTTATTTGAATTAAAAAAATCACTTCGGTTTATGATTTTAATTTTAATTGTTGTTATTTGCATTGTTAAGAATTTGTAATTTGGTGTTTAGATGATTGTATATTTTAATTTTATAGTTTGAATTATTTACTTAAGTTTTGTAAACAAATTTATATTTAATTTAATTTATTTATTATCGGATAAATGAATAGTAAATGAATGTAGATTTGATTCGATTTGTTTATTAATTCTACTAAATGAATTAAATTAATTAAACTGAAATTTATTTAATAAAATGAAATAAATCCAAATCTTAAGATTTAAATTCATTAATAAATGAATTGAATCTAGAGTAGTAGAATTTAGCCAGTTTGTTTAAGATTCAATTCCAAATTGATTCAATTATTTGTTTTGTCGCCCTAGCAGTTTATTATCCATCGCATTCACAACATGTATTTACGATCATATGATTTCTATATATTTTTAAATATTGCAATATCTTTGTACATAACCATGATACATGGGCAAGAGTGATGACAATGGCTTTGCAAGCAAAGAACAAACTCAGTTTTGTTGATGGGACTATCAGCAAACCAGATCATGATGATGGTCGTAATTGGCAACATTGTAATGATCTTGTTGGGCCTTGAGTGATGAACTTTATTTTGAGTGAACTTGCGGGAAGTGTGATGTATGCACAATCTACTAGAAAAGAATGGCAGGATTGCAATATTTTCAATAAACCAATTCACTAAAAATATATAAACTCAAACGAGCCATCTCTACTTTACGACAAGGTGATGTTTCTGTCTCCCTTTATGTACTAAAATGAAAGCACTTTGGGATGAATTAAATTTATTACAACCTATAGAGCCATGTGTTTGTGGTATTGTAAAAACTGTAAATTAGTTCCAACAATTGGATAGTGCGATGGAGTTTCTTTAAAGGTTGTATGACAGATTTTGTTGATGGACCATTTTTCCTAATGCAAACAAGATTTACTCATTTGTAAGGTAAGAAGAAAAACAACAGGACCTTCATCCATTAGAGGGACCCTCTAGAAGCATCAACTCTTATTACACAAAATTGGCAACCATTGCAGCAGAATTTCCTTAATAATGGAACTTGGGGCAACAATGTTTCAGCAAATAACAAAGGTGGAAATGTGAATGGCAGTTCTAGAAATAATCAAGATAGGTCAGCATGTCAAATTTTAGGAAATTGGGTCATGTAAAATTAAAGTGCTTTGAATTGAATGGATATCCACAAAATTACAGCAGTAATTGTAACTAACAAAAAAGAACAACAAGCACATATTTTTACTCAAGAGCAACATTAAAAACTCCTAGCTATGTTGTCTTCCACAGGTATTTTACATTCAGCAAGTCTTGCAAGTACAGGTCTTAATTCTTATTTTTCCCATACTTGGATAATAGATACAGGGACTACGAATCATATGTGTTTCTTTTTAAAATTCTTTATTTCCAATAAATCATGCCGTATACCTCTTCTTGTTCAATTACCAAATGGCACAATACCCTTTGCACTCATATAGGAAAGGTTTCTTTTTCACCAGATTTTCTATTAGATAATGTTTTTTATATCCCAAGCTTTAAATTCAATCTATTATTATTTAGTCAATTAACCAAATCAAATAGATATCATGTCATCTTTTCTTTTAATTCTTGTTGTTGATGCAGAATTCTGGTCGTGCTCTTCTGAGACCAAGCTTTCTGCTCGTTCAACTTTATCTCGACCAGAACTTCTCCTCGCCCAGTTACTTTTATTGGTTTCCTGCGTTCACAGAATAAGTCAGAGTGCGCCGGGTGTTTTCCCGGCGTAAACCCTCCGACGCTCAAGTCAGATAAGAAGGTTTTTTGGGAAAAGATCGGCCGTAAATCTCTTGGCCTTAGGTTTTTTATCGGTTACGAATTATTTACTTTTTTAGCCCCTTAGAGTGATAAAAAGTCCAACCCTTTTACCTTCGCGGGCTGCCTTTTTATAGGCCTCCCGATGATCCTTCCTCTTCTCCGTGACAGGCGGTTGCGTGTGTTTTCGTCACTGCTGTGGCAGGTGGTTGCGTGTACCTCGATTACTGCTGTAGTAGGTGATTGTGTGTATCTCTATGACTGCGATGGTGGGTGATTGCGTGTATCCTCCTGACTGCGGTGGTAGGTGGTTGCGTGTATCCTCTGTTCGTCCTTGTCCAAGCAAGCCCTACTTCCAACTTCCTGCTCGTCTAGTCCTGCTCGTTCTTTCGGGTCTCGTTGGAATACCCCCAAACATCGGTCCCCCAGTTTCTGGTGTTGGATAACGAAGTGAACCGACAGTAGAAACTCAACAGTCTCGGCTTGCGTTGGGTGGGAAAAGCTGTCAAGAGTCGTGTCGCATTTAATTGCGGGTGAAGCGACGTGGCGGAAATCAAGCCTTCCGTTCGAATTTCAAACCAAGAGTCGCAAGCCCTCGGGATTCGGGCCCATTTAAGTACCGGCAGCCCAGGCGTTTTCCCTCATTTGGAAATTTCAAAACACTTTTTTCCCCGGCGCATTCGACGTTTTCTCTGTTTTTCGGCGAACGAATTTTGGCAAATACACCCCCACCCTTGATTCCTTTCAGTCAAAACACTCATTCCGACTAGGACTTCCTCCTCGACGGCCGATTCTTCAGGTACCGCTTCTATTTCCTTGCTTTCTAATAGTTGTAGACACCTCTCTTTCTTTTTTTGTTGTCTGGGTATTAGTCGGTAGTGGTGCTAGGGTGGTAGGTTGAGAAATGTCGAAGGGTAAGGAGAAAGTCATCGAGATAGACGACGATGACGAGTTAGACTTCCTACCTAGTCTGCTCGCCGACGCCGCTTTCGACCTTAGGATCCCTTTAGAGCCTAGTAACCCTGATGTCGCGACTAGGGCTAGGAGGATGTCCCCGGAAACGACCTCCTCAAGCCGAAACAGTGGTGAAGAGGGGACATCTGGCTCGTCGGGCACCTTAAGTGACGAGCGGAAGGGTGATTCGGGGGGGGGGGAGTCTTTACCAGAGTCGTCTCAACCAGAAATTAGGAGTATGGCCGGGGGTAGGGCACAGTCGTACCATTACTCGATTGATCTGATCACTTACACGACCACAGTAGACGAGCTTGAGGCTCTTCGGGTTCAATACGGGATCCTCGATGCTATACCCCTTAAGGTCTCCGGGAAAAAGAACGCCCCTAGTCGGCCTCCTAAGGGTTACATTCTGTTGTTTCTGGAGAGCTTCAAACATGGGTTGAGGTGCCCCTTGCATCCATATTTTGCCCGGATATTTAGCGAGTTGCATCTATCTCCTGGTCAGTTGAACCCCAACGGGTGGAGAGTGCTTTCTGGTTTGTTCGTCTTGTGGTATAGGTGTTGTAAACGCGAGCCCACTATTGACGATCTGCGTCATTTATATCAGTTAAAGAGCAGCCCCAAAAATCCCGGCTGGTACTATTTTCAATTTAGCTCAAAAAGCAGGAAACCCGTGACTGGGCTCCCGACGGGGGGAGGTAGGTCTTGGAAGAGCAAGTTCTTTTTTGCTGGGGGTCCTTGGGGTCAAGTTGCACGGGTTGACGGGAAGGACTACCGCGTCCCATCTCGATTCATGGTCCCAGGTTGCCTGCTCGCCTTAGACGTCTTTACTCCATAGTAGTTCTCACTTTTGTCGTTTTGATCTTAACCAATTGTCTGCTCGTTTTGCAGTTTCTTGGGGTGTTCACTTCCCTCTTGAGCCCGGGCCGCTGAAGCTAGTGGAGTCTGTGTTGGCTAAGTCCTGCTCCTACCGCGAGCTGTTAAGCCTCGAGAATCTCATCGCATCTGGTCTGATAATCACCGAGCCTCCGATAGAAGATGCCGTGATTGTCGCTTTGACCAGGAAGCGTACCCGCTCTCAGACTTCGAAGAAGGGTGAAGATAAGGAGGTTCCCGCTGCGAAGCGAGCCCTCGCAGCAGAGCAGACCTCTCCTCTGAAAACCTTGCCACCTCCCCCGGCGGTTGCTGTGGAGAGTAGCCGAGCAGCCACTGAGCTAGGTTCCTCCTCTGCTTCGAAGAGGCCCACTCCGCGCATTCCAGATCATCTAGTCTCATTCATGAACGACCTTTCCGTACATGTGAGCAAGAAGGATGTGGAGGAATTTTCCAGATTGGCCCTGCCTGACCTGATGGGTGCCATGCAGTTCAGTGCTATCCATCTCAGCTGCATGCTCGCCTACTACCAGGCCAAGTCTAACCGGCAGGAGAAAAAGATGAAGGAGGAGAATAAGGCGGCGGTCACCAGAGCCAACAAGGCCGAGAGGAGAGCCGGGGACTTGAACCTCAAAAACCTGAAATTGCAGGAGAGGGAGGCTCTTGCTACAGCTAAAGCCGCTAATCTCGACGATGAGCTGACCAGGGTGCAGGAAGAATTGCGAAGGCAGAAGGCCACGTATGAGGCTCAGCTTGAGTCTCTTCGTGAATCTCACCGGATCCAGCTCGAGGACCTAGAGAACGAAGCGGAACTCCGATACAACCAGGGGCTTCAACATTCTTACCGCAGCATCATGGCCGTCCTTGAGAAGCAGCATCCAGGTCTCGACATGGATGGTTTTGCCGAAGCTGTTTCTCAGCACATGGATGAAGAGAAAGCGAAGGAGGATGCCGAGGAGGTGGAACCGACTGCGGTCGAGGAGGATCCCTCTCCCTATGTTGACCCTGCAGCGGCTGATGAGGCCAGCATTCCTCCTCGTGCTGATCCTGCTACACCCGGTGAGGCGAGTACTCCTCCAGGCGTTACTGGTGATGCTCATGTTGCTCCTGACGTGGCACAACCTGCTGACGGGACCGCTCAGCCTATCGACCCGCCTTCTTAAATTTTGATCTTTGTTGTAGTAGCCCTCCTTTTCGTATGTAATAACTTTGCAACTTATCCTTATCGTAATAAGATATATTATTACTTATTTCTCTTCATTAGGATTTTGGTTGTGGAAATGTCTTGTCTCAAGAAATTTTTGTTGAACTTCGGATAGTGTACTCTGTCTTCTCACTTATCTGGTGCGGATCTAATTATGTCTGATTTCCTATCTCATCCCAAAGAAGGCTTTGAGATTCTTGAGCCTTTGTATGACTTGGCTAAATTTTTGAATCCTTACACTTCTGCTTGCCTCTGTGTGGTCGGGCAGGTCTTGGTATGTTCGACTCTTGCCTTGCCATAACACAGGCTTCGAGACGTGAGCCCTTACACGCCTTAGTGAATTTTTTCCAAATTTCGGATTTTGTTCGCCTTCGCTTGGTCGAGCAAATCTTGGCATGCTTGGCTTCGGCCTCGCCATAAACAGGCTTTGAGACGTGAGCCTTTACACGCTTTGGCGAGTTTTTCTGAATTTCGGATTCCGCTCGCCTTCGCTTGGTCAAGCATATCGTGGCATGCTTGGCTTCGGCCTCACCATAAAACAGGCTTTGAGACGTGAGCCCTTACACGCCTTAGCGAATTTTTTCCAAATTTCGGATTCTGCTCGCCTTCGCTTGGTCGAGCAGATCTTGGCATGCTTGGCTTCGGCCTCACCATAAAACAGGCTTTGAGACGTGAGCCCTTACACGCCTTAGCGAATTTTTTCCAAATTTCGGATTCTACTCGCCTTCGCTTGGTCGAGCAGATCTTGGCATGCTTGGCTTCGGCCTCGCCATAAAACAGGCTTTGAGACGTGAGCCTTTACACGCTTTGGCGAGTTTTTCTGAATTTTGGATTCTGCTCGCCTTCGCTTGGTCGAGCATATCGTGGCATGCTTGGCTTCGGCCTCGCCATAAAACAGGCTTTGAGACGTGAGCCTTTACACGCCTTAGCGAATTTTTTCTGAATTTCGGATTCTGCTCGCCTTCGCTTGGTCGAGCATATCGTGGCATGCTTGGCTTCGGCCTCGCCATAAAACAGGCTTTAAGACGTGAGCCTTTACACGCTTTGGCGATTTTTTCTGAATTTCGGATTCTGCTCGCCTTCGCTTGGTCGAGCATATCGTGGCATGCTTGGCTTCGGCCTCGCCATAAAACAGGCTTTGAGACGTGAGCCTTTACATGCCTTAGCGAATTTTTTCTGAATTTCGGATTCTGCTCGCCTTCGCTTGGTCGAGCAGATCGTGGCATGCTTGGCTTCGGCCTCGTCATAAAACAGGCTTTGAGACGTGAGCCTTTACACGCCTTAGCGAATTTTTTCTGAATTTCGAATTCTGCTCGCCTTCGCTTGGTCGAGCAGATCGTGGCATGCTTGGCTTCGGCCTCGCCATAAAACAGGCTTTGAGACGTGAGCCTTTACACGCCTTAGCGAATTTTTTCTGAATTTCGGATTCTGCTCGCCTTCGCTTGGTCGAGCTGATCGTGGCATGCTTAGCTTCGGCCTCGCCATAAAACAGGCTTTGAGACGTGAGCCTTTACACGCCTTAGCGAATTTTTGAGCAACACGGCAGGCCAAATTTCCTCTTTCATTACATTCAGTTTACATGGTATTGCTTGATGCAAAAGAAATAAAGCATAAAACATGAAGCAACAATCACGAATGGAAATATGTGCTGGTGCTTACAAATCTTATTGAAAGCACTTCCTAAGGTGCACCGCGTTCCATGGCCGCTTTACCTCTTGGCCATCCGCTCGAACCAGCATGTAGGCTCCAGGTCCAACTAGCTGCTTGACCCTGTACGGCCCCTCCCAGTTTGGACCAAGTACCCCTTGAGTCGGATCTTTTGTATTTTGGTTCACTCTTCTCAGTACCCAATCTCCAACTTTGAATTGTCGCAAATTCACCTTCTGGTTGTAATACCGAGCAACCCTTTGCTGGTAAATGCCTACCCGTTTCGATGCTTGCTCCCTCTTTCCGTCTAGCAGGTCCAGATTTAGGCACATCTGGTCATCGTTTTCTTGCTCGTTGAAATATTCTGTTCGATGTGTGGCCGTTCCTATCTCGGCTGGCACAACTGCCTCGTGCCCGAAGGCCAAGGCAAACGGAGTTTCCCCGGTTGCCGTCTTATGGGTGGTTCTGTATGCCCATAATACACCTGGCAGTTCATCAACCCAAGCTCCCTTTTTTGCTCCAAGTCTGGTTTTGATGAGCTTCTTGATCGTCTTATTGGCTGCTTCTACTTGCCCATTGGACTGTGGATGAGCAGGTGAACAATACTTCAACTCTATGCCGAGGTCTTGGCAAAAATTCCTGAAGCTATGGTTGTCAAATTGTCTACCATTATCCGTAACCAAGGCATGAGGGATTCCATATCGACAGATTAGATTCCTCCACACAAAATCGGTTGTCCTTTTCTCCGTAATGCTGCTGAGGGCCTCTACTTCTATCCACTTTGTGAAGTAATCAATTGCAACTATCGCATGTGTCGCTGCTTCTCGCCCCTTCGGCATCGGGCCAATTAGATATATTCCCCACTGGGCAAATGGCCAAGGGGATGCCATTGAAGTGAGCTTCTCTGGTGGTTGGTTGGAGAAGCTTGCAAAACTTTGGCAACTTGTGCAGCTCCTGGTTTTCTCTTGCGCATCCCTATGCATTGTTGGCCAAAAATACCCCTGCCTCAAAACTTTGTGGGCCAGGGATCTCCCACTAGAATGGTTCCCGCAAATCCCTTCGTGTACTTCTCTCATCACGTAATCCGCTTCATCCTCATTCAAGCATCGAAGGAAAGGGAGAGTATATCCTCGTCGGTATAACACCCCATCTATCAACGTGTACCTCGAGGCCTAGGCTCTGATCTTCCGAGCTTGCAGTTTGTCTGGGGGTAAAATCCCATCTCTGAGGTATGCGATCAGGGGGTCCATCCACGAGCTATCCTGCTCTAGTCTCAGCACCTCCAGCTTCGGTTCAATGCTCAGACTGGATTTCACCTCCAGGGGGATTGACTTGGGCATTTTTGGGTCGGTCACCGCTGCCATCCGGGCCAAGATGTCTGCTCGGCTGTTTTGCTCTTTGGGAATCTGTACCACCTCTACTGCCTCAAATCTTCCCATCATCTGCTTCACTATTCGGAGGTACTGTCCCATCTTCTCCTCCCTCGGTTGGAATTTCTCACTGACGTGATTCGCGACCAATTGCGAGTCAGTTTTGATCCTCACTCTTCACGCTCTCATGGCTTTAGCTAGCTCCAAACCTGCTATCAGAGCTTCATAGTCAGCCTGGTTGTTTGTTGCCACGAAGTCTAACCTCACAGCATAAGAGACCTCTTCCCCTTGAGGTTCTTCTAGGACCACTCCGGCCCTTGATCCCTGCTCCCCCGACGAACCGTCAACAAACACCTGCCAGACTCGGGTTTCACCACTATCCGATGCTTCATCAAACTGCTCCGACCAGGCCTCCGGCTCTACAAACTCTGCTATGATATCGGCCATTGCCTGTGCCTTAATTGCTGCTCGTGGCTTATAATCAATGTCGAACTCACTCAGCTCCATGGCCTACTTCACGAGCCTACCAGAGGAATCTGGTTTATGTAGGGTTTGTCGTAATGGTTGGTTTGTGATTACCGAGATAGGGAAAGCTTGGAAGTACGGTCTCAACTTGCGAGCGGCGACCACGAGGGCGAGGGCCCACTTCTCCAACTGCTGGTATCTGGTCTCGGCATCAAGCAGAGCCTTGCTAGTATAATAAATCGGGTACTGGACCCCATCTTCCTCCGTTACAAGGACGGAGCTCGTGGCACGGTTAGACACCGCCAAATACAATGACAGCTTGTCCCCCTCTCTTGGTGTCAATAGCAGAGGTGCTTGCTGTAAGTACAGCTTTAAGTTCTGAAAGGCCTCCTCGCATTCCGGGGTCCACTCTGTTCTCTTTCCTTTCTTTATTACTTGGAAGAATGGCTGACATTTATCCGTGGCTTTGGAGATGAACCGGTTCAAGGCTGCGATCCTTCCCGTTAGGCCCTACACTTCCTTAAAGTTGCGAGGAGATTTCATCTGAATGATCGTTTGGATTTTTTCGGGATTCGCCTCGATTCCCCTATGGCTAACCATGAACCCGAGGAATTTCCCAGACTCTACTCCAAAGGCACACTTCTCCGGGTTAAGCTTCATCTTGTACTTCCTCAGGAGTAAGAATGTCTCCTCGAGGTGCTTGACATGTTCTTCTGGGAGTTTCGACTTGGTGATCATGTCGTCTACATATACCTTCATTGTTCTCCCGATTAGCGGTTTAAAAATCTTGTTCACCAGCCTTTGGTACGTGGCACCCGTATTTTTCAATCTGAACGGCATCACTTTGTAGCAGAACAGCCCATGGTTGGTACTAAATGCCGTGCTCTCCTCATCCTTCCCAAACATCGGAATTTGATTATATCCGGAGAACGCATCCATGAAGCTGAGCAGGTCATGACCGGTTGTTGAGTCTACAAGCTGGTCGATCTTTGGCAAAGGGAAGCTATCTTTCGGGCGAGCCTTATTCAGGTCCGTAAAATCCACACACATCCTCCATTTTCCATTCGCCTTTTTTACCAACACTACGTTGGATATCCATTCGGAGTAATTGACTTCCCGGATGAAACCTGCCTTTAAGAGCTTCTCAACCTCGCCATTTATAGCATCATATCTCTCCTGGTTGAAGTATCTCCTCTTCTGCCTTACTGCCTTCGCCCCTTTCTTTATTGCCAGCTTGTGGCACGCGATCTCTGGGTCAATTCCCGGCATGTCTTCATGCGTCCATGCAAAGACATCTGCATAAGCCTGTAGACACTGCACAAACTCCCTCATTTGTTCCTCCTGTAGCCTTGACCCGATCTTGATTGTTCTATCCGAGTTTTCTGGTCCCAACCTTACCGTCGTCAACTCCTCGACCGGCTCTTGTCTGCCTTTCCTGCTCTCCACTCGGTTATCGAGGGACGTTATTTGCATGGTTTCCTTTACTGCCGAGGAGTAACAGCTCCGCGCAGTTCTCTGGTCTCCTCGTACTACTCCTACGAGCCCGTTTACTCGATACTTCAGGGCCAGGTAATGGTTGGACAGTACTGCTTTGGTCATCCTCAGAAATGGTCGGCCCAGAATCATCTGGTAAGGGCCTTCCTCGTCCACCACCACGAAGTCCAGCATCGTTGTCAGCTCTGTCGGAGCGTTCCCAATTGCAACCGGCAGCTCAACCGTGCCCAGAGGAACCAGCTTCCCTCCTCCAAACCCCTTTAGGGTTGTGTTGGTATAGTTCAACTGCAGGTCTGTTAACCCCATTTCCTCTAGAGTCGATTTGAACAACACATCTACCGAACTCCCTGTGTCCACCACTATCCTATCAAACCCCTTGCTCGCAACGGTGGCTTTAATGACCAAGGCATCCTCGTGAGGGTATAAAACTCATTCTTCGTCCTTATCGGTCCACATGATCGGAACCTGTCTGACTGTCACCCGTTTCGCCGCCGGGGTATTGAAGAACACCTCTTTGCTAGTCAAGGCGTATCTCGCATAGTTCTTCCTTGCTCTGTTAGAACCTCCGGCCAATGTTGGCCCCCCAGCTATCACCCTCACGTGAGGCTGCTTGTTGTGCAAATTTTATTAAACTCGCAAGCGCACGAATCTATTGTAGTATAGCTTAATGGTGCGAGTGTCGATCCCACGAGGAGGTGGATTTTAATTATATATAAAATTAATTTTGTGAATTGGTGGTTGGATTTTTGGTGGAAATGATTTAAATTATGTTAAAAATTAAATTAAAATGGCAAGATTAAATTCTGAAATTGGAAATAAAATGGCAGGAATAAATTGAAGTGTAAATCTATTGAATGACGTACTTGGGTATCTGGATCCGTATCAACATGCATTATGGGCTAAATATTCCTTATTAATACCAATTAAATCATGAGAGGGGAATCCACACCTCATGAACCACGCTCTAATAAATATGGTGCTAAGGGCTTATCGTGCCAAATAATAATAATCTTATACTAGGGTGCCGGTGAAACCAGGGCAGTACTAGACAAGATTAGTATTATTTGTCGACGAGAAATCAAAACATCCACAAAAACTAGAGGGGAAGAGAAAATAAATTTACCAAATCAAGCCCATGACACATATTGAGACTTCACCTTCAACCCAAGCTTGAAAGAAAATTAGCCACTCATAGTTGAACTAGGGGCAAAATGGGAATTTATTAAAATACGAAGAAAATACAAGATAGAGAGAGAATTACATAAAATGAATCCCAAAAATGGATTCAGAGGTGCTCAATTAGGGGGGGAATACCCCCTTTTTATAGTTACATCTAGTAAATCATGGCCATCGGATTAAAAACAGTTTGGACGCTCAGGATTTCGCCACGTCATCAGCCACTATTTGCACAGTACAGTCAACCGCCACTATTTGCACAGTATAGTCAACAGCCACTATTTACACAGTACAGTCAACCGCCACTATTTGCACAGTAACGCCAACAGTACCCGTATATGTGAATAGTACAGTACATGTGAACAGTACCGTACGTGTGAACAGTGTCATTTTTCCTTTTATACTCCTCCTAAGGTTTTCGACCATCCTGAGCTCAAAAATAATGTCCGTTTTGCCATTTGATCTCTCGTTTATTGTGAAATGACTATGATGCCCCTAAAATACATCAAATACTTAATTAAAATAAAACACACATAATTAAAGTACAAGAAATTTAAACACATAAAAGTAACGGTTGTTAGCAATACTTGATATATAAAATAACGATTTCTCCTTTATAAATATGCACTTTCTAACACTCAACACTGCTCACGCCTCAAGCTTCTGCTACCCTGCTCTTCCTCATACGTCGAGGCCTCCCTGTGGAAATCCCCATCTACAAATTCATCCAGGTAGCGATTTCTCACCAAATCCTTGACCTGGGTCTTGAGATCTCTGCATCCCACGGTGGTATGCCCGTGAGTCTCATGAAACTTACAATAACGCCCCCTATCTCTTCTGCTGGCTAACTTAGTTATGGGAGCAGAGGGATGCAGCAACCTTCAATCCCTTATGGCCTCATACACTTCATCCAGGGGGACCTTTAAAGTGGTGTAGCGACCATAGTCCTGATTCCGGTCTATCCTATGCACAGCCCTTTCCTCATATGCACCACTCAGAGTCGGCGGTGGTGGCAGCGCTTCTACTCTGCTCTCTCTAGTATTGTGAGGCTGGGGACGACGATCGTCGCGTGCTGCATCGTGTTGTCTCCAAGGTTCCCTCACCGGTGACCGAGGAGGCGGAGCTCCACTGCGCTGGTACTGTGGTGGCCTCTGATGAGGTTGGTAAGTGGCAGCTCGGCCTGCTGCATTACGACCAGGTATCGGGTGATCTTTCCTTCTCATCGGCCCACTTCCTGGTGATGCCCTCTTTTCTTTCCCCAATCCTTCCAGCTGGTCTATTCTGATCCGTGCAGCCTTCTCCTCTTCGATCTCCATATCTCGTTTGGCCTGCTCGTACGCGGCCCCGTAAGTCTTAATTAATGGGCTCCTCAAGTTATACCACAGTCTTCCTATCCTCACCCCCTCTCTCAATCCTCTTAACGCCTGAGGATGGTTGAAGGCGCCCAAATCCAGGACAGCTCGGTGATACCTTTTGATGAAGTCTCGCATGGCTTCTTGCTCCCCCTGCCTCACACCCTTTAACTCCATCATATCGTCTTCCGGTGTCATTGCTCCTCGGAACTGCTCCGCAAACTCCTGGCACATCTGCTCGAAAGTTCTGATACTCCCGCGAGGAAGCTTCTTGTACCACTCACGTGCACGTCCCTCCAAATATAACAGGAACACCCTGCACCTCTGGGCTGGCGACAGCCCCTGTATCCCCGTCATGTCGTTGAAACACTCGACGTGCACTAACGGATCAGTTCGCCCCGAGTATCTAAGGTCGGGGAGACGAAAGTCTTTCGGGATGACTGCCCTCATGATCTCCGCCGCGAGAGGCGATTCTCCGTCCAACATGATTCTCCAACCAGGAGCTCTGCTCTTTCCCTGCATGTCATCAACCACCTACGCTAGCCTGCGCACTTCTTCTTCCAGTTGCATTTCCCGACCAGGAACTCGGGCTGCAATCTCTTCCCGCCGCTGATCAACATTGGGCATTGGTTGCTAGAGTTCTGTCTCCTCTGAATTCGCCATTCCGGCGTCCTCATTGAAATTTGGTCCTCCTAGGGATTGGCCTTCCCTTCTATGAACATCTTCCCGCATAGAACAGCAACTTCCCTCGACACTAAGTCTCCTGGTAGCGTCATCCCTTCTCGTAGCATCGTAGCCTGGTGCTGGTCTACCAGCTCTCACCCTCTCTTCCCGATTCTCCCTCCGTTCATTACGTAACTCATCGAGAATGGATGCTAGGGCCTCCATCTGCCTTTCCATTCTCTCTATCCGGCCAAACATGGGATCACTCAGCGGTGCGTCTCCCCCTGGCGCATTACTTCCCCCAATCTTCATGGTTGTCTCCTCTTACTTTATCCCCGTCTCGGTTGCCAAGTAAGGCTTTTCGATCGATCCCCATAGACGGCGCCAAAATGTTGATGCAGAATTCTGGTCGTGCTCTTCTGAGACCAGGCTTTCTGCTCGTTCAACTTTATCTCAACCAGAACTTCTCCTCACCCAATTACTTTTATTGGTTTCCTGCGTTCACAGTCAACTTTATCTCGACCAGAACTTCTCCTCGCCTAGTTACTTTTATTGGTTTCCTGCGTTCACAGAATAAGTCAGAGTACGCCGGGTGTTTTCCCGACGTAAACCCTCCGACGCTCAAGTCAGATAAAAAGGTTTTTTGGGAAAATATCGGTCGTAAATCTCTTAGCCTTAGGTTTTTTATCGGTTACGAATTATTTGCTTTTTTAGCCCCTTAGAGTGATAAAAAGTCCAACCCTTTTACTTTCGCGGGCTGCCTTTTTATAAGCCTCCCGAGGATCCTTCCTCTTTTCCGTGACAGGCGGTTGCGTGTGTTTTCGTCACTGCTGTGGCAGGTGGTTGCGTGTACCTCGATTACTGCTGTAGTAGGTGATTGTGTGTATCTCCATGACTGCGATGGTGGGTGGTTGCGTGTATCCTCCTGACTGCGGTGGTAGGTGGTTGCGTGTATCCTCTGTTCGTCCTTGTCCAAGCAAGCCCTACTTCCAGCTTCCTGCTCGTCTAGTCCTGCTCGTTCTTTCGGGTCTCGTTAGAATACCCCCAAACACTTGTGAATTTCAGGACCTGTACACGAAGAAGAAGATTGGCAAGGGTAAACTTCACGAAGACCCTTTTTTACATACAATTTCCTCTCCTACATGGCTTCAACACATGAGATTGATACTTGGCATTGGACACTTGGCCACCCTTCTCTTAGCCATTTAGAATTATATTCAAAATATTATCCTTTGATTAGTTTTATAAGAATTATATCTGTTATATTTATCCCAAGGCCAAACGAACTAGAATTTATTTTTTCTATTAGTAGTATTAAGAGTAAAGCTTCTTTTAAATTAATCTATTATGATGTTCGATGCCCTTTTTCTACTATTAGTTCTTCAAGTGCTTGTTATTTTTTAGCCATTGTTGATGATTTTACATGTGCACTTGGTTATATTTAATGAAAACTAAAACTAAAACCAAAATGCACCTTTTTCCCTTTCATGCATTGATTAAAAAATCAATTTAATTTTGACATTAAAATGGTGTGTTATGATAATATGACCAAATTCCTTGTTAAAGATTTGCAACAATTTTTTCTAGATAAAGGTATTATTCATCAAAGAAGTTGTGCAAGGATACCACAGTAAAATTAAGTCGTAGAATGTAAGCATCGCCATCTCCTTGAAGTTACGTGAAATTTATGTTTTCAAAACAATTTGCCCATCAAATTTTGGGGTGAATGTGTCCTTACAGTAATATATTTGACAAATAAGTTGCCTAGTGAAGTATTACAAAGTAAATCCCTACATGAAATGCTTTTTGGTGTAGCACTTGATTTGTCTCGATTAAAGGTTTTTTGTTGTTTTTGTTTTGCAAAAAATTCACACATAAAAAATATATTTGATCAACGTGCTAGGACTAGCATTTTTATTGGATGTCCTTTTGGACAAAAACAATATTGTATATATGATATAGAAGCTAAAATCATTCATGTGTCACGTGATGTCGTTTTTTTTGGAGCATGTTTTTCCCTTTAAGGATATTGCATTGTCAAGTATTTCAGCACTTTTTACTCATGTTGAAAATAATTTATTTTTGGATCATAACTCTTTTGAGTCCTATGATATTTTGTATATTAATCAAAGTAACTAATTCATCTAATGTTTTAAAAGAGAGTGGGCCACAAGAGCCAGCCACAGATCAACCTATAAAAAATGCTCATTTCCATTTCATTGAACCCACTTCAAATCACCCAACACAACTTGTACCTCAAACATTAAATGATCCACCACATGACACTTATATAGCTATAAAACCCAAAGAACTACAGCCCACACGACCTTTATGAGACCGATGACCTCCAACTTATCGTGGGACAATTGCACCTCGACTACTCATACTTCTACACATGTCAATCTTATTTCTTTGTTACCAAGTAAGAAATATCTTCTCCAAAATTTCATTTCTTATCACCATTTCACACAAACACATAAATCCTTTTTACTACTATTACCTCTGGGGTAGAACCTAATAAAAGGCGATTAAATTACCTGAATGGCACAAGGTAATGGAGGATGAGATATAGGATCTTTAGAAAAATAACACATGGGCGCTTACTGATTTGTTGGTAGGTAAAAAGGTTATTGGTATTCAATAGGTTTACAAAATAAAATATCGAGCAGATGGTACCATTGAGTGCTACAACGTGCTATTAATGGCAAAAAGGTTATATTCAGACATAAGGTATTAATTATCATGATATATTTTCTCTTGTAGTTAAACTTGCGATATTAAGAGCTATGCTTTCTCTTACAGCTATTAATGGTTGGGTTTTGGAACAATTAGATATCAGTAATGCTTTTCCAAAAGGTGATTTAGAAGAGGAAGTTTACATACAAACTCCGCAGAGTTTTTCTAACAAGGAGAACATTTATTTTGCAAACTCTATAAGTCAATTTATGGTTTGAAACAAGTTTCCCGAAATTGGTTTTCCAAACTATCTTCTATTATCCAGCAAGTAGGTTTTCATCAATCCAAGGCAAATTATTCTTTATTTTTGAAAATCAGTGGAGCTTGTTCCACCTTTGTATTGGTTTATGTAGATGACATTATTGTGAATCGAAATGATTCAGTAAAATTTAGCAATGTTAAAGCTTTCTTTGCACAGAAATTCTATATTAAAGCTTTGGGCACTTTAAAATATTTTATAAGTATTGAAGTAGCACGGTCATCTCGTGTGATATTCTTATGTCAAATAAAATATGCTTTAGACATTTTAGAAGATGTTGGACTACTTGATGTCCATCTTTTACCTTTTCCAATAGAATAACACTCACTTATACTTTGAGATATTGAAGTCTTATTAAGAGATTGATTTATTTAACTATTACATGACCTGATATAATTTTTTTTTTGTGCATGTGTTAATTTGTTTCATGCATAAACCACACACAATACATATGGATGTAGCTTTAAGGGGGCTTCAGTATTTAAAAAAATCTCCAAGAAAAGGTATCCTATTGTCTTCCACTAGTGATTTACATATTTGTGGGTATTGTGATGTCAACTGGGGAAATTGTCTTGTTACTCATCAATCAGTTATTGATCCGGTACTTTTCTTAAGAGCAATGTGATTTCTTGGAAAATAAAGAGGCAAAATGTTGTTTGTCGCTCTACAGCTGAAACTGAGTATCATTCCATGAGATAAATGGCTTAAGGTTTTGTTCGCTGAACTTGGATTATCTCATTCCGCTCCTATGCCTATTTATTGTAACAATCAATTAGTATTATACATTGCTGAAAATCCCATCTTTCATGAGTGTATGAAATACATTGAGTTAGATTATCGCTTTGTGTGGAAATGAGTGCAATCCAAATTATTGCTTCCTTGCACGTTCACAACTTTATGGAAATCGCAAATATCTTCACCAAACCACTTGGTTGTGATCTTTTTCTTCATCATGTGCGCAAGTTGGGCGTTGTTGATCTTCAGGCTCCAACTTAAGAGGGAATATTAACGATCATATGATTTATGTATCTTCGTATATCTTTATAAATATTGTAGTATCTTTGTAAATTTAGTAAGCATAGATAGGCATAGTTTCGTCCTTTTTAATTTTGACACTCCTTGTTCCCCTTTGTTTGTATAACTAGCACCATTAATACTAATTACGAAATAGAGAGAACTTGGTGAGATTTTCTTCCATCAATTGCCTGTCGAGTTTTACAATATGTATAATTAGAGTTCCATAGTAGATTTTCCAATAATTATGGGAAATTTACAAAAATAACCATAATTATTTTATCATTTTCTAATTTAACCCCTCTAATTTTTTTCTTTCAACATTAGCTATATCCCCAAATTATGGACGAAATTACCCTCCCCATTCTCACGTTTTCCTCACCTAAATTTCTTTTTTTCTCACCAAAATCTCATCACCGGAAGTTGTATAGATCGTCGGCGGTGGCGTAGATCGGCAGCGGAGGAAGTTGGCGACGGCAGAAAGAGTTAAATCACGTTAAAATCTTTGGAGATATCCAAAATCATGCGACAGGTGCGCGGCCTGTCGCACTAGCTTTGTGCGACAAGCCCGCCTGTCGTTGTCGCACATTATCAGTGCGATAGGCGCGCGCCTGTCGCACTGTGAACGCCTGTCGCACATTGTTAGACACAACTAACTTTTGTAGCCTTTGCTGGGCTGATTGGAGCTCATTTTCTTCTTGTAATGTCAACGGTTCAGGTTTTTGCAACGTGTGTAAGGGGCTGCAATCCGAGAAAAGAGGGAAGTTGTTGAGCTTCCACGGGAGATTAAATGAAGGGTCTCTTTGTTGCCATCTAAGCAAGTCACTCGCTCTCTAGAGTAAGCTCATGGGACAAATTGCTGAGATCTTCGCTATTACAAAACTAGCCTGTTACAAAAAAATAAAAAAAATTAGGAACGTCGTTTTGTGGCATGCAATTGACACCAAATGACAACAAATTCACAGCTTGCAATAACTGCAAGGTTTGGACTTTTTCTTTTATTTTTATTATTTATGAGATGGGCGGACAGGAGTTACAAAGACGTATCAGGTTCAATCTCTCTCTCTCTCTCTCGGTGTAAATGACTCAAACTTGATGTGCTAAGAAATTTTCCGTTTTCCTAATCGCGTGGGGGGAATCTTTGATTCTTTGAATTTTCATAACAATTTTTGTGTTTCCTATTTGGGAATATTCAAGGCACTAATCGCCTGTCGCACCAACTCTTGGCCCGTCAGATTTATCCACATTCATCCAGACATTCAGCAAGTTGAGAAAATAACTCATACCAGTGAGTGATGCTGATTAGTGTTAGATCTAGATAGATTATGACTGACTTTTAGTATTGTTTGTTGCCGTCGTTGATGATTTACAGGTGGAAAGATAAGCTCCATTTTGTTTGACGATATGAGAAAAAAAAAGTTGGTTTTACTCTGTAAAGAAGGGTAATTTGGGAAGAAAGGCTTGGATTTGGCTAATGTTGATAGAAAAAAGTTGCTATGGTTAATTGAGAAAATGATAAAATAATTATGGCTATTTTTGTAAATTTCCCAATAATTATATATAAAGACAATGCTGTTTGTATTCCTTAAATTAAGAAATGATACATCAAGAAAGATAGAACTAAGCATATCTCACTAAGGTTCTTCTACATTCATGAGCTCTAGTAGGACAAGAAAATTAATGTCAAACAGATATGCGCCAATAATAATTTTGTTGATCATTTTACCAAAGTTTTGTCACATCAACATTTAAAAAGTTAGTCCACAGTAGACATGCATTGACTCAACAAATCAAATTTGTATATGATTTTTTAGAGGACATTTCATTGAAGTAGTATATTTTAGAGAGAAGAATTCTGCATCTATATTAGAAAAATATGCACTATACTTTTTTCTCTTCGACCAGAATTTGTCCTTCTAGGTTTTACTAGACACTACTAAGCATGTTCAATACCACTTCTTCTTTTGAAAGTTGTACATAATTAAAGTGGTGAAGTTAGGGGAGTGTTGTAAATTATTGACTTCACCACTTAAAGTCTCACATTGGAAAAGAGTATACCCCCTTCCCATTTGTATCCTATAAATATAGGTGTATATTACATTATTGAGTAATTAAGAAAAAGGCTAAATAATAGCCAATAACAAAGTACCATTTAGTACTTTATTTTTTAGTTCAAAATTTTCTGTTATTTATTTATCTATAACAAATAGCTATAATAGACAAAGTGATAGTTTTGCATTTTGCATTTTTTAAGTTGTAACAAAATTACTGGGATCTTATGAGATGTGACATTATATGTATCAATTACTTTGATTAAATTATTTTATTAATGGATAAAAAATAAAAGTTTAGGTACTTTTCACTAATTAATTTACTTTTTAGAGGTTAATTACTATCTCGATTTACTGAGATTCAACTATAGGAGCTCAAATACTTGTTAAAATAATAGTTTAAATTTATTTCTCTCCTGAATAACACAAATTTCTATGATAGAGATTTTCACTTTGTTATATTTTTCAGAGACATATGCATTTACCCTTGTTAGAGGAAATTACTTGCGCCTTTCTTTTTTTTTTTAAACAAAGAAAATTACTTGGGTGGTGAACCTAACTAATTTGATTTTAGAACAATTTTCCTTTTTTAAAATTTATGGCTATGAATATTTAACTTAGAGCATATTATTGTAAAAAAAATAACATTTTGGCCAGAGAAAAACAAAAAAAGTAGAAGATTGGAACATGGCTGACGGCTGGAAAGCCCAACGGCCCCTGTTGGGCCATATACTTTGTAGCCTCAAAAGCACAAGTCACATAAACAGCCCGTCAAATGTGCAGCACGCGACACAACTTTGTTGCTCGCATTTGGCGATGGCATGGAGAGATTCCCATCTCAAAGTATTCATTTAAAAAGATTTACGAAATTGTCAAATATTCTTAGAGCTCTAAGTTCTCCACTTCTTATATCCCTCAGTCTTCTCCTCAGTATCTGCAACAACAGTCATAAAAGCAACATTCAATCACAAATATTGAACATTTTGCATGGCATTTGAGGCGTATGTAAAGATTATAATGCATGAGCTACTACAATTTGAAGTACTAATGATGCAGCTTACATTAACCATGATTTAAAAAAGGTGAAAAGATCAGTAAAGTATCCTTACATATTGTGCACGAAATAATATTCTCCGCTCACTTGTACACAAGTCCACAGCCAACTGTTTCAGAAACACTCTTCGGCTGAGTTGCTTTGGAGATGTCGTATCCAAATCCATCGATCCACTTGCCTAAAAGTCCCCCAATTCCGACATGTTATAATACATTAAAGAAGTTTTCTGAATGAAGTACAGAGTCATAAGTCGGTTAAAGAAGTTCCTTCACCTGCAAGAATCTAGAGTACTTAGATATGCTTGATTCACAGCTGTCCAATATGAATTGTAATGCCTGTTCATCGATTTCAGGGTATTTTATGTCCTTCTTCGAGGTCATTTTATTTGATGCTGCAGCAGCCATCTGATTAAAAGATATTTTAGATATGTTATACGATATTAGAAAAAATCTGAGACTGAAGAAAATAAATCTAAAATTGTTGAACCTCTTCAAATTTCCCCTTCATGCTTGGAGGGCTGACCACTAGATAAGCATATGCCATTAACTCTAATGGCCATCCAGTGATTTGTATGGGAAAACACTCAGATCTGCCCATGGAAATTACATTCTTGCATTGATCAGTTTCTAAAATGAAGTGAAAAAAGATAAAGCATCACATAAGAAAGGAATTATGGCATATGGTTAAAGCTTCATTGGGAGATAGAGACTAGGATCACAATCTAAAGGCTGACATCACATAAGAAGGGAATTATGGCATATGGTTAAATCTTCATTGGGAGATAGAGACTAGGATCACAATCTAAAGGCTGACGTCAGTTATAAAGAGGTTGACAGCGAATATATTTAATCCTTATATTGACTAAAATTTGATAAAAGGTTTTGGAACAACCAACTAACAGAGCAAATCCATCAGGTACTCACGCTGACAATCCATACTTTCTCAGAGCTTCTAACTTCTCCTTATAGCATTTATCTGATTTCTTAAGAGATAAAGGCAACTCTACTGAATCACTGGGATTGGTGCCCTCCCTTGGAACAAATCCGTATGATAGCAAAAGCTCTCCATTAGATTTCTTGCCATATGATATAAAAACCTGCATTAATCGATGCAATAAGTTTTCCAAATGAATTAACATTCTACCCAACAGTATCACTGTAAATGCTCTGAAGAATATTATATCTACCCAAGCTAGTGATCAAGACGAGTCCAGGCAATATATAATATACTTGGGAGAGTGGGAATGAGTCCCTTTTTCTAAAATGACATGAAAATATGATTATTTGGGATATCTAAATATTCTTTACCTGCTCACCTGGCTGATATTGCCGATCGGTTGTAAACACAACTCCTTGTGATGATTTATCATAATCCAAAAATGTCTCCACCTACATCATGTAAAGATTATTCTAAGTTAGAAATCAAATATGTTCCTACTAGCACAGATTTTAAATGATAGATGTCTCAGAAAGAGACTAATCTGTGAACATACCTCACAACTGTGATTCAGCATATCTGCCCAGGGAATCAAGGCCACCCTTCCATCCATTGAGGGTAACCGAACCTGTGTTGGGGGGTTGGTTAAGTACTGATCTAAAGTCGGCATATGACTAAATTCTTAATGGAAGTCAATTTGACAATGAATTTGTGCGAAAAAAAATTTCCGTGGTTATTTACAACCCTAATAAAAAACTTTTCCGTGTGAGCTTTAAATACCATATTATAGTTTCACTTCATTAAGAAGAACCAAGCAGCAAAGTAACCTTGACGTCTTGAATAAGCTCACTTACCAAGCGTGAGAAAAGAATGCCAAATGACCATTTGAAAGTTTCCATATTGAATACCTGTGATCCATGGTAGGGAGCAACATCAAACTTGAGATGGTTATGGGTAAAACAGCAACACAATTAATTGTTTATGGAACTCTGTAGTGCAGAATGTTCATACATCCATCAGAAGCTTAAACGATGGACTATATTGATCAAATCATAGTTTTTCATGTGTTAATAATTATAAGTCTAAGCCAGGAACCAAAAAAAAAAGTTATATATTTATAATTTGTTAAGAAAATTCAAAAGACAATAAACGGAACATTTCTAATACCAGCAGCTGGTCCAGAAAAAGATATGCTTCAAAACATCATTTAAGAATATCAGTTGATAAATAGAATAAGTACCTCTTCAGGGAATAGATCAGGATACTTGGAAAATATCCTGAGCCTCAAATCATTGTATCTGCACAAGGAGGGATGGGATAATAGTGAATTACCAGAAATGCACTAAAATGGAAATATAAACTGATGCAGATGCATGAAGGAAGAAAAAAGGGCTCAAAAAGTCATACGTTCCAATAACATTGGTAATCCTCTCAATTGCCCGTTCTCTAATCTGTGATGCTTCCAAGTACCTATCTAGCTCGGCACGAGTCCTGAAATGACATAAAGAGGCTGTAGGGGGAAGAACTGAGAGTAGACCCTTTCTGTGGTATAAGAATAAGCTCCTTAATAAGCACATACGAACCAGAATTGAAGAACAGAAACTTACCAGTACAAAAGAGAATATGGCTGTCGGGGTAAGGCTGAGATGTAGTTGCTCCATCTTGAAGATTTCTCGAAACTTGCTTCGCTAATCAAATATGTCGCAAGCAATGGCCAATGTGGGACAGAACACTGTTTCAACACTTCACCAGCCTCTGGACAACTCCATTTCTGTCATCCAAAATGCCATGGAGAGAGAGAAATTATCACCCCCACAAAGTCAAACTTTATACATAGACAGCAGAATAAATTTGAAGAATCACTAAAGCAGAAAACTAAGAAAAGATCCCATAACTAGAGAACCACAGCCATCATAACTAGATGATAAACTGATTCATAAGCTGTTTTGCTCTGTGCACTATATGAAAACACAAATCTTAAGCTCCAGTAAGTTATAATCTACCACAAAATCAGTTGAAGCATCACAGGTTTCATTAATTGCAAAAAATGTAATTTGCTTTTCCTCAAATTGCTAATGTACCAAATCACGCTTTAATTTGCTTAGTTTTGAAGCACAATTGCCAAAATGTTCAGTAAACACCTCCTTTTACTCAGCAGCTAAAGTTAACCAAGCACTTCCATTTCACAGCAATTGTCACTTAAAAGCCACAGCACTTCAATTTCAAGCATACTCTAATGCCATATACACCACAGCACTCACTACTAATACACATGGTCAAAGAATCGAAATCATGACCGAGTATCCAGCTAACAGTTTACTCCATGTTTTAAGAGGAGGAGGACTAGAAAGAATTTTACCGAGTCGGCGGTGATAACAAGAGAAGGAGGCACAAAAAGCAACTTCTCGCCCTTCCTAATATTTTTTAAAGCAACTAAACCGCGCTCTCCCACATCAACCTTTTGTATGGCCATCTTCTGCGGCGGCAGGCCTGAATCAGACAGCCATTTTTGAAGGGTTGATGCATTTTCCAATGAATCTATCTCACATCCCCACGGAATCGTGTTCTGGGTCACTGTAGTTTTGGTGCAAGAGGCGTCGTTAGTTGTTGAAACTGAGCAGTGAACTACTATTCGGTGCCCACATCTTTTGCGCGGGAAAGCTGTGAAGCCAGCGGGAGATTGTGCTTTATGGAGATGCGAGAATGAAGGGAGAAGTATAGTGTGGAACATTTTAGAAGCCTCGGCCATGGCTTTGGGAGAGAGTGAGAGAGAGAAATGCCTTATCTATTACAAGATGAATAGAGAATCTGCAAGAGCCGTGAGATGGATGATAATGGTCGTTTCTGACAGTTAACCACGGGGAAACGGCGTCGGATTTGCAGTGATGAAAATGGCATAATAACATATAGATCCTTGATCTTAATGAAAACACAGTTATGAACATAGTTTATAAATTTTGTAATGAAGATCCTACAGTTCCAACAGTTACAAATTAGATGTTTTTATCTATAATGGTAGACCTACAATGATTTTTTAAATGTTAAATTAACTAAAAAATTATTTTGTGTGAAAACAAATTCCCTAAAAAAAGTATGAAGAAAAAGATAAAGTTTTAGGACTTTTTTTTTTAATGAAAATGGCATTCTATTGCTAACAACACGCTAATTATAAAAGTTTTATAATTTAGTTAGATAATAGACTGCTATATTATAATTTCTAGACATATAATTAACTTGAAAATATATTTTGTCTATAATGAATCTCTTGCTTACTTGAAAATTCTCTTGAGATAAATTTAAATAACATTCACAAATTTGATTCTACAACTAATAAAGATAAGCCATAATTTGTTGCCAACTTGATATCTTCTATAACAATTTCAATCTTTCAAATTCAATGCCTTTAATGAAAAGAAAAATTAAAATACTAAACTCCATAACTTTAGAGTCTATTTTTATATCTCTTAATTTTTTATTAAAAAAAGGTTAAAAGGTAGGCCTTTAATAGTGATTTTAATAAAAGTAAAGGATTCCAATGTTATTATCCGCAAGATATAAAAGGGGTTTTTTAATTTAAACATACCCCATTTATCCCTAAATAACAAATCTATACCTTATTACATACATATGGCTCATGAAGGTGGAAAAAGTTAAAAATATCCTTAAAAAATCATGAATTTATACCATTTTTTCCTCTCGTGGTTTTTTTCTCTTGCCTTTCTTTTCTCGTGGTTTTCTCTTCTCACCATTTTTTTCTTTCTAACAGTTCCATTCTCTCTCACTATTTCATTTCTTACCTCCAATACAAAGGTTTTTTATAAAACTAAATTGTTCAAAAGGTGCATTGTCTAGTGTTGGATAAGTTATGTTTGAAATGCAACCTTTTTGTATGCTTAATGTTGATTTGATTTCATTACAAGTGTAATTGCTAATGATTTATAAGTTTTAATAGTACATTATTCATTTTTGTTCTTGTGCACACACACTATTGCATAAAATATAAGGATTTAAGACTAAAATTAAGTTATGAGTGATTGAAAAATTAGTCCAAAAAGAAGTCAAGTATGAAATCAGGTAAGTCGAGAATTTAATCAAGTAAGAAGTGAAGGGGATGAGTAAGTCGAGTATCTGGTCAAGTAAGTATATTAAATAAGTCGAGTATTAAGTGGAGTAATTTTTAAAATAAATTGAGTAAAAATCAAGTATATTTTTTAAATAAGTCGAATAAGAGTTGTGTAATTTTTAAAAAGGTTGAGTACGAAGTCTAGTAAGTTTAATATTTAGTCAAGTAAGAAGTGAAGGAGATGAGTAAATCAAGTATTTAATCAAGTAGGAAATTGAGTAAATATATTGAACGAGTCAAATATTAATAATTTTAAAAATAAATTTAGTCGAGCGTTAATAATTTTAAAATAAAATGAATAAAAGTCGATTAAATATTTTGAACAAGTCAAGTAATAATTATGTTATTTTTTAAAGAAGTTGAATAAATTGATCATTCAATCGAGTAAAAAATGAAATATAAGAGTTGAGTAAGTCGAGCAAATATGTTGAATGAGTTGAGTATTTTTTTAGACAAGTAGAGTTAACATCAAATATTATTTTTTTACTTCTTTTGATCTGACTCGACTGTATGATTTAAAAAATCAGTTTTGTTATGATTTTATCGAGGTTATTTTTGTACACTTTATGATTTTTTTAAGTATGTATAGATAAAATTAAAGTGTTAGTAGTTTAAGGTATATATTGGGTATTTCGAGGGAAATGGGGTTTTATCCCACGCACCCTCGAAGATATCGGAGTGGTTGACTAATAAGAGCTATGACAGGTGCAAAAGATCCCATCTTTTCAGCAAAGCATGTCAGCGAACAGAGTCCTCATCTCTTGCAACTTCACACCAGTTCCACGCACAAGACCAAAACTCAAAACTCAAATCCAAAACCTTAAAAGCACCAACTTGACCTTTCTCAACAGGACAACCACCTTAAAGTTCTCTGACGTGCTTCAACCCCACAGCCTTAAACCCTTCGTTTTCCCAATTCGCAAAAGGTTTCTTCTCCAAAAATGCCACGGCATCTTGGATTCTCAAAACTCCAAAGACCCAGATTTGGATGACAAAGAGTCTTCAGAGTTGAAGAGCAAAGAAGATGTTCAAAAGGGAAGGGACTGGACAACCTCAATTTTGCTTTTTGTCTTATGGGGTGGACTCATGTACTATGTTTTCAACCTTGCTCCTAATCAAACCCCGGTATTGATTGGCCTATGTTTTATCTCTTATGGCTTATATTTGATTCATTTTGTTTATGCAGTTCTTTAAATGGGTATATTTTGTTTGGTATCTTTGATGAGGTTAAGCCAATAAATGGGCCATGACTGTTGGAATTGACTTGACATGAACTTGCAGTCAAGGGACGTGTATTTTCTGGAAAAGCTTCTGAACTTGAGGAGAGATGATGGCTTTGTAATGAATGAAGTGCTTGTCTCTCTCTGGTACATCATGGGTTTGTGGCCTTTAGTGTATAGCATGTTACTGCTTCCAACCGGTAGAAGGTCCCTTCCAGTTCTTCATCTTTGTTCTTCATATTATTGTGTGAACTCTGTAACTTGTTTGTGGGAAGTCCTAAGTTCAGTTGACTCTGTAAGAGTCGGTGTCTTTTTGCCTCATTGTTCCATAAGGAAAATGCTGAGTCTTCAGCGAGAATCTGTTGAATTTACTTATGCTTGTTTGTTATGCTTTTATTTTGTGTGAATGTGAAATAGACTAGCGGAATCATGAGAAATAATATATTGATACTGTTGAACTTCGTTGAATGGCTTGAGGATTAGCCTCTGTTCCTCGCATGCAAGCAGCAATTAAAATGTAGGGGATTGACTGGTATATGTGTCAACAGCTTGAAACACAGACTGAATTCAGTTAGTTTGACTTATTCATTCTTGTGCCTTGCAGCTCAAAATCCAGTATTCCTGTCTGGCCATTTCTTGCACTCTCATTTTTTGGTGGTGCATATGTTCTTCTACCCTATTTTGTTCTTTGGAGGCCACCATCTCCTCCTGTTGAAGAAACTGAGCTCAACAAATGGCCTCTGAATTTTCTGGAATCAAAATTAACTGCTGGGGTGAGAATTTACCATTTCTCCCATAATGAAGGATCTATGAACTTGTTTAAAAATCCAATTACCTCTTAAAATTGACATGTGCATGAATCTGAGTAAGAGTGTGATCCATGCATGAATTTGCCAAGCTCTAGATAAATACAACTTAAAATTTTTAGCCACTTAATGACAAGTAACAATAAAATTGATTTCACAAATCCACAGGGAGTTGAATTTCCAATAGGTATCACTAAGAAATACAATGTATTCGGAAGTAGTCTCATTTGGAAAAATAGAATCTGACTCCATTACATATCAGATATCACTTGCAGCAGGACTAGGCTTAATCCTTTATGCAATTTTTGCCGGCAGCGATGTCTGGAAGGAGTTTCTCCAGTACTTTAGGGAAAGCAAACTTGTAAGCGTCTTTATATCTTTGTTTCACATGTGTGTATTTCTGTACATTTTGGCTCTTTGGTTTAATATAATTAGGTTACAAAAGGTGGTTCACTTGACCCCTAATTTATGCCCTCTTCTCTTTGATTATGTTTCTGTGGACGTGTAATATTGCTTTTAAGTTGCAAGTTGCAATATTCTTGATTGTACAAGTCTATGGTTTAACATAACACGAACCTACACATGCATTTGGACCTCTATGTTGCAGGTTCATGTTACAAGCATTGATTTTACTCTGCTATCTACATTTGCTCCTTTTTGGGTTTACAATGATATCACTGCCCGGAAGTGGTAAGATTTCTCTAAATGTGGCATGTGTACTTCTTCATTTTGCTTCAATATTAGTGTTTGTGGTATAACATTCAGGCACTTGATCTCTTTGTAGGTATCACTTCTTCATTTTGCTTCAATATTAGTATTTGTGGTATAACATTCAGGTACTTGATCTCTTTGTAGGTATCACAAAGGTTCTTGGCTTCTTCCCATAACATTGGTGCCATTTTTGGGTCCCTCTCTGTATTTGTTTCTACGGCCACCACTATCCAAAATGCCAGTTTCAGTCAGCGAAACATCATTGGAGCAAGAATAGATCACAAGTTTTTCTTACTCTTCTGTATATCAACAAACAACTAGCACAGCTGAAAAACTCCATGTTCATGCTGAGGAGACTATGGAAGAATGATAGTTCATATCTGATCTTCATATATATATAATTAAAAAAAAACCCTGAAATTATGGGAATTGAATCCCTCCTGAACAAGAATGAGCAGCCTGCGCAATTCTTAGTTTCCATCCGAACCTTCGTAGTTTTCTGTGTGTGTGTGTGTACGAAAAAGATCAGGATGCCTACAGCTTAGGAAAAGAAGCAACAGGAAAAAAAATGAACTAATACTTCATTTCAGTTTCTTCTCGGGGAAGAAAAAAATACAGTTCATGTTATTGACAGCATCAATTTCAAATAAACTTTACAGGACTTTTAACTTTATTCTAGTGATTCTTGGTTCTAAATATTTCTATCCCTCAAGTTTTATTCAAGTTTCCACTAAACATGGGACCGGCTCCAGCCTTCCAAGAAGTTTTCTTCACCATATAACTAGAGGTCTATACTTTCCATACCCAGCCAGTGCACTATTACACAGATCTTTTAAGCGGTCAAAAAGGTGAAAAGGTCAAACAGTTCATTTCCAGCCTGCACTTGGTATGCTTTCATACCAGGTGCAGGACTACAAGTAACACAACTAAACGAAACTTTCAATCTCTTGAGTTATACTGCTCAACGGCAGTTATTCTTGGAATATGACAAATTGGTTGCTAGAAATTCAGGCGCGCAACGTTCAGCACCCAAACACCAAACTTGAATTTCAAGTAGATAGGCACCAATTTGTTAGAAAATCACATTCTACAGAAAAACAAAAAGATCACAAACTTAAAAAGTAGCAACTTGCAAATATGTGCCATAACCAGGCAACAAAGAGAAATGCACCATTTATTACTGATACAACATTTGGAGATCATCCTTAAACTTAGCCTTGAGTTGTTCCCTCTTTATCTTCAAAGCAGCAGTAACCAATCCAGACTCAGGTGTCCAGGGTTCTGGCATCAACTTAATCTTTGCAGGAATCTCAAACTTGTCGAGTTTTGCAGCTTTTGCTACCTGCAGGCATAAAGTGATTTTATATCTCCGTGACAGGAAAATTCTGTGTGACTCACTAGCGTACTCGCCTTTTACATTGATCATCAAATGCATGCTCAAGTAGATGATGTAAGCAAAAGTGGCAGACCTTGGAAAGAGCTTGTTGAACCTCATTGACAGCCTCAGCTTTGTTACACAACTCTGAAAGATCTTCGTACTTGATGCCAGCTTCATGGGCCCATTTCTCCAAAGCCTTATGTGATGGAACAACGAGGGCAACACAGTAGTTGTGGAAGGGATCTGCATGTATCATGATATTATCAACATAGTCGCTTGAAATGAGTGCTGCCTCAACCTGCAATCCCGCCATTAAACTAGATAATGAGCATTGAATGCAAACAAACACAGTCACAAGGTGTTTCAAACGAAGAAATTCTACATGGAGTTGTGAAGGCACCTTTCCAAGGGAGATATACTCTCCATGTTGAAGTTTGACAATATCCTTCTTCCTATCAATAATTTCAAGACATCCATCGGGGTAAACTTGTCCAATGTCACCAGTATAAAACCAGCGCATACCCCTTTCATCAACCTGCAGCATGTAACAGGTCTTGAAGGTCTTATCACAACTCACATAGAGGCAAATGCAAAGCATCCATACACAGTGAAAGTTTACCTTGTACACCTCACTAGTTTTTTCTGGATTGTTAAAGTAACCAGCTGTCACATTGAATCCACCTACAACAATCTCTCCCCGAGGCATTGGTTTGTCAGAAGTCTTATATCCTCCTTCATCCCAGGAAACAAGCTGCAATAAAAAAGGGCCGATTCCAGTAAATCTTACATCTTTGCTATATTATCAACAATTCCAAATAAAATATAAGATAACATGTCTTTTATGAATTAGCTTTGGAATACATAATACAATCTGAGTAATTCTCTTTAGATAGACATTTGTGACAGCGTTATTAATGCCAAATTAAGCTTTCCCTAATGAGTATAAATGTGGCACACCTTAGTATAGCAACAAGGAACAGGGGGACCCACACGGCCCACAGATGGGTCATCCCAATCAGAAAATGTAGCTCCGGCGCAAGTTTCTGTCAAGCCATAGGCTTGACCTATTGGGGCCCTAATGAAAAAAAAAATCAACTTAAACTGTGAATGCTAGGTTAAAAAAAAAAACGAAGGAAAGACTGGCATTACACCGGCAGATTCAAGATGAGAGTTATTACCCCATGCAAATGTTAATAAACCGCTGGGAATCCCCAGATAAAGGAGCTCCACCACAAATCATAAATCGAATGCGACCTCCAAGTACAGCACGTATTCTTTTGAAGACAATGGCATCCCACAACATTCTCTCCAAACCCCAAGCACCAAACCAGCTTCCTTCAACAGCTGCCAGTCGACGCTTGTATCCAATATTGAAAAGATTCTTGGTAAGCCCTCCCTTCTCTTCAACCTGGAGGAATCGTAGTAATCAGTGAAGAAAATAGATTAGTTAACTGATGTCCTCAATCTACATATATGCACCCACAGCAGATGCCATAAAACCATATCCATGTCCAAGACAATCAAATATGTTTTGACTTAACACCTTTTTCACAACTCCTCCTCGAACACGATCGAAAATAGCTGGAACTGCTGCCATTAGAGTTGGTTTTAACACAGAAACATCTCCCTTGGTTCCTTTCTTTATTTTACTAGAAGTATCTGTCATGGTCAACGTAGAACCATAGCCAATTGCACAACCTGCACACAGCATGATGGACTGGACATCCAAAAAAGGTTAAAACAATCTTATTCCTTGTATAAAGAAGAAACATACAAATATGAATATACCTCAGCTGCTAGTTCAAGAACATGAGCAAGTGGCAAGTATGCCAAGTACACGTCACTCGGTCCCGGATTTGGAATCACAGTCTTAATTGCTGCTGCAGTGGCTACAATGTTTCCGTGAGTAATCATGACACCCTAATTGTTTCACATAGCACAATGTTAGTAAGGCGTAAATGATACTTGCCGAATGAGGGAGTAACAACACAAGCTTCAATAGTCAAGGGAAAAGCACAAAAGTCAAGATAAAATGATAATAATCTTCAAATTAATTTATCTTCATCCTAGAATTAGGAATTTGGCATGCAAATACATAAATCAAATACTCGAACTGCAGTAAAGAAAATAACTCATAGTTTCACTACTATATTTATGCCAAGATACATCAAGGTTTACTTGTTCTTGGTTTGCACTGTTTCTTCCAAATGCGTTAAAAAAAAGAATATAAAAGACATGGTATAAACCTTGGGCAGGCCTGTACTGCCACTTGTATACATGACGACGGCAACGCCATTTTGGGAAGGTAGGCTTGGATCAACAGGACTTCCTTTTCCGAGTTTCTCAACTTCAGAAAATGATGAAACTGTCCAATTGCTAATACCTCCAGAGACTCCAGAATCCTTTTCATTTCCATCATCTTCAAAGTAAATGACATTCTTGATAGTTTTCAAACTTGAGCTTACAGCAGACAGCTTTGTCAACTGCTTAGAGTCGCAGATCAATGTTGTCACTTGTGTCTGTCAATATTGAAGCTATGAGTGAGAATTATACATAATCCATGTTACAATGGACCATATACAGAATGATCTGCAATCCTAGCTAATTCATAAAAAGATAAGAAGTTATTTTCCCACCTCATTGAGTGAGTGAATAAGAGCATCTTCACCGAGAGAAGAATATATGGTAACAACGGTTATGTTTTGCCTAAAGCATCCCTGAAATCCGAAAGTATCAGATTTTAGCATTGCTGATGTACTCAATACTCTATCAACAGGAAGCAAGAAATCTATGGAATTGACATATGCTAGCCATACCTGAAAGGCAATGAACCACTCCACACAAGTTTCAGCTAAAATAGCAGCCCGGGTGTCCACGTTGTGACCGAAGTTAACAAGCCCAGATGCAAAGCTGCAAGCACGATCAAATACCTCCCCATAAGTTTGCCACTCATAATCCCCCAAGTGTAGCTTCTCAAACTTCCTGCCATCACTAGCCGTTACAAAGTCCTTACCAAGTAGCTTTCTTTTCCCAAGAAATCGATCTTGTGGATGGCTTTTACAAGACTGTTCAAACAGAGCGGCCATGGTTGAGGCCCCTTTCCAAGGAACTTCAACCAAATCAGGTATCTGAGCATTGCGGATTGCATAACCTGGCTCGCCGCCAACTTCAACTGGAACTCCTCTTTGTTTTACCTTCTTCTTTCTTGCTACCATCATGGATAACAATACAGGAATAAGTACAGCAACAATAGCAGCACCCACAATCCCATATATTCCACTGCCTTTCTCAGTTAATAATTCTGAATCAAACGAGCTTCCAGCAAAATCCCCCATTGTGAATGTCTCTATAACTTTTTATGGGGTCTCTCTTCAGAAGAAATTAAAACTGAGGAAATCAAATCAGCGACATAATTCCATTTTGGATTGGTGAAAACATGATTATATAGCTAAAAGAAGACCAAATGAGAGACATACAGACCAACTTTAAGAGTCATACAAAGAAGAAACAAAAAGTTTCACAGCTTCATAAACAAAATACCAGGAAAATTTGGACTTTAACTTGCTTATATGTACCTTCACTTGCACATATTTTTCAAAAAATAGAAGAAAAATCAAAATTTTGTATGATCAAAGACCATCCTTCAATAAAATTCACAAAAAATAACTTGATTGGCGTACACAAAATAATCAGACTTTCACCCTCAAACATCGAACAAAAAAATCAGTATTTTTCATAATTCCAAGATGATCAAATGGCCATAAGCCCATGATGCAACTCGAAACCAGCAGCCCGCACCCAGAAAATATTATCAACAATCTACAAAAAATTGGCCTCTACAACGAACAATTGTCTTAAACAACACCCTTATATATATATATATATATAATTTATATATCAGTAGTATTAAGTGATTACAAGAACACTATCATTCTAAGAAAAGAATTAATTAAAATATATAAACTTTAACCAAAAAAAAACCTCGAATTTACCTTTTGAACCGAAGCCAAAGCTTGAAATGTTCTATCTGTCTTCCATAGACAGGAAATCAAAAAGCAGTCCAGCATGCCACGATGAAAGCAGCGAATAAACAACACTCTTTGAGTGAGACACCGTTGCTATCTTTATAAACTTAATAAAGTTGATGGGAATAGGAGCTTATAGATGAAATGACAACAATTTGCCACCGTTAAATGAGCTTCGAAAAGGTCAGCTTCTCCAGTTCCGTGGGTAATTTTGGGATACGGGCACCGAAAAGTGTAACGGGGCTGCCACGTGTAGAGAAATGTAAGTTACTCTAGCGTCCTAACAAAGCATCTGTCACGTGGGCGGTGAGCATACGACACGTGGCGCAATGCGGGACGTCTTGTGGACTGGCGGCACGTGGGGTTCTCTTATGCGCCCAAAGTTGAAAGAACGTTCTGTTTTGTTTTGGGTTTTCAACGTAACTGGGAGGCACACAGCTCAATGGTCTGTCTGAATTCATTAATGTGAAATCAAATCAAACCAAAAACACTGCCGTTTTTGGCAGATGGAGTTTCTGATGTCACATCACGAAGTATGGACGACTATTAGAAGGCTCTTATCGAAGAAAATGCAGGTGCTCATAAATTTGCCGAGATTGAATTAAATGGCAGAATTATCTTCTAGAAGGAAACAGCTTCGATTGTGAAGCAAATTGTACAAGAATTTGTAACGTAAATTATAGCTTTTCTTGCATGTGGAAATTTTACGGCTGCACTGCATCACATGAAGACAGAATGCATAGAAGATGAAACGAAGTTACCTGATATCATGCTTCAATTCAATACATTGATTTTTTAAGATAGTACAGACATTTGTTCATTCTAATTTTTGGAACAAATCAATATGACAATAAGAGTTAGATGATTATGTGTTTCGGAGGTAGAAGATGCATAATAATATATGATTGCGGCAGGTTGATTTTTGCACATCAAACACTAAGAGTTGCGCCTAGCACATTCTTCGGCCCGTGTCAGTGCATCTGTGAGCACATCAATCGTCCAATCCTTCAAATCCCCCTGCGGATAAAAGGTGTATTATATGAACATCAAGCTTACAGGTGCATGACTTCTGAGTTTCAATCTGCAGAAGAAAGAGTATTTTGTTTCTTCTTGAAAGCAGAACAAAGAATAAGAAGAATAAGATCAAGTATATGGATCATGAGACACAAAGTCAATCTTTCAATGGCAACTAACTTTTAAAGATCAACTGATCCTAATTACTTTGTTACACAGCATGAAAATTTTGTATCAAATGCACCGCAGTCGGGTAGCTACAAGACCAGATATAGTATTTCACGATTTTGAGATGAGTTGTTTTTCACTTTCTATCCTAATGCTCAGAACAAGAACACATGAAAATGAAGATGAAAGATTAGCTCTGCAATTTCCAGCATATTTTTATTGACTACCTAACTTCCAGCTCTTAATCTGGAGCAGGAAAGATATAAATTTTGCAAGCCCCAAAAAAGGGGATGAGAAACAAAATTTGAAAATAAAACAAAATTAAATCAGAATGACAAAAACTAAAATCTCAATAAGAGCAAAGCTAATACAATATAAGAATGACTCAATGAATGCTTCGTCCACAATGTCAGATCGAAATGGAGAAAGAGCTAGGAACATAAGATCGAACACTATGAAAAATGCATGCATATGTAAGTCAATTGTCCAGAGTAACAACCGCACTGAATCTTTCGGTATCAGAGAGTGCTACAATTTAAAACCAATACATTACCCCAATTGGAACAAAACTTTGGACAGTGTCTGTGTTCTCACAGACCTAGGAGGTTTTAGAATATAAATAGCATTGCGAAACAAGAACAGAAGATATAACCAATATTCATGGTATGGGTCCCTGTTAGGACTCTAATAGTTTATTTCAGATGGTAGAATTCTAGGGTTTTGATTAGAGAATTAAGAGAGAATAGATGAAAAATTTAAAGAGAAGGAGAAGAATTACCAGGAATTAGAATTAATTTTATTACTTGCCTCCCAAAAACATAATAAGAACCACTTATTTATAATAGTTCAAGACAATCCTAATAGTAATTTAATAAGGACTTTAATTGAAATAAGAAAACCTAATACTAATAGGAAAGAAATTAAAACAAGCAATTAAAATAAAATAAACTATTAGAGTCCTAACGTTCAGATGGTAGAATTCTAGGGTTTTGATTAGAGAATTAAGAGATAATAGATGAAGAATTTAAAGAGAAGGGAGAAGAATTACTAGGAATTAGAATTAAACCAGTCACATTCTCGCTCGATCCGAGGGGATTTTGGCTACAGAACAACTCCAGGATACTACTCAAGAGGGAAACTACTACCTCTGCTCCACCTCTACTACCACGGGGGACCGTAGCTCATTCCACATGGAAGGATTTTATTACTTACCTCCCAAAAACATAATAAGAACCATTTATTTATAGTAGTTCAAGACAATCCTAATTGTAATTTAATATGGACTTTAATTGAAATAAGAAAACCTAATACTAATAGGAAAGAAATTAAAACAAGCAATTAAAAGAAAATAAACTAATAGAGTCCCAACATTCCCTGCCCCTTAAAACAGGCTTGTCCGCAAGCCTTCTACCCAGTCTCAATAACCGAGATTTTCCAATCTGAATAATGGTCAGGTGTTGGAAGGTTGTGAATAGGTATATCTGCGTCTAAAAGCAATAGTTGAGGTTGTTTGCAGCAATGCCCAGGCTTGAACTCGTGTCAGTTAAAACAAAACCCTTTAGAACGTCTTACCACCTGCTCAGTTGAGGATAAACGTTTGACATTATTAGGTAAGGCAAAGGGAACCGGTCCTAATAAAAACGGTGCTGGTGGAGTAGGAGTCGATTGTAATTGTAAGATTGGATCTTGGATGGCAGGAATGGGGGAACAATTGCCTTGTAAAGTAATTGTCTTTTCCTGAAATCTAGCAAGTTCAAAAGTTTGTAGGAGACTAACAGGTTTGAATAGTTGTACGCCAGCCTTGATATTTTCACGTAACCTAGAGAGGAAACAACTAATGAAGACAGGCTCCGTTAAATTGCTAGTCCGGTCAACCAACTTATCAAATTATCGTTTATAGTCAAGAACAGTCCCTGTTTGACGTAGTTTGGTAAGGCTGCCAACTGCATCATTCTCTCCTAATGTCCCAAATCGAGTAGTCAAAGCCCGTTTAAATTACGCCCGAGTCATTTTGCCCATAGTCTGCTCTAGCCAATGAAATCAAGGTACTGCATCACCATCAAGATGGCCAACAGCTAAAGACAATAAGTTAGCATCTGATAATCCAGTAAGGCGGCGATATTGCTCACATCGAAAAATCCATCCTGTTGGATTGTCACCATGAAAAATAGGAAAGTCAAGGCGTATGTTACGAGCTTGCACGAGAGTACTTCCAATGCGTTTAGTAGGTTCAAGAGGGGGTTGGGTAGCAATTACCGTTTGAGGAGCAAAGTCCCGCCAGTAAATATATCAACTTGTCGTTGATCAGTAACTAGTTGTTTGCCTTTTCGCAACTGACTCAATTGCTGAAGGATGTCGTGCATAAGTTCTTGCAAATCGTTATTCCGCTTGACTAAGGCTGTAACCGTTTCATCGATGGCTGTAAACTTGTCATGATATTGTTGTGACAACTGCTCAACTTTGCCTTCAAGCTCCTTAACAGTCATGATGCCTAAACGTCTAAAGAAAATTCACGCTTGGTTGAAAAAATTTTGATGCTGGAAAAAGTTTGGAAGGTGGGCCCGGTTCAAGTCTCCAAAAGCCCAGAGATATTGGCAAAAGTTTGGTGGTTGGGTTTTTTTTTTTTTTTTTCAAATAGTGAACGAAAAAAAAAAATGGTGGCAGGAAGGATGTGCTCTGATACCAGATGGTAGAATTTTAGGGTTTTGATTAGAAAATTAAGAGAGAATAGATGAAGAATTTAAAGAGAAGGGAGAAGAATTACTAAGAATTAGAATTAATTTTATTACTTGCCTCCCAAAAACATAATAAGAACCACTTATTTATAGTAGTTCAAGACAATCCTAATTATAATTTAATAAGGACTTTAATTGAAATAAAAGAACCTAATAATAATGGGAAAGAAATTAAAACAAGCAATTACCTAACAGTCCCACACCCTCCACCAAACCCCCCCCCCCCCCCAAACAAAAACAACCTTTTTTCTAGCAATTTGAAGGGTCATAGCATCCAAATTAGTCCATAAATAATCGTTAGGAAGAAGGAAGAAGATTAAGCATTGATCATGAACAAGAAACATATGTAAGATTGAGGCATGCATTGAGCAAAACTATGTATGAACCATATGGTATCCTAAAGAGCAGGACATCAAAAGCAATTAATATCCTAATACTGTAACTGCATTTGACAATCTAAAGTCTTAAGAAGCTATATAATCAGCTGATGATAAATTATTTAAAAGCAAGAAGCATAATTCAGAAACAAGTACCAATCCTAGGAAATTTGAGAACAGTCGGACATCCAATGAAAGCTGAAGTCTCTATATTCCTCCAATTAGCATCTTGGAGCAAATATAAGATCCTATATTCTTCAGAAACAAGTACCAATCCCAGGAAATTTGAGAACGGTGGGACGTCAAATGAAAGACGAAGCCTCTATATTCTTCGAATTAGCATCTTGGAGCAAATATAAAATTTTATAATTCCTAAAGATCTACTGTAACTCAATAAGTGGTCAGGCTCCTATTAGCTGACCATGCACTATAGAAAGGATCACTGAATGTGGGACCAGGACAAAGTAAACTCACATATGGAGTCAATGAATACAGTAGGACTGTCATAGTGCATGTAGTATTGGCCAGCCAGGACAAAGTAAATTCATATATAATTAACAAGGAAAATTAAGTACTAAGAGAATTGAGCGTCTAACCATGCGCAGTGGTTCTCCAGTTCTTAATTTGGCATTTGGACGAGCAAGCTTGGATTCAAAAGGAGTCCTTGGCCTCACTTCTTGAAATTCCTCCCACTCCTCACGAGTCAGCATCCTCATAGTGCCTTGGCCAGGGGGAGCATTCTTTATTTTGCGCTCAATCATTTCTTGGGATTTTGAGTCATCATGCTGCAAAATCCGCTCATCATATTGTTCACCCAGTAAACTATAAAATAAAAGTGGAACCGCACTAAAGAAGACATTTAATTGACAGAAAAGAAACAACAAAACCACAACAACAAACGAACTAATATCTTAAGTACAACACTATCAAATATCTAATATAATGACAGGACAAGAAATGAATATAATAAGACATCAGATTACCATCATAAGAAGCTTAGCAAAGAGTGCAATTGCAGCAACAGTGAGAAACATTGGCAAAGAAGCCGTGTCAAGGAACGATTTTGATTCCGGAACCTCAACAAACACATCATTCTTCTTCACATTCCTCCTCTTCCTCGTTTTATCCAACTCAGCAACCCTTTTCTTCAAGCTCTCCGATGGGCCATCACGGGACAACGTATGCAATCTTCTTTGAACTAAAAACAATCTCTGTCCAACTCCAAACATGACGGAGACAGAACAAGAATCCACGCTATGATTCTTGCTTATGCTTTTACAATTGAAAAAAAAAAAAAAAAAACTGCCTGCACTTCACAGCAAGTAAGTTCACACTCAGATTTCAAGATGAAATTAGTAATTGAACAATACTAAAAGCTATTCTGCAGGTCATAGGAATCGGTTCCAAATTCTAATTACCCAAATGCCCATTGCTGTATATTTTTGAAACATTATGAAGTCCAATTTCATTGGAGCATATTGACAAACACGTTAAGCATCAAACACTGATGGCAAACTTTGATTTTCTTCGAAAATAATAAATAAAATCTGTATTTATAATTATTTATGGATTATGGAATCACATCAAAATAAAATTCAATATCATTCTCCGAAGATCGAGAATTACTGAATCATAATACTAGTTGCTTACCGGATTTAATGCTTCAATAAGAGAGCCAGAGCGAGTCATTTTATTACGCTTATTTATTTATTTCAGATAAGTAGACTAGAAGGCTGGGTTAGGTTTTGATTTGGGCTTAACTTCCAGAAATTTGGGCCAAGGCCCATATTCTAGCGCATTGTCCAACAGCTCATTTAGTTTTAAACAAATCGGGGCTGTACGCGTGGATTGATCGAACGGATCCATGAGATTGACAGGAGCATAGATTTGAAATTGGTTTGACTGGGACGCATCTGTAGAAAAGTTACAAAGAAAACTCTGCGTTAGTGAAATTATTTGATATAAAAACTTAAATTAATAGATTAATACTTTAGGACGGTAAAGTTTCGGACGAAATTAAGAATTTATTATCAATAATTTTAGTTTTAAATAATTAAAATAAATTATACAAATATATTTTCTTATTCATTTTCTATTGTAAAAGCTACGTACCCTCTACATGAGGGTGAAACTGTAATTTATTGTAATTCACTTCCAATCCAAAATAAAATAAAAACACATAATTGAGATTTTAATTAACAATCTACACATTTGTTCTAATCTAAACAAACACACTATTCTCACCCACACTCTACATTTTCAATTTTAAGATCCTCACTTCATAATATTTTTACTTCAATTCAAAAAATAAATATTGTTAATCATATTGCTGCCATGAGAAACTGATTGAAATACTAAAATGATATTAATATTAAGTCAAAGCCTAACAAGTTAAATATGATAATTTCTCACAAAATGTCATACCGTGGGTCAAACTCGAATTTTAAATTTAGAAATTGTTTCACATCAGCAATGAAACGCCTGATCTTGGCATTGAAACATAATGGTTCGACTCATTGGACATAATCAAAATAACGCTTTGCCAAATATATATATATATATATACACACACACACAAACACAAACACACTCTTCATTTTTGCGCAGACACAATTATAGCATACTTAGTAAAATATTAGAAATAGAGGATGTTTGGTCACTAAGTACACTCCACGGTCGTGACAATATGAACATTGCATTATTACATATCAAATTGTATTACTTTCTAAAGTTAATTTATTTAATATTATTAAAGTACTTTTTATGTTAGCTCCTTTTAGAATCAAATGCGCCAAATGGGATCGCACCCATTTAATATTTTTTTTTATGATTTATGTCAATGATTTATATCCATTTACGGGAGTACATGTTAATCCTGCTATGTTTTTTTTTTTTTGTATGTATCATGTAATAATAATTATGGTACAATTAGTTACAAAGACGTGCAATATTAAATTTTAAACAATTTATGAAAAGTAGGTTACTCAAACGGAAGATTTATTCAACTAATCATATAGGTTAAAAAGTCAATCCCATACTAAAAGTCTACAATGATGTGTTGGTTTTGAGTTTTCTTGTGAACTTCCAAAGTAGGGTATCATTTCACCGCATTCTCTTTTTTTTAATCCTTTTTAAAAACATTTTAAAAGCTTAATCCTATTAAGCATAATAAAAAATTAAAAAAATCCTTTTAAGCATGCATTTTAAAGTACGTGTGTGTACATTTTTATTTACCAAGCATTTATTGGCACATCATACCACATGTGTCTAAATCTTGCATGTGTAACGCTCTTCATTTAGCATTTAATTTAATCAATTGTTTGAATTTTCTTTTAAGACAATACTAATAATTCTCTCTAGTGATTAGGGACGACAATAGTACCCATAAATCCACCCACATTCGTAGCCAAAACTTGTCTTTATGACTAATTGTTGTGGGTTGTAAGCAAGTTTGGTATTACAAATTAAAACCCCACTAGGTTGCTGGTAGATTTGGTATAAACTAAATATCCAATAAATACTTGCCTGAGTATCCGCCAGCCCGCAGTTTTTTTAATATTTTTAATTTAATTTTAATTGAAAAATATTTAAATCTAAACTTATGTAAAGTAAATAATGTAAAGTGCAATCGTGTGTGTAAATTACAACATGAATAAGTCCTAACATGCTTTAATTTAATGTATTGATTATTATATACTTATTATTACTTTGTATGGACTATTATTCTTTAACTTAATGTATGAATTATTTCATTATTATAATTTTATTCTTTGGATTAGTATTTAAAACTATTATTCTTAAGAAAATATTATATTAGGAATCGTATTGGATAGCTACTAATGGTGGTGAATAAAATAAAGATATTCTCTTGAAATTTATGTTGAATAATAATATGAAATGATAATTATTACTTTTAAATACTAATTTGTGGCTTTTTCTATGAATTTTTGTATTCTTAAATTTAAAGATTAGTGTTGAATTGATGTTGAGATTTTAATTTTTTACTTACATTAGTTAAATTTAGAATTGAGTATGTTATGTAAAATTTTAAGTTATTAGTATAAATTTACACATTGAATATTTGTAATTTTAATTATGATAACTAATAAAAAATATGTTGGATATCATTGCGAGTTTGATAATTATTAAAATTCTTAGTGGTGAATTTTTTTTTAAAAAATAAAAACTCACAATAGATTGTAAATGGATTTAACAATTTAAATTTTATGTAAATTTACGTTTGGTGATGGCAAACCTAATACGAACAGTACCCGTTACCATCCGCTGCCGCCAGTGACTAAAAAAGTTAAAAACTTGTTCAGGAACGTGCAATAATTTTTAAGCGGCAAGACTGCCACCGCCTTTTTTTTTATTAATAAAGTAAAAGAGAGAGTTAAAGATAATAATAAAATAATAATAAATTCAAATGCTTTATTTTTACTTTTGGCTACGATTGATATTTTGAATATACGAAAATTATTAAATGAGTTCTGATTCAGTGAATCTCGATTAGGCAGCACAATGTCACTACTACGTAGCTCCATCGACAATGGTCATAGGACAATCGGAAAAATAGCACACATGTAGAAATTACTTACCATCACGAACGTCATTGACCTTTGAATTCAATTTTATTAATCATTCTTTGCTAAATATACAAAAGAAAAACTTACATATGTATTACTGAATATTTACATTACAAATACATGGTGCGCTCTTTTTTATTTTTATTATCACGTGGTATTAACAGTTTATCAAGAAATTTTACAATACATATATTATATTATATCAGTTATACAACAATAAATAATATTATTACATATGTATATTTATTTTATAAACTATCATATAAGTAGTAGTTGTATTAAACTCAATTACACATATAATGTATATATTAATTAATTATAATATAACAGATATATTTTAAAATTTCTCCAATTTGACACTTATCATTTGGTGCTGCCCTGTCCATATTTAATATCATTAGGCGTTACAAAATGAATGCAAATCTGTGCATCGTCACACGACATTCACATTAGCCATTTGGTGCCGCAATGCCAACATTATTATTACACCGTTGCCGTATCACGGACCGTTGGATTCAATGACTTTCCAAGCAAGTAATCAATCACCAACGGAGGATATATAAAAATAAAAGATACGAAGATCAAAAGGGTTGCTGTCCGTGGGCCCCACCAACCCTAGTTCTTTTCTTACAACAACACATCCTCAACATGTTTTGTACTCTATGCTGTAAATGTTAAAAACCCAAGTTGAAAGAAAGGCGAAGGCAAAAGAAGCGAAAAAAAAACAAAAACAATTTTGTTAGGCGGAAAAAAAAATTAAAAAAAAAAAGCCCTACACTCTAAAATCACACTGCGTGCCTTTGTTGACATCGATAGATCGTCGAATTCGAAACCAAATTTTTCACTTCTCATTCTCTTTCGTTCCTCTCTAATTTTTTTTTTCTTTTTCATTTCTCTTCTTCGCTTTTTAAAATAATAATACGACGACATCAAACGTAGCATACCCATCGAGAATAAGAAACCAGAGAGAGGAAACGAGAGACAAACAAACAGTTAAATTTCTTGAGGAATTACATTAATTAAAGAGACAAAAGGAGACGGAGGGCTTTTCAAATTTTTTTGTCTTGGGTTTGAGCTTTGTGGGGTTTGCGAGTGGAGTGAGTGAAGATGAGCGGAAGTGGGTCGTCGTCGTCGTCGTCGTCTTCTAGGGTTTCAATTCCGAACAACATGAAGAAGATGATCCAAAATATAAAGGAGATCACGGGCAATCACAGTGAAGATGAGATTTATGCAATGCTTAAAGAATGTTCTATGGATCCTAATGAAACTGCTCAAAGACTCCTCTTTCAGGGTATTTTTAGCTTACCCGTTCCTTTTTTTTTTTTTTATGTGGGTTCATCTTGAATTCCTGATTTCTTGTTGTCCGTTTCTGTGATCCGTGCTTCCAGCTCTTTGTTTACTCATCTGGCTTTTTCGGGATTTTTCTAGTTAGGTTTTTGGTGAAGTAGGGATTTAGTGGGTTTTTTTGTTGATTTTGCTTTGATGTTTTTTCTTTTGCATTTGATGTACTTATTTCATTGTAGGGCTGTATTAGATTTGTTTGTATGACTATGCTTGTGCCCCCTGAATTTTTTTTTGTTGGTTTATTTAACTTTATTTTGTTTGGAAGAAATTTTTAGTTTGTTTATATGGGTTTTTAGAATTTCACATTTCTGTTACTTCAAATGGGTTATCTTAACCGTTAAGAAAAGGGAAAAGAAAAAAGAAAAAGAGGTTCTCTTGGTCTTTGTGTTGAAATTCTTGTTTTTTCCCTTATTCTATAACTCTCTCTGGTTTTGGAAGTTATTCAATTGATATTTTGTTGTATACGATTGAATGTAATTTTTGGGTTTATGATTGTTAAATGAAAAGAAGCTTTTAGGTCTATGATAGTCATATGACGGGAATTTGGTATAGGTCATTCTGAGAGTTGCTGAAATTTGAACTTCTGTTGGACTTAGGCTGATTATGTGTCTATGGTGATGCGCCTGTTGGCACTTGGTAGTGAGGGAAATATTCACCTTGTGTGTCTGGAAGAAATAGTCTCTGTCTTGGTAGCTCAGAGGAAATGATAATTTGGTGATTGGTTTACCTATTTCACTGCACTTTGTTAGTTTTATTGTGGCTTCTGTGACCCATAATGATGAGTTTGAAATGATTGGTTCTCAGACTTTCTTACAAGGCTTCAACATAGTATCACATACGGAATTGATATCATATTATGATCTACTTAGGTAACAGCAACTTACTAAAGATACCGTGATGTTGCTTAAAGATTTGCTCCTCTTATCATCAGTCATTGTTTTGTGGCCATCAAATCGCTTCCTTATACTATTTTCTGGTTGACATTTGGCATTTGTGTTTATGATATTTACTGTTTGTGTGATTGAGGCATGTTTTATAATTTTTTCTTTACTTCTTCTGTCCCCTTTTATTATCTTATTTCTCCCTTCTTGAATCGAGATCAGTAGTTTATATGTGTGGTTTTACAGATCCATTTCATGAGGTGAAAAGGAAACGTGACAAGAGAAAAGAGGTTAGTATTTTTTTTTTCCCTTTGGTGGGGTCATAAGTTGATGTTTTTCTAAGTTTGCATATTGTGTATTTTAGGGCATCTGATCCATTTCATATGATCAAGTGTATTTTTGTTTGAAACATTCAAGTTAATGTTTTTTTAATGTCTATGTGTCTGTTCTTCATCATGGTAAAATACATTTGGCTAAAAATGTTTGCGAGGATAAAATTAGATGAGGTGCTGGTTGTAACTTTGATAAGTGTATGCTGTAAAGAGCTTTGAAGTTCTAGTGCTGTAAATTTTCATATGCATTATATAGATTTTTCTTTTCTTTTCGGGTTTCTTTTCCATTATCTCATCTTTTCTGGTTGCAATCTGCTGACTAACCCATTGAGGATGGATGAATATTTTCTCTTTTCCTTCTTCAGATTCAGATTTAAGCTTCTGTATTCTCTTTATTGTTGCAGAATGTGAACAACAGAGAGTCTACAGAATCTCGGTGGAGGCCCGGCTCACAGGGAAGGGGAAGTAGGGGTGGCCGGGTGAATTTCTCCCCTCGTTACCCATCACATGGTAAACAAAAGGACAACCTTTTCACAATTATCCACTTTGGGTCTGCTTTTGCTTCCCTATGCAGTGGGCTTTTTCTTCTCCCTTGATGTCCTGGTATTTTCCAACTAGTTTATACACACATCCCACCGAGGAAAGTTAGTTTTTCTCAAAGCATATTTTTTTTGGTCCCTGTGGATAACCTTATCAACATTTAGTTACTATTTCAAATCAATGCATTACTGTTCCTATAATAAAAATTATCATTGCTGGGCTGTATTCTGCCATCTGAAAATTAAAGTGTTGATTGTGCTGCATTTACCTTTTTTTGCTCGTACTGTCCTCATAGTCAGCTTTGATTAGCACTGGCAGATGACAACTCATTTTGGGAAGGTGTGTGAAACAGTACTTCTCAGCTCAGTTTTGTTTTAACATATATATTTGGTTCTCTAAGAAAATGTTGGTGGGTTTTGACTTGAACGTGTTCTCTACCAGTCGCTTTGGATAGTTCTGAGGTGGTGTTGTTGCGGTCATGCTTCTTTGGAAACTATTTCAGTTTGGAGTTGTTGTGATACAAAAAGATTGTCTTTATTACTGAACTAGAGTTTAATGTGACATAATTTGTTGCTTTTGTTGGGGAAAAGAAATTATGACATTCTAAGACCATTTATTTGCTTACTAATTTTTGTCTATGTTCTGCTTGCCAGATGCAGGTGGTGGCAAGAATTCAGTCACTGGAAGGGACAATGGAACGGGTCAAGTTGCAGAAAAGGGTGCTGGTCCATCCCTCGCAACCTATCAGGAAACCAAAAACAAAGAAACAACTCCGGTGGCAAGGTGAATACTGTCATTAATTGGACTGTTGTTTGCAGTTCTAGTCTTTTTTATCTACTAGCAGGACTCTTAAATGCAGGATGATACAGTTTGCTTAATTTTTTTAATAACCTTGCAGCTCTATCACTGTCATGGCCAATGGTCCTAATGGTGAAGCTTCTGGAAGCACTAATGTTGTGAATGCCTATGATATGCCTGGTGGAAGTGGATTAAATCAACCAGAAGCAAGTGCATCAACTGTTGGCATTAGTAAGTTGGGAAGTGTTCCTTCGACTGTTGATGCAAACAAAAATCCTGCCATTGCGTATGGTGCTGAACCAATACAGGGGCGGCCTGCAGGAAGTTCCAGCACATCATCTTCATCAACAGTTTGTTTCTCGTCTTCGGATCCCGTTCTGGTGCCATCTAATGATTCACGTCTCCCCGGTGCAGTGGGTGCAATTAAACGTGAAGTAGGTAGCCATCGAACTCCTAGTGAGCCAACTGGTGAGGATTTTGAAATTCTTATTTGGTGTGACTAATCTTTTCTCTAGTGATGTGATAAACTCTGATTAACTAATCTTTTCTCTAGTAATGTGATAAACTCTGATTAGCTTTGTCCATGGCTGACAGCAGCTTCTGAGATTGGTAACTCATTTATGCATGGAAAGATGCCAAGCAACTCCCAAGGTGTTGTGAAAACTCAGCTTACTGAGTCCTCCCAACCTTCATCTGTACCAATCCACAATGTCTCTTCAGTTAGTCGACCTCCATCTAATTATGGTAGCCGTTCGCAAGAAATAGTTGGTTCCCAGAAAGGTATTATCTTGGATAAACCCTGTATGCCTCAACTGTTGTTATGTAAATTTTGGAGCAATGTGAGGCGGCTAAGAAGAAAAAAAATGTCTCAAAGTTGGAATATGAGGTTGCAAATAATTTCTGCTTGATATTATAAGTTTACATCTTCTTCTAAGGTTTATTGATAGCTAGATGGCTTTCCCTAGATAAAAGTAATAATCACTTCTCTCTGTAACAGTCGGTTCTAATAAGGAGTGGAAACCAAAGCCCACAAACTCAAATGCTGCTCAAGGGCCTGGAACGGCTGCTGCATCTGAGGTTCCAACTGTTTTAGTTGAAGCCACTGGCCAATCACATCCTGTCTCTAGTTCTCTTGATACGGAGGAAGCAACTTCTAAATTGCAGACTAGGCTTGAGGAATTACATCTTCCACAACGTCAACATGTTATAATTCCAAACCATATCCATGTCCCAGAATCTGAAAGAACCAAATTGAGTTTTGGAAGTTTCGATGCTAGTTTTGGAGTCACTTCAAATTATGTCGGTGGTCAAGAGAGTGAAAAGAGCTCTACACCTGTGTCTGAGACTTCACAGGTTATTGAAGAAACTGCAGAGGAGCAAGCTGCAAGGTTTGTAACTATGAGTTTTTTTCTTTAGGTTTCAATCTGAAAATGGATTGTTTAGTCATCCATCCTTCCCCCCTTTCCCTTCAAATGTTTAAAGAAAAAATACTGCCTGATTAGTCCTTTGTAAGCATATCCTTGTGGTGCTAATGATGATGCTAATTTGCTGCAAATCTAGAATCTGATCATTTTTATGAAGATTGTGGTAATTGTTTCAAGTACTAGGCAATTTTATGTGTCTATATCTGGATTGATGGCAATGCCTAAATTTGTCACTATAATTTTTTGTTTAAAAAGCAACTATAGGTAGCTAGCTATATGTAGGTCGACACTGGCCCTTTCGTTAATCATTCATTCCATTGTTGGTTTTTTTATATTTGAACCTCTGTTGGACTTAGCTATTCGAGTTTTGCTGTTTAGAACATGAAACAAACTGGTATCTAGTCCTATCTCCTCATCCATGTTGGAATTGAAATGTATATTGTTTGATCCAGCAATCAGAACACGTTGAAAGCTGCTGAGGTTGGCAATTATCCTGATCATCCACAATCACCAGCTCATGCACAAGAAAATTTGTCTGGGGAGGGTGATGTCTCAGCCAATGCTGTTACAGAGTATACTGAATCCAAGCAAGACACTGAATCGCTGTCTGGAGGTCAACAATACTCGATGGTTCATACTTCTAACTACAGTTTTGGTCTTGTGCCTTCCATGCTAGGGAATCAGTTTGCATCATTTGAGAACTCCGACTCTCAAGCACGTGATGTTTCTCGGCTTCCAAGCTTTGTAGTAAGCCTTCAAATTTCTGCTCTGTACCTTATCTAGCAAGATTATTTACTTGAAAAAAATTTTGTGGCTTCACTTTTTACTGTCAAGATAATTCTTCGCATTTCCAATGAGGGGTGTGTGTGTGTATAATTGAATTTGACTTGATGTTTGAACCTTGTAGTAATTAGTAAACTTGTATGATCCCTGAGTAGGTGATTGACATTTGAAACAGGTTTGCATTATCATTGATTTGTCATTTGAATGTTCTTTTATCTAGGTCCAACAACCATTTGATCCAGCTAGCTATTATGCCCAATTCTACCGATCGGGTGCTGATGGCGACGGTCGAGTTTCTCCATTTACTTCACCAGGAGTTGCAAACAAATACAATGGGAATATTGCGGTGTTGCCACCACAGACTTCTCAGTCTCCTCAAGAGGTTTTCACAAACTAAGAACCTTTTGATAATTTTTCACTTCTCAATTGAGAAACTTTCATATTTTTATTTTCTAGATAAATTTAATTAGTTAAAGTGGTTATCTAAGCGTTGCTTGTTGTCTGAATCTTTTTAAGATTTCTGCGGCATGGTTTCAATCTTCCATTTTCATGTTGAGATGATCATAGGCCTAATACCCATTCATTCATGGGTATGATAGTGTTAGTAACTATGAGGCTTGTGTATAATTTTCCTGTTAAAATTGGCTGGATGGATGTGGTTGTTTGGTGGTCTGGGCTATATGTTTGAGACTTTTTAACCTGCTTCTGTCTGTGTGTGTATTGGACATATCATGTGTGTGCTGGTTGCTTGTTCGAGCATTTTTGAGTGTCATATATATACTTATCTGGAATTTTAGTGAGGTCAGTGGTGATAATCATAGAATAATAAAGCATTTTGTTTGTGGCAGTAGTTCTCTTCAGTGTGACAGCAATCATTGTGGTTCTTTGTTGGTTGATCATGTTGCCTGCTTAGGATTTAGGGGCTCAATCTTCCAAATAATGTGCTTTTGCACAAACAAATTGCCTCTGCTTTTGGATGACCTAACTATATGACTCTGTGTGCTGCCCCCTTGGATTATTTTTTTGACATGGGCAAGTGTCTCACATCTTCATGATCGTTATGGGTCTCACTGTAACAGATATGGGATCCATGTGCTTTGTAGTATTATTGTGAGATTCTTGGGGGTGGTTACTGGTTAGCTGGCATGGAAATTGTAGATTCTAATTTGCTTTTGGTGCTGTGGTTGGTTGAAATGAGCATCAAGTTCCTCTCTATGAATAATGAGTTCTCCCATAAAATAATTCATAATGTTTGTTCCTGGTTTTCTGCTAACTTGATCATTTGGTTGCACTTTTGTTGTAATGAATTGTAGGCCCAGCTTACATTTTGCATAAGCAAAATTCCTTCTGGGATTATAGTTCTAGCTTTCATGTTTTCCTTCTTAATACAAGTTTCTTTGTTTACTATCTCCTCCCAACCCCCCCCCCCCCCCCCCCCCCCCCCCCCCCCCACAAAACCAAAACCAAAAAAAGGAGGCCTCTTGGGATGTTGGAAATTCAGTCCACTTCCCAATCAAATGCTTGTGTTGTTACATATTGAATGTCTGAACATCAATCTGACATGCATAAACTCATGCTAAATATGTACTCGCGTTGATATTTATGTACTTGAGTTGGATCTGATGCTTGTGTGTCTGTTTGTAGGGTGGGAACTCTTTGGTGATGTCTACAGCAGGTCCAAATCCGTTGGTGACTCAAGGTGCTGGGCTCGTGCAGAGTTCAATATCTGTGACTCAGCAACCACTTCCTGTTTTCCGTCCTCCAACTGGAATACACATATCTCCTTATCCTCCAAACTACATTCCCTACGGCCACTATTTCTCCCCCTTTTATGTTCCACCCATCCACCAATATTTAGGCAATGGTGCATTTCCTCAGCAACCTCAAGCTGGCAGTGTGTATCCATCTCCACAGGCAGCAGCTGGCACTGGTGCAAAATTTTCACTTCCTCAATACAAACCAGGAACAAATACGGGAAACTCAGCTCATATTGGAATGCCAAGTGGGTATGCTCCATATGGTTCTTCCCCTGCTGGCTATGCTCCTAGTTCTACTGCGGCAGCTGGAAATTCAACTGCTAATGAAGATCTTGGCGCATCCCAGTTCAAGGAAAGTAATGTCTACATGACTGGACAGCAGGTTAACTTAATTTTCTATGCCATCGTCCATTCCTCTGTGTTGATTAAGGGATCGTATTTAAATGATTTCCCTCTATATACTGTTGTAATGCACTGTTTGAAGAGTGATGGATTTGATGCTTTTCTGCAGAGTGAAGGTTCTGCCATGTGGATGGCTGGTGGTGGTCGAGAGATACCCAGCTTGCCAGCTAATTCATTTTACAATCTTCCTCCCCAAGGTCAGCATGTAACTTTTGCTCCAACACAGGCTGGTCATGGCACCTTTGCTGGTATTTATCACCCTGCACAAGCAGTTACAGCAGCAGCTGTACACCCACTTCTGCAACAATCTCAAACAATGGCTGGAGCTGTTGAAATGGGGGGACCTGCTGCCAGTGTTTATCAGCAGCCCCAGCATGCACAGATCAACTGGCCCAGTAACTACTGAAACAGAGGATGACTTTTCGTTTCTCTTCTTTTCTTTTTTTTTTTCTTTTTTTTTTTTTTGTAAACCTGGAAAACAAGAAATTCAAGCCAATCTTGGAATATTTTTGGGAACTCCAAAGAGTTTGGTTGGTGGGGAACGTCAAGAAGATATGGCGGCAGATGGACTTGAGAGTGTAAATCTGTGGAAAGAGGCGGGAGAAAATTTGCCAGTACCATCTTCTTGTTGCCTGGGTTGAGGACATAAAAGGTGCAGTTCACCTGTAACTGATGTTGACCATTTTAAGTTAGTGAAGGTATCATGCGTAGGTTCTTGCTGCTGCTATATGTTGTTACCAATTTTTTCATTTTCGTAGTTTCATTCTCTTTCCTCATCTTAAAACGCTTGGAAGTCTACTAGAATTTACCATTGAGTGGTGAGAATATTTTACATTCTTTTTTCTTTTTATATTTGAGGTTTAATAGGGCTTTGGAAGGTAAGATATAAGTGGGTGGAGAAAAGTTTCCATTACTTTTTCTTGTCATTCTGCAGTCTTACCTGTAAAGTGAATTTTGATAGCAAGAAAAAGATGTACTGAATTGTTGTAATTGGTAAAGCAGAAGTGAACATTTCAATTGTTCTAGTTGACATTCATAGTAAAGCTTTTCATCGGTGTAGCTATAGGATTGTGGCAGAAAGGTAGTAAGTATGCTAGTGGCCGAGGGTTATCCTTTTTGGCCTTTAAGAACTCATATTGATTGAAATGAAGGCGACGGAGTTCCCAGTTGTTTTTCAATTAAAAGTGTAGTGTATTTATTTATTTATTTATTTTTTAACCCTAATCTTCCATGCACATGTTTACTTCCTTTTTGAGTGAACACATGACTTCTTGAGTTTTGGTAATTAGTTTCATACAATGAGTTCCCTGCGTGTCATGGAATGAATAGTGGGATATGCCTTTGTGCTGTGGTTATGTTGCAGGCGGATTCCGAGGTGATGCATCCAACACACACATAACAACAAATAGAAGGCCAGCAGCGGCTCCCTATTGAATTACTTTTGACTCAAGTCGGCATGATTTTTATTTTTATTTTTATTCTTATTCTTATTTTTGCCTCTTAAATCCATCGGTATTCCTGGCTATAAAAGAGAAGTTCAACTTCTAGCCGAATTAACTATATTAACTACCATTCCAAATATGTTGAAGAACCTCCTCAAAGTCCATAAACGCACTACCCCTTTCCCCAAGGTTCTCCCTAAGCCAGCAACAGGTGCTGCTTCAACTCCATCGGAGAGCCCCTCGGCCTTGAAATTGTTCATGCAGGTGGGTTTGTTGAGTGATATTACATGGCAATACCTACTGTTATAATTTTGGAGAAGTACCCTTCCTGCATACTAGGTAGGCGGGAAGTTTTCAGGCGGGCGTGGGATTCAGTTGTCCGGCCAGAAGAACTTCTTACCCTTGGTGAAAAGTTCTTTCTTGTCCCACGTCGTACTGTGAGGAAGCTGCGGCTAAGGATCAAAAAGCCTGATAGTCATAGAGAAGTTTCTAGCAATTCTTTTGCATCAAAGTCTTGCGTTGATGTTTGCGTTGACAAGGTTTCTAGCAAAAGCAATGATTTTCCAAGCACGTCTTTTTGTCAACAGGGTGAAGCTACTGTTTCCGCTGAGAAAACTGCTTCCGAAAGGTTAAGTGCTGTTAAGAGACGTGTGAGATTCGTTGGCATTGAACCTGGAGGACGATCCCGGGAATAAGAGCTTGAATTCTCGGCCCCATGAAGCAAAGAGGAGGCCAAGAAATGCAGCGGCAGCAGCATGGCGACCATCACTTGTGGCAATCTGTGAAAAGAAATGATGAATAGGGTTCTGCAAAAGTGCAAACATGTGAAAAATTCTCACCATACTAATCTCATCCTTCCCTTTTTAACAACATTTTACACTTCCAATCAACTCAGACATTATCAAATTCAGAAGAGTCTAGTTATACTTCACTTTCATATGTTCTTTACTCCAATCCGTAGAACACTTACGTATTGATTTCTTAAGTCTTGTAGTTGGATGACTTGACATATTGAAATAATTTGTTGTTAAACTCGCCAAACTTACTGTACGTCGACAGCATTCTACTTCATTTTTCTTGTATCTTGGCGTTATATCCAAGCCGACGGTTGGCTTTTTTTAACATAAAGTAATCTCGCTAATGACCCTAATGTCTATTCTTTGTCCACCCTTTGATTTGTATTAGTTCACATCAGATGTTAACATAAAATAATAATAATAATAATAGTGATAATAATAAGCCCTAAATCTCAACAAAAGATCCGTTTTACTATGATACTAATTGTTGTGTTTCTTCTCAACAAAATTTTTTTAGTAAATAAAATAAAAAGCCGTGTCACTTCAGTGTCTGATATTACCCGTAACTACTACTTTATATAAGTCTTCATGTGGACAAATCTTAAAAGATTAACTGTCAATCCTGTTCAGTGGCGGGATGCGGTGGGGGCATTTTTAACAAAGCGCAAGTCATTGGTAAAATTTTTTCACATGAAATAAAGAGAGAAATGATTATTTTTCTCTTGAAACTTTCTGGGTTTTTGGTATGTTTTGTTTTGTAGTGGTTGTTTGGGCTTTTAGACAGAACCCAAACTCAAAACATGATCATCACAAGATAAAGAAGGAAAGCCAGCAAGCAAAAAACAACCCTTCAAAGGCACAGAGCCAAAGAAATAGCCATGGGGCATGAAGAGAACAAAAACAAAGCAGCGACAGACCAAGAAGAAGAAGCATGGAACCAAAGGAAGCAAGCTCTTATTGAGGAATTATCAGACAAGTTAATAAATGGAGATCTTGAGACCAAAATAGAAGCAGCTAGAGATATCAGAAAAGTTGTTAAAAAGTCATCTTTAAAGACAAGATCAGAGTTTGCAGCTGCTGGTGTGGTTCAACCTTTGGTGTTGATGCTTGTTTCTCCTAATCTTGATGCCATTGAATCCTCTCTCCTTGCTCTCCTCAATCTCGCTGTTAGAAATGAACGGTTTGTTTCCCACATGTCTCATATTATATCTTCATTTTGCTTCAGGCTGACTGCTTTGATTTTTGTTTTCCATTTTGTTTCAGGATGACTGCTTTGATTTTTCTTTTCATTTAATAGTTAAAATAATGGAAGTTTTGGTTTCATTAAGAGAAGTGACAGATGAAGAAATGAACAATAAGCAATCTGAGAAATGACAAAATAGGTAAAAGGAATGTGTAGGGAAAGTAAATATAATGATTCTGTGCATTTGTGGTTCTGGGTTGAAAGAAATTAGCGGTGGAAATGACAAAAGCCAGCTTTTTATTTCGGATTTGTTGGATGGAACAGCTGAGCGCGTTTTGATCCAAAATAGAGAGAGTTGTGAGAATTCACTGCTTGATTGTTATTGATGCTATTCTTTTGTTGGGAATCACCAAGAGGTGTCGAGGTTTTCATGGAGACTTATTTGGAGGGCTATGCAAGGAGATTAAATCTCATGGGGCCTTTGTGGCAATTGACCAAAACTAGGTAGTTGATTGAAAGAGTTGAGAATTTTCATTTTGATTATGTTGCTGCTGTTAAAAGATATATGTGGGATCAATTGGTGAGAAGAATCTGTTTCTGAGCCAAGACACAACGTTTGAAGTCCCAGTGATTTCCAGTTGCTTTGGGTCGAAATTTTCAAATTAGATTCACTTACAGATTTAGTTCTGGGTTTTGCTTGAATATATCAAGTTTAGCTTCTGCACGCTTTGTTTCCTATCTTTTGTTGTCCCTTAAATGAAGAACAAGCTTTGCGATATCAATAGAGTTTCTTTTCTTCTGTTTTTGCAATTCTAATTTCTAGCTGTGGATATTTTTTGGTTGAAGAAAATATGAGTTGATTATGTGACGATGGGCAGTCCGCACAGATGCCAAATATGCATTTTTCTCTATGTATTTACTTAATTGTTTTCATTTCGTATGATTGTTTTCTAATTACCAATTTTGTGTTATCCTTGTTCTTTTTCTCTTTGGTTGGTAATGCCATGCACATTTTTTAGTGTGCCATGAATTATCTAATTCTGTTCTTCCCCACTATTTATCAGAAACAAAGTCAAGATAGCAACAGCCGGCGCCATCCCCCCACTTGTGGAGCTTCTTAAGTTCCAAAATGGTACTTTGAGGGAATTAGCTGCAGCCGCGATCTTAACTCTCTCAGCTGCTGCACCCAATAAGCCAGCCATTGCTGCTTCTGGAGCTGCGCCTCTTCTGGTACAGATTCTCCACTCTGGAAGTGTTCAGGGAAGAGTTGATGCTGTTACAGCCCTACACTATCTCTCCACCTGTAAAGATAATTCCAGTCCAATTGTAGATGCTACAGCAGTTCCCCCTTTAATCAATCTTCTGAAAGATTGCAAGAAATATTCAAAGTTTGCTGAGAAGGCTACAGCATTACTTGAAATCCTTTCCAGCTCAGAAGAAGGGCGAATTGCAATCACAAATTCAGATGGTGGGATATTAACCCTTGTAGAGACTGTTGAAGATGGATCACTTGTCAGCACACAACATGCAGTTGGAGCGCTTCTTTCTTTATGCCAGAGCTGCCGGGATAAGTACAGACAACTCATTCTCAAAGAAGGTGCAATCCCAGGGCTTCTGCGACTGACAGTAGAGGGTACCTTTGAAGCTCAAGAAAGAGCTCGGACACTTCTAGACTTGCTGAGAGACACTCCACAAGAAAAGAGATTGAGTTCCTCAGTTTTGGAGAAAATTGTTTACGACATAGCTGCACGGGTTGATGGAGCAGATAAAGCTGCTGAAACCGCTAAGAGATTACTACAGGACATGGTACAAAGAAGTATGGAGCTGAGTATGACACGGATCCAACAAAGAGCTGCATCTTCTGCACCCTCTAAGATTCCATCTGCGTAAACAAGAAAATGGCTACAAGTTTTCATCCGTATATACCTTGTGTTGGCAGTTAAACCTCGTGTACTCTTTCTGGATCACCATCCAAGAGAGTTGTTGAAGTAGATTTCATTAGAATGCCTACCCATCCATAGGAGGTAATATTGTCTCCTCATAGTGGGGTCTTGTATAGCTTACCCTTGATCATGTTTGTATAAAAATCACTTCCAAGTTTTATACTAGTACATTTTCCCTGATCACAAATTTTGTAGGCAAAGCAGCACTTGTAAGGTTGTAAGGGTCATACACATTATTCAGATTTTGTGGACTTTGTTAACAGCTGATATTAACTTCCAGTTTTAAGTTGTGCTACTGGTCAATTGATATCATCTTTCATTTTGGGAATACACGAGGGAAATTGGAAAAAAAAGCCCTTCTGTTACATGAATTTCTTGTTGAAAAGTAATTTGTTGTGATATTAAAAAAAAAAAAAAAAACCTTTGTGTTTGTGCCTCTTATGGATATCATTAAATCAACTTTACCCAAAGTAGCAAATGAGGATCTCAAACAGAGACCAGAGCCGGGGGTGGGGGGGTCCCTCGTTCACCGTTGGACCATTTCTTGCCGGTCATTTTTTATTATTATTGACCCTAAAAGCAAGTAACTTTTGGACCATTTTACTTTACATGACCTGATTAATCTGCAAGTAAAAAGAAACTTCCGTGATGGAAAAGGTTAGAAGAATACACCGAAAAGGGCTTCCACCTCCTTTGCATTGGAAAACTGTTTGTTCATCAGTTGTTATGATGATTGAGATTTGAGACTTCACCCAAAGCTATTTCAAGTGATTAAATTATAAAGCATCCTTCAAATTTTCCCCTAAAATCAGATACCATAGCAACAAAATACGTTATCCACCGACAATAGAATAAAAATAAAAATGAAGTGTTAAACCAAGATTATGTTTCCTTAAAAATTAAAGGCACATCAGATACATTCTACAAGCTCTTTACAGTTTAAAACAACAAAATTACCCACACTCCTGAGGCTTGTAATGAAAAATTTGTTAAAAATTATATGAAAGTTAGAGTTAGATGTTGAAGTTCGGGTCCAAATGTTGGTCAGTAGTGGATACCATTCGATTTGATTTGGTAGGCTAACAACAAACCAAACTTAAACTAATTGGCTCATAATTTTGTGAATCAAAAACAAACCAAACACTAGAATCGAATCAAATTAAACTAAATTAATTCTATTTGGTTCGATTCTATGGTTTAGTTTGATTTTATTTTATTTGATTCGAGTAATTTTATCCCTTAAATTCAATAGAAAGATACAATAGTAATATCCTTTACTATAATAATACTTTTGAGTCTATAAATTCACAAATAAAAAATAATATTATAAAATCTAACAATAAATCTAGAAATCCACTATAAATTACAAAAGAAAGTTCATGGTTCTATTGCGTATGAACATTTTTCCAATCACTACTTTTTGATCCTTTAACTTCTACATCAACATTACCTATCTTATCTCCTGAAGTGAGATATTAGTCAAGCACCAACGATTAAATAAAATAACATAGAGTATATGCTGCTACATTGATAATCATATGTATTAAATGAGAAATAAAAGTATCACTTTGAGTATCTAAATGTGTGTTCTTCCTGTTGAGCCAAAATTAAAATGATCCCCAATTGTTAATTCATGAAATTCTATGTGAACGATAGTTAAACAAATTCAAATTATACTAGCTATTTTAAAATAAACTTAAAATTAAATTTTACAGAACATAACTTTTAAAAGTTGATCCATAAACTCATCTTTTTTAATTAATTAATTAAGATTTATTATTAAAAAAAAAGAGACCACCATCAATTTTGTCTCAATGTCATTGCTTCAGCTATGTTAGGAGTCAAAATGTCTATATGGATCTAGTCTAAGCTAGGATTTTCAATTTTTTATTTTTTTCACAAATTCTGTTCTAAATTTTTTTGTGAACCGCTTAATTCACCGGTTTGGTTCGATTTTAACCGAACCAAGTAAAAATAATTAATTCAAAATTTTTTAAATCATTTGGTTCGGTTTTTATTGTCCAAACCGCACCAAATAGGTCGGTCTTCTTGATCCTTCATTTAATTTAAAAGTCTTACTACAAACAATTAATGAAGAAAAGTGGGATCTGATTGTGCGCGCCGTATTGTAATACACTCGTTAATTACAACTTTACCACTGTCGGTGCGTGTCGTCATTTCATGGAGAGCAATCGTCACCAATTACATGACACCATGACTTTCATCACTTTCATTGCCCGTACGGCGTAATCTGACCCTCCACGTAGCTCTTATTTCCACGTGTCATCATCGAATCCCGTGTGCGCAATAAACCCTCCGTATAGTTAAATAATCATCCTATCAATCGAAAAACCACGCTGCCTTTTGACAATCCATCAATCGCAGAGTGTGAAGAATCTACTAATTCCAGCTCACTCACAGCACATCTCATTTAGAAAGAGAGGGAAACAGAGAGATGTGTTCGTCTCTGCTGCTTCTCTTGTCTGATTCGTCTCGAAGGTAAGTCAAGTTTGTTCCTTAGTTACTTGAAAGATCTCAAACCAGATCTAAAACCCTTGAAAGTTTCTTCCTTGTTTTAGTTTTTAATCTGTTTTTTGCAATTTTCTTATCTGGGTCATTTTGTTTTTAGTTGAAGTTACTAGATTTAGTTCAAAGTTGGAATTTTTGGTTCAGCGACAATGTTGGGTCGGTCTACACTGTCAAGAACTGCAAGTTTTAGGCCAGAAAACCTGGGCCAAAATGCACTAGCGATGATAGGCAATCTTTGCTTCACTATGTTTGTGCTAGGAGTGTTAATCTTCACTATTATTGCTGCCACGTATGAACCTGAGGATCCACTCTTTCATCCATCGGCAAAGATCACCTCATTTTTAACATCACAATCGAATGCGACTTTTAAATCTGATGACACTGTTGTTAAAACCGGTGAGGATTTCATGGCCCTGAACCAAACTGTGGTTGCCACGTTTATTAATGCAACTGATGTGGAGTATAAGGAGGAGAGTGTAACAGAAACGGTGCCCAATTGTGAGGGAAATGTGGATAGTCCTATTGATTGTACTGACCCGGAAGTGTTTCATTTATTGATGAGTAAGGCAATAGATCATTTTAAAGACATACACTTTTACCGTTTTGGGAAGGCTGTTCGTGGGGATAGTGATAATGCTTGTGATATGGCGTGGCGGTTTAGGCCTAAGGAAGGGAAGACAGCTGCCTTCTATAAGGATTACAGGAGGTTTACAATTACTAGGTCAGCGAATTGTACACTTAGCGTGGTGAGTATTGGGGATTATCACTCGGGTGTGAATGCTAGGAAAAAGAGGAAGAGGAATCAGAAGCCTGGATACGAGAAAATGCCAGTGAAGGATAATGCAGGTTTGCTGGTTGTTGGGGAAGCTGTTAATGATACTCTTCCTGTAATAGAGTCAGAGAATTCATTTAGCCGTGGGAGATACTTGATCTATATGGGTGGCGGAGACAGGTGCAAGAGTATGAATCATTTCTTGTGGAGCTTCTTGTGTGCTTTGGGTGAAGCACAGTACTTGAACCGAACATTGGTTATGGATTTGACAATATGTTTGAATTCAATGTATACTTCATCAAATCAAGACGAGGAAGGGAAAGATTTTAGGTTTTACTTTGATTTTGAGCATTTGAAGGAAGCAGCATCGGTTTTGGACAAGGGACAGTTTTGGTCTGATTGGAATAAGTGGCAGAAGAGAGATGGGTTGAATCTTTATCTTGTGGAGGATTTTCGCGTCACGCCAATGAAGCTTTCTGAGGTGAAAGATTCTTTGATTATGAGGAAGTTTGGATCTGTTGAGCCAGATAATTACTGGTACAGGGTCTGTGAAGGAGAAACCGAATCTGTTGTTCAAAGGCCATGGCATCTGCTCTGGAAGTCAAGAAGACTGTTGGATATAGTTTCTGCAATTGCGTCAAGGTTGAATTGGGATTATGATGCAGTTCACGTTGAGAGAGGAGAGAAGGCTAGGAACAAAGAGCTCTGGCCAAATCTTGACAAAGATACTTCCCCTGATGCACTTATCTCAACTTTGGCAGACAAGATTGAAAACGGAAGGAATGTCTATATTGCAACTAATGAACCAGACACATCCTTCTTCGACCCTTTGAAAGACAAGTATTCCACCCATTTTCTTGATGAGTACAAGGATCTTTGGGATGAGAACAGCGAGTGGTATTCTGAAACAATGAAGCTTAACAAAGGAGCTGCAGTTGAGTTTGACGGCTACATGAGAGCATCAGTGGATACAGAAGTATTCTTGAGAGGGAAAAAGCAGATTGAAACTTTCAATGATCTCACTAACGACTGTAAGGACGGTATTAATACGTGCAATGCAGCTTCCAGTTAGTCCTTAAACCTTCTTATACATGAGGTTCGAAACTCCAGTGTTACTTCATTGGGGTATATCCACTTGTACTTTTATTTGTTATGTTGTTTTCTAGAAACTGCAAGCTTTGTTTCATACTTTTTGAAATTGAGTAGCAATATCACCGAGTTTTTATGAGTTGTGTTCGATTCACTTTTTATATTCATCCAGACTTTTGTCAATGCACAATTTGCTCCCAACATTGCTTGTTCTTAATCAGATACCTAGCAAGATGAGCTTTTTTCTTTAACTGAAGATCATAAATAATCTAATTGTTAATCATGGTTTATGTACTCACAGAATCAGAAGCAAAACGATAATACTGCCCACTACAAAAACTAGACAAAGTATTCATGGGAACTCAAATTGTGATTCCAAAATGACGCAAAGTTTTAAGGGGGCTACAGATGTTCGACATTCTTGTATTTTTATTTTTATTTTTTCGTTTCTAATTCCCACAATCATTATTTGGGAAAGGGGAAAAAAAATTACCGAAAACAAAATTGCTGGCCCAAGCACATGATGCCTAATCTTCAAGGTGTAGAGGAACTATATAGGTGAAATATACAGTTTCTGCTCATCCCCTTCTGGCTTGCTCTTTAAGATACATGGCTTCTGTATTATGGATGATCCCCTTCTTGGCCACTAGCATGTCTCCGGGACTCTTGAGTATGTACCTTTGGAGAAAGGATCGAATATCTTTTCCCAAAAGATTATCAACCAGTTCTGTAAATAGAGGATCAGGAAGCTGACCCATTTTTTGAATCCCCACCATTCTCCTTCTCCTCTAATATAAATCTTTCCTAAGAAAACAGGTAAATCTTTTTTACTCTTCATTTTTCAAATTTCATTTCCTTCCTGATTTCAGCTTTTTGATAGGAACGAGAGTCACTTTTTTGCCCGACTTATTAGCTCTCGCCTCTGCCGATCGGAGCAAAGATATAGCAACTTGATGCTGATTTTCAATTGCCTTGTCATCAGTATATGGTATCACTTCAAATGCTCCACGAGTGAAACCCCTAGCCACCTGAGGTAATTTAGTTTCAAATTATCAGGAATCAGCATTGCAATATGTTAACTCAGTATATTTCCACTATGCCAAATCTTCTGTCAGCATTCTATGATATAACAAAATATAAATTTAGCTCATTTGTTGTACCTTCAAAAGAATCCAAGCTTTGAGGGAACTACTTAAGACTGCAAGTCTTGTCCTTTTCCCCGAAGTTAAATAGTTACACATGTGATGATCCACCCGCAGAATAAATCTTGGCCAGGACTTGGGATTTTCAGGGTCTGCTTTCTGCTCCATCATTGCCTAATACAGAGGAAAATAAATAAACATTTATTATTTCAATACATACAGATTAAAGGGTAGACTGCTAATCACAACTCACAAGAAAATGGGAGAGAGTTACAAAACACAGCATGTCTTCTGAAAATATATGTTTATTTGGAGACATATCAATGGGATAAGTCGGTGAAGCTCTCAATCCCAGCTTCATAGGCATGTTTTCTATCAGGAGGACAGAAGCTACTCTACAGGAAAGTACTTGAGGAAAAGGATATCTATGAAATAGATTTTCAATCTTCCAACTTCAGATGCTTCCTCCTTTTTGGAATGTGTCTGATAAAGTAAAATGTACTTTGATTATAAGATTTACTTACAAGCAACCGACTAATTTCTTGCTCAATTTTTGAGAACGAGGTCTCTAAAGCTTCAACTCTCCCGGTACCCTGACAGCAGGTGCATGGTTCACTAATCATAAATGTAACACTGGCTCGAACCTGCCAAACACGATGCCATCTAGATGTAAAACAAAATCTTGTGAATTCAACTATCAACACTAAATATTGTCATAATTCAAATTCAAAATACTTTTTGTTACATTTTAAATTGCAATGGTTGTCTATATATCAAAAGTTCTTGATGTCAATTGCAACAAGGCTTTAGCTGCATCTTTCCTTCATTAGCATTTCGTCAGCCCCAGAAGATGCACAAAAGCTAAATAGCAAAGGGAAAATTGACTATTGGAAAACCATACCCTCTTCCTTGTTATTTCCATCAGTCCATGTCTAGACAGTTCAGAGACTTTCACCATTGACCGATCTCTCTCAACAGCTTTCTTGACTTCTTCATAGACCAATCTCTTATTTGCTGAAAAATATAGAGCCAAAAAAGAACATCAATGAGACATTACACAATTAGTATGGTAATACTGCAACCATCCTAACTCTCATAAGTGCCCATTTCCTGTGTCATAATTTGATTAACACTCTCATTAAAGCTGATTACAAAGTTTTCTAGTCATTTATCATTCTGAAATGTCCTTTTGGGAAGAACTACAATAGGTTTTGGGTGAAATCAAGCAACATTGAGCCAGAATGTACAGGTGCCAGAACAAAATCCAGTTACTCATTTACAAAATTTTCTAAAAGTTGACATTGCAATCCAAAAGTTCTCCATCCGCCATCCTGGCCACTCCAGCACAGGGGAGAGAGAGAGGGGGAGAGAAACCAACTTACAGTCATCTGCCATATCAATAAAATCAACAACAATGATGCCACCAATATCTCTTAGCCGTAACTCCCTTGCAATCTGAAACACAAATTTCAATTAACATGCTAGCACTACCAACATGGCCTATGCATAAAAAAGGTGATCACAACGAAGTGAATAACATACTTGTTTTGCAGCTGCCAGGTTGACATCTAGAATAGCCTTCTCTTTTGATGACCCATGACCAAACATCCCATGCCCTCCATTCACATCAATGGAGACTAAAGCCTCAGTTTGTTCAATCACCAGAGAACCTCCATTTGGAAGTGGGACCCTAGAAGGCAAGAAATGTAACTGGAATCATGAAAAACTCTTCAAAAGAGATTCTTATTGTATTTACAATTTCAGGATTTAATGTAGAATCTGGCCACTTAAAACAGCAACGGAACAATGTCTACTGTCGACATAACATGACAACTCAGAGATAATTACTATCAACAATCCTCACCTTTTGCTAAGCATATTGTTGATTTCTTCTTCGACATTAAATTTATCAAAGAGGGGAATTCTCTTATCATATAACTCAACTCGATCACAAAGATCAGGAGCAATATCCTGAAGGTAACTGGTAACCTGAAATATAACAGAAAAAAGAAATTGATTTCGTTAATTTTCCTAGAAAAATAAATGAGACAAGAAATTTACTTTAAAATCTTTAGAACTTTTTTTTTTCTTTTCCTCCCTCTTTTCTCTCTGTTAACCTAATTAATTATTGCTTATGAAGTAGAGAAAAGCTACCAATTTTTCTTTTCTTTTTCTTTTTTTTCCTTTTTTTTTAATGACAGTAAATGTCTGAAACTCTTATCAACACTTCTTCTTGGCTCATAATGAAGATTGAAGAGGAATTAGACATATTAGGCCCAAAAAACAGAAGAAAGGGTTTCCACTAACATGACATTTAGAATCCTTCTCACTAATCCTCCCAATGCTTGGCCAGGCCAGGCTTCCAATAAAACTACCAAGCATTTATATGTCTAATAAGATAACTGCGGAGCATTTATATGTCTATGTCTACGAGTTATTAGAATAAGTGAATAACATGCTAAGTATTGCTCAGTCCCTCTAGAAAGGGACAAATACACACGTAAGCACAATCTTGCTTTTTCAGCACCACAATATCATTTGATATTCAGCTGGTGAAATACCTCATGATAAGTCCTCGGAGAGTCAACCACCATCTTCTTAACCTGAAGGTAAAATGCAGAAAAAGCATAACATTAGGAGATCACAATGTGTTAGACTCATGAAAACTTATGTTAGGCGCAAATCTAAAGGGGCAGGGGCTGTTTAGTAATTTTAGGGGCAGGGGCAATTTAGTAACTTTATTATTAATTAGGGTTCAGCTATAAATAAGAGATTATGGAGTCATTTAGGGTTTATGTTGAATTTTGTCTGATATTAGGAACCATTAGAAGTTTTGGGAGAGATTGACCTACCTCTTGAATTTTATGTCAGAATTGATTGTTTGTTTTCTTTTTATTTAATCAATAAAAGTCAGCCCTAATTTAGCCCTAAGTCCTATCACAATGGTGTGGAAAATCATTACATCATGATAAGAGAATATGGGAAGAGGCAAAGAAAAAGGTGAAATAGGACATAATATTTGTCTTTTAGTCACCTTCTCATTAAAATAATCCTGGACAATGGAAAGTGTTTGACCCATTGCCCTATGTAGCAGAATGGGAATAGCCCCCTCCACACCTTCATCTGCTGCAAGGGCAGCTGATTTAGCATGTTCCATTATGTTTTTCCAAGTTGAAAGCAAACCTTCCAAATCCTTCTGCAGTTCCTCTAACGAATGGCCAGCGGCAACAGTTCTTACGGTTAAACCAAAACCTTCGGGCTGCAAAGTTTTTGCAATGACTTTCAAGCGTGTTCGCTCAACACCAGTTATTTTTCTGGAGACACCAATTCGATCGCAGCTCGTAATTAATATCTGAAAGCCAGGAAATTAGATCAGCAAAATTGAAGACAAAGATTAGCCAGCAACTGCAAGAGAGAGAATTTAGTAAGCAATACAGGTGCGACAGAAAACATACCCAGAACCTGCTTCTTAATTTTGGATAAGCAGTCAATGTAGGACCTTTTGTACCCAATCCCTCTTTCACAACTTGTACAATAACTTTGGTTCCCTTCTGAACTTGCAACCATGTTTTTTCATCAGGTGTATGCTTAGAATCTTTCGTACCTTGAGGATGAGATGTGTGAGAGTCATCAGGTACTTCTGATTTAGAGGGAAAGAAACCATTGCTTTCACCATCAAGATGGTGGTCTCCCTCTAAGAAGTCCTCAAAATCAGCTTCTAGTTCACCATCATCAATGATACTACCATTCACATTCTTAAGAACTTCTGAAACATCAAAATCATCACCATCATGTTCCTCATCATCGTTGTGCTCAAATTGTACTAAATCATCCTGAGAGTCAGCTTCTGCAACATCCTCAGTATTGTGTGATGTCAAGTCATTGTCATAGGTCACCGCATGCTCTTCAAGAGCTGCAGATGCAGAACCGTTAACTTCTTGTTTCTTTGTCCGACAACAAAATGGAGGGAATATGAATGGTTCCCTGTAATGTTTTATGTCCATGAGAGAAGGTCTAGAGTTTCCAATATTTACAAAAGCACCGCCCATATTCGGAACAAGTTTTGTGACTACCCCTAGATATACACTATCACACTGCACATTACTTTTAACTGGTTCGAGTAATAATTCAACCAGTTTCTCATCTTCCAGTACAGCAATCCTTTGCATGGTACATATTGAAGAATTGATCAGTATAACAGTCGAAACAAAGTTATCCTTTGAAATTAAACTCCCTTTTTCAGGCAACAAGCTCTCAGTATCTTGAAATTTCTGATTATCACTATCCAATATCATCGCCTCATCTTTCTCATTATTACTTTTCACTGGCATATCAGGCTTTACTGTATCTTCATATAAAAGAAGGATTGGAGATGATTGGAATAACCAAGGTTCCTCAATAGGCTGGTCTCTTTCAGATAATGCCATATCAAAATTTGAAACCTCATGTGTAGCAGTTTTACCTTCATCATAAGAGTACAATTGATCCGCATGTGTGAGATCATTCCAGAATCGCTCTGATTCTGTAGAATCACTTTCAAGATGTTTCACAATCTCATCATCTGTCAAACCACTGGAAGTGTTTAAGTGTTCAGAAACATTATAATGGCAGAAGTTTTGTGTACAACAGTGCCAAGAAAGATATAATACCTGTTTCTGGAACTGAGATTGGAGATTGTACAGGAATATATGTCTCCTCTATCCATGAATCCCATATATGAGTTGGAGAATTTTTGGTATTAAACCTCATCCATGAATCTCTCACCAGAATTTTTCTATCTTGATTGAAAGGAACTAACAAAGAAAATTCAGGCCCGCCTCTCCAGACAATGTCACCAGAAGACCATGTTTCTCCTTTCATGAAAAAATTATACTTGAAATTTACACCACAAGCGATCTGCCAAGCACAAATTATTGATTAGGGCACTTATATGGAATTATGGAAACTTTGACTTTTCATTTTTCAGAGCTGGGTAAGTACCTTGACTTCAGCCTTCCACAAATTTTCATGCTCAGTCGGAGACATTAGGATAGCCATATCTGGATCCCAGCAACCTAAGACACTGGGATCACCAGTAATGTACAGATGCTGACCGGCTTCCAGATCAGCCTCCACAGTCCAAACTATTTCACATAGCCCTTGAATAGCACTAGCTGACTTGCCTGAGAAAATCAAATAAGGTAGATTCATCAGCCATTCTAAGAAAATATAAAACTACTTCCAGCAAGGAGCCTGTGAAGTACTAAAAGTTTCAAAGAAAAATGCCTCTCATGATAGCAACAATTTTACTAATTACTTCAAAATCTCACCAGTAAGAGGTACAATAAGTTATATGTAAGGCATTGTATTACCTCTAGTAGCAGACATTATAGGGGATTTTATGAGCGAATTATGATTCCTGATACAGAACGCGAACCTGAACATATTCCTATGAGGTATTTGACGAGATATATACCTGCTTCAGTTGTAGAAAGAATTAGCACTTGACGAACTTATGGTGACAGTGGTACCACAGAAGAAACCCACAAGCTTAAATCTCAATATGGCAATTAAGAGCAAGATTTGTGGCCACTTCTAACATGCAACATAGGCCATATTTATTGAATTAACTGCTAAAACTACCATTTAGTTCTTATTTGACAGATATTGAAGCCAATTGTTGAGAAAGAGCAATCTTCTAGATAAAAGACAATGTAAACAACTTAAAAAGACCAAGATTATTAAATAAATAAATAAACTTTAGAGAGCCTCATAAATTAATCAATCAATGGCAAACTATAACTGCCTCTATTTTGCAACGAAAACCAAAATTGAAACGTTAATGGCAAGCCAATAAAGATTATTTCTTCTAATATGAAACAGCACAGAGAGAAACAATATTTATACAAGAACAAGCAAAGAATACGGTATCGTTTTCAGAACATACGGTGAGAGGAACCTGTTGAAAGAGCCAAGAAACCAGGTGGGGCTGCGGCCGGAGAGGAGACAGTGCCGTTCCATGAGGCTGCAATGGAGTTCAGTGGAGCAAACAGAGTGAGCCATAAAGGGTTGCCCTTGTTTGGTTAATATGCAGTGGCAATGGTGGTAATTTAGACATTTGAAGGAAGGGGTGAATGAGCTTGAAATGAGAGAGCAAGTTTGGATAAAAGAAGAAGATAGGATTGTTTCTTTTCATTTGGCCTGGGCCTTGGCTCCTTGCATTTGTGTGTTTTCTCTTAATTTTCTTCTTCTTCATTTGAAAAAAAAAATAATAATTAAAAGAACAGTTATTTTTTTAAAAAAATTAAAAAAAAAAATAAAACAGCCATTGATTTTAATAATAAATAAATAAAATTGAAAAGTTTGTGATTGAAAATAGTATTGTGTGCTCTTATGTTAAAGGTTTTAATTATCACTTTCATCTATTTTATTTTATTTTTATGTATACCAAATGGGAAGAGTTTTCAAGTTAGGTTTTGAACGCTTGTGATAAAATTTCTAGTTAAGATTTCAACTTTGTGTGGGGTTTTATGTGAGTTCTTATATGATGCATGTGTTAGATAAGATTAACTTAAAAAAAATTACTTTATTAAAGAAGGACCAAAGCTCCATTTAGTATAATTTTTTAAGTTGAATTTATTTAAGTATTGATTTTATTAATAGAACTTATATAAATAAAATTTTTTATTAAGAATACTTTAGTTGTCTGGTTATTAGTAGGATCTTTTTATTGAATATTGTAAAATTATTTTAATAGATTAATTTGTTAAAGTTATATTACAAAAAAAAAATATTATGAAATAAAATAAAGGTATTTTAGATAATTTAACTCCCTCAATAAGCTCTACAACCTCTACTTCTAAAAGTAAAAAATTTAAACTTTTACTAATAGATGTATAATAGTTTATTTAATTTTCAAAAACTTTACTCAAATAAAATTAAAAATTTGATAAAAACTTATAAATTAAATAGCACTTTTTATGAGATTAAATGGGTACTTTTGACCATCAAATAAATAATACCAAACTTCCAATAAATTAAAAGATTCTAATGTAGTTTTGTCTGTTTAAATTTAACATACTAGAGTTTTTATTTTTTTTATCTTTTAATTCATTAAAAGCGTTAGAAGAATAATCTTTTTTTAACCTAATTTTATGTTATGTCCATATTCATTTTACACTGTTTGTCATTCAATAAATTGATCTGGAAATTACAAAAAGTTAAAACAAGTAGATAACAAAACAAGTAGACACGTTTGCCCTTCTATCCTTGATATAAGGACCAGACAAGCTGAATCATAAACCCATATGAGGCAAAAAAAAGGGTATGGCCTAAGGATGACAATGGATTGGATCTGATCTAAGATTTATATGATTTAAATTTAATTGGATCAGATTTGGGTTGGATTAAAATGGATTTGGATCAGATTTGGATATCGATGCGTGGATCTAAGGCGGATCTGGAGATCTAAGGTGGATCTGGAGCAAATTCGGATTTATCTCAATATCTAGATTTAGATTCATATCCACTCACCATTTAATATAATTTTATTTTAAAAAAATCTTAACAATTATGTAATTATAAATGATGTTAAAATTTATTCATTAGCATGTATTTAAGAATTTTAAAATTTAGAGGTACTTAATTGATAATAAGACAAAAATTTATTAAGTATAAAATAAAATTAGGATAACTTGCCCTCATTTTTTTTTAAGTTTTTCACTCTACAATTTAGTCTCTTTTTTTCTCTTTAGTTTACTGTCGCTTCTCCACTTCATTTGAATGCTTGAATAAGTTCTTTAATTGTTAGAAAAATCTATAGACTTGAGTTTATTTTTCTATCATTTTCTCATAATTTTATTTATTTTGTATAATTATTAATCAATGGTGGCTATCAATTATAAAACAATTATGTTATCATATATTTAGTTAATATATTATCATAATAAAAATAATAAAGCACTACATATAATATATCATTTTTAATTTATATGTTATTATTTAATGATATTAAAATGATGATGGTGTACAGTGGATATCAAGATAGTAAAGGAGGCATTAGAATCTTTTAATGATTTAATTTCTGCAATTATTTTTTATTTATATTTTATTATCTTTTTTATTTGTATATTTTGGTGTAAAAGTAGAAGTTACAATACTTATTAAATTTTTTACACAAAATATATAATTTAATTTTTACTAATGCATTATAATCTTAAATTTTCTTTCTAAAAAAATATTGATCACTTATTATTGAAATTTAAAATTTATAATGGATTTAGAGCATATTTGAATTTGAATTTTTCTTTTTGAATTTGGAGCAGATATAGATCTTTATTTTTTGTTTCGGATCTAGATATAGAGTAAAAAATATTGATCCACGACGAATCTGAAACAGATACGAATCTTAATTTTTATTACGGATCTAGGTATGGAGCAATGTAAATCCAATCTATATATGTTCCATTGCCATCCCTAGTATGACCACCAACAATTGTTTCAGGCACCAAGCTTCACTTTACTTCCTTCAATAGTTTCTGTTTATCTCCAGGTAGGGGTGGGCATTTTCCGACAGTTCGGTTCGATTCTACAATTCAGTTCGGTTTGGTTTAGTTCGGTTTGATTTGATTCGGTTCGCACATATATATGTATTTGTGATTTAGCTTTTATATTTTTTTATTTTAAATTTTTATTAAATTAATTTATAAATAATTAGACTGAACCAATCGGTTCTTCAGTTCGGTTTGATTTTGAACCGAATGTAAACCAATCAATTCTTATAATTTTAAATCATTCAGTTTTTTATCTTAGAATCGAACCGAACCAAACCGAATTAAGTTATTTCGATTCGGTTCGGTAGAAAAAACCGAACCGTTTGCCCAGCTCTATCTCCAGGCATACAATAAGGCAATAAAATGTCCCATTTGCAATGAACTGCTTAAGATAGAGAAACCGGGAATCAAGGAGCGCGTTTACATTTTTCCAATCAGTTTCCGCCGGCTTAGTTGGGCATTTAGCACCCTTCACATTTTTCTTTGTTTGGGTGATAATGATCTTGGAATGGAAGTTGATATATGACCAAACTAAAATCAAGACAAAATTTTCTCCTCTAATTTTGTGTTCGCTGACAGACAGAATGCAAAGAGCATGAACCATGTAACACATTGGCGTGTGGGGTCTTCATGAAGTTAATTAATTGATTATGCCCGTCTTTGATGCCTTTACATTGGACCCTTTTCGAAACAATAGCTTTAATGATAGGATCAACATCTTAATTGTGAGCCATAAGAGAGGCCAACCAAATCTACAGCTAGATTCAACTTTTGTGACCAAGGTTCTTTCTTCCACACACAAATAAGAATCATATATGTTTTTGTCAAATGCTTGTTTGGTAAACTCTAGTAAAATTCAAACTACTTTTTGAGCAATTCTAGCATGGAAACTAGAAAGCCTCATCAACTTCTCCATATTCAGTCACAGACAACTCATTAAAGATGGAAACCAAAGTCACTAATATGAACTTTAAAGAAAGCTGAAGATCAAAAAGTCAGATTATATGCCATAAAACAACCAGAAACCTCACAATATTTACAACAGAATTTTGGTTTCCTCAACAAGCCTTAAAAAGGACTCGAGATTTAACTCACACATAGAAGGCGTGTAAACAACACTACACTCCAGCCGATGCATTAGTAAATACCTGTACACTACATGCTGTACATAGAAGTCTCCTCAACTAGACAAACTCATAAAACACTCTCACCAGAAGCAAGAGGGATCGTCTTCAAACTCAGGAATTAGAGGTGTCCTGCAAAGCGGGCATGTAACATTCAAATAGTCCAGCCACTTCTCCAAGCACACTTTATGAAACAAATGTCCACAAGGCAAGTTATTTATATCAGATTGAGGCTCAAACTCGGTCAAACAAACAGAACAGTCATGCTCTGCATCTTCACAATGGAGCAATGTTTCATACTTGATTGCAGGGTTCTGGTTTCGGAACTCCTCAACATAGCTAAGGGGAGGACTTAAATTTACATCATATGGCTCTGCAGAGACAACTTGAGGTGAAGCGAAATATGAATACGGTGGTGATGATGATTCAGCAAGCTGGAAACCGACAACCTTGAGGATTGATCTGAAAATGCCTTTGACGATTGAGATTGACATAGCAGTGTTCATTAGAATCAAGCATAGCATTCCTTCTGATGCGGACGGCATACTAGCGAGGCCCATGTTTTCAAATTAAAATTTTAAATTTACAGATACCCAATTTTGTACTAAATTTGAGATACTGAATCAGAAATCAAGCAAAACCTTGTGACTGCTTCCTTGATACCTGAAAGACAGCAAAAAGGGTCATTAGAAAATCAAACAAACACAATCACTAAATAGGCAACTAAATAAAAACCATCAGAGAAACTTTCAAAATTACCTGAGAAGCGAAAATTTTTAAACAGGAAAAATGATGACTGCAGAATCCTGAAAAAGAGCCAAAAGAAGATAGCAATTCCAACCTGCAACAAACCAACATCAAACAATATAAGCTACCTTTGAAGAAATAAAAAAAAGCTCATAAAATTCCCAGAACCCCAGCTGAGAAATCATCTTATCAGAAATCAAAATGATCCAACCCATGATCATAAAATCCAAGGCAGCTAAACAACACTACAGCTAATAAAAAGAAATAAAAATAATCACTTTCACAATAAAATCATAATCAAGATCCAACGTTTCTAAGAACAATATGAAATATGGGAAAGAATTGGAAATGCCCTCGTGAAAAATACAAAAAAGATCATCATCATCACAAAACATGGAATAAAAACTGACATCTTTAACATGATACCAAATCAAGATTCCAAATTTCTATCAAATATTGAAATAAGAGACCCATCAATTAACAACAAACACAACTTTTCACCGAGCAAATGAATGAAAAATAATAATAATAATAACAAATGAGCATTTAAAAACAAACCCAGAAAAGAACAGAAACAAATTGAGCAAAGAGACTCACCCAAAGTTGGGGTTGATGATGAAATATCAAGAACCGTTTAATAAGATGAGGAAGAGCTGAAATTTTCTTAGTCTATCTAAAAGACTAAGAACACTATCTCATGTGCAAGTAGTTGTTTAATGTTTTGATTTGATAATGGCTTGCTTGCAGGTATCTCCTTAGCCTCCAGCATTTTATATAGCAAGGAATATGGGCCCACTGCAAGCTCTTCTTTAATGCTTTGGTTGGGTTAGTAAACTTAACCATGGTTAATATTTCCGTGTTTTCCGCTGACTGTTGTAGAAACCGTGGTTACTTTATATCATCACCCTTCCTTCTTTTGTTTTCGTTTTCTTCTTTTTAGGCTTAGACTTTCCTTTTGGTCTTTGTGCAATATTCTCACGGTTTCTTGAACTCCGCTTCATTTTTCATCAACTTAAGGGATTGTGTGTTTTGTAATCTCTCTTTTCAATATTATATGTGAAAACTTTAAAAAAAAAATTCATTAAAAGAATGTTTTTGAATGGGTATAATCCTTACAATTAAGATTCTCCTCGTTCGGGGCTTATATGAATTTTAGAAGATTTTATAATATGCGTTTTTCAAAATCCAACCAATCTAAACACAGTTAGATCATCAAAAAGGTTAACAAAATCAATGGAATCTAATTATTTTATAATATTCAATTTGTAAGGTACTAATTGTAGGAAATCATATTCATACCTCATGAGGAGTGTAATCAGAAAATTAAATTGGTGAGGGTAAATACAAATACAAATGAAGAATAACGAATATAATATAAAATTATAAAATACGGAAAAATTGAGAAAAAAATTTAAAACCCTATAATTTTAAAGTGTTAATTATGTATAGACACACATCTCTTATTTTTGTCTTTTCTTTTTTTCATTTACCATTCATGATAAAATAAATAAAAAAGTATTCCCGAATCGATTTTTCTTTTCTTTTTACGTCCTGTAACTCTTCCTTTACAGGGGATGGGAATAATGGGAGGTTATAACTTAGTAGAATTTTGGTTACAAAAATTTTTAAGGTTGACTTAATTATCCTTGATATAAGTAATATAAAAATAAAAACATTAATAATTAAGTAACAAAGCATGTCTATTTCAATTTCTTCGCATTGATAAAGAGATTGATATAGTTTCAAAATACTAACAAAAATACTAATATAATATGAGAATATGCATTCATTTTAAAATTCAAAACACTTGCATTCTCTTTAATTTTTTTTCTTCTCTATGTAAATTTTAAATACTCCAAATGATCCTTTCCTTAAATGCAACGATTTGGCGACTTCTCTATACTAATCATATGAATATTAATGTCCTCCCCCATCATCCAAATAAACAACAAATCATGTATGTTTTGAGTGAAGAGGTAATTATTATTGTAATTAGACAAAAAGAGAAAGGAGATAATCATGAGTATGATAGCACGAAAAATACAAAAAATTTCATGTCACAAAGCTCTAAACATGCGTGAGAAGTTATAAATATTTTGATTTCAACAAGAAATTGTTCATACTAGCGAGTTATTATCTATCTCTATGTTTAAAGAAGAAATCATTATCTTTAATAACTTTAAAAAAATTATTTCATTCCATGTTAAATATTTAACGTTACATTGCATATATTTTTTACAATATACAAATAATTATTACTATGTGAAGACAAGTTACTTAAGAGAGAATCTAAAAAAACTATAGTTTATTACAAAATAAGGTATATTTTTATTTATAACAAACTCTAATTGGGACTTAAACTTTTTATAACTATGTAGAGATTATTCAAATATAGAGTAACATTGTAGAGATGTTTTACTGTATATGGATATATAAATTGAGATGGTAAAATCTCTTATAATAAGAGGGTTGTGTCTCGAATCTCGTTTGTAAATACATGTAAATACTTGTGTAACTTTTTGAAATAAATATTAAACCTAAATTTCATGTATTTTAATTGCTCCAACGGGAGCAAATTCATAATTTAATGAAGCTAAAAAGAAAATGCTTTCTATATGTTTTGGACTAAATAACAACAGTCGCTCCCACCTATCCCATCTATCAGTGGCTCCATGACCTCATAGTTGACGAACAATCATCAACCCTTTTACAAACTTCTACAAATACTCGTTATAGAAATATGTTTTACGTGTGATTTTAGACCATTTGTTCTATTGCTATTCAACTTTTTATCGTGGAGTTGGATGGCAGCTCACCTCATTTCGAATAAGGGATTATTTTAGTCTTCCCCGAAACTTGAGTAAGTTCCACTAAGAAATTAGTGTAGACATTAGGAATGAGTTGTTATAGATTTTATTTGGAAAAAGAACACCCGTACAAATTGCTACCACCAAATGTCAATGCCAAAAAGAGAAAGGAAAATATACATGTATATCTTCTAAAAAGGTCATCTGCTCGAGAGTCAAACCCAAATCATGGGTTGAAGAAGTAAATTAGAAACCCTTTAAGCTTAGTGGGTTGCTGCTTTATCTTCACATTGTGAGAGAGAGACTCAAAGCCACTAATGAAGTGGCTTCAACCATTTTGATGTATTCGTTTGTCCTCTTCACAAGAGCATTCAATGAGATGCTAACTCTCACCGAAAATATATAAAAAAAAATGACAAATCAAAAATTCAATATATATATATATATATATGTATGTATGTGTGTATATTTATATCCATGTCTTGGTGAAGATATGAAAGAAATCACTTCATCATAGCAATCATGATGCATCACATCTCGCTTGTAAATTGACAAGTGTCATCTACGCTCTGATTAGCTGTCGCAGGCCTAGGCGCTTTCACATTTGTCGCGTTCACTCGATGAAATCCCCACGCGGCGCTCTTGGATGCCCCAAATGTGTGGCCACTTGCGCACGTGTTAGCTCAACGTCACGCTATTTGCCGCGATGCACAACTGGGGACCCCGAAATCGATCCTCGCATTAATAATGCAACAATTTTGTATTCTTGCGAAACGCGTGTCGGCGTGTGAACGGAGTAAAACCCAACGAAGAAATGATACAGTACCCTACCCTGGGCCTTTAGGGCACCCCCAGTCCCGAACATTACTATCCAGGCGGCATGTGTCCTCAAAAATGTCGTAATGTAAGCACAGGAAGCTCCAGCGGAAATCATGACTCTCATGTCGTGTCCCATCAATTTTGGATGAAGCAATTTCCTTGGACTTACATATCTATCTATAAGATTCTTTTATTTATTTTCTCGGAGATAATATATCTATATATATATTTTTGGGTTTCTTTTTCATTGTTACTTAGGATATTTACCTAAATAAAACTACTTAAAAATTAATAGGTCAAGACTCTTGAACAATTATAAAAATATAATTCAATTAAAATTATTCCAATTCATCATTCGTTCTGATTTTATGCATCAAAATGATTAGTTAGCTTATGACATTAAGTGAGATTATTGATGAGGTGGGGTGCTTAATTAGTCTAACCCTTACCTAAATTATGACGACGAACGTTCTATTACAAGTAAACAGTATCTATACCAAATTAATAGAGTGGAGTTGAATGGGATAATCTATAACAAGAGCATCATTGGCTGCATATTTTATATCTCTCCCTCTCCCTTGATAATTACATCTCCCATCTCCTGTACACATCATTGTTGCATATGCACGCATGCCTCATTTGCAAAGCACTAAACAAATTTAGAGAAGGGGGGGGGGGGGGGGGGGGGGGGGGGGGGGGGGGGGGGAAGGGAGGTGTTGACTGTTAGTTGAGGATAAGTAGCCACTCTTGTTGCCTAACAAACCTAAAAGGAATCCACCTAAGATTAGCAAAAAGTTTATTTTATGTTATCTCTTCATCAAATTATGGTTTTTGGCTTGCCACAAGTATGCCCCTTGTCTGGTTGTAAAATGACTCTTCAATTTATCACTGACAATTAAGCCAGCGAATCTGATTTTCTAAATTGAGTTACAAAAGGTAGGTTAGACGACTATGAGTTTGAAAGAGAGAAAAATAAGCTCAAAATTTCATGCTTTAAGAAGAAACAAATAGCTATCATAAAGAAAGAAAGAAAAACCAATTTTAATAAATATGCACGATTAGGTATTGAGTTTGATTGGGAATGTTGCTAATCTTTGCATTATGACAATGACAAACTTATATTGCCGAAACTTCCAATTAAGATTTTTCTAATCATCTCTTTATGTAGTCAATTCTTTGAAGGAGCTGTCGTTGTGGTTGATAATGAAGCGCAATTAACCCATAAAAATCTTGAATTAATTACATCATATACCACTATGGAATAACCGATAATGAATACAAACTAGAATACAATATGGATCATGTAGTCCGAACAACTCCATTCAAGTAATTATCAGATGCCTATGTTTGTATAATTCAAAAATCTATGCTTTGTATAACAACATATAAGGAAGCTGAGGAAAGATTTTTAACATATACACATGGAGTAGTGACCGACCATATCCGAGTGACACGTGTTACTGAGTTTAGTTTCGAGCGAAGTAGTTGATGTAGATTGTTGGTACTGGGTGACTGGGTACACAAAAACAAGACAAAAACACTTTACAACTACAATTACAGACGTGCATGTGCAGTCATACAGTTTTGTTATACTGAATACAAGAAGAAAATAACGAGCACAAACAAAGACGTGCAGATTCATCTCACCATGCAAGCATGTATAATTGGTGTCTGTCGGCTCATCTGTCATATATGCTCCACAGGCTGACGAGAAGAAGGCTGCAGGTTTCTTCTCTAAATAATTGATGATGGTGATCATGAGTGAAACGTGAAAGATCAAAATTATAAAACACATATAACTTGAATACGTATAATTCGTGCAATAGAGTTCTCTCATGATGTAAGATTAGTTAGAGCCAAAAAAAAAATACAAAGGTGTGCATGTGTAGGGGCTAATCTTTGTCTGTCGCACGTATAAGTCTTTATGTTCTTTTAATGCAGCCAAGATAAGTCCATCGTCAAAAAAGTTAACATCCACTTATGGTAAGGATACTCAATCCCTTTGGCACGACTTGAATACAAATTAATCACACACGTCACCAACGAATGTGCGATATAGCTGCAGGATTTTTAAAAGAGAGTTGATTAAGAGATGAGATGAGACTGGCTGGCTGGCTTGGTCATACTAATGAATGGATAGTCATACATAGAAGACAAAGGAAATTATTGGACGATGGTTATTTACTCAAATAGGTATTGACCGAGCAGGTGCGTGATTGACATCCATGTACATACATATATGTCAGCAATGTTGATAACAAGAGCAAGAATTGAAGGAGATAAAATTATCTGAAAGTTAGAAGAAATAATTAAGAAACAGATAGAGAGAGAGAGAGAGAGAGAGAGAGGTACGTACGTGTCCAAATTTAAGTCCTATGAAAGCTCAGAGAGCTGCGTCCCTTAGCCCATGTGCATCTGCATTGAAGATGTATGAAAGGGAAATTAGAAAGAAAAGAAAAGAAATTTTTTAATTAAAACTAATAAATTGGTAGGTTGAGAGAGGGAGGGGCAGGGCCATGCACTGAGTGGGGGAGGTCGCTGTGGTGCCTGCTGAAGTTCACGTGGTCAGCCACGAGCTGCCATGCATTTGTCAACTTCCATTGGCTCTCATTTTGGCTGCATGCATTGTGTCCTTCTCTCGACTCTGGGTCCATCAATTTCTCTATTTATGTTGCCTTTTTCTTTTTTCTTTTTTTGCTGTTACTGGTTGACTGCTAGTTCTATAATAACTCTTATGTATTTATGCAACAACAACTCTATCTGTGCCTGCTTTCTGCAACTTGATTGATTTATGAGGTTATTTCAATGCATTCCATGTGTCGTGATTTTTATTGTTTAGTTGGTATAAGGTTGTAGTTAGCTCAATGATAATGGCTATATCTTATATCATGCGGGTACTTCTTAATATTAAAGGTTTTAATTTGTTAATTATATATATATATATGTAAAGTGTAAATGAACTTGTGAATGGTAATTGAAAAAAAGAGAAGAAGAAGTATTTATTAATTGCTTCAATGAACTTCAATTATTCCTCTTCGGTTATATTTTGCCCCCCTCCCCCCCCCCCCCCCCCCCCCCCCTCGGATGAAGAGAAAATGGAACGGGATTCAACTTGAACCCAGACACCAACTGTTCAATTCGGCTCGGGATGAATTCGGTTGGGCCTGGGCTTTTTTTTTCTTGGGTTACAGATATAATTATAGAAATAAATATTAATAAACATATGCTTAAATATAATTTTTTATAAAGATGATAAAAAAATTACATAATATCAAGTCATTAGATATCATATTATCACATCAATTAAATTATTGTTACAATTATTTTATATTTTCTCTAATATTAAAGTTTTAATCCAGTAAGTTCATATTTTATTTGTATCTTTTTTTATAAGATTAAAAAAAGTTTACATATAGTTATGTAATTTTTTTTTAACTTTGAACAATTTCATATAAAAATTCACCGTAGCTTTTAAAATTAATTTCATAACCATGGCTTTAATATTCAATATATTTATAGTTTTTTTTCTATAGTTATGGTGTTTATTGCATCAAGTTTAATATGCATGTAATGCATATTATTATTTTTTATTTTATCAAGATTATGTATCAGCATGAAATTTTTATCATATTTTATATAATAAATTTATTAAATTTGTTATTTTATGTAATTTTACTTTTTTAAAAAAAATGTCTAAACATCACTAAATATATTTAAAAAATTTATTTTTATTTTCGTTATTATACAATAAAATAATATATTTTTAACAAAAATTACTAAAGGTATGTACAGATATAACATAGTACAGTATAACCTCTATAAATTAATAATGTCGGGACCATAGAAATTTATTAATTTATAGAGTGTGTTCACAGTACAAAGAACTAACATTTAATTGACTAAAAAATCATTGTATTTTACAAATATAATCAATAGAATTTAAATAAATTCATCAAATAAATAATGTATACTTGATAAAATAATTCATGAATTTTACTTAATGTATTCAATGAACTAAACTAAATGTTAGTTATTAAATTGTATAAATTGAATTAGAACTAATCTAATGTATCTATCTACTTGATTAACTAAATTCATGTAGTTAAACTTTAAGAAAAAAAAAAAAGTTACAATAGACTCATATTTTAATAAATTGACATAATCAGTTACATTTGTAATTTCACAGTATTTGTAATTTATATAATTATTAATTTATGATATAAATGAGACCACAGAGTTATATAGGAGTTCTCAAAAAAATTATTAATTTAGCTTCAGGGCTCAAGTCGAGACCGCAAAAAATTATTATATTATAGAGATTATTAATTTATAGAGTATTAATTTGTAGAGGTTATATTGTAAAAGGAAAAAAAAGAAACAAAAATATACATACACATATAACAAAATGCATTAACAACATTGCTTCCTTTCCTTCAAATCCCTAATTCCCCTTTTTTGCGATTTCACATTCATGCTCCACAACGGCACAACCCACATGTTGCTGCTGCTGTCGATTCGTTCAGTGCATCGGGTTAACTCGATCCGAACCGATCCGAACCAAACCTGAAATTTGTCTCAATTTCGGTTTGGTTTTGGTTAGCTTATGAATCCGATTGGGTTGAAAACTGCAATCTAATCGGTTTTAATTTCGGTTCAGGTTCAACCCGAACTAAAATAAAAACCCGATCGGATTAGCCTAAAAGGAAAAAAAGAAGAGTCGAATTATTAGTACCCCTTCAAAATCCTATTGAAACCTCTCTTTCAATTATATTTCATTTAATATTAAAAATACCTTTTTTTTCCTAAATGAACACTCTTTTCATTTATCAAATTTTCAGATTCTAATATTTTCCTCACTCTTTCAGTTTTAATATTTGTATTCCTCTCTTCAAATTTTATTTATTATTTAATTTTTAAAGAAAAAATTTTAAAAAAATAAGACAAACATTATACTTAGAAAATAATAAATATTTTACGCGTCTAATATAATTTTATTCCACTTATAAATTGTTTGTTTAGTAATTAGTTTGAGACTCCTTAAAAAATTATTTGCATCTTAATTAATTTATCATGTTTATTATAAGATTTTTTTTTGATTTAGTGGATTACTTATTAAATTTAGATTATTTTACTGACAATAAAAGATATTTATATTGTGTAAGTAACATAAAATTAAAGAGAGAAAGAAAAGATAAATTATTTAATTTATTTATATTTATCTTTAAATATTAATTGTAATAAAATTAGGGTTTTATAAGATTAACGAAGGGATGCCATTAGTCTAACTCCAAAAGAAATATACATACAGTCGTACAGATACAACAAAACGCATTAACAGCATTGCTTCCTTTCCTTCAAATCCCTAATTCCCCTTCTTTGCGATTTCACATTCGCGCTCCACAACGGCACAACCCACATGCTGCTGCCGCTGTCGATTCGTTCAGTGCACCGGCGTCGTAGCTTTTAGTTGTTCCTCCTTCCTTGAGCCGATCTGGTTCCTCATTCAAGACTTCAAGCTACTGTCGTTTTGAGCCCATCTTGAGTCGTTCGCGTCTGATCCAACTACTGCCGTCACTGCCTCCGGCTTCATTCACCATCGTCAGCCACACAAGGTAAGGTTATACACTCGACTCCGAATGGTGCATGAATGGTTATTTGTAAATCATCTTCTTTTGGGCATGGGTAAGAGGGCATTATAGGCACTGAAAATTTTCAATCTTCTTTTGTGTAATGCTTATTTGTAATTGTTGCTGATTCGGCTACTTAACATTGTAATTGTTGTTGTCCTGAGTGTTAATGGTGATGGGTTATTAATGTACTATATATATGTTTTGTCATTTGGTATCATTTTTGCTTTTCGTTTTTGCACCTGGAGCTGGCCTGGAGTTTGATTTTGGAATTTTAGGTGGCTGCCTGGGTGGGATTTGATTCATTTTAGTATGTTGTGACCCGAATTTGAATCCAAACTGTAATTTTAACCCGAATTTCGAACCCGAACCAAAACCCGATTTGCCCACCCCTACTCACAACAACCGCACAACAAAAACAACTTATTTAATAAGAACCCAAATTGTCCCTTGGCTTCTAACGAAATAGCTTTTATGTTAAAACCACCATACAAAACGAGTCATTTTCCGATAATTACTTAAAAATAGGATTTTTCAAACCGAATCAGCTTAGGACTTCTAAATTTAAATCAAATTTAGGAATTTTTCTACCCTAGTGTAACGATCTGAGCGGCGTCTGTTTGGGTTTGAGAATAGAGACAGCGGCTTTACTTAACACAAATTTAAAACCCTAAACCCTAATTTTGGCATTTTTTGCATTCAATAAAGTACCCAAGAATCAATTCTCTTTCAGAGCAGAACCTCTGCTTACTCCAACTCCAGTGTCCTCCGTTGCCGCTGTCGTCATCTTTGTGAGATATTAAAGGTGTGGAATGTAATCATCAATTTTCAATTAATTGATAGATATGAAAAAAATTATTTTTTTATGCACTTGTTTGTTTAAAATACAAATTGTTGAGTAGGGTTGTTTAAATTTAGCATTTGAGATGAAAGTTCTTTTTTTTAATAATTTGTTTCAGTTGGGTTTTTAATGCTGTGGCAATTTTTGGCTGATTTTATAGTTTTTGATACTGAAAAATAGCTTAAAAGATAAAAAGCAAGATGAAAAATTATATTTTGCTCATTAAATTATGTTGTTAAAACAGCATTCTGAAGGATTTTGTCTATTTGGTTACTTTTTGATGGATTAGGTTCTACTAGGCTAAGAAGAAGCACACATGGCTGAGGAAGTACATATGCCGGTTACGGAAAGCGGTCCGAGGAAAAGGAAGTCGAGTAAAAAGAAGGGAGGTAAGGGAAAGAAGAAATTGAAGGTGATGCCTGGATCAGGAGAGAGGGTTAAGATAAACAACAAAATGAGAAAGCTGTTTCGCAAGAGGGCTAGAGCTTACAATTCAGATGATGATGAGGACAAGTCAGCCCCTGAGTTTAGAGGTGATAGTTCACTTTCTGTGAAAAATCAGGAAGTGGAAGGCAGGGGTTCATCTGATGCTGAAAGGGAAGATAGAATGGATGTAGACGTGGAAAATGAAGAATTTTCTGATGATGAAGAAAATGGGGAAATTCAGCCGGGGATTGCCAATTTTGCTGAAGGTTCTAGGGCATTCAAGATGGCATTCAAGAGCATACTAAGGAAAAGTGTAGCTGATGATGCACTTGTAAGCTAGGTTGCTAGGTTCTAAGTGGTGATTCTCTCTGTTCTTGAGATAAATGGAACTCGTATGACTTTGTTGGCTTTGCAGGGTCCGGTATTGTCAGCCCACAAGAAGCTTGTTGGGGAGAAGCTTGCCGAAGAGGAAGCTGAACGGAAGGTCAAGGGAGAGGCCAAGAAGGAAAGGCACTTGGTAAGACCAAAATTGCATTCAATAACAATAATACCCGATAACATTTGAAAGTTTTACTTCTCCTTTCTATTAAAACTGGATTGATGCCTTTTATTAAACTTCAAATGATATAGGCAGCAGAAAAGGGGCATGTGAAGCCTGCTAATTACTTAGACTCGCATGAGAAGTTTCTAATTGGTGTTGCCACAAAAGGAGGTACCAAAATTTTCTCTTTGCTTGATTAGATATGCGCGACAACCATATGTTTCTTTGGTAATTAATTGCATGTCTTATACTAACTTGTTAACATCTACCATGCTTCTTCCTCGGGGTCTCAGTTGTCAAGTTGTTTAATGCTGTAAGTAGCTCTATGACAAAATTACCAGCTTCCATTCCTTTTGAAATTATTATTTTTTATTAATTTTTTTTGTGTTGGATTTTTGTTATGACCGTTAACTTAAAACTTGAACTTTGTTATGCGATCTTATGCAGGTAAACAAGGCACAACATGCTCAAAAGGGATTGAATCCTTCAAGGTCTAAAGATGAAAAATGTATGTTGAAATAATATGCATCTTTATTTGCACTTGTTCTTGTTTTTGTCTTGTAAATTCTGAGTGAATGTTGTCTGAATCTGCCAGTGCTAAAAAAGCGGAGGAAAGAAACATTCTTTTCTGAGTTGGGCAAGACATCAGTTTCCACAGCTGATGCTTCCACTAAGGTTTGCTTTCTGCTTTAATCTTATGTTTGGGAGTCTGAGCCATAAGGGAGGAAAATATAAGACATAACCCTACAAAGAAGAGAAGAAAAGGAAGATGGTTGAACTATCTTTTTTCCCTCTGAATGTTTAAGGGCTAAAAAAGAAAATTTGATTGAAGAAAAAGCGAATAGAAATTGTTTATAATCAGAATATCCAATTCAAGTCATTCAAGGTAAAGAAATAGTCTAAAAAATTATGATTTCATGATTATGGAAAAATAATCATGAAAAGTTATTTTGAAAATCATTTTTTATCCGTCCAAAGTCCATATCTTGTGGCCAAAAACCTATTCAGGTTTCAAGGATGCCTTTGTAGCTTTTTCTCTGTTAATGTCATTTAGAGGAAATAAATCTGTGTCAACTTATGTGATCTCTAATTTTATCATTGCTGAAGTACTCACATGGCATGGGAATTCACCAAATATTTAGCTTCAATTCAGATCTTTGGTGCATTTTTGGTTGTGGATGCAGGGATCTAATTCTTCAGGTACTGCAGATGGTGAAGGTCCTGCATGGGCTCCATTACGTGATAACTACATGCTAACAAGTTCCAAGTTGAAAGACTGGGATAAAATGCCAGTAAGATCATGAATAACATCGAGTGTTTGGTAATTGTTTTGTACATCAGTATGCTGTTGTGCATACGTTCTCATACTATTGGCTGTTTTTTCTCCTAATTTGTAAGCAGGATAGCACAGTAGCAGCCGATGAAACTGGAAGGTTGTCGGAGGAGGATGGTAGTTCTGATGATGATTGATTAATTGATGTGGCAATTGTAGTGGTTCTTGTTTGGATCGACCACATTCCTCCGTCAAAGATGGAAGTGCGCAATTGACAGACGTACAAATTTTGTGTTTCTTCCTTACCTATTTACTTTTTGTGTTTTCTAAGGGCAGCAGCAACGGAAATTACCAAACCATGCTGAGGTTTCAAGGTTTTGGGTAATTTATAATATATGTACGTAAGAGATCAAGATCAAATGAAAATGGAGCCTTTTGCGCCAAGATTAGAGCATTTTTTTAAAATCATATGGTAAATATGCTTGACAGTACAAAGTATCATAAAAACAGACAAAAGAAGAAACAAGTTGCTTGAATTGGATGAGACAAAAAATTCTAGTGTAGCAGCAGAACAAAGAGTGATCTGATGAATACGCTTCATTTATTTCTAGTGCAGCAGAACGAACACTGCTCAACAAACAAATGAATAGAGTTCTTTCACAGCCATTGCACGTTAAAAAAAAAAAACTGAGTGGTGTAACTTCATACTTCCTCCTAATAACTAATGTACAATCATCCCGCGCTGTGCATATACAAACAAAAATAGGAGAGTAACGAATTGGCAAGTCTTTTCGTCAGATCTCCACAGTGCTCTCTGCGTATCGTTATGTTCTCTACGGCATAATAGATATTGTGTGCTATACACAGTCGAATGAAAAGCAAATTTAAAACTACAGCTCAAGCTTTCTACTGAGACCTGATAGCCGGGAGCTCTGCAGTCCATGCTATGGCAGTCCCTTTCTCTAAGTAGCCAACTTATGTAGAATAATGATTAATAGCTGAAAGCAAAGTGGAGGGTGTAGATGTAGATATTGTTGAAGCAGCTGTGTGCATCTTCTTCCTCATAAAGAATTGCCCAAAGAATTTGTTGGAGATGCTACCCACAGTTTGAAGGTCGTTGGTCATGAAGTTTTTGATCCATTTGGTCTGTTATGGTAATGGAGAAGTAGCCAGCTGCTCCCGAGATTTATTGTTGAAGCGTTTGAAACTTGATGTGTTTCAACATCCACTGCTTTCTCCCCGAGAGAACCTAGTACCCTGAGATATAATCATGCAGCTTGTCATTTCACAGGAAATAAAAACGCACCAGTTCATCCACTGTTTAGGTAATAATGACTGAGGCTTTTCAACAAAACATTGCATGTTTCTTTCCTTTTAAAGCATGGTTAAAAAAGTGTACTCTCAGTAGCTTCTCGTCTCTGTTTGGGTCAAAGGGTCATAATCGTAAGCTTCGCCAGCCTTGACAAAGCGTCCCTTCACACGCCTTCTGACATCTGCCCTTGCTTTGCGAGATGCATACCGCACTCTTTTGTCAAACCTATCACAAATTTAAGACAAGGAACCATATAATTCCTTACCAGCAGCAACACAGGTGTGCAATTTGAACAATTTAAACAGACTGTCCATTATCAATGCAACCTCAGATGAAAGTAATCCAATGGAAGTATTTATGCATAATTGTAAGTAAATCATACATGGAGACAGAAGTACACATACAGACAAGCATCTCTACTTCTGAGTGAACATTCAATTCTTTCTCTCTCCCATTAAAGTGACATGCTATCAATAAAAAACAACTAAGGAATTCAGAAAAAATGAACCTGAGAAATCTATACCCAAATGACTGCATTGCAAGGGAAAGTTAAAGCAACTAAAAGCACAATTTTTTATTTCAGCAATTATGTCTAGAGATGAATCCAACAAATCGTCACACCATGCAAGTTTAAACATAATTTTCGGTTCAGTACTAACTTGCGTGTCTTCTTCTTTTCCTTGTAACGCAAGACAGCTTTACTACGGCTTGCTGATGTAAAAGATGTCTCAGGACAAGGAGGACACCATGGAGGTTCACCCATAAGAAGCATCGAAGAAGCATCGCATTCTTGATAATCACCAGCATTACTGTCGCCAGTAAGGCCAGAAAATGAGAGGCTTGAGTGTCCTTGCTTCGCCGTTAAACAAAGGATTGGTTCAGTTTTAGTACTCATTATAGAATCAGCAGATGCTGCATTGCTGCATGCTGGCTGCATTGCATTGACCAGCCCAGCTGAGGAGCCCTGCATATGGGCAAACAATTCATATCATGGGAACATTTCACTCCAAAAGCGTTAGTTAATAAAGAAGAATTGCTTCTAGTGTTAATGATATGAGATATGTACAACCACATCAAATTGAGTAAAACAATTCTAAATGAGATGAGTAAATAATTTAACACAATAAATTACAAAGAGCAGGTCAACTAAATAATAAAATTTGCTAACCACCAGATACCATCTCAGTGAAAACTTGATGGATACTCCTTGGATTTATGCTAATTTTGAGGAACGTATATGCTAATATTTTTTTAGAACTTCCAATGATAATAACCACAGGAAATTTACGTTACAGATCCTATTGAAATTTGAGGATTATGGCTAATATGTATCACTATCAATAGGGCCATAATTTTAAAATTAAGAAAAGGGTGATAATTTTAAAATTAAGGGAAAAATACATGCAGTGATGCACAGAAATATGGTATTTAGTCACATTGAGAACTGGGCCTAACATGCCATGCACTTCTGCATCTGAGTAAAAACACACCAGATTCCAAGACAAACAACAAAAACAGCTTTGTTTAAAATTATCTTGAAAAATTCATAAACAAAAAATTAGTAATTAGAATAATGAAAGAACAAGTGTACCCTTTTTAATTAATTAATTTTTATATTTTAAAATGTGGTTTGTTGAGAGAGAGCATCAGATTCACTATTTATACTAAATAAAGAAAGAAGCCACATAAACACAGCATAAGAATATTTGGAACACAACAGAACAGGACCTGATAGTATCATACATGCAAGAACAGTAATGCTGACTATCATTGTGTGCACATTATAAAGCAAGATAAAATAAGATGAGAAACCTCAGCAGCAACTGCACCCTGACAGTTTGAATCAGCAGCAGACATGTCCTTTGTCCCAAACAAACTTTCAATTCCACCATTCTCAAGAAGCTCTTCTGAATGATTGAGAGTTACACCAAAAAGTTCTTCATAATTCTCAAAGTTCAAATCCATTTCATCCATATTGAAATCCTCATAGAGGTCATCATCTTCACAGAATGCAAGACCTTTTGTAGCAGAACAGCATAACTGCACATCAATGAAGTAAAAATGTGCAAAGGTCATTGATAAATAAATATACAATGAAAATAAGCACAGACACCCAAACAACTGAGCATTCTAAACTAACAAGGGTTTGTATGTATTCCACTGCCTCTTTTCAAAACTAACAAGGGTTTGTATGTATTCCCTCCCTCTCATGAGGTTTTGTCCCCTCACTCTTATTGTCACCTCTCACCCTTTTTCTCTACCTTGGATACCATATCTCATGGGTTCCTAGTTTGATCCTTGATGGTAATATGTTCAACTAACTTAACACATTTGGGAACAGTGAAATCGCACAAAAAAAAGCACTAATCGTCAAACCATTAACCTATAGACACAGAAAGATGTTACTGCAGTGCGATAGGGTAATCTATCAAAGAAAAAACATGCTGGATTGCTGAAATTTCAATAAAACTTTTAAAGAATCAGAATGAAAAATTTCAAAATAGCATTTACCTTTGGCAAAGGTGGATTATTCACTGATCCGTGGATTTGATCAAGATTCTGTGTCGTAGAGTTAATTCCAGGCACAGATGTAGCCCCAACCCTAACATTTGACTTATCTGCATCACACACATCATTGGCCTCAACACCACCTCCAGCTGCATTCTGGCTAATTAAGTCTTCATTAGGTCCCCAGGAATTCTTTATGCTATTATCAGTTATGCTCATCAGACCCAGTTCCTGCTCACAAGCAGATTCACCTCCAGATGGAAAATCTAACACAAATGACCAGATTGAAGACAGCTCAGAAGCTGACGGGCAGCCAGAATAACAGTTGATTGTTTGCCTCTTATGGCTTGAGGCCGACGTAGAGGTTCCATGACCAATCCAATCACAATTCTGACAAAGAGAAACCCTTTCTTCAGCACATCTAACTAATGCTGGTTGGGAATTACATCTTTCACATAGAAGTGTCCTTGAATGGCGTTTGGACAGGGCATTGGCTAAATGAACGTTTCGGTCACATGATAAACATAAGCATGCTGCATCTGAACGGCAATAAACAATAGACCTCTGATCCCCACAAAAGTCACACATGTAACCCATTTTCCCAAATCAATATTTTTGTAAATCACAGCTCCTAATAAAACTATATCAGTCAACCTAAAGATACAAGCTTCTTGAAGTGGTGACGACGATCCCTTAGTTGTAATTGCAACCTTCAAAAATATCACACAAAAACAATACTTAGTACAAACCCACAGATAAAAATACTTAGTACAAACCGAGAGATAAAAGTATAGACACACCAGATTTAATACAGCTGCATAAAATGCAAAAACAAAGTACTGTTGCCCTGATTAAACACCACAGATGGTGTACGTACACAAACAAACAAATTAATATTTGAATCCGGCAAATAAAACAGCACCAAACAAGAAAATTTTAGTCTTTTATTAATTATAAATCTGATCCACTTAAATAAATAAATAAAACAGAAAATCACTCTGCTTCGGAAAAAACAATACACTTTTTCAAAAAAATAGCTTTTCTTATCTCAGAATTATGAGCTAGTAAAGTAAAATATCAAACAAATATCAAGCAAATGAATCAAACGCAGAAGCAAAAAGTAATTCTCATCACAAAATTATATGTACACATCTATCAATACAAAAAATTTAGGAAAACAAACACACGAACAAGCCAACCTCCATAAAAGGGCTAAACTGAACGTATTAAACAACAAACAAACAACATATTTCTGAAGCAAGGAAAAACATAGAAAGGGAAACAAGACAAATCTGATGACAAAAATCAAAACTCGTACTCAATCAGCGACACCCAGAGAAGAAAATTGAACGAGAAAAAGCAAGGAAAAGCTGAGAAATTACCGTGAGCAAAGAGAAGACAAGATCGGTAAAGAGGGCTGTGTGTCAAAATAATCCAAAGATAATAATAATTTTCTTCAAAATTTTAATTAGAGGAGCAAAAAACCATTAAAGAAGCAGGAGCTTTCCAGAATCTATCTTTGCAAACGAAGAGAAATAAGATAAGAGTGGGTCGCGTTGGAATAGGAAACGTGACATAAGCTGATAAAAAGTGCAATGAGGGAGAAAATAAAATTTTATAAATTGAAAAGTGCAATGAGAGAGAAAATGAAATAGTTTATTATTATTATTATTATAATAGAATAAACATAAAATCTTAAAAGAAAATAATAAAAAAACTTAATGTGTGTGGGGGCGAGTGGGGCCCGTTCCTTTTCATAGTGAAAGGAAAAGTTAGGCCTTTCCTTCTTGTTTTCTTTGCTCCCTCCTATAAAAAGGCTTTTATTAATAATTATAATAATAATAATACACTTTTCTGATTTTTTTATTGTTTTTTAAAAGTAAAAAAGTGCTGAAAAGTGCTTTCACATGCTCACACTTTACGGATAAACAGTGAGCGTTATTTGCTTCATTTGTTGTACACGTGTTTTTTTTTTTTGGGGGGGGTTTTACTTTTTTGCTTTTGATTTGTACACTTGGGTTTCTGATACCTGGCGGCCGCGGGAGCGATTTTTTAAAGTACGGATGTCAAATTGGCAAATGCCATTATTTATTTATTTTTTTATACTTAATTAAATTTCTCTGATTAATTTGTATAAACTTATCTTAAATCTACAGAATCCCTTTCACGGGGATGACGCCAATCGATTGTCCACTCCAAAACAAATCTATTTTTAGTGCCTTGGAAGTTAATAGAAAAAGAAAAGAAATATTCAAACTTTGGATCATTAGGTGTGCAATTCTTTTATTAATTCCTAATCATATGCCATTTTCATTGGTCCAGCTTCCATTTACCATTATATATATAAAAATAAGATAAATCAGAAATATCTTTGGGGCTCTTCTTATATCCCACCCACAGATCAGGTGACCTTTGATTTGATTATACGATAATTGATTTTTTTTTTAAAAAGAAGAATTGAAAACTAAGATATTTTGGTTGGTTTGGGAAAACAGACAAAAAATAGTTGGGTGAAATAAAAAGATATTTTTGCGTTTGATTTCACGTGAGCCGTTGACTACTACTCGTAACTTAGAAATTGCTGCTGCTGTTGCTGGGAAGGGAAAACTGGAAGGACAGGTGGCAGTAACCAGGGAGAGAGTAGGAAAGTAATGTGTACTCAAGAGAGTTAGGAGAGGGGAGAACCAACCAAAGCTATTAGCTAATCGTTTCAGATAAGGCACTTGTACGTAATGAATGAGCCACTAGACAGACAAAGAAAAGACATGTGAGATTCAACCCTACAACTGGCAAAAGCGCATCGCTTTTTCTAATTATTTTTATTAATTTCCCGAACTAACCCTCTTCTCTTTTTTCTCTCCCTGTGTTAAATGATTGACCACCACTTCACTGGCCGTATGTGGCCCACGCAAAGCCAGGACAAATGGTCAAATCTCAATCTTTCATTGAGTTCTGCCATTTGCTGATTTTGCTCTGGATCAAACTCTGAAACGGCAGCATAAGTCGTCGTTTTCGGCTCTTATTTTTTTTTAGTTTTGATTCTTTTTGAAACGACACCGTTCTGCTTTTTATTTATTTATTTTGATTTCTTCCTTCTCTTCATCGACCGACAGCCACGTTCGTTTGCAAATCCTTCAGAACCCAGCTACCCCTTCGTTTGCCTCGTTCCATTTTCCTTCTTCGAACTGAAATACAGGATACCTGCATAATCTCCTCGTTCTCATCTCTTCTATAATCAATCCAGATTGGGTTGTCTTACAAAAAAAGCTGATATAATTTTAACCATTAGTGAAAGAAGGTGATTATGCAGTTTTGCTTGATAACAAACTTGGGCAGACAAAGCTTGATGGTGGATATGTTCACAATGGGTCATTGAAGGCTGCAAGGTGGGTTTTCGATGCCGAGTGTGAATTTTTAAGGGGCTTGGTTGACAGGAACCCAAATTATACTTTGACATTTGCTGGGCATTCATTGGGGGCAAGGGTGGTGGCATTGTCAGTGTTGATTGTGGTTCAAAATCTGGACAAGTTGGGGAACATTGAGAGGAACACAATCAGATGCTTTGCTATTGCACCTATCAAGTGTGTGTCACTGAATTTGGCAGTGAGATATGAATGGATCGTGAATGGCTGTGAGAGGAAGGAGAAGACGAAAGAGAAAGAGAAAGCAATGGTTTTGCCTTAGCCAAAACAGCGTCATTTAAGGAGAATGAAAGAGGGAAAAATAAAAAAATAAAACGGCGTCGTTAGGATGAATTTCGGGGTTGGACCCAAATAAAGTAGCATTTTCCTCTTTCATTTAATGCCAATGGGACTTTTAAAGTGAAAGCAGTACAGACAAATGTTGACCTACGACAAAGCAGCCTCTCTGTTTAGTTGGGAAGAAAATATATATGGAAAAATAATTCTTAGGGTGGGAAGTTTTATTTTCCAAGTTCGAAAAATTATTTCCTCTCTGGCCCAACACTATACTTTTTCTCCGAAAGTGGAAAGCAAATAAGCAAAAAGAATGGAGTTGGTGTACTGATTTGGGAACAATTATCACACAACTCATACTCTATTGTAACTTTCAGAATTTAGACATGCAATAAAAAGTTTGATAAGGAATTAAAGATATAAAACTTGCAACAAAGAGTGAGCCTGTGAGAGAAACTATTTATTCTAGCCACGGCTGATTATGCAAATTTTTATTCTTTATTTTCACATTTAAACAGCTTTTAGAAATTAGAATTATGAATAATCTTTCATATTCATAAAATTTAAAAGAAACAATAATTTCTTAACGCATTTAATTGCAATTAATAAAGGCGGCCCCAGGGGGCAGGGGGTGTAATGAAAGTATTACTCTGCCCACATATTTTTTCTCGTTTTATATCATTTTGTTTATTTTTTATTGATTAATCCTAAATTATATACATGTAATTTATAATTTTTTTACATAAACAATGAATAATAAAAATTTATTTATTATTCATATAAGAGGATTGTAAATTATATGTATGTAACTTAACAGATCCAAGGTGAGAACACAACGAATTCACACTCTTTTCAACCACTATTTGCAAAATCTACTTTTACTAGAACTCCCACACTCTGTTCATTAACATACTTCAAAATCCAAAACCTTAAAAAGCCTCTCTTTTTTCCCCCCCCATTTTTTAAAATTTTGTACCAATATTCAGCCCCACCCGCACAACAAAAGTTGACACAAATACTATCTTATCCCATAACCACTGTTGCTTTTTATAGTCGATAGCAATTAGCAAGTAATCTTGTAGCACCTATATCCCACGTCTAACCTAACTCTCATGAATTACATGAAAAAACAAAAAAAAAAAAGCTTACCGTACCATATGATGGAAACAGGGCAGGATTGATACTTGGAAAAATCTAAGGCATATCAGATGACAGATGCTTCTTTTAATGAGGGATCTTATTGCTGAAGCTTTTCAAAGCAAAAGTAGAATATACCTGAACACTTGGAATGCCCTTACCAGTCCACTTGCACAACTAGCATTGACAGTTTTCATATTCTAAAGATGAATCCGTCCTGATCTCAATCAAACTAGAACAATCTGAATTTAACACAGTTAAATTTCTCTCAACATATTACAATCAATATTTAACATTTGTGGTCCATACGTACACACCTCACAAACATCCAGTGGTCCTATTTTACAATTCAATAACCCAGTGACGTAGACATTTCAACTACTGAATCTCATTTCATTTCCCTTTTGCTTGGGTATTTTTCCGAGATGGACTCATCATCATCAGGCACCCCATTTTGTAGATAATAAGCGGACCTCACACAGAAACCAAAATGTCATTTCTTTTGCGCCTAAAAATACCCGACTCCTACAGTCCTATGCTTCTTTGGTTGTTCAAACTACCCAGAAAGACCCAGGTTGGAATTGGGCTGGAAATATCCCATTACAACAACTAACGACACAAACTCGCATAGACTATTTTACATAATGAATGCCTCAGATATTAATATTCGGAGCAATATTTGAAAATTTGCTCTAGAGTTCCGGAAAAGTGAGTTTTATCCTCCAAATTATCTTCAGAAAAGGAAGCAACAGTGCACAATTACCTGTTTATACAATTTTAAGAAAGAATTAAACATAATGCAAACAAGCAAATCATGATAAATCCACTCTACCTGGGTTGTGAAACAGTCTCTGCTGACCTGCTTGAAAGTTGCAACACCTGGGAAACACATCTACAGAGCCTAAAAATTCTCAAGTATCCAATTGCAAGGTTACCAATTGTAGCTTTTATTTCAGCAGAAAGAAATTCAGGTAGAGATTTCTGCATCACAGCAGTGGAAACTTCTAGGTGATAAGGAAGAATCTCTGAAGGATAAACCCCACTGTTTCACAAATCATGTGATTAGATAAATCGGTATGACTATCTGACAAGAACATGAATGTACAAATCAACGTTCATTTAAATCAAAATGAAAACAGCAGACAACAACGACTGTCTCAGTAGAAGTTACAAGGCAGACATAATAACTTCAATGTTCAAGCTCACTCACTTGAGCAGAATCTATCAATTTATTAGTTTGAAAATTAGAAAAGATTTTACAATTCCAATCAGAACCAGTCCTAAGTTTATGGCTAGACCAGGTAAGCATCTTAACACCTAACTAATCAAAATATTAGACAGGCAAATGAGCAATCAAAGCAAATCCTTATATTTTCTTTGACCACAGGACCTTCCACCACAACCCCCCCGGGGGGGGTTCTCCGGCACGGGGGTGGGGATCTATGATGGTAATTCCAGACATCAAATTTGCTTTTAGGATATCTGGGGCTGAACTGAGAAAACAGTTTACCTAACCGACAAATGTCAAAGTGCTAATATCACTCATACAGGATTTATCAGCCACCGCAACCTCAACAATGAATTTAGTGAATTTCATTTATTCTCCTATAAGCAATAATTTCGCCACATTGAACAATGTGACGCATCAAATCCAAACTATTCAAGAAGAGGGCAGGGACTTGTAAATATGCTTGATGAAGTCCAAAGATGCTAGACAGTTGGATGGTGTTTAACAGCCATTAAGACTTCGAATGCCCATAACTGTAAAGAACAACACCACCCGTCTAGAAAAGATAACTACATCTAGAGATTGTCATTCATAACAGGAAAACTAGCTAACATCAATATTCAAGTAAAGAAAAATTTAACTACATAGATAAAAGTTTGCAGAATATACACATGATACACTAAACAATACAAAGCAGCAGGACTTACCAATTCAAACATGTCACATCAAGAGTCATTGTCACTTTCCTACAACTATTAAAATCGATGAAACGAAGCTGCAAATCAAGCTGCTCAGCTGCAAAAACAAGAAAATCATAGATAAGCATCTATAAAGCATTAGTCATAAGCTCCTAGTCCAACAAACAAAAATTAAGTCAACATTTAATATCAAGGTAGGACAACATTTAATATCAAGGTAGAAAGGACACTGTTTACTGAGATCACAGCATACATGTATATAATAGGCAACTACAAATAAGATCCAAATCAAGTTAAATGTTGGCTGCTTGCAAACAAGGGAATGCAAAGTTACAAGTAACGTAACTGCTATTTAAGAAAAATATGCATTTGACAGATAAATAGATACTGTTGAAAAACAGAGGCAAAAGAAGGTAATAAATTACCAGATGGAGAGTTAAACTTTGCGTGGATCAGATTCCTAATCTCTATCCTTGCCAGCTGTACTTCCTCAACTACTGCTAAAAGATTATGTAAAACTGAACTGGTTTTCTGCATAATCAGGGCACATTTAAGTGCATAAGGAATTGCCAATAATCTTCCCTACTTTTACAACTCATAAAAGAATTATATATCTCCAGCCAGAACAACTGTAAGGAACCAACAAAGAGATTGCTTTTAATCACGTGCTTAGTTTAATCATGGGGCAAAGATGCAGGACTGCAAATCAAGCAAATAGCTCTGACTCAGCACAGCTCAACAACGAACTTGTTTACTTAGATGAAACAACCTCAAATCGAATTTCAAAGACTAAGCAAGAAAAGCCTAAGCAAGTGCTGCTTGGGTTGATAACCTAAGGTAGAATGAGCTTGACGATTTATACATAATATTCTTTAACCTCCAAGTTCATTTGTAAAGGCACTGAATGTAATTAGTACTTGTCATTCAACAAATATATACCTCTTAACATGTCAAAACATACTATTCAGTAGTACATCATATCAGATATGTTTCTTATTTGAGTCGAATTTCTCAGCCTATTAAACCTCAAAAGAAGTGGCAACTAGACAACTGCTAAGTGTGCATAATATTTACTTCTTTTGGCTTTGTGATTTAAAGCTCACAACAAATGAAGGAGAAGAAAGCAGGAAAAACAAAGAAGTTAAGGGAAGAGACATGAGAAAGACCAAGTTCCAGAACCAAAAGCATATATGAGATGGAGCAACCTACTTGCGTTTCTTGTGCCAAACTCTTAGGACCAATAGACTTCTTGGTGGACTCAGCATTGAACAAAAATCCAAAGGCAACACAGGCATCCATGTTTGGGAAGTTCTAAAGAACAAAACGACTTGATTTAGAAATGAGGAAAACACCTATATACATTAAAACAAGAAACTAGTAAAGCTTACCTTTGTGATCTTTATATCATTTACTTTTTTCGAGACGACCATGCTTGAAACTGGATTGGTTATTTTTGTGAAGCTTTATTCACAAAACAAAAGTACCCATTAAATATGCCAATATCAAGAGATGCAACATATAGTTTATATACAACTATGATACCGATTTAATAAAAAGATCTAGCAAGTCGCACCTTTGGCAGATGAAGCCAGAGTAGTTGAGAACAAGACAGTGATTAGAATTCTTCATTTCCAAATCATCGATTTCCCACAGCTGATGGAACAGCAGGCACGATCAATCTCTCATTCACAGAAGACATATTAAATTTATGTATCAACAAGAAATACAGCAAGTGTAGCAATACCTGCAAATCCTGGCATATAGTTCTGCAACACATTCTCTTTTTCAGTTTCTCATTAAGTAACATGAGAGTATCTGCACAACTTAGTTCACCTTTCATCTTAAAATAAGTGTGAAAGGATTTAACTAAGTTCTTTGTTTTTCTATCTAAACTTTCAACCTCTTGTCTCATTCTGGTCACACTGTCACCGGCAACCTGGCACAAAAGGGGGGAAAAAAATTTGCAGTTCACTGGAAACTTGAAATCAATCCAATACTTTTACCTAAATGTTTCTCAAGATCATGTGAGCATAATTGGCACGCGCCCAAGAAAAGCAAGCAGGAAAATAATTAACATGGGTTTGAGAAGTTACATCAATCTACTTCTGTCAATTACGCAATGTTGTTAATTTGGAGATTCAATGGACTAAAGATGCAAACAGAAGTTTCAAAATAAAAATTTATAGCTCCAGAAACACATATCAGATTGCCTACCAAGAAAATTTTACTTCTTAATTTTTTATAAAAAAGAGGAAATTCTGAATGAAATGACGTAGAAAAATGTTTTACCATTCTTATGCAGCTAGGCTTATACAAAAGATTTAAAAATTAAAAGACACTTGCATATCTGATTTTTGCTCCCAGACTTAACTGACATGCATACCTCATGTTTGCTCCCAAAATTTATGAAGAATGAATCATGGAGATCATCATCAACTTGAGTATCTCTATTAGCAGAGGCAGACAGATGTCTGACATAATTCAACTTCAAAGTTTCAAACTTCTTAATTTTAGAGTCCAATAGCCGTCCTCTTTTCTGCATTCAAGTAAGAAGGCATGTAACAAATAATCATTTTTAGAAAAATTAAGAAGAATAATCCATTGAAAGTACCAGAAATTTGTCATGCTTCATGCGTGCAATCTGAAACATTGCCTTTGTATGCACTATTTTGTAAAGCAACAATCTTGTTTCAGCAACTCTGCAACAGCCAACTCATCTCATCAACAATTTTATGCTAAACCAGTTTCCACCATCAATATATGCTATGCAATCAAAGAACTACAAAAGAATCCACCTGCTTCTTTGTCTAATATGACTGGATGGATCGTATGGTCTCTTTACATGCCAACCAAAGAACAGGGTTAGGAAGGAAATAGACTAATATAAGTTTCTTTTTAGGAAATTGAGTTCCATAAATTAATGATTTAATTGTTTTAGTTTTTAACTTATAGAACAAACCTGAGACAGGATTTCAGAACAAATCGTCTCATATTTATAAATCTTCTGCAGGTAAGCCAAAATATCTTCCAACACAGCAATCTGCAGATTGACAAATTGAGTAAGCAACAATTAAAGAAGAAGAAATGATGAAATTTGGGCACATAAAAGCAGCAAAAAGTAGTTTAATTCAAAAATTTTAGGTTTGTTCAAACAGGAGAATTATTTTTTAAAAAAGGGAAAACAGGTACATACGGCTCCTGTATTCAGCTTCTCAATTGATGGAGACAGAATTTGGTTTGTCTCGGCTGAGAACTTCAGTGAAATCTGCAAGGTGATCTCAGAAGTTATAGAGGGCTAGACGGGCATAAATAGTCATCTATGCAAAAATCTTGTTAGGCTAGAAGGAGAGCATAACTATTTAGCAACATGTTACTCGTACATCAGTCCAGTGCTTCAATGTTGTGTCAACTCCATTCTTCTCGTTTCCCTTCTTACTTCCATCAGATTGTTCAATCATCAACTCCAAGTCAGTACCTCCACTTTGATGAACTTTAAGCCTTTTCTGGATCCCACCGATATTATAGGTATTAGGTGCGTCCCCAAGAACTATTTCTTCACGTCTAATTTTCCCTCTAGAAGAATTGTCAAAATCTTGCACAGAAAATGAATTCTGAGAATTGTAAAGTCCTTGGAGACAATCATCATTAACATGTTCATCTGAATTGGACTTGGAAGATGATCCACTTCTGCTGAAATGTGAACAGGTACTGAGTGATGAATCACCTTGCTCTTTCCTATAAGGACTCCAAATTGGCTCTTTCCTTGTAGGACTCTGATAAGCAATTTATAAGAAGGGCTCTGAGTTCACTTTTGCACTTCACTTAGAATTTTGGACTTTATAAGCATCCAAGAACACCAAGAATGTTAAAGCCAAGAGCAACTAAATAAAAGAGCTAGTGTTTGCAAGTAAATTAAGGGAGAAGGACCAATACCTTCAAAAGCAATGGCTCATTTATGGTTCTCAGGATATTTGGCGAAGTCGGCACACAAGTAGAGGCTTTTATCTTTTCCCCAGGGAGTTCCCCTTTGGTCAAGGATGGATCATTTGCAATTTGGAGATTCTTATCTGGGGTAGGCAATTGAAACTTCATCAAATTCATATCACCTGAAGGGGTTTGGAACTTCTTAACCGTTTCAGAAGCTTTTAGCAAAGCAGATGTATAGATGTCTCTGTCATCTACTCCTTTTACTTTAGTAAAGTCTGTGAGACGGTTAATCTCAATAAGAGGTGAATAAGAGTTGGTTCTCAGCTCAACTGCCAAAGAGTCCAAGTTGTTAACCATGCCAGTCAAATGGTTACCACGGGTGGCATATTCTATTGAATTCCCATCTAACCCTGAATCAACAAGACTTCTACTCTGAACATCGTGCTTCAAGTTACCAGAAACAGTGCCATGAGTTTCTGCCGGGGATGATAACTTCTGATCTAAGTTCTTCATTGGAGGTGACATAAATGTATCAAAGTCATTGGTTACTTTCAGGTCTTTTTTAAGATCAAGCGTGATCTCCTCTGCTGAAGTATCAGAAACCGATACAGCCAATGGCCCCTGCATGGGATTATTTGACATCAAGAGATGCTGAATCTTCCCTGGCATAGTCAACTGAGCAGGGGAAGCTGCTGCTGCAGTCACCTCAGTTTGCTTGTCTTCAGAAGGAATGGGATTGAACACATGATCCAGGGATTCTCCACCTTTTTTAACACCTATTTTATTTTGGTTCAAACTGCCAACGTGCTCTGGGGTTCCATCGCCATCACCATCTGTCACCTCAGTTTGTTTGTCTTCAGAAAGAATGGGACTCAACAAATGATCCAGGGATTCTCCACCACTTAAAATGCCCGTTTTATTTTGGTTCAAATTGCCAAAGTTCTTTGGGGTTCCACCACCACCACCATTCATGTTTGTTGTAATTGTATGTTCTACATTCTTCCTATCAGCACTTAAAAAATGCTTCTCCAAATTCATAACTGAGGCATCCACGTGCTGGAACTGGAGATTTCTGCCAGTTTCTTCCACAAAATTATTGACAGGAGATGCTGAAGACGAGAGGTACTCTGATAATCTACGTTTTGATTTTTCAATTTCCTCCCTAAGAACAGATGTATGGGTAGAAGGACTAGTAATTTTGACCTTCAAATGACTTTTCTGAATAGTTGAAACGTTCTCACCTACTTCCATATTTTCCTTACTTAAGAAAGAACTGCTTTTTTTGGGGGAAGGAGTAATAGTAGTATCAAGAAATATCTGCTTTCGCTTAGCAGATAACAAGATTATGGAACCTGATAAAGGAGATCCTGGATGTTGATCTGGAAGGTGCACAATAGGAGAATTATGTGTTCCATCTGCAGGAGGATTTCCTTTGAGCAAGTTCTGTGGGGAAAATAAATCTGAAGGTTTATGCTGTGAATTCAAACCCGTCCAATGAACTCTGTTCCCAGTTACATCTGGTGGGTTGTCAAAACTACCAACGGGGATTTCAACATTCAGCATGTTCGTCCCAGTTACACCTTCAACAAAAGGGTTCTTTACCTGTGTTGGTAAAACCAAACAGGACCAAGAATCAGATCCTTAAATGCCAATGAATAGCAGACATTGTTTCAATATCTATCCACTTTACGAGTTTCATAAACTGACTACACCAATAGCATGTGGGGAAAATTATTTAAAATATCAACAGAAAGTACACTGCTGACTCCCACAACAATGAATGTTGACAAATGATTAAAGATAACAGCAAAAGCCCAAAATTCTGCATCACATATATATTTCAAACCAATTCAATAGCCAGTACAAAACACCAAAGAAAACAGTCATGTCCTATTGGTGCCATCACATTAACACATATAATTTTACACAGAGTAAGATTCATGGGAGCACAAGTTGAAAATATGTAGAAAAGTAAATATAAATGTAAAAGAAAAAAAATAAGCGACAGCAATAAATTGGCTCGTCCAACCTGGCAGCGTTGTTTGTACAATATCTCCCAACAAAAAATTGCAAGTATTAGAGTAAAATGTAAAAACTGAAGATATCAGCTAAGTAGTCCATGTAATCTGTCTTTTCAAAATTCTTCAAGTGGTCAACTTTACTCAAAATGTAAATCTGAAAAAACTGAAGTACTACGGAAAACAAGCAAATTACTTTCCTGCAAGCAGGAGAAGTTCTTACATTATTTGGCTGATTAGGACTTTGGATGTGGTCACCGGCAGGGGCATCAGAAACTAGATAATCAATTCTACTGGAAGGGCAATCATGAGTAATCAGATCAGTGACAGTGGCCATAGAACCACCATTTGACTCACCCGAAGAAGAATGGGCCATAGGAACTTCCTCTGCATACACATCATCAAAACCAACATCATGCATATCAGAACCGCTGTTGTCCTTTTTGTCCAAGCTGCCGCTCCCAACATCATTAAATATAGGAACCTCACTCTTCTTCAGTGACTTTGTATCAGCGGCAGAATCAAACAAAGAATCAACCAGTATATTCTCGCCTGATTCAGCTAAAAGTGCTTCAAGTGCAGGAGATAATCTTCCATAATCATACCTGTGAGAGTTATCTCCCACAAGGCTCATATCGTTAGAATCTCTACTGCCAGTGACTTTACCAACAGCCACAGGACTTTGCCCACTAGGCTTCTTAGCTTTTGTTAGTACCATGAAACTTCCAGGATCAGATGATGTGGACACATGGGTAGGCGTTTTCTCTTCAAAGGCAAAAGTTTTCCCCATTGGTGTCTTGAGGTCACCTGACTCTGACCTAACAAGACTTCGGAAATGCATGGAAAATGCTGTTGAATCCATTGTAATATCATTATTGTCATCAGAAGCAGCAGAATCAGATAACCGCCCCGATCTGATGAAACTCGATGATACAGGGCCAAAAAAGTTTTCTTCTGCAAAATGAAATAAAAACAAGTCCTTCAATACTTCTCCTAAAGCATTTTTTTAACTTTCTCAGAAAAAGAAAGAATATCATTACTGATTTCCCTGTTACAGACTCTCCATTCATGTATCACCTAGTGATGGCTATCTCAATATTAGCCAAAAGACTTCCTGTTCAAACAATTTTTAGTTTCCCTCCACAATTACCACTAATTTCTTTTTTTTTTCCCCTTATTTCAAACTAGTGGCAAAATCTATTGTTTACAAACAATTGATAACATTACTAGCACATAATCTACATCTCATATCTGACAGCTGCCACAAATTCACGAAACCCACCGTTTATGAGCATTTAAAAACTTACAAAACAAAATGAAACACTGACCGTCATTAGAGGTAGCAGAGCCAACTACACTACTCCCAGGGGACGGCGACCCCATTGGCTGTAAAAACGACTTCCTAAAAACAACTTCACCATCGTCCACCGGCGACATCTCCTTGGAATCGTCACTGTCGACGGCCAAGTCTCTAAAAAACCCGAGCACTTGACGATCATCCTCCTCCGAGCTCGATTTCCGGCCAGAACCCTCAGGCGGCGTCTCATAGTCCTCATCCCGGTTGAAAATGTGCACGGAGGTGATCTCTCGGTCGGCGAAACTCACGCGCCGCAGCCGTTTCTTCCGTAGAGCGACTGTTTCTTCGTCGGTCTCGGTGTTGAAATTTTCGCCGGGATCTTTCGAAGCCATGAGATTCGATTTTGGAGGAACGTTGAAAAGGATTTCGATTCTTAGGGTTTTTTGAAATTCGAATGTTGTTTGGTTTTGTATTGCGGGAAAGTTTCTATTATATGGCAATTTGAATTGAACGCGACTGAGAGTTTTCAACTCCACTTACCCGCTCTTCTTGTTTCTTTAAATGTGATGCGAGCAAAAAGGCCACCCGGCAGCCAGGCAATATCCACTAGCCCATTTAATTTTTATTTATTTAAATACTTGATAAAAAAATACCGAAAATACAATTTAAATATGTATTGAACAAAATATTTAATTTTACTTTTCATTTTTTCTTTTTACCTTTTTATAGAATATATATATATATATATATATAGATAAAATGTGTATTTATAAATACAAATTATTTTCATATAAATTAGTGTGTCTCTAATTAATTGAATGAGAATAAAAAAAGTAAAAATAAATCACAACCCGACCCCTGAGTACTTGAGAATTAAGAATATTTTAATTGTTACAATACTTAAAAATAATATCCCAACAACACTACAATAATGAGAAATTTGATTGAAGCACCTATTTACCGCCATATTCAAGTCAAATTCTAGTAAACCTTATAAATGCAATAAATATGAATAAAATATATCCAAATCTGAAGTTAAAAGACTTCTGAGAAGACTCTAAAATTGTAACAGAATAATCGATTGAAAACTATGTACTTCTCAGTTATAATAAAGCATCCGACTCTCATTTACTCTATGTTGTCGACATCCCACGACCTGAAAAAGCATGAATGAGCTAATGCTTAGTGCATAGATAGAAGCTATAGAGATTTTAATAACATTAATACAACAATAGATAACCATGTATTAGTAAAGCAATAAAAACAACTTTCACAAAACTTGTATAAAATTATAGTCAATAAACATAGCATAGCCTAAATGAAAGCCAACACAGTCACTTGTTGTCCTTATGGATACAGCGACCACCCACCCTTGAGACAACGGAGGAATGAAGTAAGATGATTTAATATCTTTTCTCGGAGCACAAATTGATTTTCACCCTTAAGGATATAGTGAGCACCCTTAAGACTATGGAGAAATGAAATAAAATGGTTTAATATCTTTTATCGGAGCACAAACTGATTTTCATAGAAATATGGCAATCTTAATTGCAAAACTCTATAGTTGATGGTTGAATGTAGTAAAATCAATTAGTTTTTAGAGAAATTAGGGGTGGCAATTTGGGTCAAAATTTGTTTTATTCGAAATGAATTAAATGGATTTGAGTTCGAAAATATTAAGTTATTTAATAAATGGGTGAATTCAATTGGATTAGTTAAATTAACGAATCGAATATGGGTTTAAAGATATTTGTTCGTTTATTCGTTTAATAAATGGGTTATAAACAAATCGAATACAATCTAATCGTTTAAAATTCGCTTAATTAAACTACTTATTTATTCTTAAATATTTATGAAATTTTTTAAAATTTGAAGGTTAATCTAGTAATTATAAATAATAATAAGACAATATATAAATGAGATGAAAAACTTTATAATTTGGATTGTTTATTTAATTTTTGTAAATGAATCATATTCTATTCGATTTGTTATGGATTCATTTATTATTAGGATAAACAAATAATGAACGAATTTAGATTCGTTTATTAATTTTATTAAACGAACTAAAAGAATCGAACTGAATATTTATTTAATAAACGAATCAAATCGGAATCCTGAGATTTTAATTCCCTTAATAAACGAATCGAATTCGAATGCATAAAATTTTGACCCAATTCATTTAAGATTCAATTATATTATTTGTTTTGCCACCTCTAAGAGAAATATGGCAACTTTAAAAAATTCAATGATGGGTGATGAGTAACAATTTGAAGAATATGGCAACTCTAAAAATCTGATGATGAGTGGCCTGATGGAAAAATTCGATGATAGGTGACAAGTTGTAAAACCAAGTTATTTTCTTTAGAAGAGTACGACAACTTTAAAATTCAGTGGGTGATCTGCTGGAAAATTGCATCAGCCATCTCGACAAACTTTTCAGTTTCAAAAACCAAAACACCCATAACCGCATAAACTACCTACAATCACTCCAATCAACATAAAGTCAGTTGTTTTGACAAAAATCACTAGCATGCAACCAGTACATAAAAGGCCGATGCAATTTGATACAGATGGTGAAGAAATTCTATGAAAATCACTCATTCTTTTCTTCAGAATTTCGATAAAATGCATACTAAGACATGCAAGCAAGCAAGAAACTTTCAACTATTAAAACTCACAATAACCAAGCTATGCAATTTAGATTTTAAGAAAGAAAAAAAAAGCTATGCAGTTTAGAGAAATGGTTAAGGAAATATATATAAAAAAAAAACAACTATTTTGGCATGCATGTAAAAGATTCATCCCAAATTTCGGCCTCCAAGAGTAAAATCAGTAAAATTTCAGCAATACCCATATTCCCTTTAATAAATTGATGAAATACTGAAATCATCTTTATGCATGTAGAAAACACAGCAAAAATTTTGTTGTAAGAAGCAGCCGAAATGGATGTCTGGGTTCAACACCACTAATATGGGTACAAAGGAGATTGGGTTGCCATTTTACAAAATTGAGTTATATTTTAACTTGTTAGAAAATACGAATTTTAATTCCATTTCAGTATATGAAATAATATTTTTGATAATCTTGTCACAAATATTACAAGAAAGGACTTTCTGAAGAAAATGGAGTCTATTAATGGCTCCCATGCACCATTAGCAAGGCAATTTTTTTTTTTTCCTTTTTCGAGATTAGCAAAGAAAATATTTACCCAAAGCATAATCCCTACACAGGTTGGTAAAAGATCAAAAGTACATGAACAGTGCAAAGCCATTGAAATTTCTGAATTGTTCAATATCGTGTTTTTTCTCAGGTTTTTCCATGCATAACAAAACACATAATCTGGGAAAATTCTACCAACCAGATGCACCTTCATCTCAATTTCTAAAAAAATGCATGAGATTTAGCCATACAATGCTCGCCATGGCTCTTGAGCATCTTTAGATTCTTTTGCTGGATTCCAAATGATTTTTTCTCTCCAGAAACTCAAGCCAGTGTTGCTCGCCAATAAATCTCCCATCTCATGAAGTATCTGCAGAATCAATCATCAGTCACAATTTACCAGATGAAAGAGAGAGATTACACATTACTGAATAATGAATTGTAATGATTGAACATAGACAGATTATTGAATACCTGAAGCTCTCCTCCGGAAGTTTTATTAGAGTGGCTTGTAGTTCTTTGGCCAATAAGAATAAAAGTTGGCAACTTCAAGATGCGCACAAGCTGCAAGAAGCAGGCTAGAGGTTCACAATGAATCTGCAATGAGGATGGTGCCTTCTGGGTTCTGGAAGCCATGGCTTGGGCTATGTCTGTCTCCAGACCTATTTGTAAGCCATAGAGTGAAACCTTGCTTTCACTTGCTGCCAAGCTTTTCTCTTGCCCCTTAAGCTTTGATGACTCCACAACAAAAGGGGCCAAAAGCAGCGACAATGTGGATGTTTCGCAATTTAATTGTGCCAAAACTTCACTTATGGCACACACCAGTGCTGGTGGCTCATAGTTTTGCAAGAGCAACACCGAAACCTGGGTAGAAAATGAATAAAGAACACATAAAGTCATGATTTACAAAATTAAACTCTAAGCTTTGGTTAATCAATAGTCTGAAAGCTGCCTGTCTATGCAGTCCAAGCAGGATTTTTTAATCTTACAAGTTGTGTATTTTAGATAAAGGAGATCAAGGAGTAGTAGAGGAGGCTAAATGCCAGTGATGAAACTAGCAAAGAAGTTTTCTACTTTCTATTTCTTTTTCTATGAAAATCTGTCAATCAAACATCATTGACAAAGAATACCTAACATATAAGTTTGGAAAATCATTTTATTGATAATCGGATGTAGGAAAACTCTTACATTGATAAGAAGAAATATTCCACAGACAATGTCTGCATACCAAAATAAACAACACTAGACACGGAGCATTTTGGTGCTGAGAGCAGTGACATAAAGAAATTAGGAGCAGCCAATAATCCTCCTGATTGATTTAGTTTTACAAGAGAAGCCACAATTAAACATTGAACAAATGAACATACCCACCTTTTTTGCCCCCCCCCCCCCCTTTTTAAGTAAACTTACAGAGATTTTGTCATGCTGATAACTCCCAACATATGCAAAATCAACTGCGTAGGTTAAACTTAATGCAGTAAAGCTAAATGACTTCCCAATTTGTTTCATCCAAAAATAATAAAAATAAAAATAAAGGAAAGCAAGATAGGGCCAGAGAAATCAACAGGATCTCGGCCTCTCTCTCAAAACAATGCTCCTGATCATCTACAAAACATAGACTTCCCCATTCTAGAAGCGAGGGAGTTTGGGAGTTTGTCAGTCCTATTTGCTACTTATAAACTGCTGTCTGATATATATACCCATAATTCCACCCTGAACATTGAAATGCATTTCTTCTACTACTAAGCATATACCAATGATACCTCTATCCCTTATTCCTTTTTACCTTATGTTTCAGCAATATACGTAGAAAGATTGAAGATCAATTGGTCTCTTTATAATTCAAGTAAAAATTAGATTTTTGTAACCAATTACAACTTTTTAGCCGATTTTTGTAACCAATTACAACTTTTTAGCCCAAAGACAATTGAACTCAAGACTCTTATTAGCGCACTTGCCGCTACAAATTACTTGGATTCATCAATATACGCACCCATGATTCATAATGCCACAAAAATTACATAAATAAAGTTTATAATATTTCAATAGACCAGTTACAGTTTATGCTGGGCAGCTGGGGAATTGCGAAAAAAAAAAAAACAAAAACAGTGATACCTGATAATTGCCTTTATCATCGATAAAGTGAACCAGCTGGCCGCGTGCTTTCTGTTCTTTAATACCATATCGCTGCTCCAATGACAACTCGAATGATTCTTCTCTGCCGATAATGAAACAAAAGCAACGCCGCCGCATTAATTTTCTGAAAAAACTAACTAGAAACAAGAGAAAATCTCAGTTTGCTAAAGGAGTAACTAACAGTCTGCGATAAGAGGAGCTAGGGTTAGAGTGAAGAGCGTCAGCGATGGCAGTCACTAAGCCTTCTGGGTCTCTCAATAGGAAGATGAGTTTCGGAGCAACCTTCATCGCTTTGGCGTTCAGAAGAATTTCAGTAATAAGATTTGATGCAGAGCAGGAGCAGCCAAATGATCTACTAATGCGTGTTTTGATTAATCAATTAGAGTAAAAGACCTTTACGACATGTCGGTCAACATTTACTCCGGAGTTAAAACGTTACTATTTGTCGATTATTTTTTATTTATAATACGACATGTAGGTTTCTGTTGTTAATTAAAAAACGTCAAGGTTATTTATTTTTAAAATTTAAGAAAATGATCATTTTAAAAAATAAAGCCATAAATTAATAATAATAACGGTGCCATTGGCAAGCAAATAAGGTGGCGCGAAAGCGGCACCAGATCTCAAAAACAGATATCTTCGCCGATCACAGACAATTAAAAAAGTGAAAAAAATGCAGAAGACGGCGCAATCATGGTTCACGGGAGGTCCAAGCAGCGGCAAGTTTAAAGAACAACAACAGAAACAATCGTCGCTGCTCGCTGATTGGAACTCTTACGCCGCTTCTCAAGAATCATCATCCGATTCCTCCGCTTTCGATCTCGAAGCCGCTGTCCGCACTACCTCCGACAAAGTCACCGGAACTTTCAACGTGTAATTTTAGTAAAACCTCATGTCAATTTCCTTTTTACTTTTTTCTTTCAAATTTGATATTCTCTATGCTGATAGTGATTTAAATTTTTCCAGCTTAGGGTGCGTGTATATTAAAAAATAGATATTTTTGTACAAAGCATTACATTATTCAATGTTACGCTAAAATTGTACTCCTTCGAACTGCGTGGACATAGGGTGTGTTTATGCTTATGATATGGTTGTGCTTGAGTTTGAACTTTAAAAGCACAATGGCTAAAGTGTTTGATAAACTGTAAACACTCACTTTACTTGGTAGCTGATTTAAAAATAAAAAAAAAAAATTTTTACGCCATCTTTTCTTTACAACTAAAAGTGCATTCTACATATGATATCTTTCGTACATATGAATTTGATGTGTAATTTGATATTGAAGTTGGGTCATATTGTTATCTTGGTAATCACTTTATTCTCAATGTACAGTGCTTGGTTTGATTGATTCTTGTTTGAATGGTTAGGGTTTCAAAAGGAGTCAGGGACTTACCTGGGAATTTCCAAGCTTCCACCAGCAATGTCCCTTCTGGGAAATCTTTTTTGTACTTTGGTTTATTTCTTGCCGTTGGAATTTTCTTTATCTTCATCGCATTCACTATGTTCCTTCCAGTCATTGTCCTGGTGCCGCAGAAATTTTCCATCTGCTTCACTATTGGTTGTGCTCTCACTGTTGGCTCGTTCTTCGTTTTGAAAGGCCCTAAAAATCAGCTTGCTCGCATGTTCTCTAAAGAGGTAGCTTATCTCGTTTCAATTATTTTGTACAGATTTTCGTTAAATCTTCTACAAAAGCTATCAATGTACACTCAGTGCACAATTTTGAAGTCTTTTCCACAAAAATGCTTTGTCATTAATACTTTCTGTTTGATTTTTTGCTTTCAGAGGCTTCCTCTTACATTGATATCTATCGGCAGCATGATAGGAACTGTGTATGTTTCCATGGTGCTTCACAGTTACATTCTCTCTGTCCTTTTCTCTGTGTTACAGGTATTGTAACTTTTATAATACTTTTGATTCTTCATAATCTTCAATTGTGACTTGATCTCACCTTGGGGAACAAGGCCACTACCTTGATCCGGTAGGCGCTTGTTCTGAACCTGAGTTAAACCTTGAGATGGTGAATCATCCATCTCACTGCATTCTGCTGTCCACTTGATTTTGTCCTAAATTCTTAACTTTGATAATGTGTTCATATCAAAAGTAAGTTGGTCTTTAGTAGAAATTGAAGTCCTTTTCGAACTTGCCAGGTCCTTGCACTAGCATACTATGCCATTTCCTGCTTCCCGGGAGGATCCTTCGGCCTGAAGTTCCTTTCTTCATCAGTAATCTCTACAATACTGAGATGTTTTGGAAGGTGACAATGATGTTAGCTTTTTCACATATTCTCTTTTACCATTCTCGTTTACACAGTTAAATTGGTATTATTTTGTAAGATTCAAGATGTCAATATAAACAATGAAATGGCATTCAGAATTACCAGTTTCTTCTTTTATGTGTTGTCTTGGGAGTTTTTTTATATGAATTTTGCCTTAACACATCAATTTAGCAGAAGACTCGAAATCCTTCAAAAGTTTCCTCTCAATCTGAAAGTTTATTCGAGAGAACTTCAAAGCAGAAAACACGAACAGCTCTTTCATTTGCATGGTTAAGAGGCCTGTCGTCTTTCTCGAAAGGACAGACTTGTCTTATACATGTGTCAAAGAGGAAGTTCAATTCAGTTTATTCTATGGACAACTTGTTAACAATTTGTTGCATTAGCTTTTTCAATGCAAACAACTTGATGAATGGCGAAAAGGTTGCTAACTATTTACGAGAAAAAGTTGAGACTATAGATTCACTTATACATTTAATTAAAACAATAAAAAATAATAAACACATATAAACAAGTTCATAAAATCCAAAAGAGTATCACGCAAGATCTCCCAAGACATGTATCCTAGCCTCACACTATTTCACTCTTTCAACTCAAACAAAAATGAACATATAGGCTATTTATAATTTGGAAAAATAATTCCTCAAGTCTCAACCCCTCAAAATTGTAAAATATGCTGCCCCATCTCAGGAGATTACAAGACATAATCAACATAATTTACAACAATATAAAGGGCTCTCTAACCCATATAAGTCTCATAGTGAAATAATGCAAACAGCAACAGGTTTGGTTGCATACATACCAATGATTAAAACTTAATACTCTCACTCAATCTTCCATGCATAAAGAAACAAGCAGAACTCAGGTGCTGTGTTACTTCTTGATGAATTTCTTGATGAATGATACTTGCTTCCGTTGCTATTATCACTGTCACCTCCTCCTTGGCTGCTGCCTTCACTTTCTGAAATTTCAGGTGCATTTGGCTTGAATATGAACAATCCATGGCCTGTTCCAGGGGTACTAAATAACCAATCATGCACATCCCAGAAAACTTGCACTGGTTGCTTGTCTACTAACACAGTCTGATTTCCTCTAAACTTCCACTGCAGATTTCTCACATGAACCAACACAATCCCATCTATGCTAATCCACATTTCAGGATCTTTCGGCCCCAATGTTGAACTCTCAACTACAATGTCATGTTCCCTTTTTCTCTCATCAAATTTAGCTCTAGTTCCAAAGCTTTTCTTTGCAAACACATTCTCTTTCTTGTAATACTGCAATGCCTCAACTAGTGCTGGCCTTGCCTTTGTTCTCTTATAAGCCTTTTTCTTATAATCTCCAAGTAACAACACAACTTCCTCCTCCCAAACTAGAGCAACATAAAAATCCCCACAAGGCTCAGGGCCACCAGAAAACTTAGCAGAACGAAGATCCCAGTAAATTTCAACCTGGTTACCCTCGACGTCAAGGGATTTATACCCTTTCTTACTCCAAAAATGCCACGGCTTAAGGTCAACTTTGCAACTATAATGATAATCACCTTCTAAACTATTTATCATAATACTTAGAGAATGATTCATTAGATTTTTGCACCACAGGACAGTCACATTGCGTAAATAGCCTGCGATATGAGTCTGGTAGCCACATGTGACTGTGCTTTGAGCAGTCTTGTTTGTTACAGGATCCTCTGTTATTTTCTCTGCTAACGGCGGATTTGCCATTGAATATGCTCTTATTGGAAATGCCATTTTCACTGCTTGATAATAGTTATTATAATAACATTAACAATGCACCCGAGATGAGCCTGAAGGTTGTATGTAACAAGAAGAAAAACTTTATGACAGTTTCATGTTACCTGAGAAGAGTCATGAGACTTGAGCTATCTGGGTTCTTGGAAAATTGTTGATAGCGCAACTGCTTGATGATATTGCAAAGAAACCCAACATATAAAATGTGACGGGAAAATGAAAGAAATTTGCAAGAAAAGTTTTTGTTTCGGGAAAGGAAAAACGGAAATGAGGAACAAACATGAATGTGTTTGTTATCAGTAAAGAGGAAAATTCTCAATCTAGAGGCTGTAAGAAAAATGGTGGCCGCATTAAACGGGGTCCAACAAATTTGCCTCTAAATTCTTTTACTATTTAGAGACTCTTATGCCTACTCAGTTTCAATGACAGGTGGCTTGTAAAAATTTGGCAGTTCAAAACCATCAAGAAATAGAAGCAACTAACGGCTAGGGGCCGTAATGATGATATATAAAACTTTGAAGGGCTTGTAAAAGTTTTGCCGTTCAAAATCACCATAGCTACACTATTACATTATGATGTGTAAAATTAGAATAGCAAATTGCGGGCACGGGCCTAAACGAGAATTGGTAATAGACTCAATTCTCCTAAAAGTCCGTACAAACTTGAATAGGCCTAGCCTGGGTGGGGTTTTGACAGGTTTAGGCTGGCCTTGGGTTTTAATTATTTTTTTAAATAAATTTTTAATAAAATTAAAAAAATATAAAAATTAAATATGATTATCCAATACATAATAAATTAATATTTCAATACATAAAATATTAACAATACAACATAACAAACCACAAACTCAATAACTTTTAATTTGGCTGTTTCTTTTTTAATTTATAAATTATTAATTTATAACTTAATTGATTTTTATAAGCTCTTAACAGAACCATTTACAACGGACTTTAAACTTTTGACCCATGTCCAGACCCTTATGTGGAGGGCTGGGTCAAAAATTGCAGGCATGGCCTGAGCTGCCAGGTTTTTTTTTTTTTTTTTTAACTCACCCTATGTGCAATCTCAAAAGTCAAAACATTAAGGATAAAATAAAATAAACCATTATTTTAATAAATTATTATTATTATTATTATTATTATTATTATTATTATATATATATATATCTTTATTATTTATTGTTACCCTTTTTTATTTATACAAAATTGTTTGTTTGTACAAATTTACAAAAACAAAAAATAAATAATTACTGATTGGGCTTTTCACCTTTTCCATCTCTTTCTAAACTCCATAATTGTTTTTTTCACCATTTGGAACAAACTAACTTCATGAAATAGAGCTCCCGTTTGTTTTTAAGAGCTTCCTCTATCTGTTTAATTGTATTTCATTTTGTTTAGGTAACTTATGAGAAATATTATTTATTTATTATTATTTGAGTCAAGCATTTAATTATTATTTTGGCAAACAATTAAAGAATTCTTTTATGTGTGACTTTGTTTAACAGTCTTTAAAACTAATAATGTAATAAGTAATTTTTTTAATTTCTATAGATACAAGTTCTTAGATGGTATAGGGACGGCAATTTTTCCGCAGGATCCCTTCCCATTTGGGACGGGATTAGGATATAATTTTGTCCTATAAAAAATTTGTGATGAGAGTGGGACCTTTTTTTGTCCCAATTACATATGCAGGACGAGAGCGGGATTGACAAATTCCGTCTCATCCTGTCTCATTACCGATTAAAAATTAATTTTTTTCTAATTGGGATGAGATCCTGCAGGATCCCATCTCTTTAAGGACATAATTGTGACATATTTTTGTCTCTAAAAAAATATAAGGACGAGAGTGGAATGTTTTTTCATCCCATTTGTATATACAAGATGAGTCTGAAATTGATAAATCTCATCTCATTCTGTCCCATTGCCAACCCTAGATGGTAAGTAATTTAAACTAAAGAATGCCCCGCTACCAAAGTAATATATCTAAAATCACGTAATTGATAATTTGGAACATCGTGGATTAAGAAAGATCTATGGATGTACAAATGTTAACATTTAGTAATCGGAATAAAAATATTATAATAACCCGTAACCTGAAAATGATTATTTTAACAACTAATCGACATTTGACACCACTGTCTAAGTGATGCTCTATTTTCGGCTGATCTGTCCAACCTAAATCTTGTTCAATCTTATAAGAATCTATCTCAACAACAAATCTGATTCTATCTGTTTTATTACAATGGCTCAAGGGACTCTGATTTAGTCTCCTCTAACGTCTCACTGTTTGTTTTATATGCTTTTCTTAAAAAAAATAAAAAAATAAAAAACCATTCTCCTAAGAACACATGAAAAAACAAACCTCACCGTTGTTTTATATTCTTTTCTTAAAGAAGAAAAAATTAAAAAACCATTCTCCTATGGACACAAATGAAAAGAGACGAGCTGCAACTGCAAAATAATTTATTTCTTAACTTAGAATCTCTACAATCCCATGCCGTTTTGTTCTATACACTAGTTGAAATAGTAAGCAAGAAACGTAAAACATAAGTTTTCAGCCCTAGGATTAAATACGAAAATGAAGGATAATTTCTCACCACTAACACTTTTTCTTTTCATAGTATTGTTGTTTTCCAACCCCTCTATCAACATGTCACGAGCCTCTTATGCTTGAAAAGTTAATAAAACATTTTCCCCGATCTTTTGTCTCTACCGTCAGCATCACACTTCGGTTTATCTTATGTAATAAACCTCTGACTGAGCCAAACCAGTCAATTCGTTTCAGTTCAAGAAGTATATGAACAAAAAAATTGATCCTCTGGTTGATCCATCAGCTGATGATATTTACTTTAAAGCATTTAACTTATCTCGTATAAAATCCCCACTAGAAGTTAAGTGGGGAATCCCCCGCAAGGTGCAAACATGAAAATTTCGAGAATACACTATTATGTGTTTATTTACAATCACAGGCCTCTACCAAATCATATGAGAAATGCGACTCTAAAAAATGTCCATTCATACCATATCTCCAATGTCGGGTTTCTTCTCGGCCGATACATTTACAGTTCCATCTCTGTCTTTTACATCTTTAGTTCCGGCTGAGATATTTTTGTTGTGAATGTGTTGTGTGATACCTCCAATATGATTAGATGAGGCACTAGCCTGAATAGCCTCTATGTACAGAATTTTTACCAGGTTCCTAAAGCGACGCCGGAAGGTTGGTATACGTGACATTGCAGCTACAATCCCCTGCAGTCTGTCTCAGGAATGAAATTCATGATAAGTAACTGTTAAATCGTAAGGTCACTTGTGCATCAGATGGTGAAGCTACAGAAAAATTAGTCAATGGGAGATGATATTTACGAATTTACCTTCTGATAATAGCCTGCAATTGTGCTTTTCTGACATTGTCACTGGATGGAAAGTCAGAGTTGTCCCAGTCATCAGGTTTTTCGTTTTTGTGCTCCATAACTAGCTTTCTCAGGGAAATTTCCTCATTGACATCTAATTGTAGCTTCTTTATCTGTTCTTTGATGATCAAGAGTGGCCCAATGAACCACTCGAACACTTTATCCCTTGGACTGTTTATCCTTGTCAACTCCAAATCATCAGCTGGAAAAGTTAATTACATGATCAGGTTTAGAACTCAGAATATCATGCATAAATTTCAAGGCAAAAGTTTGAGAAGGAACATACAGATGACCAACCCAGATGAGTCAGACTTTGCTGATATGAGCAGACACTGTAAAATGGACCAAGCAGGTAGTTTGATGCCTAACTTTTTACAATTGCCTGTTTTAATGCATTCCTCAACATCTTTGATGTTAATCAGGCCATCGCGAAGGAGTATCCTACCGTTCACCTCACAGGATTTAAACAACCAGTCCCAAATCTGTATCATTGCAAGATGCAACTTAAATAATGAAGTCCTTAAATAGAAAAAGAAAAAAAAAACACTGTTTGTGTTTGAAAGATGCCTTGCCTGCACAGGTTTATATTGTTGGATTGCCTTCCTCAATGTTCTTGACCGTTCTGATACAAGTTTCATATTTAAAGAGCTTTCTCTCTTAATCCTCAAGTCATTGTTGTCATCGTCACCCAACTTCTTCTTCTCCTGGTTAGTCTTCATGTTCCTACGATACCTTGGCCTAGTGGCCACAAGGATGCCCCACAATCAAGAAATTAACTTATCCGAAAAATAACTTCGCGCGACTGGACTTTAATCTTCAAATTAGTATTTTGAAAGACTTGCATGACTATTACTCTTTTAAAGTGAAAGACGATTGCAGGGTTACTGTACCTGGGCAGGCACGATCCTTCCCTCAAGTAGAGTAAATCATTTACATACTCATCAAACAATGAAACCACAGACACAATATAGGCAAGTCCCATCTGAAGTGAGTCTTCCTGGGCATTATGTGCATCTTTCGTTCAGAAAAAAATTAAAACCAATAAAAGAATAAAAAGGTAACAGAAAAATATTAATCTATGACAGCAGTGAAAAGATGGGAAAAGCAACTTTAAAGACCTGATGAGCAATCACTCCAGCATAGAGTCCCATAAAGAAGCTGGAGATGATAGAGGCTACTACAGCTCCAACAACAGCAAGAGGCCACAACAGAATTGCAAGACCAGCAAATGGAACACAAACCGTCTCCAAAAATGGTCCTTCTCTGCCTATCAAGTCCTCCAACAGTCTCTTCCATCCTTTGAACAACATGAATGGACTCTTCCACAGGGCAAGTGCTGTAATCAGAAAAACATCCACTGGCACACCAACCAGGGTTGCTAAAAGACAACTTGGCAGTTTCGATAACCTGGTAAAGACAAGACAGAACATATCTGAAAGATTTACTAATATATTTTCTGCTCAGAGGGAAGGAACTGATAAAATAAAATTCTTACTTTATGTCTATAGGCTTTTCATCCTTGGGCACCTTCTCACTTAGTTCATCCATGATGGAGAAGTATGCATGGAAGCAAAAATCGATAAAATCCTGTACCGCTGTATAGCTTCCTTTGATAGTGGACAAACAACCATCCTAATATGCAAAGAGTAAACCACTAATATAATTGCCAAAGATTCCCTGACAATAAAAATAATCATGACAAGAACACTCTGAATGTAAAGAATAGTAGAAAGATCAACCAATCGCCCAGAAACTCATGTTGATGACAAAGATATTTGACAACTTGTAAAATATTAGCAATAAGTAAAGCAATGGAGTGTACGGAGAGAAATACCACACCCACAGAAAGAACAATTGAAATCCACAACAAATAAACAATTAAGGCAACGGAAAGATAAATTTTGCAAATAGAAAGCTACTTCCTTAAATGTAAACAGAGCCAAAAGCAGAAACAAAAACTCACAGCAAAGCAGTGGTAGCATTTGTCAGTGACATCCACTCCAACAGCCTCAAAAGTTGCAATAAGAGGAGCGAAAAACCCATATCCTATACCTCCCAAAAGGCTACCAACAATTCCAACAATTGGCCAAAGAATCAAAGGCACCGGTAACACTAATAGCGCCACAATCTTCAGAACTGGTCCCAGCCTCTTGGTTCTGGAATCATAATCCCAGAAAAAAAAAAGAGGACAAAACATTATGTGAATAAAAGGAAAAAATAAAAAATGAACTTGAGCACTCAATTGAAGGACTGAAGCATACCTCAACACACAGTACAAAGTCCAGATAAAATGTGCAGGCCAAAGTCCAATTATTACAGCTGAATTTACAATCATAATGATTCCCACCACAATTGGACAAATAATTACCGCTGCAAAATTAAAGAAAAAAAAACATGACTAAACAATCCATCAACCCAATTTTCTGCATAAATCGGTTCACATAGATGCCACCAATTCACATGCATTTGAACACATACAACATACTATATAACATTAATATACATAAATTCACTCAAAATTACAAATTCATCATATAGATTCTTAAAAAGTAACAATAATAATAAATCAATCATCATCTTAATAAATAATAACACGATGAGCATGTTCATGTATGTGCACACAATAAGGTCTGCAACAAGGGACAGTTCGTAAAGTGAAACTAAGTGTAAATAAGTGCAAATAATTTGAAAAAGCTGAAAAGTAAGATCAAACCTTTAAGCAGGCCAAGGATGAAGAGGAGAAAGAAGTAGGGCAAAAAGGAGACAAAACTCCGAAGTGTTTCAAAAAACCCTGCTGGAACTTTCATGGTACAGCTTTTGCCTGAAAGCTTCAGAACAAGAGAAGGGCAAAATGGGAGGTTGAGTACAATCTTGAAGCACGGATCATGGCTGAAAGGAAGAGTGGATTTCCATTTTTTATCTTCTTGTTACTGCTGCCAGCCAGCTAAAGCAAAAAGCGGCACACGAAGACGGGAGCGGCTTCGGTGTCCCCCAGATTTGACGAGTGGGGCAGATTGGGGTTACGTGGCCAGAACTGGCGAAAAGGCTGGACACGTGGCGACATGCATCGTTCTAATGCGTGAAATTACCGCGAAAAGCGTTTGTGGGGGGATAAAGAAAGTGTAACTCTCGTCACGCTTTTTGGCGGGAACCAACCGCTGTGATGAGGACACCTCCCCCAGTTCTTCGTTTTTTAAAAAACAAAATTGAAATATAGAATCTCCTCAGATGAAGACCAGAATCTCCTTCGCCACGCGCCTAGTGTTTCGGTAATAATTTTATTTAATTTAAGTTTGCTTATAATTCACCGTTGATGAAAGAACTTAAAAGAAAATAAATAAAACCGTGCAAATGGAAATAAATTAAATATATTGTTTACGAATTTTTTTTTTTAGAAAAAAAAGGAAGAAGAAACTAGAGAAAAAAATTAGAAAAAAATTTAAATTCTTTTTTTTCATTATTCTTCAAAAAATTAGAAATTTAAAAAACTAGAGACAATAAATGGTGCTTTCACTTTTTATTATCTCATTCTTATTATTATTATTATTTGTTCTCCCTCTGCAATTTTCATCTCTAATCCATTTATTATCATTTTTGAAAGAGGAAGAAGGTTTTTGTTAATGAAATGATTTTGGCAGCATTTTTCACCCAAAGCCAAAATGATTGTTGTGACTACTAATGAAGAGGAGAAAATTTTTATGACGACGAAGAAGATGATTTTTGAAGCATGAGTAGCTGCCATTGTTCTTTTTTTTTTTAAATAACTTTAAAATAAACCAGTATAGAAACAAAAATGGCGATTATGCAGTTTTGCTTGATAACAAACTTGGGTAGACAAAGTTTGATGTTGGGGTATGTTCATAATGGGTTATTGAACGCTGCAAGGTGGGTTTTTGATGAAGAGTGTGAGTTTTTGAGGGGTTTGGTTGAGAGGAACCCCAGATTATTCTTTGATATTTGCCGGGCATTCACTGCAGGCGGGGTTGATGGCATTGTTGGCGTTGATTGTGGTTCAGAATCTTTGACAATTTGAGGAATATTGACAGGAATAAAATCATTTGCTTTTCTATTGCACCTACTAGGTGTGTATGTCACTAAATTTGGCTGTGGGACATCCGGATGTCATCAATTCTGTTGCACTTCAGGTAATTTAAAAAATGGTAATAACTAGGATTAAGATGAAGATTGGAAAGAGAGAAAAACAAAAAAAAAGGGAAGGATAATAAAAAGAGGGAATTTATTTTTTTTTAACATTTATTACCATGTATTTAATTATTATTTGTCTGTAATTTCACATCAGATTAGGTTATAATATAGAACCTCTGGTATACCATAGAATTTCTCTAATCTCATATAACTCTTTAGAATAGGGTTAAGATGTAAATAAGCACACCTAGCTAGCTTTTTCAACGGGAGCCATTAATTTTGAGCGTTTGAATAATTTATATTGCACTAAGCATTTTGAACGTTGAGGAATGGCTACTAATTAATTAATTCAATATGCACGTGTGCTTCATTGAACATTTGAACTACAATATTGGACAATTTTTTCATCACTGAATACTCAAAAAATCCTTTCAGTTCCTTGTTTCTAAATTTTTTTAGCATGAATTCAATCAATCCACTAAGAAAGTTAATACAAAACGGCAGGCAAAAATAACAAAAAAAGTAAAATGGATTAAGCACTACAACAGCGACCCAAGAGATACAGCTTGGTGGTGCAGGAGGCTTCTCATTTTCTGCTTGCTTAGCTAGATCTTTTGGTTCTGCCACCAACATGGTCGCCACATCCCGCGACTCTAGACGTATATATAATTCAAAACTTATTCATAAATGGGTCCCTTGAGGTTTAGTGTATTAACACTTAAATTGAATGTATTCATATAATTATAAATTCCTCCCTTGATATTAGTATAAAAATACGTATAACTCAGTATAGAAGGGTAAATGTGTAAAAACATGTTCAAAAATGAAAATGTATGCTTTTACCAGATTAATAAAATTTTGACCACCACTTGCCTACTGTTAACCTAAACTTGACCAGCCGATCATGGCTGCACCGTTGGCTGGTGGTGGTGCTTTCCCAGTGCCAAAGTTCCCTCCTCACGTCAGCGACCAACCCCATTCACGGCAGCCTTTGAATCAACCGCGTCCATCAACACACATTAACCTAAGTACACGACTTTTGTCTCACAACAACCTTCACCCCACAACTGCCTTTTTGGCCACCGCCGATGCCACCTAACAGCTGCTATCATCACCCTTGAGCCATCCTGATACCATGCCGCAACCTTTGAAATCCCAAAACCCAACTGCACATGGCTCTCAAAACCCTTGCTCGCAGTTTGTCACGCCGCATACCACTGCCACAATTTCTGCCAAACGTGATGGTTTTACATTGTTGCCGTCCATCACCCTCAACCAACCCCCTTGCAGCCTTGACCTCAATAACATCTCAACAGCCATGAACGCACGATTTCTTCAACCTGCACTTGTGGCCACTTTCAACCTCATTAGATCCCCCCACCGCCACCTTGTTAGCCTTCGTTGACGGTGCCTCACTGCCAATACAAGATTGAAAAGGCATTTATATTACACTTCCTTGAGGAGTTTGGAGCTTAATGGTCTCTTAACACTCATAATCATCTCTCTATGCGCTTATTGGGTGTAACAATGACTTTTCAAATAAGTTAAATCATTTTTTCTGAAATAAAGTTTATGTATATTTTACACATAGTTACTAAGCCCTGACTTTGTGTTTTATCCTTTCCAGGAGTGAATGTCGATGACATGCGAGTTACTATAGCGGCGCATGCAGCTCGTGGGGAAGTGGACAATGAAATTTTGGAGTTAGGAGAAAGGTACTGCTAGTGCTCTAAACAAATACAATGATAAAAAAACTGAAATCTTAAATTATCACCTTTTTTTGTTGAGGTTAACTGCGCTTGGAATTCATACAGGTATTGTCTGAGATTGATGAGCCAGATGACTCTTCAAGGAGGGTGGAATAATGAATCAAAGCCCCTGGTGGTGAGTTAAATTAAACAATGGTCATGTGTGTTTTTGCATGTCTTGTGTATGTGCTTTCATTTATGTGAATTAAACCCTACGCACACCACCAACAACCATTTGATTGAAATGGGTTTTCAATGGAATCCAAATTCTCAAAGTCGTATTTAATAATTTATTATTTCAGTGGTAAGGGTATTTTAATAATTTCAAATGTCTAATTACAGTCAACCTAATTAGCAACTAACGGCAGGGGAGGTATGTGTAATTATATGAATATATTCAGGTATGTGTAATTATATGAATATATTCAATTTAGGTGTTAATACACTAAATCTCAGGGTGATCTTTAAAAATTACACTTTACAAATGCTGCAAGTTTTTATTCAAGCATACATATTAATTGATAAATTAGTCTTTTTTAACGAATTTTGGTTGATCGTGCATGTGGACCCTTTGTGTCAAAAAAGTGAGCGATGCAGCACTGAGCAACAAATAAAAAAAATATATACTATAATAATAATAAAATATGCACAGTGACCAAATCTTTAACTATAAATAGGAGGGTGCTCCTCCTCACTTTTGCATTCAATTTTCTTCTCTATTTAGAGGGAAAGAAATCAAGAGTTGAGAGTATTACTAAGTGAGAGATTTGATGTATTAAGGTTTTGAGTAGTGAATAAAAAATATTACAATACTTGCAATACTCATTTCACTAGTAAAATATTTTTCTTCTGTCTTCGCCCGTGAACGTAGTTTAAAAATCAAAACAAGTAATTTTTTGTGTCTTTTTGTGATTCTATTTTCTCACTATTTCTAAATTTCATTTTAATTGCGTATATGCTTCACCAATCAATTCCCAACACTTTGCACGCAAAGCGTTGGACTAGTGAAGCACATTTGGACTTCTTATAGAGAAAAGAATGTTTGATTTTCCATGACGTTGACGTGCATGGTATGAATTTACATCAAACAATTTTTCAGCTCATGTAGTTTGATGTCATCATATTTAATTCCCCCTATGAAAGTCATTTTCCTCCTTTACATTAAGCAACAATGAACTCATCAATTAAGTTTATATATACATGTATCTTTTTTTTTCATACATACACGCTATTAAGTCATATAATTTAACAGTCAGTCTAGATACGCTATTAATCATATGGTTTTATGATGAATTAAAAACTGATTCTATTAAACAAATATATTAATAGTATGTTTGCATGAAAAAAAAATGAGAATGCATGTGTGTGTATATATATATATATATATAATCTTTTTCCAGTGCAGGCGCCCTCATTTTTTTCATGCGGATACACTTTTAAGTTATAGGGTTTAATAGATTCAGATTTTAATACTATTAAACTGCACAGTTTTATAGTACATTAAAAAATAACTCTATTAAGCTACACGACTTAATATCGTCTTTGCATTAAAAAGAACAAAAAACTAAAGGTGTCTGCATATGAGAATCAAATATATGTTTGTATGTATGTATGTATGTATGCATGCATGTGTGTGTGTGTAGAAGAACTCAAGTACATATGTTAAGTTAAATGTGCTCTTCATTAAGTTTTTTTCTTAAATTTTCCATAAAAATGAAATAGGAAGCACTAAAAGATAGTGAAATCATTCTTTGCAAGTGCAAAAAGAGATGGTATGCGAAGGTAGGGAAGTTCATATGACACATATAATGATCAGCCATACAATCAAGGGCAAAGCGAGGAGTGGGCTAACCCGGGCTGTAGCCCAGGTAAGCTTTTTGAAAAGAAAAGGTTAATTATAATTTATAAATTTACCTTTATTAATACTTAAAAAAATAAAAAATAAATCTAGATAACCCACCCAAAAAAATGATGCTAGCTTTGCCACAATCAATGGAATTTGGAGGAGCTTGTGGAAGATTCGGGTCTTATTTTGGAAGAAAAAGTTCATTTCTTAAAAAGACTTCCTTCCTTACCATAATAAGCGAGGTGACAGAATCAAGACTAATAGACAATTTCCTCTCAAGGAAAGCTATACTTTCAAATTTGCTCCGCCCAAAAGTTTTGCTCAAATGGAGAGCAAGAATATTGTTGATGAAGATGAAGATGATCTAACCAGTATTCTAGAAGCTTTAGATAATTTAGTTTTAATTGATCAATGAAACTTGAATGGGCCTTTTAATTTATTTATTTTGTTATAGCAGAATGCATTACATGCAAATCAATGATGTGTACAATTAAAATAAGTGGATTTCCAAGAGATTGTCAGTTAATCAAATGATTAAGTTTAATTATAAGTTAAATTGAATGTGTAAGAGAAATAAATTGATTAAGCTGGCCAGTTTCCGTATCTCAGTATATTATGTGCTTCTTATCAGTGATGTACTGATGAATTAGGACTAGTTTTCCTTAATTTAGGTTCCAGTGATTAATGAAGTGTCGAATTTGAAAAAATTCTGTTGGGGGTATGTTAGAATCAATATATGAGAATATATGAGCAAGTATAGATTATGCAAAGACATTTTGTGGTAAATAATTCCTCCTGTTATGTTATATGACGTTATTTTAGAATTTTAGAATTTTTTTACTTTAGGTCTTTTGATATTTTTCTATTTTAATTAGAGTCAATTATAATATTTGTCTAAGTTTTTTATTTCTATTATTGTTACCATTTAGTTTTTCTGTTTCAATTAACTTAGAGAATAAGTTTATTTTATTATAAATAGAGGGATCTTATTATTATTTTCATAACCTTTGATTAATAACCTCTTTAAAAAATTCCCTTCAGGGCTATCTATCAAAATCTGTCTTGTATAGATGTTTGGATTAGACTTCATATAATCTTGCTTAACGCGTTATTAGAATATCATTGAGTTATTTGAATTAGAAAGAGATGTAATTACACTTCGACTAGAGCATAACCTAATCGCATTGGCTAAGAATGGTAGTAGAATGATATCTAGTGTTATCATACTTTATCAATTTCGCTTCCATTATCCTACTCTTTCAGTGAGTATCAAAGAGGTTTAGTGCCAATCGCACAACTTTCCAAACTACCCTTATTCATCCTTGCTAAATCCATCACTTAAAAAAATAAAAAAAATAAAAAAAATAAATTATCGAACCTTAACAGCCTTCATTATGCACCACTGTCTTTAGAATCCAGCCACTGTCACCATCAATTATTACAACCGTCAAACTTACCATCCATTGCCAAACCTGCCCTCATATACTGCCTATAATCGCCGCAAAGCACTTAAGACCCCTCTCTCCACAATCTACGGCTACCCATCAACATCGTTCAGCTAGCCAACACCGCCACCAAACTCGCCGACCTCTACTGATGAAAATCCAACCAAACCCCATGGATGGTTACTGCCTGTACCTGCCACAAATCATCCTAACCTGTGAGAGCTCCACTAGTTCCACTGCAAAACCAACCACCTTTACCGTCGATAGGCACCACTAACACACTTCCTCTAGCCATACATCTAAAACCAATCATCAATTGCCACTAAATGTCCGCCATAAATCACCACATATTATAGCCAAACTCACCACAAGTTGCCACCACTTTAAGTTGAGTTTTTGGTCAAACTCAACCACCATATCTACCAGATCCGATCATCACCACACCAAAATTACCGCCACCAATCGTTGACCACACCAACCTCAAAAGTTCAGCCTTGTTTACAATTTTGCCATTATGTGAAAACTTGACAATTGGCAATCTACCATCTTTACCCTTTTATTTATTATGTGCCAGAATGATTTGTACACTCTTGTCTTGAGAAATTTCTTGATTGGTAGACAAGGTTGAGCATTGGTTTGTAGTTTTGTACATTCTAAAAGAAACAAGTATTATTAATTTGCTGCTATTAAATTGAGATTCATTGTTTCAAATTAGTGGGAACAGTTGCAAGATTCCTAACTCGATCAAGTCAAATGCAAAATTCAATCATGAACCATATGAAGCGTATTTTACAATTCGAGTTTAACCCTCTTGATTATTGTTTGGAAAATAAGGTATGAAATCAATTTTTTGATTATGTTTATGAGTTTGAATAATTTTATAGTTGCAAAAATTATTATGAGCCTGAAGAGGATACAAATATAAGATTTGTGAGAGTTTCAATTTGCATATTCAAGAAAAAGATGCCTATATACACTATATACACTTTACAACATGTAATTCTTTTAGCAACACAAATTACATCGCAATTATATCGCATATCAGAAGAGAAAGAAGCCAATCATTGAAGCAATTAAGTCTTCCACATTTAGGACACCAATTTGAGATCCCTAGTCTCATCACAAGTCAACAACCTAAAATGAAAGATGTCCAGATGAAAGAAGTTTATACCTCTCCACATGTTGGAGATTTGCCTAATGATGCCAAAAAAAAAAATTACTGATGTAAAGTTTCAATCTAACAGTTTGTGCGAAAATGTGCATGATGTTTCATTGGAAGACAAGACAAATGTTGAACATGATGAGATTATTGAGAAGGTGCATGTTGTTTTCTTAGAAGACAAGACAAGTGTTGAAGACGATGAGATTATTGATCTATCAAAAACTTTTAAAGAAGTACAACATATTCTTGGTTTAAGCATTAAGCCTAATTGTACGATTGAGATTGTGCAGCAAAATCAAGTTGAAGAAGTTGAAATGATCAACATGATTCTACTTATTTGTGTTAAAGCTAAGAAGGTTGTGCTTGAAGAAAATTTGATTCAAAGATGAAATTTGTTGGAGAGTGCATTGAATGACAATTGAGGAAAGACAAGAGTTATTTGATCATTGTTCGTTCTTGGAAGTCTTCAACACCATGAAAAATGTATAACTGAAGGAAATTGATAAAGTAAGGATTCTTCAGAGTTTCAAGAAAGATTGGCGAGAAAGACAACGAGTTTGAACTACAAAATAGTTTGGTCTTATACTACAAGTTTCATCCTCTAAACTGTATCCAAACTTGAGGATGAGTTTCTTTTAAGAGGGGGAGACCGATGTCGGACGTTATTTTAGGATTTTAAAATTTTGTTATTTTAGGTTTTTGACATTTTTTAATTTTAATTAGAGCCAATTATGGTGTGTAGCTTAGTCTTTTATTTCGATTATAATTGTAACTTAATTTTCCTTTCTAAGTTAACTTAGGAAAGTAGGTTTACTCTATTATAAATAAATAAGTCTTGTTATTATTTTCATAACCTTTGATTAATAAAAAAAATCCCTTTTAAAAATTTCCTTTGGGACTATTTATTGAAATCTCTATCTAATCTCATCTAAAGCGTTGTTAAAAGTCTCGTTGAGTCATTTTGATTAGAATGAGATTTAATTACACTTCGATTGGAGTATAACCTAATTGCATAAATTAGGTCTGATATTAGAATGATATCTAGTGTTTTTCTACCGTATCAATTCCACTTTTGCTACCATGGTCCATCATGTTATAGATATGATGTGTTCAATTTGACAATTCATTCAATTTGGGTTAGTAGATTAAATGCAAGTGTTAATTCTTGAAGTAGAAAATATCATTCATTTTCTACGTAAAAAATATATACAACTATTTCGCAATTTCACTTTACCCGTTCAAAGCACAAAAGAAGCACGAAATAGATATTGTTTTGTAGTTATTCATTTGAGAATTGGTTAAATATTTTATATTTACGGTCAAGGTAAATTAAGAGAAAAGTGCAATGAAATCTTGGCATTAAATGATATCATGCACGCTATATTGTTGTGCAAACATTTTCGCCAATTGTAGCAATTTGCAATTGTATTAATTAAATAAAAATTCGGACTTAACCAGCCTCGGCCGCTAGGGATGAGTTTAAGTATAGGTGAACTAGACAATCACTTAGGGTGCCATAAGTTATGAAGGCCCAATTATAACTGCCTAATTCTAATATGCTAGAAAACTCTTTTTTTTAATATACTCAAATTAAATCTTTTTTTAAAACTTACTTATGATATGAAAGCCTACTTTTTATGCCTCTCTTTAATTGATAATTATCTGAAAATTAAATTTTTTTACACAATTTTTATATTTAATAAATTTAATGTTAAAGCGATATAGCTAATAGTATTAACTATTAATTTATTATTAGTTTTTTTCAAAAAAAATTAAAAAATATTGATCTGTTAAAAAAAATTAATTATTTAACATTGTAAAATATCTTGTGCTCTTCTCTATAAAGAAAACTATTACATCTATTTATTTACTTTTAGATAAAAAAATAGTTTCTTGAAATTAATTATTACTTTTAAATTAAAATTTAATCAATTTTAATATAATAACTTGTTTACTTTTAAATAACTAATAGTCTCAACAAATATTAAAAAATTATTGATTACTTTTTTTAATTTTTTATTATCTTATTTATTGTTAATATTCAATATATAATTAAAAATCGATTAAATTTTAAATATTTTTTAATACTTCTTTAGGTGTTGAAACTCATAAGTGTAAAAGGTCTCGTAAAGAAATTTCTCCTAAGAATTTTAATACTCTAGAGCTGGCGTGCTGGCCAGGCCTATTTGACATTATATATAAATATATTATTTGCAGAAATCAGAATTTTGACCGGTGGTGACTACAAATATTCCAGCAAAAACTAAAACAAATTTGTGCGGCAAACTTGAACAAAAGCAGCTAAATTTTGCAATTGGCATCGGTTTTGGCATTTTGCTTTCTCTTTTGTACCTTCCCTAGCGATATGTACGGCAATTGGCAGGCAATACAGAATTGAACCGTCGAGTAATGTGCCAATCAAGAATTAACATTGCATGCATCCAATCGAGAATTTTGAACGTCCACGACCACTGGTCCCATCTGATATTCCATATTCAAATCCTCGAGCTTCACTTCATCTTTTGGGAACTATGTGATCATATTCACCACTTATTATACTCACAATCCTTTCGGTTCTTTCCTTTTCATTTCATTTTATTTTATTTTATTTTTGAAGTGTATTTATATAAAGTCCATGAATCCCATGAGTTGAAAGAAAGAAGAACAAATACACAATTAACACAAATATGTCCCAGAAAAATAGTAATAAGAAAGTGAAATGGATTAGTCACTACACCAACAACCAAAGGATACTGCTTGTTGGTGAAGGCGACTTCTCATTCTCTGATTGTTTAGCCAGAGCTTTTGGTTCTGCCACCAACATGGTTGCCTCATCCCTCGACTCTGAACGTACAGTTTAAAAACTTGCTGTGTACAATAATTATTTATATATAATATTTTTTTTTGGTTGAAGTTTTATTTCGGATTGTGTTATATGCTGCAGGTACTTTGAAGACAAAGCACTGGACTAGCCAGGCACACTTGCAAAGCTTGTGGAGTAGAGGATGTTTGGTGTTACATGGAGTTAATGTGCATGATATGGATCGGCATCCAACTCTATCCCAAATGAAGTTCGATGTTATCATTTTTAATTTCCCACATGCCGGTCACTCTCCTCCCTTATGTGAACAAGACACCAAACTCATCGAGTAAGTATAAGAAGAAGTAAGAAGTACTTCTGAATAATGATAACTTCAATATTAATTGAAAAGCACTTTTTGGTATTGCATTGAATCATTTGTTATGTAATTCAATTGAATATATAGGAGGCACAGGAAGCTATTGGAAGCATTCTTGAAAAATGGAAGAGAGATGCTTGGTGAAGGCGGGGAAGTGCATGTTACACTAAGGGATGATCATCCTTACAATCAATGGAACGTGATGGGGCTTGCTGACAAACTGGATCTTGTTTTGAAAGAGAAAGTGGAGTTTCTGAAACAAGATTTTCCTGGCTACCATAATAAACGGGGTGGTGGAGTCAAGAGTAACAAGAAATTTCCTCTGAAGGAATGCTTCACATTCAAATTTTGTCTTGCCAAAAGTTCTGCTAATCAATTCAGCAAAGTCGGTAATGATCCAAGTGGAATTCTAGCTGCTTTAGATAAGCTAAATTTCAGCTCGTGATTAGCCTGGGGTTGAGGTTGGGGCTGTAGATGAGATATATGTACACTTGTTGAAACTTGAGAAAGAGACGCATGAAGTTGTTGCTGAGTTTATGTAGGTGCCATATTTGTTTTTGATAAATCTAGAAACCAGAGAAAATTTATTATGAGGAAACTGGGAAGAGTAAGTTGCTTGTGCTTCTAGCTAATTTGGTGTTGTTTAGTCATGCAATTGATCCATGATCCATCGTTGACTTGGTGATTTTCAATGAACAAAAACCTCAAAAGGCCTTGACCAAGGGAGTCTTTTTACTCAACCTCAATTATCTTTGAAGCATTTTTTTTTTAAATATTTATAGCTAGAAAATTTGGCACCTTCATAAACTCTTTTACGTAGAGAAACTCGACTAATATTTTTCTTTGGATTTTTCTATGACGCTGTATGAATTTTTATAGCTTTGATAATGGAGTTATCTTGGAACCTTGGATTTAAGTATCTTTATCATTTATTTAATTTATTCAATAAATAACTAATAAACAACAGGTAATTAAATAATTTTTAAGGTACACATAACATATTGATAAATATTTTCTAAATCACTAACAAAATAAAGAATTAAACATGCAAATATACATATTAATTTAGATGTGTAAATCGTGAAAATGAATCAAAATTGTTAATCTTTCAACAATACATGATAATATTAATCTCTTATGTCAATGGTAATTGGAATAATACATTTTTAATTTATTGATCAATTGTTGCTATATTTATTAATCTAGTAAAATTATGGTGAAAAAGAAAGAGAAACGATGAAAAACTAAGACTGAGTTATGCTAATATTGTAAATACAACAAAATGTATAAAGTTTAGATAGACTGTTGGGGCTTTGATAGAAAATTCTGATTCGGTTGCGGTTGTATGGGAGCCTCCACAGGTTGGTTATTATAAGCTTATAACGACGTTGCTGTTTATGTTCATCATGGGCTGGTTATAGTTTTTGTGATTTGAAATTGTGAAGGATTAGTTTGCTGCGGGATTTGATGTTGGTGTGTGTTTAGATGATGTTGTTGAAGCAGAGGCCTTACGCTTTGGATTATGATTTCCAAGTTAGATTAGTTTATCTCCATTTGTTGTTGAGTCAAAACTCGTTTCCTATTTATCAATTGGTGTCACGACAGCAAGATATTCATACTGACATGTTTTTGAATTATTTCAGAGTTTCAGCACTTATTATTTCCAAAAAGCACGATTTCAAGTTTCGACATGTGTCCAGAAATTGTAATCAAGTAGCAAATACTCTTCGTTGCTATGATTCTGTTGTATGGGTGGAGGACTTTCCACGCCATGTATCTTGTTTTCTTTGACATTTTCTTCCTGATCTAATGAGCAGTTTATATTAAAAAAAAAAAGACTATAATTATTTTTATTATTTGATCTTTAGAAAAACTGCTTAACCGGTTTGATAACTGGTTAATTAAAGTTTTGAATAATCAAAATCAAGATATTATTCAAACTAACTTTTAATTTTTTGAGTGGCTGATTAAATCCAATAGTACACATTTGTACGATCATTGATGCTGTAATTTTAAAAGCAGCATCATAGAAGAATCTTTGTGTTTGTATAGAATTTAGATTCATAATTTACTGTGTTTTATTAAAAAAATAAAAACCTAAGAGGTTTTTGCACAATCTTATTCAAACTTGATTAATACACAAAATTGAAAGACTAGCGAAATGAATTATTGTGTCGTACATTTTCCTTGAGCAATTTTGGAAATTTTTGATTTTTTTTTTAATTCGACTCTTATGCTTGATTCTTGCCAAATCTTTTGTGATTGATATCGTTTTAAATCTAAAAGACTGCATATGATTGTGTTATTGTGCATATCCTAATATTTTGGAATGTTCAATATGGCCTGGGAATCAATTTTGACCCGTGTTGCTCAATTGGAATTGAGTCGTCGTATCCACAACACGCCGGTCTTGCTTTGGACGGTGGTTAATTAATTACATTTTGCTGATTGTTAAAGTTTGATGAAACAATATTTTTAAGGGCTTATAACTCACTAACTCCCACTGTTGGGCATCCCCAAATCTCTTGCTCTCGTTTTTGCGAAACCAGGATTATTCGGCCCAAATTATACTATTTTTTATATCAATTCTTAAAAGTTCAGCAGAGAAGATCTCACGATGAAGATTCTTAATTTAATTCCCAGATAACTTCACATAATTACACCAACTTTTATGTCAACTATAGCTGATCCCCTGCTTATCAGATGCCCTGGCCTAAACCAAGCCAACTTTCTAGTAGTTATTACCTATTAGGCCACCTTTTCATGATTTTGTTTGAACAAAATTTACAGTTATAGAATCTTGATCAATTCGTAGAGATAGACGAGCGATGATGAACATGAAGCAATAATGTTATAAAAAATATTTTGAATCCATTTTCTTGTTTCTGGCTTCTTTTGCTCTTGTATTTCTTGTTCTTCTATTCAAGGATTTCAAAGGAGCTTCTTGGTTTCATCTCTCAGCATCTACATGGACATGGCCTAGGCCTTGTAGTCTCGGCATCGCTTCTTTTTCTTCATCTTCTTATTCATTCATCAATGCACACAACCTAATTATTATTGTTAAGTAATTAATTGGTCAGGATTAATTAACTTAAATTTAAGACATAAATATAAATCCAATGGCCTCTTATACCGTGCTACATGGTATTATTATAAAATAATACAACCGATTTTTTTCAATTCGTTACCGATTCTTAGTTTTTGAATCGAAAATAGAAACAAAAATTCAGTTAGGTTTTTGGTTAACGTTTATTGATTATTTTTATCAGCAAGAATAAAACTGAAACTGAAAAAACTGACTTAAATTAAAGTTTTTCGGAGCCGATTTGATTTTGCCAGCCCTAATCAAAATCTTTGATCTAGGGCTATTTTGTCATAAAAAAATAACTAATGGAAGTTGAAGTTAGAGAAAAGTACTACTTATAAAGGTTAATTTGTGAAATGCATAAGGACCATTTTACAGTAAATGATAATTAAAAGAGGCAATACGTTAAAAAAAAATGGAGGCTAATTTTTTACTAACAGGGCCTTCACAGGCCTCTATGACTATGAGTTCTGCCGCTTAAATTGTTCAAAAATTTTAGAAAAAGAAAATCATGGTTGAAGTTAAATATTAGTGATTTTGTAATTCGAAAAAAAAAGATGTATTGATCTTGTATCGCCATTAATTAGATTAATAAAAGCACTGCGTAGACGTACAGACCATAGAAGGTACCCGTGGGAAATTGAAGGCGCCCTAGAATATTGTGACCAACTCTTAGAGTCACACAAAACAATATTACATGTATAGCAGCTTGAAAGAGTGATATGAAACTTGTCATTTAATTATATATAAAATAAAGCAACTCGAAAAATTAATGTATTAGTTCATGACTTATTAAACTTGTGCAGGAGTTGCCCGTTAATGGAAAAGTTGTTTAAAATCTGTCTATGAAGAAGGAGAGCCACCGATATTTCACTATGGTACTTGCAAGAACATATACTCAATGGAAGGAATCTTTATGAGCTTAATGGAGACTGATACCCAATTTCGGACTCAGGATGTTGGTGAAGCTCATGTTCGTATTATTCGCGATAATAATTGAGCACCTCTTCGATCCAATTATTCGCGACAAAGCTATTCCTCGGCGTACTGTTTTTGATCATGCTCATATCATTTCTCACAAGCACCCGTATTGGAATCGTAGCCTCGGAGCTGATCATTTCATGCTTTCCTGCCATGACTGGGTAAATATTCATTTATAAGTAATTTACTTGAAATAAATAAATTGTTATTTTAGTTTTTTCAACTTTAGTGAAATCATAAGGGTAACTTTTGGTCACAGGGTCCCCGGGCAACGTGGTATGTGCCTCAACCTTATTACAATTCAATCCGGGCACTATGCAATGCAAATACTTCTGAGCATTTCAATCCAAAGAAAGATACATCATTTCCCGAAATCAATCTGATAACAGGGGAGATTACGTATCTTACAGGCGGCTTGCCTCCATCTAATCGTGCAATCCTAGCACTTTTTGCTGGTGGATTACACGGGAAAATTAGGCCGGCGCTTCTTCAGCATTGGAAGGAGAGAGATAAAGATGTACAAGTTTACGAAACATTACCAAAGAATTATCATACAAGGACACGTTGAGAAAGAGCAGGTTTTGCATTTGCCCCGGTGGCCACGAAGTCGCAAGTCCAAGAATTGTTGAGGACACATATGCTGAGTGTGTTCCTGGTTTGATATCTCAGCGCCATATGCTGCCTTTCAGTGATGTGTTGAATTGGGAGTCGTTTTCAGTTCAGGTTCCAGTGAGTGAAATACCAAGCTTGAAAAATATTCTGATGGGTGTTGAAAAGTCAGCACCGAATCCAAACTTTTGTTGAGCACATGCATATGGCTACCAACTTTTTTACTACAATTGCATGTGCTAGCATGAAATTTCTTGCTCTTCACCAAAGTCACACCGAAGCCATTAAAATTGAAAAAATGGGTAAGATTTTTCCATGCATTCATATTTCAAGCAGAATGCTTGAAAAATATTCTGACGGGGATATCTCAGGATCGGTACTTCAGAATGTATGAGCAAGTGAAGATGGTGCAAAGACACTTTGTTGTGAATAATCCTTCTGTTAGATATGACGCGTTCAATATGATAATTCCTTCAATTTGGCTTCGGAGATTGAATGTCTGCATCAATTGTTGGTGTATTTTTACACCTTGTTTCATTCATTATTATTATAATTAGTAGTAGTAGTAGTAGTGTTATTGTTGTTGTATAGAAATAGTTTTATTTATTGATTTTCTTTTACTTTTTTTTTGTTTTCCTTAAGTTTAATTTTATGTAAAATGTTTAAGAACTTTAGGGCTGTTTGTGAACCCTTTTTAGCAATGCAATCTCATGTTTGCTGCCGCAAGTCGAGTTTAGTTAGAGTCAGTTTAGAATTGAGATTGCTGACTAAATATGCTGCTTCTATTGTGCAGATGCAATAAACTGCTGATTGAAAAAGTAGTTTGATATTTGATAAACTGTATTGTTGTGGTTGATATAAGTTTGAAAAGTAGTGCACATACATTTCGTAAATTTTATTACAAATGTGTTATTTTATTATATAATGACAAAATAGACAAAAATTTAAACTATCTTTTATTTTTTAGAGTATGTTTAATTATGTTTAGACATGCATTTTTCTTTTTAAAACACATAGAATTACATAAAGTGAAAAAAAAACCTTAATTAAAAAAATTGATAAACTTCATAAGTTGTTACATAAAATATAATAAAAACTCAACTAATACATAATCCAAATAAAATAAAAATTAATATGCATTACATTCACATTAAAACTATTGCAATAAATACCATGACCATAGAAAAATATAAAGATTAAACATTAAAAGTTATGGTTATGAAATTGATTTTAAGAGTTATGGTTAACTTTTGTGCGAAATTGTTCATAGAAGAAACTAGAGAAAAAAATTAGAAAATATTTAAATTCTCTTTTTTCATTATTCTTCAAAACATTAGAATTTTAAAAAATTGGAGACAATAAATGGTTCTCTCACTTTTTATTATCTCATTCTTATTATTATTATTTTTTTCTCCCTCTCCAATTTTCATCTCTAATCCATTTATTACATTTTTGAAAGAGGAAGAAGGTTTTTGTTGATGAAATGATTTGGCAGCATTTTCACCCAAAGCCAAAATGATTGTTGTGACTACTAATGAAGAAGGAGAAAATTTTTATGATGACGAAGAAGATGATGTTTGAAGCATGAGTAGCTGCCATTGTTCTTTTTTTTGTTTTTTTTTAAATAACATTGAAATAAACCAGTATAGAAAAAAAATGCCGATTATGCAGGTTTGCTTGATAACAAACTTGGGTAGACAAAGTTTGATGGTGGGGTATGTTCATAATGGGTTGTTGAAGGCTGCAAGGTGGGTTTTTGATGCAGAGTGTGAGTTTTTGAGAGGTTTGATTGAGAGGAACCCCGGATTATTCTTTGATATTTGCTGGGCATTCACTGCAGGCGGGGTTGATGGCATTGTTGGCGTTGATTGTGGTTCCGAATCTGTGACAATTTGAGGAATATTGACAGGAATAAAATCATTTGCTTTTCTATTGCACCTACTAGGTGTGTCTCTCACTAAATTTGGCTGTGGGACATCCGGATGTCATCAATTCTGTTGCACTTCAGGTAATTTAAAAAATGGTAATAACTACGATTAAGATGAAGATTGGAAAGGGATAAAAAAAAAAAAAAAGAGGGAAGGATAATAAAAAGAGGGAATTTAATTTTTTTAACATTTATTGCCATGTATTTAATTATTATTTGTCTGTAATTTCACATCAGATCAGGTTATAATGTAGAACCTCTAGTGTACCGTAGAATTTCTCTAATATAATGTAACTCTTTACATTATTTAATTATATTATAATAATTAACATATAAAAAATAATTATTTTAAAAAATTTAATAATAACAATAAATACTTTAAATATTAATAAATTTGAATAATAATAATAATTTAAAATTAACAGTAATGTAAATAATGATATAAAATATTATTATATATTTTACGGATCATGCATCAAACATGATATTGTATTACAATTAATGTACCTTAAAACAATACACAATATTGTAAAGAAGTTAATGCAATATAATACAGTGTGCCAAGTACACCATTTAGTGATGACCACGCTGTTTATGAGGCAATTTTTAAGCTCATTCTAATTGTCTGCTTATTTTAGAGAATAACATTTTTGTCCTTCTTATAATTTTTTTAACCACCTTTGCCATTTCAGACTGAAAAAATGATAAATAAATAAATGTTATAAGATATGTTTATGCTCGCCTTGATAAAAGTTATGTGTATTTCATGCTAATAACTTTAGAAAATAAATTGCAAGAAATAGGTACATAATTTGTGGTGTTGCGTGTATCATACTTTTTGAAACATATTATGAATTGTACTTCACATTAATCAATTCATAAGATGTTATGCACACAACATTTTTAGATTCGTAGAATGTGTTGTTAAATGCACGACCAAATAATATGTCAATTGACTATAAACAGCGATTACTATTGGTAATCACATTCAATTTAGAGATTGACAAATGAGATAGAGAGTATTTGGGGCTTCCCAATTAATTTCACAATAAATACTATATTAGAGGTTTGACTTTTTCCTATTAGTTGACATTTAAGTAAATATACGAAGATTATTTTGCCCTTGGGATATTAACATAAACGGAGAGATAACATATTTTGGGAGTAAATTGATGTTTTTTTGATGTAAATTAAGAATTAAAATTCTAGGGGGACATAAATTAAAATTCGCCCGTAAATTCAATATTCTGTCTCCAATAACTTGACAATTAATGTTATCTCCAATGCTCAAATCATGCACGACCAATCTTCATTTTTTTACCACAAAAAAACTCGCACCATCTATTTTCCCACGCGTCTTTCTCGTGCCTAGTATCTTTCGCTTTCTTCTTCCTCTTCGGCTTTTTGGTGCCCCCTCTTTCTTTTTCTTCTTTCTTATTTCTCTCTTCTTCTTTTTCTTTTCATTTTTACTCTTTTCTAGATTTTCTCTCTTTTCTAGATTTTCTCTTCTTCTTTTTTTCCTACTTCTCCACTTTCTTGTTCACACATTTCTATCAATATTCTTTTCTTTTTCGAATTATAATTAATTCACTGATATGGACAATCATTTTTCATTCCAATTTTAGGATATATATTTTTTAAAATTATTTTAGTATATATATATTCAAAATTTAGGATGTATGTTTCTAAAAAAATTATTTCTAATAAAATTTGAAAAGATATATTTATTCTTTGCCACCAATAATATGGGTAAAGCCCCTGTGAGGATTCAATGCTTGAGCCCACTCTCTCATCATTTTGTTCCGCATTCTTTCATATTCCATCCATCTATCTTTCTCTTCTTTCTTTTTTTATTAAAACACGTTCGTGAGTTTCTAGAAAACTCTTTTGACAAGAATATCTCATTTAGTTTAGCTGCATGGACTTTATTAGAAAAAAAAATTAAAATTTTGACTAATGTGTATTTCACGACCACTTTACATTTGAAATATTATATTTACCCCTTAATAATGTATATTTTTTTTTCCGTGACTAGTTTAACAACATGGATGAAATAAAATATGAAACATATATTAAAAACTAGTTTCGTGGTGAATTCAAATTCTAAGAGGAATGACAACTAACCTATTATTGCTTCTTGAAGCTTTTTCCACTTCTTGTGTCAATATTAATTAAGGAATTACTTGTGGATGTCAAGAAAAGTTAAAAAGCCTGAGGCAGACAACCCCTTATCATGGTACGCAACAAGGAATAAAAGTCATAAATTAAAGTAGCAATCAAGTAACGAATAATACCCCACCATGGTCACGTTAAATAATTTTCTTTCACCAGTTTTAGTAGCTACCTTTGAATGATCAGTTTCAGAAATAAAAGAAATAGCTGGTAAAAACTAGAGAGTGAAAGAAACAAAACAGGAAAAAAGAAGAAGAAGAAGAAGAAGAAGAAGAAAAAGACAATATGGGCAGAAGGAGTAAGAAAGCGAAATGGAAGGCGCACTACAACAGCAAACACAAGATTTTGCTTGTTGGTGAAGGAAACTTCTCATTTTCTGCTTGTTTAGCAACCGCTTTTGGTTCTGCCACCAACATGGTTGCCACATCCCTCTACTCTGAACGTAAACCATTCATTTATCTATGCTTCATTCTCTGTGAATAGTTTATTTGATTTTTGTTGTCTGTTAATTTGTTTCAATTTTGATTTTGATCCTCGCAGGTAATTTGCGGAAAAAGCATGGCTCTAGTAAAGCAAATTTGGAATTGTTGAAGAGCAAAGGGTGCTTGGTGTTGCATGGAGTTAATGTGCATGATATGAATCGACATCAAACTCTATCTCAAATGAAGTTTGATATTATAATATATAATTTCCCTCATGCTGGTTTTTTCCATCCCTTTAGAGAAGATGACAATAAAGTCATCAAGTAAGTAGAAGCAATTAATAAATCACTTCCTGATCATCCTATCTACAAATCAATTGCCTTGTTTAATTAAGATTAATTTTTATTTTTGTTCAGAAACTCTCATATGCTTTTAACATTGTAATGTAGCCAGTGGCATATATAGCTTGAAACTATGCTAAATTATTATTATTATCGAAATTGCTAAATAATTCCATTTAGTTTAAGTATGTATTTTAAAACGTATGGATGACATCTGTGCTAGATAAGTAGAGGTACTATTTATGCTTTTTATAGCTCAATGAACTGCTTTTTTTGGTGCTATAATTGAAATATATAGGAAGCACAAACATCTAGTAAAAGCATTCTTCAAAAGTGCAAGAGAAATGCTCGATGAAGATGGAGAAGTGCATGTAACACATAGGAATGATCACCCATATAAGCAATGGAATTTGGAGGAGCTTGCGAGAGAATCGGGTCTTATTTTGAAAGAGAAAGTGGAGTTTTCTAAAAAAGACTTCCCTGGTTACGAAAATAAGAGAGGTAGTGGAAGCAAGAGTGACCAAACATTTCCTCTCAAGGATTGCTACACTTTCAAATTCTCTATTGAAAAAAATTATAATCAGCTTATGTGGACTCTTGGCAGTGAAGTTGATTCTATTGTAGCTGCTTTGAAAAATCTGTCGTGGATTAATAATGAATGTTGAGATTATATATGGTACCTTTTATGCATACTAGTACACATGCAAAGATTAAGGGGTTGCTTGGCATTGTTTTTGGCCAATCATTTTCTATTTTTTGTGAAAATAATAAAATACAAAACATGTTTGGCAAGACACGTTTTGCACGGTAGTATTTAGTATAAATGGATTGTATTCATTTTCTACTTTTTGTGAAGAAACGTGTGGAGAATGATTAATTATTGCTTCCAATTTTAATGGATTTAAAAGGGTATAATAAGAACCCCACAACTTTTTTTTGAACTTTATTATAATTACCATGAGCCCACATGTCTCCCCTTTGTTTTAAAAATTTTCACATCAATTAGGAAAAAAAAAAGGTCCCGCATATTTTTTATTTTCATAATTTTTTGAGATAAATTATCAAATACATTTACACAATTTTACTTTAAAAATAAGCAACCAAAAGTGCTTTTATATTCATACAAAAATTAATCAATTCTATATTATAAAACAAATATAAACGCAGCCTAACAAATTTTATTGTCAAAGCTAAAGTGAAGGGATAGTCCACCTTAACTTGGAAGAATTTTCTAAAGGTCATCACTCTAATTTTTAAATTTCAGAATATGGGCTTGAGGTTTAGGGCAAAGATCTATGTACGCCAGTCCCGTCATCTTAACTTTTGGTGAGATGATAAGATTAGTTTAGTACATTTTATGATCGTATCACAAGTCAATCCTATCTTAAGACTCATCAAAATTTAATATTAAAAAAAAATCCAATTATAAGATCTAATATGTTGCCAAATCATAGGCCAGCCCTACCAGGTGGTAGGATTGACCTACACATTTTCTTTTTTGAGATTTGATAATTTGGTCCCGCGGGCGGGGGGCCGAGCATTTGTGTGTCCGCAAGAAAATGGTCCTCGCGTTCTCCGGTTATTGAGGGATTGTCCGGAAAATGGATCGTGGGCTTGAAATTCCTGACCGAATTTCAGTTGGGTTTTGACTAAGTCTTTACTTGTTAGGCCCATTAAAAGTTTTACAGTTCCGGGCTTATTGTTTTGCCCCTTTCTGATAAGAGTGGAGCCTTTGGCACCACACGGAAAACTCTCGTCAAACCCCTTTCCGCACCCCACCCCATCCTTAACTAAAAAAAATTATTATATTTATTCACTTCCACGAACACCTTTAACCACATAAACGATAGAAATTAAAAAGACTCCCCTGAACAATTGAAAAAAAAAATTAAAAAAAAGTAAGTAATTTAACACAGGAAAGACTAATACTTTTATTACATAAATGACAAATTTTCCTTGCGTTGCATATGATGTTTAAGAGTTCAACCATGGCAATATTCATTATCAGCACCAAAAAAATTACATAAAATTGCATTGTAGAGAAGCCGACAAATACATAAATTAATTAAATGGAAATGCCTAACATTAATTAATAAGATTTTTTTTTCATCTAGGAGTTTGAGTGTCTGTTCTTCACTCAAAAAAAAAATTGAGAATAAAAAAGATATCTCAAGTCTTAATTTTTTTTTCTTATTGAGTGGAAAAAATTGGCAAAATATATTTATGCAGAAAGGGAAGAGATCGCTCGAGTCTTAATTATAGGGTTTAATAAAAGAATTAGGAAATAAAGTAAGTGAAGATAGAAGAATTATTTTTTAAGATCATTTAATGGGGTTTTCTCATAAAAGGAGTTTTATGAGAGTATTAGACGGGTGCAAATAGCATCACTGTTTGGTTGGATTGAGTCGAGAGACTCCAGAGTAAGATTCCAAAAGACTAGACTAGCTATTAGTTAATTTGGTGTGATTAGCAGTCATGGAAAAGTGATGATGGGTGGGATATTGAATTAATTATAGTACAAAATCAGAGGCATCGGTTTTCTCAGAAGTTGACGAAATATTGAGATGCAGATGGAGTAATAGTACTAATCAGTCAGCATGCGTGACGGTGACGGCCCTGGACTCTGATCCATAGGCATCTTAAATTTGCATTGAAACTATAACTTCCTTGTATTGGAAAAGTTCACCTTTCGATATTTGCAATTAAATTTCAAACTCCAACATTAACTATTGTTTACTCACTTTTTGTAATCTCAAACATTCAATATTCATCAGAGTGATTTTTCTCTTAAAATTAATTGATTAAACTTCAAGTGTTAATTTCCAGACCCAATAACTAATAAGGGTAATTTTCGGATACCTCCCTTGAGGTTTGCCCTTGCTACACTTAGAAAGAATGTATGCATATATTGACATATAGCACCCCTGACCGTGTATCAATGTTGCAACACCGTTTAGTTGTTAAGGGTAAAAACGTAATTGCACGAATAAAAATTGCAGAAATAGAAGCCAGAAAGCAGGAGCTTTTGCTTCCTTCCCTCCTCATTCCTTTCCCTCTCTCTCTCCAAAGAATTTAAAGTGAAAAAAAAAAACATTTCTTCTTTTCTTTGTCTCTTCCCTGCTTCCTCTCCACTCATTTTGTTCTGTATGTGAGATCTGCAACCATGGGTTTCAAAGAGACCAGGACCTGCAAATGCATAGAAGAAGGCACAAGGTGCCATGGAAGTTGCTGAAGAGAGAAACAAAATAAGTGAAGAAGAGAGTATTTGTTTGTCTAGAGCCAAGCTGCTTGCACCATAACTCTTGTCATGCTTTGGGAGATTTTGTTGGCATCAAAAAGCACTTTAGAAGGAAGTACAACAACCACAAATAAATACTCTCTTCAGCAGTTGACAAGGCAAAAAAATATTGTCTGTTATTGTATTGTGCAGTGAAGGCCATATATTGTAATTGCATAAACAGAGCAAACGGCAGTCTAATACTAATACACGGTCAGGGGTGCTATATGTCAATATACGCATACATTCTCTTTAGGTGTAGCAAGGGAAAACCTCAGGGGAGGTATCCGAAAATTACCCTAACTAATAATTTACACTCTTGAAAAAAGTTGATATTTAATTTAATTAATTTTATCTTATGGAAAACAAAAAGAAGCTTTAATCCTGCAAAGATTTTGATCCATTAATTATATTATCCACCTTGTTGAATAAGTTGAAGAATAAAGAAGTACTCGATCGATGGCATCGTATATTCGTGGGTTATCGATTAATTTTGTCACAGATTTCCTTTAACCTATAATAAAATGGAAAGTGATACAAGCAGCTAACTTTTGACTAGTTGCCTTTTACTTGAAGAAAAGGAAAGCTTTAATGTGTATAAAAATTGCATGCATGCAGAGATGTCAAATGAATATGGTGCCACATAAACCCGTATGGAGAATATTTCTCATATGCTGCAAAGAATAAACTAACTACCAAGTAATGAATATAAAATCCCCTTCAAATGAATAATCTTTCGCACAAGATTCATGCTGGCTCATGGTTTTTAATCAGCTTCCAAAATTAACAGGGTTGTGAGTGAAAATAAGCTATGAGGCCTAATAATAATAACAACAAGCTTCAATATAATTCACGATCATTCTCTTTTTGGTCTTCATCATCATTTTTTGTTCTGTTACTTGTGATTCTACCTTTAATTGTGATCTCAGTGTTTGTGTTTGTACTTGGTCCAAATATTGCTAGCCCTACTTTGTCTCCATTGCTTCAATGGCAAGTCCGTATCTCGGGTTATTTTTTTTCTTCTTTAGCTTCTTCTTCAGTATTAGAGAGTTCTACTCCTCCAGCTAGTTCCTCTAATATCGTCAATGGATCATCCTCAGGTTTTTTCGTCGCAAATGAATCAATTCAACTGGTAAAATTTTGCTTCTTCATTCAAGTAACATATTTTGGTTTTGTAGCTGTTTCGTTGATGTTCTTTTAGCTATATGATATTGCCTCAATTGTAGGTGCAAGAACAAGAGAAATTGAAGCATAGTAATGAATCTGATGAAGAAGTTAGGACTGAAGGTGTAAAGAAATACAATAAATTGGAAAGGGTTGAAGCAAGTCTAGTTAGAGCCAGATCCTCAATAAGAGAAGCTGCTTTAGTCAGGAATTTGACATCAGTCCATCAAGATCCAGACTATGTCCCCCGAGGTCCCATTTACAGAAATGCTAATGCCTTTCACAGGTACAAATTAACCGATCAATTCTATAAAATGAGTCTTTCTCTATTGCAGACGTCTTCATTTTGTTAAAATTTAATTTAGACTAGTTTAAAACATATATGTGCACATATATTAATTTAATGGTTATGATTAGGAGTTATTTGTTAATGGAGAAGCTATTCAAGATTTATGTATATGAAGAAGGAGAACCGCCAATGTTTCATGATGGTCCATGCAAGAGCATATACTCAACCGAGGGAAGATTCATTCATGAAATGGAAAGGAGCAATACGTACAAAACTAAAGACCCTGAGAAGGCTTTGGTTTATTTTCTTCCATTTAGTGTAGTGATGATGGTTAAGCATCTCTACGTGCCCGGAGCTCATGAGATCAATGCCATTGGACATTCCATTGTTGATTACATTAGTATAATTTCGCATAAATATCCATTCTGGAACCGAAGCCTTGGTGCAGATCATTTCATGCTCTCTTGCCATGATTGGGTACGTAATTCTTCATGACCTTCTAATCCAGCTCCCATATTCTTGTTTTGACTCTCGCTTCAAGCAGAGATTTCTAGTCCGGGTTGTCAAACGGGTTTAAAAATGTCTCCTACAATTAGAGTCCTCCCCAAAATATCTCATGGTTAAAACTAAAAAAGAAAATCTTAGGTGCAGATATTTAAACATTTTAAAATATTAATTTAAGTTAAATTAAAGCGTGAAGCTAGAATAATGATAAACTATAGTTACACGCAGGCGAAATTATATTAAAACCTTGCCACAAGCTAAAAAACATGTAAGAAATTTCAAGTTCTAACTTCCATAGGTGTGTTTATAACTCCGTTCAGAAAAATAAAGTTTTATTATATTTTGGTCGATCTCATAACTTTAAAAGGTAAACATTTTACCCCAATTTTAGAGTCTTTTTACACTATGGCTCCTGTAACTTTAACATCTTGACGTTGTGGTCCTCTAGATTACCGCTAGAATTTCATCATTTTGATGTATTTACTCGCTCATATACATGTCTGTTAGCAGGGGCCGAGATCGTCATCATTTGTGCCCCATTTATTCCGCAATTCCATTAGAGTTCTATGCAATGCCAACACTTCCGAAGGATTTAACCCCGTCAAAGATGCCTCATTACCAGAAATCAATCTCCTGACCGGCGAAGTCACCGGACTTATTGGCGGCCCTTCCCCGTCCCGCCGCTCCATCCTCGCATTCTTCGTCGGCCGGCTGCATGGGCATATTAGGCACTTACTGATGGACAATTGGAAAAACAAAGACCAAGATGTGCAAGTCTATGACAAACTTCCGAATAATGTGTCGTACAATTCAATGTTAAGAAAAAGCAAATTTTGCCTGTGCCCTAGTGGGTATGAAGTGGCAAGCCCTAGAGTTGTGGAAGCAATTTATTCAGAATGTGTGCCAGTTTTGATTTCAGATAGCTATGTGCCTCCATTCAGTGATGTGCTAAATTGGAATGCATTTTCAGTGCAAATAGGTGTGAAGAATATTCCTAAGATTAAGGAAATTCTAACGGGCATATCTCAAAGGCAGTACCTGAGAATGCAAAGGAGGGTGAAGCAAGTGCAAAGGCATTTTGTGGCTAATCAATCTCTTAAGAGATTTGATGTTTTTCATATGACTGTTCATTCTGTTTGGCTCAGGAGACTGAACATTCACATCAGGGATTTTGAACGACCTTCTTGATTGCTCGTGCTGGATGATTAATTTTTAAATCATCAAATCACCACTGGATCCGTCAGGCAAGTAAAAGGGCCTAGAATCACGTTCTTCTGAAGATAGACAGTTAGGCTTTTGACACAGAGATTCTTTGCTTAATCAATAAATACAGCAAGGTATTTAGAATTCTTTCCTTTTAATTATTGGGCTGTATTTATAATTATATATTCTTAATTTATAATAACATTATTGACTCCGAACATTTTTGTGTTTAATTAAATTGTAAATGAAGAATGATAGTGTATATTTAATTTTCTGCATAAAACAATCATGCTGAAAAGTTCAACTATAAATTTCGATATGCTATTCGTGACATTAATGAAAAATTTAATTTTGAATTATCAAATTTCTCGGGAAGATCAAAGTAAAATTTTCCATCTCGCAAAACATATCCACCAAGAAAAGGCCCGTAAATAAAATATTTTGAAGTCATTCTCAGTGCATGCATCCATTTCACCAAAAAAAAAAAAAATGATGCTATATTTTGAATCTGCATGAATTTAGAAATACAAACTAATAAGTTTCATATGTTTATTTACCAAAGTACAAAACTATAATTCTAATATTCTGAATGATTCCTTTATTTTATTTTATTTTACTGTGGATCTACGGTTTGCGGCAAAATATAATGATCAAATTTGACATCAAAGGGTGCCATAAAAAGGCCATGGATACAGCTGCTCGCGTTTTAGGTATATAAATTTTATGCTTTATTGTTGTTATTTAGATAAGTATTTGCCTGATCTTGTACCCCAGGAACAATAACTACACACTGATTAATTGATCAAGAGTGGATAACAAACCAATTAAGACTAATCAAATAGAAAACAATAGAGATGAAGAGAAACAAGTTTGTAGAGGTTAAGTCATGGTGGCCTACATCCTATTTGAGAAACAGAGCTACAGCTTCCATTAATGCAAATCAAGATACAAGTTTCTTAGAGAGAGTTAATTAATTGAACTAGCGAAGCCATTAAGGCTTTATATACACGTCTGTAAGCTTCCTGCAAATTGGCTCAGAAGACAGCTTGCATTCTGGGTTTGTTGCTAAGAAACCCATAATTTTCCCGCTTCTTTTAACCGTTTCTAACAACCTTTCGCACGTGCATATCATGTGATGACCATTTTTTTTTTTTTGAATAGAAAGTAAACCTTTCATAACTTAAACAACAGAATGGTTCAATACATTTTGCACTTCGGCTAGGATTGTATCAACCCAGACATCAGTGGAACCGCGCCTTAAAGCAAGTTTTGCTAAGGCATGGGCATGAGCATTACAGATTCTAGGGATAAAAGAAAATTGAATATGCTGGAAATTCATGCTAATTCTATGGATATTAGCTAAAACCCAGTAAATTTCTGTCCTACTACCCTTAATGTTGTTTAGAAGTTCGATCACTTCTTGACAGTCCGATTCGACAAGCAAGCTAGATGAACCGATTTGGCTTTGGAAGCTACATGATAATTCTATGGATATCATGTGATGACCATTAGTAAGATTAAACGGTATTCAAGGCCACAGTTTTTGGGCTTATAATGGTTGAATGTGTCACATGGATTGCGGAAGCTTTATTTAACATAGGCGTCTGAGATCATATAAATGTCATACGATGATGTCAGACGCGAGAGTGACGCTTCCAAGCGACATGTATTATCAACCCGCATTGTCGTTGAATATATTTGGAAAGATCCGACATTGTCGTTTGTTATTATATCCAGATTCTGGTTCACACTTCTAACAATTATTTTTCATGTAAGTACGAAAAATTTAAGGATTTTCTTTACTTTTTTTTTCTTATTTGGGTGCGAGTGAGTAACCAATAATAATGTATAGGTGTGGAAGCAATGTCATTAGTGGGGGATCTAATCAAGATAACGGGAAATAGGATAGATGTTTGTTCACTGTTAACTTTGCTGCAAAACGACGTAGCGAGGTTGCTCACAGATTATGGGTGTGGTTAATCTAGCAACCTAAGCCGGTTCCCAAAAGGAAAAAAAAAAAAAAAACAAGTCGTTTATTTTTTTATTTTTTTTACTAACTTAAGCACTCATTAAATTTCGAATTCAGGATTTAAGTTATATCACGATCACTGTTTATTACTGGAATTAGACTTTAGCTTCAAGTATTTTATTACTTTAACTTTTCATACTGATTGTGCCTACTAATTAAATGTAGATTTGTAATTGCAGTGATTGATTGAAGGATTATTTTGGAATTTCAAATTGTCAAACTAAATAAATTTCTTTTTTGCCTCTTCATTAAATTACCTAACTAAATTAATATTTCAAACAATTACATAGTTAGCAAAATACTTGAGATTTCAATTAATGTTGCTATAACACTCACCTACTGGTATTCTCAACCCTATATATCGGATAATATGAGACAAATATTGAAAAATTGGTGTCAAAAATTGAATTTAAAAAAATGGGTAATCCTAATCCGATATGTTTTTTTCCAAGATAAGCACAAGTGTACAGGATAAGTTAATTTAAGCAATTCACTAAAAATTAAACAAGTGACAATTTTTTTTTAAATTCCTTACTTGGATAAGGATTCTCTCATTATCTAATCTTCCTTAACAAATTGTTGGATATTGATGGTTAATAAATAAGAATTTCAAAGTAATTAAATCTTAATAATTCGCTAAAAAATAAGATCTTTAAAAACTCAAGTATTGAAATAGAGATGATCCTAACTCTATAAACTATTCGTGAGTTCAAACGATATCCTGCACTACAGGCAACACAAGAATTCAAATATCTCCAATACAAATAGACTGCTACTATGAAGGTACGAGTCACATACTTACAATAATTTTAGCCATTAAAGTATACATACGTAACAAAGTATGTTAATGTTTTCGTGTTTTATCTCTTGCTGTCGATTGCAGCAAAAGTTGGTGTTCAAATTTGGGGACAGTGACAAGAGCGGCCGCATGAACGCCATGATGGCTGCCGTTACCTTCAAAGGTAAAAACAAACCTACATTTTGATACTTTCAATCTTATTATCTTGTTACTGTTACGCGGTGAATTGAATGAGAGTCGCGAGTATGTGCATCAATTGAGATCTCAATTTTATAAGTGCAATATATATTACCCATAAAAGTTACATAAGGTTACAAATGTTGCATGTAGGAGTGGAATCGGCGGCAGTAAGAGAGGAGGACTTGAGGCAGATAGAGGTAATAGGAAAAGGAATAGACGCGATTCAACTTATTGCTTTGATGGAAAAAGAGGCTGCGAGTATTGGAGAGCTATTGAGTGTTAGCAATGTTGACGTTGACGGTGGTGAGAAGAATGAAGAAAATAAAAGAGCTGGAATCCAACGTGAAGCAAAAGTGACATTAAGCCAAAACCAATCCCGCACCCCTTACGTTTGTAAGATCAGTATGGTATAGTTTTTTTTTTAATTTTCTTTTTAATAATTAGAGTTTCTTTTTTATTTTCTAAATATGTTTTCTTCTGCTAGTATGACAATTAAGGAATTTTTAGTTGTTTTTTATCTCTTTTATATTTACTATTTTCATTCAGGTCATATTAGTTATGTATTGTCATAATTGTAATCAATATTCATGCCACACCACTGACACCACACCACTGACACCAGTAAGGATACATACTATATGTAAGAACTTACGATAATAAGAAAAAATAATAATAAAATAGGAACTAAAGTGTCTTTAACTTTTTGAATAATTCAAAGGTGCTTTACATTGAGTTGAGAAGACAATACTGGGACTTGATTAATATCTAAGACGGTGAATGAAAACCTACGAAAAACTACAGTGATAAAAATATGAATTTTTAAAAGGATTTAAATGCCAATATCTCTTTATTTAATCTAAAAGGTACACAACATTAGACTCAACTAAACTTTTTTATCCATCAAACAGTATTGACTGTCTTTTAGTTTCTGACTTTGTTGGGTAAGGCCAAATAATTAAAGCATATCAAGAACAATATATTGTGGTAAAAATAAATTTTTAGGACTTAAACATATTTATTATCTCTTTGTTTAATCAAATGGTCCATAATATTGGATCCTCGCTAAAATGCTTTTTATGTGTGGCAAGCATTTGTGAATGCCTTTTGGGACAATTGAGCAAATAATGCAATTATAGCAGCATTCGATTTTCCGACAAATTGTCTTCACAAATTCCGAACCACTTGATGGGTTACACACTTACACAAAAGTAATTTACTACAATTCTCGGGACTATCATCTTTATTTTAGATTTATAGTAGTTATTGGTCTCTTTAACATTTGCCATTTTAATTAGAGTCATACTAGTTTTATATATTAATCAAAATCTCAGTGTGGGAGAATTATTGCATATACAGTAGTTTGCAAGTAAGACGTGGATTATCAAATTATTATGTCACTAATTAATAATCAATTCAATTAATATGATACATGTGACAATCAATATTGATGTCAGATAGCAAGAGTATAATTACATATGAAATTTTATAATGATATAAACAAAGTTTAAAATGAACTAAAGTGTCACTCTCTTTTTATTTAATCCAAAAGTCCTTTATATTGGACCCTAACTAAAATGTATTTTTTAAATAGACAATTATATTGACTACCTTTTTAGACTTTATGTTATCTAATACTGTATATTACAAATCTCTCTTTAACAATATAAGTAAGTTTTACGAGACACATTGGACCCAGCTAAAAGGGCCTTTTATCCATCAAACGGTGCTGAATGCTGATGGCCTTTAATCCTCAAGTATCCGTTGACTAATACCTTTCCATTGCAAACGGAGTTCTAAAAATACAGTAATTTTGCGCAGAAGTAGTGCTTCACGCGCACGTAAAGCAGATTTTTCTTTTCTTTTTCTTGTTCTTTTGGAATATCAGACCAGGCAGATACTTTTTAAAGGATTTCTTTAATCTCAAAATTACAGTAACAAAATCTCTTTATCAGATTTGAAATCTCGTGGATCTATGGCGAATTGGTAAGCCCATAGATGGGGTGGTGAAGGAAAGGCTCCGATTATTAGAAAAAGACCCGCAGCCCGTTGGAGTTATCCTGAAAGACAAAGTAGAAAAAAAGAATAAATATAGTGATAATTTAATCCGCCACCGTATTAAACTATTTAGAAGTCTTTTTGTTTTGTTTTTCTTTTCCTTTTGGAATATCGGATTATAAAATACAAACAAGTTTACTGGCAGAATCATTCAAGTTATTGAAAGAAAGTTCAGATTGGAAAATCAGTGAATGATTGAAGTTCATAGTGAAAATATACTCCCAATCCGCAAAATGATTCCCAAAGAAAGAAGAAGATTACTCTAACAATGTATACAGGGAGACTAAAACCCCATCATTTAACCTCATGAATTACGAGGGGAGAAGGTGCAAATCATTAGTATAACACAAATTTAAAAAGAGTTTATATAAATATTAATAAACGGTACAACGCCATCCATTTCTCATACGGTTTATTAAAATGTGTTAGACATTTAAGATAAACTTCTTCTGCAACACAAATTTAACTATGGACTTTAATTACTTGTATAAACTGATGATGTAACTTGATGTGATTATATTCAGGGCCAGATAGCTGTAAAATAACATTTTTTTTTTATTTTGTCTTTGTCTTTGTTTTTGAGATGTAAAATAATATCATGTTGATTGAAGCTTTTAGAATGAAGGGCCAATATGTTTCAACACTCTGCTTCGTTAGCTTATAAAAGGGGAAGAGACCCTTCAAAATCTGATTGTCAGGAGATTAAGCACATACACTGACACACATTACTAAAAGAAGTAGTCAGAAATGAGGCTTTTAGCTCCCACCCTTTTCCTCTTATCTTGTCTTCTCTTTTCTCTGCGCCAGAGACCCACCCTTGCAGCCAAACAGGTAATCAGCATTTTAATTAAATATTCTTCCATTATTATTGAAGCATTTATCTTTGTTGCTACTGTTGCCAGTAATGATGATTTAATAATTAAATAGTTGGCAGCTAATTTTTTTTTTAAAATGAATGCAGCAGTCTTATGTTGTTTACTTGGGAGCTCACTCGCATGGACCAGAATTGTCATCCGTTGATCTAAATCGGGTGACTCAGTCTCACTATGAGTTTCTTGGATCATACTTGGGAAGGTCAAAAACTCAGAACTTGCAATATACGAGGGATTAATAAAAAACTTATGATAGTTAATTTCTGACGCGGACATACTCATTTTACAAAATTTTAAACTTATACTAAGCCAATTTTCCTTCAGTAAGACGTTGCTGTTAAGTAGCAATTGAACGTTGTTTTGCTTAAGGCATGCATTTTGTGTGAAAGAAGAACATTGGCATCGAAAACAAGATTAAAAAAGAATGATCGGAAGAAAAAAAAATTCTTAGTGACAACATATAGGAAACATTGACAACATATATCTCATTTATGCTTTACTTGTACAATTACTATTCAGTCAGATAACCTTTTTTTTTCCTGAATTTTTAAACAGTAATGAAAATCCTGAAGAGGCTATCTTTTACTCGTACACAAGGCACATCAATGGCTTTGCAGCAAAATTAGATGATGCTGTAGCAGCTGAGATAGCGAGTAAGAAACCGAAACAGGGCTCCCCTATATACATATGTTCTTTGCATTTTTACTTTCTTAATTCCTTGATGAGTAACTGGGGTTGGTTCTTTGAATAATGCAGAACATCCAAAGGTACTTTCAGTTTTCCTGAGCAAGGAGAAGAAATTACACACAACTCATTCATGGGAATTTCTTGGACTCGAGCAGAATGGCAGGATTCCACCGAACTCGATTTGGGAAAAGGCAAGATATGGTGAAGATGCCATTATCGGAAACATTGACTCTGGTGAGATGATCATCCTTATATTATGACAAGGAAACTTGAAACTCATTTTCTCTGCTTTGGAAATAAAATACTGTTAAGCGTCACGCTTTGTTTCAAAGCGATGTTCGTTTTTTGTTAGGAGTCTGGCCTGAATCGAAAAGCTTTAGCGACGACGGATTTGGACCGATTCCATCTAAGTGGAAAGGAATTTGCCAAAATGACAAAGATTCTCGGTTTCATTGCAACAGGTTCCTTAAATCCCTAAGCTTTTGATTATGCTCGCTCTATTGCTTTTCTTGTATAACTTTTTGCGCCTTCATTGAATCCTACATATTCGATGCGGTAGTAGATTTTTTTCTGGGGGTTGGGGGGGGGGGGGGGGGGGGGTTGTAAATATAGTCTGAGCAAAATGTTGGTGTTTCCACTGAAGGAAGCTAATTGGAGCAAGATACTTCAACCACGAGTTTGCAGTTCATAAAGGACCACTCAACTCTTCCTTTTATTCTCCGCGTGACATAGATGGACATGGAACTCACACATTATCAACTGCTGGTGGCAATTTTGTTGCTGAAGCAAGTGTATTTGGCTTTGGCAAAGGGACAGCAAAAGGAGGATCACCAAAAGCTAGAGTGGCGGCTTACAAAGTTTGCTGGGAAGGATCAGGCGGATGTTTTGATGGAGATATAATTGCAGCCTTCGATATGGCCATTCATGATGGCGTAGATGTGTTATCTGTTTCATTAGGCGGTGAAAAGCCCTCACAATTCCTCGAAGATGGCATTGCAATTGGCTCTTTTCATGCTGTTCAACATGGCATTGTGGTTGTCACCTCTGCTGGCAATGAAGGTCCTGCAGATAGTACTGCATCAAATGTAGCGCCGTGGCAAATCGTAGTTGGGGCTAGCACAACGGATCGAGATTTCGCTAATTATGTCGTCCTTGGCAATAACAAACGCTTTAAGGTCAATATTTATTTTTGTTCTCTTGCTTTTAATGTTTTTCCTGCTACAAAGTAGAAATCCTTTGAGCATGTGAACTTAATTTACTGGGTACCATAAATTCGATTATGAAGGGACAAAGCTTATCAATGAAAGGCCTTCTGAGTGACAAGCTCTTCCCTTTTATCAGTGCCGAAGATGCTAAACTAGCTAATGCATCAGTAGAAAATGCGTAAGAGTACAATATTTTTTCTTTTCATTTTTTCTATTCTAATTTCACGTGCAAGAAGCTTTGGATTCACTGCGAAATTTGCTCCTATTGAAGCTTGATATGCAAGAAAGGAACACTAGATCCTAAGAAAGTGAAAGGAAAGATCTTGGTTTGTCTTGATGTAAATACTAGAAGTGTAGACAAGGGACTACAGGCAGCCTTAGCTGGTGCTGCTGGCATCGTTCTTGTCAATTTACCGGAATATGGCAATGATCGTATGACTGATCCTCATGTCCTTCCTGCTTCAGATATCAACTTCAATGATAGTGTTTCTTTATTTAGTTACATCACTTCAATCAAGTAAGATTACAAGCATACCTCATATTTCATCAGCTATCATGAAATTAGTACCCCTGTAACTTGCTGTTCTCCTTTAACAGGCATCCTGTTGGTTACATTACACGTCCAACCACAGAATTTGGAACAAAGCCAGCTCCATTTATGGCTGCTTTTTCATCGAAAGGGCCAAACATCATTACCCCAGAGATTCTCAAGGTACCATATATAAAATGGCAACTCAATATAATATCTTTTATATTTTATGCTGCTAGAGTTGAATAATTAGCTGTTTTACTTTCATTTTCAGCCTGATATCACTGCACCAGGAGAGAACATAATCGCTGCCTATACTGAAGCACAAAGCCCAACACACCTAAATTACGACAAGCGCCGGAGTCCATTCAACTCTGTATCAGGAACGTCAATGTCATGTCCTCATATTTCTGGTATTGCCAGCCTGCTCAAAATCCTCCATCCTGATTGGAGTCCTGCAGCAATTCAATCAGCTATTATGACCACAGGTACATCAAAACTAGTCCTTGAAACGTTTTTAGTGTTTCGGTTTTGATCTTTTCTTTGTCCTTGTATTTCACAGCATCAACACACGATAACAACAAGCAACAAATTTTGAATGCTTCATTTGCCGAAGCAACACCCTTCAGTTATGGAGCAGGCCATGTGCAGCCAAACCTTGCGATGGATCCTGGATTGGTCTATGACTTAACGGCTAATGATTACTTGAACTTTCTTTGTACATTGGGATACAACAAAAAAGAAATTTTTTGGTTCTCAAAAAACTACACTTACACATGCCCCAAACATACCATTAGTCTGGTAGACTTCAACTACCCTTCCATCACAGTCCCTAAACTCTCCGGCTCAATCACAGTGACGCGAAAAGTCAAGAACGTTGGCACTCCTGGAACTTACCAGGCTCTTTTAAAATCTCCGAAAGGAGTTTCAGTGACAATTGCCCCAAAGAGCTTGAAGTTTATAAATGTTGGAGAGGAGAAAAGCTTCAAAGTCATCATTAAAGCTCAGAATGCACGTGTTACTAAGGATTATGCATTTGGAGAGTTGATATGGTCAGATGATAAACACCATCAAGTGAGGAGTCCTATAGTGGTGAAGGCAGTGTAATGAACTTAAAATTTGCTCTTAGCTAAGTTTAAATGTTTGATGGAATAAGCCTTCATCGTCTGTTGGATAATGATGGCCCATAAACGAGATTGACTATATATGTTTTATTTCATAATTCAGACAATGATTCTGGTATAATTACTATTAAATTTAACATTTCGCGTTGCCAACTTATTACAGCATTTTAGATGCTAGCAATGTGGAACGTGTGTAAAACAGCTAGCCAATTAAAAGAGCGAGGGCAATGACTCAAGTGTTGCCCACTGATTTGAGGCAATATGATAAGTTATCAAATTGAAGGGTCACAAATCATAAAACATAAACAGTAAATCTTAGAAGATCATAACACAGAAGCAGTAACTTTGAGAGCCCAAAATAATGTAGAAGTACATAAAAATCGACTGAATTTCAATTTAAACCCTTTTTTTATGTATATTTTGGTGTAATTTTATCATATAAATGATTGAAAATAAAGTTATCAACCAAGACTTATGGTGTTAAGCAATTAAGCAATCACAGATGATGCATCACTCGGAATACATTAACTAGGTATCGTAACCTAATTATATACATGATGTACTATTCTTTTTTGGCCAGGGTCCTTAGCATAATCCGTAGAAGATGAAAGAATGAAATGTTGAGGGATCTCACTATTTGAGTTCCAACTGAAGTTTCAATTATTATTGTCTAATAAACTTCATAAATTTTAAATTATTATTGTACCATCTAATAGATGAATACCATTTCAGTTAATATTTAAGTTGGAACTTAAATATTGAGGTCCGTAATATTACTCATTAAAATTTCATTTAAATGAACCAAGAGGAAGGGGCAAAACGTTGCAAATTCAAATGATGCCAAGTTGTATCACTGCCGACGTTGAATTGACTACTGCAGGATGATGCAAATAACTTAACCACATGCCCCCATCATCGTTTCTTTATTCTACTTCTTTTCTAAACATTGACAAGCTAAACAGGCTGCGTTAAGACTCACAAGTCACAAATCGTAAATTAAATAATCAACAAGCACAAAACTTGAAAAGTTTGTGATTGCTTTGGGTGAGCGCTAGAGTTGCATCGTACAAAGATGCTTCTTGACGATATAATTTCTTTCAGAATAAATGGACTTAAGTAGTACAACTAATCATTTCATAATCATCGTAAAGATCAGCTCATAAGATGCATGATGCATCATTACACGTAATTGATCTCCAATATCCACGTGCCCTTAAATTTCTTATAAAAATTATGATGTTCTAACAGATCAAAATTCTTCTCTTTTTTTTTTTAAACAGAAAAATAGTTGTTTATTCAATATATTTTAATTTAAATATTTGTTAATTTTTATATTTTAAAAAACACCTCCAAATACCCTTTCAGTTAAACATGTTATATTCTTACCTTTACTTTTTTTTTTCAGTAATATCCTTCCAACAATATTTTTTTTACATTTATTAATTTTCTATAAAAAAGTTAATTAGCAAATTAAAAAATTATTATTCATCAGTAAATTAGCTAATAAATATTGGTGTGGAAGAAATTTTTTTTTGTATCCATACAACAATCTTATTAATAATTATTTATAAATAAATTAATATCAGCCAACTTAAATCAATGTTTAATATCCTTGCAACAATCTTACTAATAATTATTTTATACAAAATAAATTTACCAAATTAATCCTAAAGTAAAATAATAATATAAAAGTTTGTGTAAATTTTTTTCTTACTGTAAATTTTTTTATTACTTTAAGGTTAATATGATAAATGATACTTTTTTTTGTTCATTAAAATCCCCAAGAATATTGTTGCAATGGTATTATTGTAAGGGGAAAGAAAAAGTAGGTGTAAAATTATAACATACTTAACAACAATAGTGTCTTGAAGTATTCAGTAAATATATAGATTAAACATGCATTTAATTAAAAATATATGGGAGAAATGTTTTTTTTGTTTTTTGTTTGAAGATAGGATGGTGAATATAGGGCTAATCAATAATCAATTTTTTAGTCTTCATCTCTTCCAAGTCCAAATCTCAAATTAACATCTTCCAAGTCCAAATCTCAAATTGGTAATCGGTCAAAAAAACTGTTTGAAAATTATTAGGTCAAGTGCCCTTTGTGTAAATAATTCCCTAAAATTTGATTTGACTCAGTTTATGGATGAAATATATTTTTCCCTATATTGAATAACACACAATATTAGTTCTTTTTTTATTTGTCAACACATTTTTTTTATTAAAGAAAAAGAACTTTTGAATATATTATAAATAAGTATGTTGAACTCATTGAACAAAATATTAGTAGAATATTAAGCGATTATTAAATGAAATTAAGAATCGATATTATAATATTATGAGCTTGACTTACAATTGTATGTAATATTTCATGCGGTGAGTGTGCAATATGCATATCGTCTTTATGACACGTCACACTGGATTGTAATCAGTAACATTTTATTTAATTTTCATGAGTTGTATTTTAATGAGCTGTGAGGGTGTAATAAGAATAACAAATCTTTTTGAATTTTAAAAACTTTTTATCATTCATAAGAGTTTAAAAATTCATCATTCATGAGAGTCGGTCATTATTTTTTTTAAAAAAAATTATAAAGTCTAACTTATAGAATAAAATAATATTGCCACTCCAAAAAAAAAATAATAGCAGTTTTTCAAAAAAAAATGTAATTGATATTATTAAACATTGATTATTGTATGGTTGGAAGACTTTCCTTCTCATTTATACCGGAAAAAGAGCTTGGAAACACTTTGGCAGTAGAAAATAATGATTGCTTACTTTGAACAATTGATCATTGAACATTTGAAACTACCTTAAAATAATTAAATTAAGTAGCAAAGGAATTATCAAGAGCCCCTAATAGGATAAGTTTGGTGTAAGTTTTTATGTTTTAGAGCTTTTTTAATTATATTCCCTACTAGTATGAGAAATCCAGCGTTCTAGTTTGTTTTTGGTCTTTTCTGTATTCGCTATTTTAATTAGTCATGCTAGATATGTACTGTTTTAAAAAAATAATTAAAATCTTAGTGTGTGAGCCATTGGATTAGAGCACATAGTTTGCATTTCGATTGGCTTGTAAATTCTCATGTTAATAACTAATAATAAAATCAATATGTATGTATATTAAAATGTTGATGCCATATCAATTGATGTACAAACTATACATAGAGTATAAAATATTATAGTTACACTATATATTATTACATTACATGGCTGCACGTGCGCACTATGTTGTATCTAGAGTAATTCTTTTATTTATTTATATTAAAATATCTTTAATAATAAATGACATAATGGTTTTTTTTTTGTAAATCTTTATAGTATTATGAGTACTTTAAATTTGTTTTTTAGAATGTAAATAACCCCAGCCAAATAAGTGTTAAGATGAACTAAAATGTCAATTCTCTTTTTACTTAATCTAAAGATTCTTTGTTTCTTGACCTTTGGTCAAGTAGTTAGAATTCCGTTCTCATAATTGTGATAGAATGAGTTAGAGTCTCCAAAAATATCGTGTATTTAATTTTTTTTTAATTATAAATAAATTGTAATTTAAATAATAGTCTCGTATAATTAAAAAAATTCAAAATCGACTTTTGAGATTTTATTATTAAGATTGCGTATTAAAAATCTATTAAGATATGTAGTGATAAAAGTAAGTTTTACGAGGGATTTAAGTGTTCTACTGTTCTTATCTATTTATTTAATCTGAAGATTCATAATGCTGGGGCCTGCTAAACTGCTTTTTATCCATCAAATAGTATTGAGTGCACTTTAATTTGTGACTTTACTTCATTGCACAAGACCAATTTATTAAACATATCAAGAACAACGGATACTGGTAAAGTTTAAGGAATAAAATATTATTATCTCTTTATTTACTCGAAGGGCTCATTATATCGGACCCTTGCTAAAATGCATTTAGCAAGTGGAGTTTGGTGTCACCAGATGAGTGTTTTGCACAATAAATGTAAGTTAAGGTGTGATAATTCGATTTGATTCTAGAAACTTTGAGCATATTCTAGTACAATCTTATCACTTGTACATAGTTAAGAGCTTTCTAAAATTTGCTGGAGTAGTGTAACATGTAGCTTGTAGATAGATGAGCGGCCTGTGACATTGAACTATTGACAAGCCTTGTAGAATCTCGTAAAACCTTTTTAACATATTTACAGCTTTATCGATTATTCAAATTACATTTAAAGACAAAACAAATCTAATTAAAATCCACATTTTTTTAAAGGAATTAAACCCCTAATAAACACAAATAAATTTCATTTGCTAAAAACCCTTTGCATCAAAATTTATTATTTCAAAATTATCATGGTTAATTAACTTTATGGCTTTATTCAGGTTTTCATGAATGAGTTTAGAGAATAGATCTTTTAACCAAGATTTTGTGAGCAAGACAGAGAAATAACTCCACGGATTTGGGATTTGAACAGTAACAAAGAAGAGGGGGTTTAATAGGTTTATAAAGAGGTGCCAATAGTCTAACTCTTTTGATTGCCTTTTGAGGAGGCCAGACACATTATGCAAATAATGCAATTGTAGCAGTATTCGATTTTCAGAAAAACTAAATTTCATGAATTCTGAACTACAAGATGGGTTACAAAAAAATTTACTAGAATTCTTGTTACTATTGTTCTCATTTATTTATTTACTTTAGATTACACATCTCAAATTTTTTTTTATAAATTCTACGATTTTCTTTACAAAACCATTAGTCGGGATACGTATGCGGTAAAAATTTAAAAACTTTATTAGTTGATCTTATATCTTCTTTTAATAAGTCAATTTTTAAGGTTTGAATTCTAACAACGGGTTCTTAAAATTTGTTATCAAAACCAGGCATCGCTTCGAGTATGAGATTGAATGCACCATGTTGAGGTATGGGATCTGTATATATGCAGCTTCGTGACATATAATGGGGATTGTATAGTTGTGGCTTAATTTGTGGATGTCGTTATGGATGATCTATATAGGTGTGGCTTTGTGACTGTGATGACTCTTGTCTCGAAGACCGGGGGACTCGTGAAGCCATTCAGTTGAGAATAATTAAAGGTCGATCTATCCTATTCTTACACACTAATGCTCGGTTTATTATGTTTGGATACCCAATTAGAATATTTATTTATGTGTCACTAATTATTTAATATTATGTATATAATATTAATTGATTTAATTATCAGTTATTAACTTATTGTTTTTACAACTCACTCAATGAATATCATATAAGATACCATATTATTAAATATTCCAATTGAGCATCCAAAATAAGCATAGCATTAATTATCATTCTTTCAGAAGCTAAAATCCTTCTCCTACAAGCCGTTTTTTTAAGACCACAAAAAAAGGATGTCAATTTTAACCGATGAGCTCCACCACCACCACTAGTTTGTGACATCGTGAAAAATTAATGTTGAGTATAGGATATGTTTAAGAGACTTTGTGACCGTTGTTACAGATGGAGCGACATGGAGAAGCTGAGCCTAAAGCCGCCGTGGACTAAGACCTTTCCACTGCATATGGATTTTTTAAGTTTTAATTTCTAAAAATACGTTAATGGTTCTATTTTTTGAAAAGAAAATACATTAGTGATTAATTGGTAACTTCATGGAAAAGTCGTTGAATAGGTACAATCAAACTTCTTCACGCGGGTCCATTACTCACAGCACATGTATTTTAAAAAAGGGAAAGGTTATTTCAATTTAAAACTTTTACTTAAAATTTTTGATTAAATATTGAGTCATTAATTCTATATAATTTACTGATAAATAAATTAATATCATTAAATATTATTTTAACTTTTAATATCTACCAATAAATTGATATCTACCATTAAATTACATTTGTCTTAAAATTTTAATTGAAAAAAATTGAAATTGAAATGACTCCTTCCACTTTAAGAAGAATAATATTTGAACAGCAAGAAGACAGCACTAAAGCAGAAACGACAATACTGTAGCATGAAAAATACTATCATTTTGTATACTACAATAACTTATCGTAGTATGAATAGTAAGCATATTTCTATCTGCCTAGTGTCCTGTTGTTGTTCAAATATCAGTACACATATTTAAAAACTTTTTGAAATTAAAATTATAGTAAGTCGTGCTTCACACGTAAAGAAGATTTTTATATTTTTTTTGGGAAAAATGCCTTTTTTGACCCTTACTGTTTAAATAATAATCAATTTTATCCTTATTATTTAAGTAATAGCCCAAAACACTCTTTTATTAATATACGATTATTATATTGTATAATTCATTAAGGGTAAAATAGGATTTCTAAATAATAATAAATTATTTTAGAATAAACTCTCAAACACCAATAAAAAAATCAGCTTTAAGGATACAATAATAAAATTAAATAAAATATAAAATATATATTTAGGACCAAAAAAACATAGATTTCACAAGCGCTAGAGTAATTTTATTATCCTTTAGCTCATCCTTAATTTTAATATGGTCGAGATAAATTAATAAATAATCAATCAGAACTGTTATTCTATCAAAAGTTATTATAGACTCCTTCATTTACTTAAAAAATACGCACTAAATACACAACAACATATATTTAAAAATTCTACAGAATAAAATACATTGCATTGGATTGTATTTTTTTTATAATCTTTTAGCTTACTTGACCTTACTATAGACAGTATTCTTAATTGAAAGGAATTATTATTATTATTATTAGTATTTAGTTGACTTCATTAAAAAAAAATAATGAACACGCACACACATATGTTGCATAGTCTTTAGAATTATTTTTGTTTCATTAAGTTATCATTAAATTTTAAATTTATGCAAAAAGTTGGATGTTAGTTAATTATTCTGGAGATTTTTATTTTAAAAATCTTTATATTTATTTAACTGAAAATCCTATTTTGTCCTCAATAAATTATAGAATAAACTAATTGTAAATTCACAGAAAAGTATTTTGGCATATTGTTTGAAAAATAACGATGAAACAAGGTATTGTTTAAAAAAAAGAATGAAATAACCTATTATATTATTTAAAAAATAAGCATAAAATGGACTATTATATCAAACCCTATAAATGAAAAGAGTTTTTTTCAAGAGTATGGTAAAGGCCTTATTCAATTCCTATCGGAATTGCGGCCTTGGAAGTCTTTAAAAGCCCGCAGGGTTGATAAAAGGACGTTTTAACGCTTTTTTTTTCTTTTGGAATATCGTATCAGTAAAATACATATTGACTGATAGAACCGTTTAAGTTATTGAAGTTCAGATTGGAAAATTTGTAAATTACTGAAGTTCATATTGGAAATATACTCCCAATCCTTGATGTATCATATATAGTAAGTTTGATTTTCCGAGTAAAAAAAAAAAAAAAAACTCTTACAATGAATTCAAGAGAAATGCAAATCATTTGTCTAACCCGTGTATGTTATGTTAAAAAGAGTTTAAATGATTGTTAAAACAAATTTGCACAGATTGTTAAAACAAATTTGCAATACGCACTTCAATTATTTCGTATGACTTGATGTGATTATTGCCAGATAGCCTTTAAAATAGTATTATGCTGTTTCCTTCTGAGATGTGAAATAATATCATGTTTTATTTTAAAGGTATCATCATGAGAGGCCAATTTTGTTCGACACTTTGCTCCATTAGTTTATAGAAGAAGAGGCCCTCTAAAACCTGATAAGGTGAATTAATCACATACACATCACTAAAAGAAATAGTCAGCAATGACGCTTTTAGCTTCTACCCTTTTCCTCTTATGTTGTCTTCTATTTTCTCAGTGCCAGAGAGTCAGAGACCCACCTTGCAGCCAAACAAGTACTTAGCATTTTAATTAATCTTCTTTCTTCCTCCATTATTATTGAAGCATTTATCATTGTTGCTGTTATTTCTGGTAATGTTTTAATAATTATTTTGTGAATGCTAATTTTTTTTTTCCATTTGAAATGAATGCAGTCTTATGTTGTTTACTTGGGAGCTGTTAGGAAAAATTTTCAAAATAAAAGTCGTAGGTCCACGGAAAAGTCCATGCACGCTATAGTCATCCACAAAAGCATGCAAATTGATGCCAATACGAACAAGTGTTTAATGGGGCAGATACGAAATATTATTTTGCCATCAATGAGAATGTTGTTTAAATCTTCACTCGCACTCATTTTCACGCAAGCAAATCAAAACTTTTGTTTTTCTTGGAAGTTTGATACAATTTCCATATTTGTTTTATTAGGTGACTTAGTCAGGTAATCTAAAAAGACTTTTACTAGTGGTATTATCAATTGTTTAATTCACGACATGTACGGGAATGCTCTCCCGCGTTTTGTTTCGGCTTAGCCTTTTTGGGCTCCTTTTATATAAAAAAAAAAAAAAAAGACTTTTGCTACCTTACATACAATGTAAGGTGCAGCTAATTTCTATATTTGTTTTATTAGATGACTTAGTCAAGGTAATCTAGAAAGGTTTTTGCTACCTTACATGCAGCTTCTCACAAGGCCGGTGAGTCCAAGCGAGACTCACAACTGAGTTTGTGAAAAATTATATCTTACATTACATGTACGGTAGTAGCTCCCATCTAGAAATTGCCATTGCTATCTTAATTTATGCCAATACGAACAAGTGCTTGATGGGGCAGATACGGGATATTCTTGCTATCAATGTTTACATTACAAAATATAGCATCTTTAGCCGCATTCATTTTCATGACAGTAAATCAAAACTTTTCCACATTTGTTTTATTGGTTGACTTAGAGTCAAGGTAATCTAGAAATCGCCATTCTATCTTAATTTTTTGTGTGGCTAAATCCTCTTTTCTGAATTCCACCATTTTACTGGTCCCTTTTTTGAGATTAAAGACACTCATGTGTGAAATTGTTAATATCTTTGAGAATAAAAATTTGAACTTATAGCAACGTTAAAAAGCTAAAAAGAAAATTTAAGTGCTTAAATTTAGATAAAAATTGTAGTCCATATATTTTTATGTTAATGTTTGTTTAGTTCTTATATTTTTTTAAATATCTTAAATTATCTCTACCATTAAACTATTGATTTTCTTTTCATTACTTTTTCTTCTCTTTAACTTGCTTTTACAATATTACTCTCTTATAATAATGTTTCTTTTTGAACATTAAGAAAGAGAAAATTTAAAATTACCAATTTAACCTCAGAAATAAAATAAAATAAAAATAATATATATAAATTACCAATCTTTGGACTTTAAAAAAATATATATTAACTCCTCAGTAGATGTTCCACAAAAATTAATGTAGATTCTTTTGCTTTTATTTTACTCTTGGACTAAAATGATAATTTAATTTTTTTATTAATGTCATAAAAAGGAATAATATTGTAAGGGTAATATTATAAAACAAGTTAAAAGGAACAAAAAGTAATGGCCAATGTACTAATAATTTAATGCTAAAGATGCTTTGAGGTATTTTAAAAATGTATTGATAAAGGTAGTGTAATGAAAAACTTAGAATTTCCTTTCAGCTAGGTTTAAATGTTTGATCGAATAAGCTTTCATTGTCTATTTGATAATGATGGCCTATAAAAATATAGTGGTGAAGGTATTTGTATATTAATTTTTTTGTAAGCACCTTTTGCACACTTGGTAGTTTGTATACAATTTCTAACATTTAAAAATTAATGTAAATTTTTTAGGGTTAAATTAGTAATTTAATTATTTTTTTATTAATTTCTAAATAAAAAATTATTATAAAAGAGTAATATTAGGGATGGCAATGGGGTGGGGTAGGGTGGGGAGGCTTACTCCATTCCCCACCCTGTAAGAAATTTTTGCCTCCATTCCCTACCCTATTCCCCAATAAATTTAGTGGGGTGGGGATGGGTAATCCCCATGTGGGGAATGCTTTTCTCATTCTCACCATATTCCCCATTTATCTATTTTCTATTAGATATAAATACATGATTTCAGTAAATTAAAAATTAGAGACTTAAAATAAAATCATCACCATATTATAAAGTATTAAATTCTTTTTTAAAAAATCTAGAATTTTGAAACAATATCTTAAAATGATATTAAAAGTAAAAAATATTTAAAGAGCGTATCACTTTAAAAGAGAAAAGAAAATATAACAATGTTTCATAGTTGAAAAATATTATGAAGTTTTCTTTCATTCATATCATGTTTATATTGCATAAAAACTAAAAAATATTAATTGACATTATAATTCATAAAATAAAAATTATTAAATAAGAATTAAAAATATATTTATATATAATGGGGATTGGGGTGGGGGTAGGGTGGGGAGTGCAAAACCAAACCCTACCCCATTAAGAATTTGGGGATTATTTTTCCTCCACTCTCACCCCATTCCTCAAAAAATATTCAAATATTTTCCCATTTCATGGAGTCACAAACCCGTGGAGGATTTTGTCATCCCTAAGTAATATTGTAAAAGTAAGCCAAAAGAAATAAAAAGTAATGGTAGGAGTATCAATACTTTAACAGTAAGGATATTTCGAGGCATATTTTAAAATATACGGACTAAATAGATACTAATCTTAGAATACGGGGACTAAATAAACTTTTACCCATCAAGTCTATAGGTACAACAGTAAAATCACATATAAAATTAACATTGTTATAATTACATAGAGAGGTTTGAGTTGATTTTAAAATATAAGCGGTACACTTAGTTTCTCCAAACAATAGGAAAGTAATCTTCATTTTCCCTTTTTATTTTAATATTGATATATGTTTACAATTATAAATCTGCTCATGATTATGATTTAGAATCTATTAGGACACATCTAGAACAATTATTAATGTATGAACCAAATGTCTATTCCCATAAATCGATTGAGAATAGCATAGATCAAGAATTAGGCCGGAAGCTGCCCTCTCAATTATTTTGATATTTATCATTTTGGTACAATTTTCCACAGTTGTAGGTCCATAGAGAAGTACATGTACGCAATAGTTGTCCACAAAAGCATGCAAATTGATACCAATACGAACAAGTGTTTAATGGGGTAGACACGAAATATGATTTTGCTATCAATGAAAATGTTGTTTACATCTTCACTCTCATTCATTTTCATGCCAGCAAATCAAAACTTTATTTTTCTTGGAAGTTTAATATGTTGTCAACATTCCTTTTGTTTTATTAGGTGACTTAAGAGTTAAGGATAACTAGAAATTGCCGCATGACAAACAAGTGTTCAATGGGACAGATAAGCAATATTATTTTGCTATCAATGAAAATGTTGTTTGCGTTAGAAAATATATCATCTTTCACTCGCATTCATTGTCATGAAAGCACATCAAAACTTTTGCTCTTCTTGGAATTTTAATACACTTTCCACATTTGTTTTATAGCTTATAAAATTATCATTATACTTTTTAATAAATAAATGTCATATCGAATAAAATTTAAATTTAAATTCAAATATTGAGTTTCCTAACATTACCGTTAACATGAACCGAAAGGAAGAAAAAAATTGCAAAATGAAGCAGCACTAAGTAGTATCGACTACAACGAGATGATGCAAATAACTTAAACACATTATAGAAGCCCCATCACCAACACTCTATAAAAGTAAGATCAGAAACACAATTTGTTTATTCTATTTTGTGTTCTGAACATTACCTGACTAAACATATGGCTGTTAAGACTCACAAGACGTAAACTGAATAATAAATTAATAATGAACAGGACAGAACTTGAAAATTTTCTAACTGCTGCGAGTGGGCTTTACAATTTCATCATGAAGATGCTTCTTGATCATAATTTTCAAATGGGTAAAAGTTCATTTAGTCCCTATATTTTAAGATTAGTGTCTGTTTAGTCCTCATATTTTTAACAATACCTCAAAACATCTCTGTTGTTAAAGTATTGATACTCCTACCATTACTTTTATTTCTTTTGGCTTATTTTTACAATATACCCTTTTATAATAATTTTTTTGAGTGGACATTAATAAAAAGAAAATAATTAAATTACCAATTTCACCCTAGAAAATAAAAAATATATATTAATTTTTTTGCATGCACCATTTGCACACTTAGTAATTTGCATACAATTTTGACAATTAAAAATTAATATAATTTTTAGGGTTAAATTGGTAATTTAATTATTTTCTTTTATAAATGTCCAAACAAAAAAATTATTATAAAAGGGTAATATTGTAAAAATAAGCCAAAAGAAATAAAAAGTAACAGTTTAATTTTTGACAATAAAAAATTAATATATATATTTTTTAATTTTTAGGGTTAAATTGATAATTTTATTATTTTCTTTTTATTAATATCCAAACAAAAAATTATTGCAAAAGGTTAATATCGTAAAAGTAAGCTAAAAAATAAAAAGTAACTGTAGGGGTATTAATACTTTAATGTCAAAGATGTTTCGAGGCATTTTAAAAAATATAAAAACTAAATGGATACTAATTTTAAAATACAGGAACTAAATGAGCTTTTACCCTTTTCAAATAAATGGACTCAATTAATCCAATTAATCACTTCATAAATCATAATCATCGTAAAATTTTGACTAATCATCAACTTATTAGACGCTTCATTAGATACAATTGATCCTATCCAATATCCATATGCCTTTAAATTTCTTACAAGAATTATGATAGTCTACTAGATAAAAAATTGGTGGCTATATTTTGATATATAATTTGAATATAATTTTCTATTTTGACCCCTATTTTAATTAGGATGGCAATCAAATAAAATTACTTAAAATATGCGGTCAAATACTCCTGGAAAATAATTTTTTAAAATTTATTTTGACTAACCGTATGGATGAATTTTCCTTGCACTGAATATTTATCTCCTCAACACAATAAAATATAAACAAATTCTTTTTCATCAATAAAATTATAGAATTTAAGAATTTCAAATAATAAAATTAATTTATTAATCTAAAAAATCAAAATAAAGAACCGCTTGAATATATGGTAGAATTCAAATTAATTTATAGGCTGAAAGTTAATCTAGAAAATTTTAAAATTTCAGCCAAAATTTTCAGAAGTGCCGCTCACGATTTTAAAAGAAATTTAATTTCTCAAGAAAATGTGATGTGATAAACTTGTGGTTAGTCATATCTATCACAAATTCACAACATGAGACAGATATTGCTCTGACATTAACTATGATGGAGCTAATGATAACCACGGATGACAGCTTGTTGTTGTGGTGGTGTGGGGGAGGGTTTCGTTTGGGGAAGTTGGATAAGTTAAGGATCATGGAACTGACAGATCCAGTGGTTGCCAACTCCCGTTGCTTGTATGTCCCCAGGACACATGGCTGCCAACCCTACTGGTATGAGAATTTTAGGGTTGCGGTTTGTTTTCGGTCTTTTTTATACTTGCCATTTTAATTAGTCGTACTAGTTATGTATTACTTTTAAAAAAAAAAATTAAATCCTAGCGTGAGAGTAATTTTGGATTGCAGAACATAGTTTCATTTCAATTGGGTTGTAAAATTATCATGTTAAAAATAAAATCAATTAATACTGTACATACTACAATTAATGCCGTATCACTTGGTGTGCAGACAATGTATAGGGTTTAAAATATTGTAATTACACTATATACTCTTATATTTCATGTGTGCATGTGTGCACTATACATGTGTGTAGAGTGCTTTTTTTTAATTTATGCATATTAAAATATCCTCAATAATAAATGAAATAGCTGGTATATTTGTTGTGTGTATTTTATAAAATTATGAGTATTTAAACTATTGTTCGAATTTAAGTAGTCCCACCCAAATAAAAATTAAGATGAACTAAAATGTTATTCACTTTTCATTTAATCCAAAGGTCGTTTGTATTGGAAGCTACTAAAATGTTTTTTTATTGAATTTTGAGCCTTTATGATTTAAGATTGTGTATTAAAAAAACTATAGCAATAATAGTAAGTTTTAAGAGGGATTCAAGTATCCTTATTTCTTTATTTAATTCGAAGGTCCATAATGTTGGACCCAGTTAAACTGCTTTTTATCCATCAAACGGTAGTGATTGCCCTTTAATTTGAGACTTTAATTTAATATATAAGACCAAATATTAAAAATACATCAAGAACAATGTATAGTGATTAAAAAAAAAGTTTAAAGGACTAAAATATTATCTTCTTTTTTTAATCCGAAGGCCCATTGCATGGGACCTTGCTAAAATGCATTTAGCAAGCGTTCTTGACTTCTAATTGGCTATTGACACCTCTCGTACTTTTTAACTTCGTAGTTTATTGTCACGGGACGAGAGGTTACGAACTCGTGCGGCACTCCCGCATCCCATACTACGAGAGTAAGCCTAGTGGAAGTGGCACAATATCGACTGGTTTCGCCCTGCCTTGGGCTCATCAGGAGAACGGTTTCAGTTCCCAACCAGTGTGTGTAGGGCTTCGCCTAGACCCCTCTTCAAGGTTAAGTTCTCGACTAGTGACAAACTCCCCAAACTCAACCGGGTCGGTCTGCCTAAACTTCAAGGAGTCTAAGGCCATTGTATTCCCCACACGCACGCCCCTGAAGCACGTCTCCAACAATCAGCACAACCATCGTCGATACTAGCGTACAAGCGCATATCTTGGATGTCACGATTGCGGTTCGTGACATTAAGCTGAGCTTGTGCATGCATTTTCTTTGGCTGTCGACTTCTTGATATTTGCAGACAAAGTTGACCCCGTGCTTTTTTCTTGATGATTTTTCAGAGAATATTTTCCTCAATTCTTTTGTGAACACGTGTACGAATGTCATCACGAGAGGCCAATTTTGTTCGACACTCTGCTTCATTATTGGTTTATGTAAGGAGAAGAGGCCCTTCAAAAATTGATAAGGTGAATTAGGCACATACACATCGCTAAAAGAAATAGTCAGCAATGAGGCTTTCAGCTTCTACCCTTTTCCTCTTATGTTGTCTTCTCTTTTCTCAGTGCCGGAGACCCACCCTTGCAGCGAAACAAGTAATTAGCATTTTAATTCGTTTTCTTTCTTCCTCCATTATTATTGAAGAATTTATCTTTGTTGCTATTATTTCCAGGAATGATTTAATAACTATATTGTGAATGTTAATGTTTTTTTCATTTGAAATGAATGCAGTCTTATGTAGTTTACTTGGGAGCTCACTCGCATGGACCAGAAGTATCATTTGTCGATCTAAATCGTGTGACTCAACATCATCATGAGTTTCGTGGGTCATTCTTGGGAAGGTCAAGCCTTAGAACTTGCAATAAACATGGGATTACTAAGAAATTTACGTTAGACCGGACTTTTGTTAAATATCCAGTCTGGTAACAATTTTTTTTGGAATTGTTAAAATAGTAATGAAAATCCTGAAGATGTTATCTTTTACTCATACACAAGACACATCAATGGTTTTGCTGCAAAATTAGATAATGCTGTAGTGTTAGGAAATTGGTGGTGAAAGCAGACACGCAGCTAAAGTAAAATTGTAATAAAATAAAGAACAAGTATAAAAGAGGACACCAGAAATTACGTGGTTCGGCTTTTTGCCTACGTCCACGGGCGAAAACAGAAGGAAATATTTTACTAGTGAAAAGGAGTTACAAGTATTGTGGTATTTTAGCTCACTTCCCAAAACCCCAATACACCCAAACTCTCAAAACACTAATAACAAGAGCTTATAAACTCAAGCTCTCAAAACTCTCTCTCAACTCCAAATTCTCTCAATAAGAATAGAATTGGATTCCTCTCAATGGAATGAGAAATAAACTAGGGAGGCTCTCTTTATATAGCCAAAGTTTTGGCCTTCCTTCCGTGTGGTTCCCGTGTGCTTCCTATTCTTTTGGCTTTCCCATGAGCTGCTGCCAAACTTTTTTTTTTCTTTTCAAACAAAGCTGTGTGCTTTGCTTGTTGAATTCTTCTCTTGCATTCAAAAGTTGTGTGCTTCTAGATGAAGAGTTTCTAGAAGCCACGGTTTTGCACATTCTCCCACTTGGAGATTAAATTGAGGATCAATCAATCTCCACACCATCCTTTCTGCTTCGCCATAAACATGTTGCCTACGTTGCTGCTAGGCCACAAGAGGATCTACTCCAGATAAACTTGTCAGTATTTACCGGCTTGGTCAAAACATCTGCTAGGTTCTCCTTCGTATGGATTTTCTGTAAATCCACGCTTCCGTCTTCCACTACTTCTCGAACGAAGTGATACTGAACTCCTATGTGCTTTGTCCTGGAATGAAAGGCTGGATTCCTTGCAATATGCAAAGCACTCTGACTGTCACAAAACACAGAAATTTTCTCTTGTTTGTGCCCGAGCTCCTCCAATAACCTTTGTATCCAAATAGTTTCCTTGCAAGCTTGTGTAGCTGCCATGTATTCTGCTTCTGTTGTAGATAAAGCCACAACGGTCTGCAGTTTCGAAACCCAGCTTACAGCTGCTCCCGCAAGTGTAAACACATAACCAGTAGTAGATTTCCTTTTATCAAGGTCTCCTGCAAAATCTGAATCCACATAGCCCCTGACAGTAAACTCTGATCCTCCATAACATAATGCAACATCTGAGGTTCGTCTGATGTATCTCAGAATCCTCTTCACAGCTTTCTAATGCTCTCTACCAGGATTCGCCATGTATCAACTAACTGCTCCCACTGCTTGTGCAATGTCCAGTCTTGTACATATTATAGCGAACATCAAACTTCCCACTGCTGATGCATACGGTACTCGAGACATCTCCTTCCTCTCCGCTTCATTGCTAGGACACATACTTGAGGATAATTTGAAATTAACAGGAAGTGGGGTAGAAATTGACTTACAATCTTGCATGTTGAAGCGTCGCAAGATTTTCTTCAAGTAATTCTTCTGCGAAAGCCAAATCTTCCTGTTATTTCTGTCTCGGTGAATTTGCATCCCTAGAATCTTGTTTGCTGGTCCCAAGTCCTTCATTTCAAACTCCCTAGCCAACTACGCCTTCAATTCTTGGATTCGATCTTTGTTGGGGCCTGCTACCAACATGTCATCCACATACAACAACAAAATAATGAAATCATTATCTTCAAACCTTTTGTAATATGCACAATGGTCTGAACTGAGTTTGTTGTATCCAAGGCTCATAATGAAGGAATCAAATCTCTTATACCAACACCTCGGTGCCTGTTTGAGACCGTATAGAGATTTGTTCAACCTGCAAACCAAGTTCTCCTTTCCTGTTTCTGCAAAACCTTCTGGTTGGAGCATATATATTTCTTCTTCAAGTGCTCCATGAAGAAATGCAGTTTTCACATCTAACTGCTCTAAATGTAGGTCAAATGTAGCACACATTGCCAAGACTACTCTGACTGTTGTGAGTCGAACTACTGGAGAAAATATCTCGTTGAAATTAATACCTTCTTTCTGAGCATATCATTTCACCACCAATCTCGCACGATACCGCTCCACTTGGTCATTACCATCACGTTTGATCTTGTAGACCCATTTGTTTCCAATGGCTTTTCTTCCACGTGGTAGTGGTACAAGTTCCCATGTCTTATTCTTGTGTAGAGCTTCAATTTCTTCTTGCATTGTTGTCATCCACAAAGCAACATCTGAGCTGTTTAAAGCTTCATGGAAAGTTGAAGGCTCTCCATCCTCTGTTAGAAGACAGTACGCAACGTTGATCTCTGTGACATACTCCGAGTGCCACGTTGGCGGTCGTCTCTCACGAGTTGACCGACGAACTTCTGGAGCCTCGGACTCGACTGGTTCTTGTTCCCCGTGCTCTGGTGCTGCTTCAGAAGAATCTGAATCTTCTAGATTATTTTCCACATATACTGGTACAGTCTCTGACTTTTCTTTTACACTGCTATCATCCTCATCTTTCCTCTGCAGTTGATCTTCTAAAAGATAACATCTCTGCTGATGACGATCTTGTGGGCAGTGGGGTCCCACAGACGATACCCCTTTACTCCATCAGCATACCCCAAGAAGATACATCTTCTGGATTTTGGATTCAGCTTTGTTCTTTCTTGGGCACTGTACATTACGTACACAGGACATCTAAATGCATGAAGGTAGGAATAATCAGCTGGCTTTCCAGTCCACATCTCCATCGCCGTTTTCAACACAATAGCTGTAGATGGCGACCGATTTACTATATAACAGGCAGTTTTGGCTGCTTCTGCCCAAAATGAATTAGGTAGACCAGCAGTCTTCAACATAGCTCTTATTCTTTCTGTAAGAGTTCTATTCATCCGCTCTGCCACTCCATTTTGTTGAGGAGTGTATGCCACCGTGAACTGTCTCTGAATACCTTCTTGCTTACATAAAGCAAGAAACTCGCCGTCTGTATACTCTCCACCATTATCTGTCCTTAAGCACTTGATCTTTTTACCAGATTCAAGTTCCACCTGCGCTTTGTATTCTTTAAACACTAGAAATACATCTGACTTTTTCTTAATTGGATACACCCAACATCTTCTGGAATAATCATCAATGAAAGTCACCATGTACTTTGCACCTCCCATAGATATATCCGGTGATTCCCAAACATCAGAATGAATCAAGTCTAGAATGCATTTACTTCTAGCAATAGATCTACTAAACTTTAATCTATGCTGCTTACTAATAACACAATGCTCGCAAAATGGTAAACTTACCGATTTGAGTCCTGGAAGCAATTTCCGCTCAGAGAGAATCTTCAAGCCTTGTTCTGACATGTGGCCAAGTTTGAGATGCCACATCATCGTTGACTCTTCTCCATTTGATGCGACACACGCATCAGCCTCCAATAGTGTTTCTCCTTTAAACATGAATAGATTAGCACCGATCTTTTCTGCTTTCATCAATACAAGCGCGCCTTTAACGATCTTCATAATTCCATTCTCCACATGAGTTTTGTACCCATGACTATCCATTTGTCCTAAAGACAATAGATTTTTCTTCAGGCCATTGACATGTCGTACCTCCCCAATTGTGCGAATTATACCATCAAACATTTTTATTTTGATAGTACCAATACCAGCGATCTCCAAGGCATGATCATTACCCATATATACAGATCCTCCTGAGATAGGTTCATATGTGTGAAACCATTCTCTCCGAGAGGTCATGTGCCAGGTAGCTCCTGAGTCTATAAACCAGACATCAGACAGTCGTTTTCTGCCTTCAGAAACAGTTGTTGCCTCGCTGTAGAGAATTTCGCCATCATCTGAGGTACTTGCTACACACCCCTGAGCATTTGATGACTCAGGTTCTTTGCCCTCTTTTCTCTTACTCCAACACTCTTTCTTGACGTGCCCTTTCTTGCCACAGTTGTAGCATTTCACATTCTTCTTACTTCTGGATTTTGATCTACCATGATTTTGACTCCCACTGGGGCCACGTTCCGTTGATCTCCCTCGCGTCACCGATAGTGCCTCCGCTTGCTGCGAACTCTCTTGTCTGTCTTCCTTATTTTTCCGCCTGCTCTCCTCATTTAATACGGAGGCTGCAACATCGTCGAAAACTAGACTGTCCACTGGATTGTTGTTCGTCAGGTTGATGATAAGTTGATCATACGAATCTGGTAGACTTTGAAGTAGAAGCTCTGCACGTTCATTCTCCTCTATATTATGACCCAACGTTGTGTAGTGACTTGGCCTCATATAATTTTGTAAGAGTATCCCATATTTCCTTCGCCGTGTTTTTCTCTGCCACACTGGATAATACTCCATCTGCAATGTTATCTCCATGGGCCTTTCTCCAATTGCTGCCAAGTAATTATTTTTCCTCAATACAGCTTTCCACAACGAAAAATTATTTCCGTTAAACTTCTCAATTTCATACTTTGCCGCCATTTTGTTGATAAATACTGCACACAGGCTAGTATACCACCTTGAATAGTTGTGAGTATGTGTGAGAATGTACACCAGGAAAGTTCCCAGGAAAGACTGGAGGGGTCACAATGGTCCCACTTAAAACCCAGTCTCCTTAAGCTCTTATCGCCTTTGTGACAGAACTTTCCTAGACATGTACAACAACCACACAGTTGCTTTAGTCACACCACTATTCCCTGCTTTGCACCGCCAAATCTTGGGTCGCTCCCACCGTTTCTTGTGAATAGTACCGTATAAGTGAATAGTAATGTATATGTGAATAGTGTGGTATACGTCAGTACCCCTTACGTGAACAGTACCCAACTCCAAAAATACAACCAATAGCTCTGATACCACTTGTTAGGAAATTGGTGGTGAAAGCAGACACGGAGCTAAAGTAAAATTGTAATAATATAAAGAACAAGTATAAAAGAGGACACCAGAAATTACGTGGTTCGGCTTTTTGCCTACGTCCACGGGCGAAAACAGAAGGAAATATTTTAATAGTGAAAAGGAGTTACAAGTATTGTGGTATTTTAGCTCACTTCCCAAAACCCCAATACACCCAAACTCTCAAAACACTAATAACAAGAGCTTATAAACTCAAGCTCTCAAAACTCTCTCTCAACTCCAAATTCTCTCAATAAGAATAGAATTGGATTCCTCTCAATGGAATGAGAAATGAACTAGGGAGGCTCTCTTTATATAGCCAAAGTTTTGGCCTTCCTTCCGTGTGGTTCCCGTGTGCTTCCTATTCTTTTGGCTTTCCCACGGGCTGCTGCCAAACTTTTTTTTTTCTTTTCAAACAAAGCTGTGTGCTTTGCTTGTTGAATTCTTCTCTTGCATTCAAAAGTTGTGTGCTTCTAGATGAAGAGTTTCTAGAAGCCACGGTTTTGCACATGTAGCAGCTGAGATAGCAAGTAAGAAACTGAAACAGGGCTCCTCTGTATACGTTCTTTGCTTTTTTTGGGTCTTTCTTGATGAGTAACTGGGCAGGGTTCTTTGTGTAATGCAGAACATCCAAAAGTAGTTTTAGTTTTCCTTAGCAACGAGAACAAATTACACACAACTCATTCATGGGAATTTCTTGGACTCGAGCAAAATGGGAGGATTCCACCAAACTCGATTTGGGAAAAGGCAAGATATGGTGAAGATATCATTATTGGAAACATTGGCACTGGTGAGGTCTTTATCCTTATATTATGACAAGGATATTACTTGAAACTGATTTTCTCTGCTTTGAAAATATCATAATAATAAGTATCACAATATTTCAATGGGATTGTTCGTTCTATACTAGGGGTCTGGCCAGAGTCTAAAAGCTTTAGCGACGAAGGATTTGGACCGATTCCATCTAAGTGGAAAGGAATTTGCCAAAATGACAAAGATTCTCGGTTTCATTGCAACAGGTTGCTTAAATCCCTACGCTTTTGATTAACCTCGCCCTATTGCTTTTCTTGTCTAATTTTTTGCATCTTCACTGAATCCTACATTTTCGACGCGGTTGTAGGTTGTAGTGAGAATCTTTCTCTTTTGTTTTTTTGTTTTTTTGTTTTGAGAGAGTGGTGGGGGGGGGTTAAATATAGTCTAAGCAAAATGTTGGTGTTTCCATTGAAGGAAGCTAATTTGAGCAAGATACTTCAACCAAGAGTATGCAGTTCATGAAGGACCACTCAACTCTTCCTTTTATTCTCCGCGTGACATATATGGACATGGAAAACACACATTATCAACTGCTGGTGGCAATTTTGTAGCTGGGGCAAGTGTATTTGGCTTTGGCAAAGGGACAGCAAAAGGAGGATCACCAAAAGCAAAGAGTGGCGGCTTACAAAGTTTGCTGGACAAGATGGGGTGGATGTTTTGATTCCGATATAATTGCAGCCTTTGATATGGCCATTCATGATGGCGTAGATGTGTTGTCCGTTTCATTAGGCATTCAGCGCCCAACATTTTTCGGAGATGGCATTGGAATTGGCTCTTTTCATGCTGTTCAACATGGCATTGTGATTGTTTGCTCGGCTGGTAATAATGGTTTGGTTGATGGTGTTGTAGCATACGGTACTGTAACAAATGCAGCGCCGTGGCAAATCGTAGTTGGGGCTAGCACAACTAATCGAGATTTCCCTGATTATGTCGTCCTTGGCAATAACAAACGTTTTAAGGTCAATATATATTTTTGTTCTCTTTCTTTTAACGTTTTTCGCGCCTGAAATCCTGTGAGCATATGCTCTTATTTATCAACAACATGCATTTGATTTTGAAGGGACAAAGTTTATCAGAGAAAGGCCTTCCAAGTGACAAGCTCTTCCCTTTAATCCTTGCTGAAGATGCTTTTCTAGCTAATGCATCTACAATTGCGTAAGAATGCAATTTTTTTTTTCATATTACAATTCTAATTTCCAGTGTGAGAAGCCTTGGATTCACAACGAAATTTGTTCATATTGAAGCTTGGCACTGGAGAAAGGAATACTAGATCCTAAGAAGGTGAAAGGAAAGATAGTGGTCTGGAGTAATGAACTTGGGGTAGCCGGGGGACAACAGGCAGCCTTATGTTGCGGACCGCCCAATTCACTAGCCCAATTGCCCATAATTTTGGGCTAGAGAGCCAACACAAGGCCAAGAGTGCTAGCTTGGCCTAATTCCGGAAAATTCTAGGCAACTCTAGCACAATTGACTTGTAAATACTCTAGAATTCTCTATACAATTCCAGCACATGTAAATAGCTAGGATATTGTAGAATTCTCTAGAATCTCTAGAGCTTGGCAAGCCTCCCCTATAAATATGGGATGGCATTAGGCATTTGTATCCAACAAGCACTACAACAAGCATTGTATTCTCTCTTTGTGCAATACAAGTTCTCTTTTGGCTCAATTGCTCTCTTCGAGAAGTTCGAGAAGCTCTAGGCTTACTTAGCAACATTCGGTAAGTTGTCTAAGTGCCGCATGGGTTAGCTGCGCAAAATACTCATCCCGTGACAAGTTGTATCAGAGCTAAGGTTTGCACGCATGCAAAATAGCTCACGAAGCAATGGCCAACCCTTCGAATGTAGCACAAGAGGGTGTTGTTGGTGTGGATGTTCCACCGGAACCAGTCCGCGGCCGTGAGGGAGAACGTGCCCAAGGCAAGACCCGCGGCAAGTCCAAGGCCCCATCCGTTGATGCGTTGGAGCCTCGTGTGAGTACTCTCAAAATCGCATTATCCGCCGCTCAAGAAAGCCTCGAGGGATTGGAGGAACGAGTGGACGGTCTCGAGGGAGAATACATCGAGTTCACGGTGGCAACCAAAGCTCTCATCCAAGAGCAAGCAAACACTCTCCGAGGAGAGTTTCGTTCATTTCATGATGAATTGCTAAAACTTCGTAGTTTTGTCCAGGACGAACTACGCGCTGTCCGTGCGGAAGTGGATGAAGTCCGCTCAGATTGGGCATGGCACAAGCGAACACTCTCCGCAAGCCCAGCTTCCGCAAACTCGAGTGATGCGCGCCGCATTGACGTGCCGAAGCCCGACACATACGATGGCACAAGAAATGCCACCATCGTGGACAACTTCTTATTTGGGCTTGATCAATACTTTGATGCCATGGGTGTAGGAGACGAGGCATCGAAAGTGGGCACTGCACCCACTTATCTTAGAGGCGCTGCACAACTATGGTGGCGTCACAAGCATGGCAAGATGGGCAAGGGTATTTGCACCATCGACACTTGGGCCGACTTCAAGCAAGAACTCTGAAAGCAATTCGCCCCAAGCAATGTGGAGAAGGAAGCGCGAGCGCGCCTACGTCGCCTCAAGCAATCGGGTAGCATGCGGGACTACATCAATGAGTTCACTACCCTCATGTTGGAGATAAGCGACATGTCCGATAAGGATTCGCTCTTCTACTTCCAAGATGGTCTCAAGGATTGAGCCAAAACCGAGCTGGATAGGCGTGGTGTTCAAACACTTGACGACGCCATCGCCATTGCAGAGTCGCTCACTGAATACTTTACCTAATCCAAGGATAAAAAGGCCAACCAAGGCAAAGGTGGAGGAGAGAGTCACAAGGACAAGGGCAATAGCCGCAAAGATTGGGGGCAGAAAAAGCCGCCTAGCAACAAAAGTGGGCAAGGAAAATCGGAGGGCAAGAAGGAGGTACCAAAACCGCGAAGCCCATGCTTCATATGCAATGGCCCTCATTGGGTACGCGACTGTCCGGAGAAAAAGTTGCTCAATGCTCTTGCTGCCCAACTAAAGAGCAACCCCACAATGTCCTCGGAAGAACCCCAACTCAGCATGGGTTCTCTCCAACGCCTCGGCGCACTCAATCGTCAACAGCCCACACTCAAGAAAGGGCTCATGTATGTAAGCGCAAAGATAAATGGTCAGTCCGTTCGCGCGCTGCTAGGCACGGGAGCGACGCACAACTTTGTGTCCGTAGATGAGGCCAAGCGCTTAGGCCTCAAGGCCACTAAGGAAGGAGGCACAATGAAGGCTGTAAATTCACCTGCCAAGCCAATTGCGGGAATTGCACAAGGCGTGCACTTAACACTCGGGACGTGGAGTGGAAAGATTGATTTCTCCATCGTGCCCATGGATGACTTCAAAATGGTCCTCGCCATGGAATTCTTCGACTAAGTCCATGCCTTCCCGCTGCCCGCTACAAACTCCCTAAGCATCCTCGACGGGAGCAAAGCATGCATGGTGCCCACGGAGCGAGGCAAGTCCGAAGAGAAGACACTCTCGGCCATGCAATTCAAAAGGGCTTTCTAGAAGGACCCAAGCTTCTTGGTCTCCATTCGGGAACTAAACGAGGAAGGAAATAGCGGAACGTCGCCAAGCCAAGTCCCTCCGCAAATTCAAGCCGTCCTCAATGAGTACAAGGACATAATGCCTCCAGAACTTCCAAAAAAACTCCCACCTCGACGAGAGGTAGATCATGCGATCGAGCTGGAACAAGACACGAAGCCACCAGCCTTGGCGCCCTATCGCATGGCGCCACCCGAACTTGAGGAGTTGCGGAGACAACTCAAAGACTTGCTGGACGCGGGATACATTCGCCCCTCGAAGGCCCCATTCGGTGCACCGGTCCTCTTCCAAAAGAAAAAGGATGGATCGTTGTGGATGTGCATCGATTATAGAGCGCTCAGCAAGATCACCATTAGGAACAAGTATCCGATTCCCTTGATCGCGGACTTGTTCGACTTGCGCTCCGGGTACTACCAAGTGCGCATCACCAAGGGAGACGAACCGAAGACAGCGTGCACTACAAGGTACGGGTCTTTCGAATTCCTTGTGATGCCTTTTGGCCTTACTAATGCACCCGCCACATTTTGCACGCTCATGAACAAGGTGCTCTAACCATTCCTCGACCGCTTCGTGGTCGTGTACTTGGATGATATAGTGGTGTATAGCACCACGCTCGAGGATCATGCCCAACATTTGCGACAAGTCCTCCAAGTACTTCGAGACAACGAGCTCTTTCTCAAGTTAGAGAAATACTCGTTTGCCCAACAAGAGGTGGAGTTCCTTGGCCACAAGATTGCGGGTGGGAAGATTATGATGGAAAACACTAAAGTAAAGGCCATCCTCGAATGGGAACCTCCCTCGAAAGTGCCCGAGCTTCGCTCATTCCTTGGAATGGTGAACTACTACCGCCGCTTCATCAAGGGCTATTCGGCCAAGGCAGCACCCTTGACGGATATGCTCAAGAAAAATAGAACGTGGCATTGGTCCGAAAAGTGCTAACGTGCATTTGAAGAATTGAAGAAGGCAATATCGGAGGAACCCGTCCTTGCACTTCCGGACCACACAAAGTCCTTCGAAGTCCAAACGGATGCCTCGGATTTCGCCATAGGAGGAGTCCTCATGCAAGAAGGCCACCCTATAGCGTTCGAGAGTCGTAAGCTAAATGATACGGAACGCCGCTACATGGTACAAGAAAAGGAGATGACAGCTATCATTCATTGCCTAAGAGTGTGGCGACATTAGGCAATGGATGGCTCACACTTCACGATTATGACGGACAACGTGGCGACAAGCTACTTTCAAACTCAAAAGAAGTTGAGTCCAAAGCAAGCACGGTGGCAAGATTTCCTAGCGGAATTCGACTATCGGCTCGAGTACAAACCGGGGAAAGCCAACGTCGTTGCGGATGCACTAAGACGCAAGGCAGAATTGGCAACACTTAGCATGAGCCAACTGAAGTCCGACCTTGTCTCACGCATCAAGGAAGGCCTCCAACAAGATCCGCTAGCAAAGGATTTGCTGGAGAAGGTGCTCGAGGGAAAGACAAGGCACTTTTGGCAAGATGAAGGCATCCTCCTCACCAAGGGAGATCGGCTGTTCGTGCCAAAGTGGGAAAACTTACGAAAGGAAGTTATCAAGGAGTGCCACGACTCCAAGTGGGCTGGTCACCCAGGAATCGAGCGCACCATCGCACTAGTCCAAGCCTCGTAATTTTGGCCGCACATGAGGGACGACATCGAGGCATATGTGCGAACTTGTCTTGTGTGCCAACAAGACAAGGTGGATCATCAACTTCCAGCGGGATTATTGGAGCCGCTACCACTAGCAACAAGGCCATGGCAAAGTGTCTCCATGGACTTCATCACGTCTCTGCCCAAGTCCGAAGGTTGCGGAAGCATCATAGTCGTTGTCGACCGATACAGCAAGTATGCCACATTCATTGCCGCACCTGCCGATTGCAAAGCAGACGAGGCAGCCCGCCTATTTATCAAACACATTGTGAAGCTTTGGGGAGTTCCAAAGAACATTGTGAGCGACCGAGACCCTCGGTTCACTGGGCGTTTTTGGACGGAGCTCTTCAAGATGTTGGGAACTGATCTGAAGTTCTCAACAAGCTTCCACCCATAAACAGATGGGCAGACCGAGCGCATCAATAGCCTCCTCGAGATGTACTTGAGGCATTATGTGAGCGCTCATCAGCGGGATTGGGCGAAGCTGCTCGACATCGCCCAATTTTCTTATAACTTGCAGCGAAGTGAGGCTACGGGCAAGAGTCCGCTCGAGATCGTCATGGGATTCCAGCCCATGACCCTCAACGCCATAGCCTCTACTTACGGAGGGAAAAGCCCCGCGGCACACAAGCTTGCCCGCGAATGGCATGAGGAAGCGGACATCACGCGAGCCTATCTCAACAAAGCCGCGAGGAAAATGAAGAAATGGGCGGATACAAGGAGACGGCATGTTGAGTACCAGGAAGGTGATCAAGTCATGATCAAGCTCCTACCCCAACAATTCAAGACATTGCGGAAAGTCCACAAGGGGTTAGTGAGGCGCTACGAGGGACCCTTCCGAGTTTTCGACGTGTGGGCAACGTCTCGTATCAACTCCAACTTCCGCCAAGACTCAAGATCCATCCGGTCTTCCATATGAGCCTTCTCAAGCCATATCACGAAGACATGGCAGACCCAAGTCGCGGAGAATCAAGGCGCGCGCCAACTGCCGTTGTCACCGCGTTCGAAAAAGATGTGGACTACATCATTGCGGACCGCACGGTTTCGAGGAGGGGCGTGCCAGCACATAACGAGTACTTGGTGAAGTGGAAAAACCTCCCCGAGAGCGAAGCCACTTGGGAACGTGAAGATGACTTGTGGCAATTCGCTGAGCACATCCAGAATTTCAAGCACGAGAGCGCGACGAGGACGCCGCGAGCTTAGGTGGGGGAGGATGTTGTGGACCGCCCAATTCACTAGCCCAATTGCCCATAATTTTGGGCTAGAGAGCCAACACAAGCCCAAGAGTGCTAGCTTGGCCCAATTCCGGAAAATTCTAGGCAACTCTAGCACAATTGACTTGTAAATACTCTAGAATTCTCTATACAATTCCAGCACATGTAAATAGCTAGGATATTGTAGAATTCTCTAGAATCTCTAGAGCTTGGCAAGCCTCCCCTATAAATATGGGATGGCATTAGGCGTTTGTATCCAACAAGCACTACAACAAGCATTGTATTCTCTCTTTGTGCAATACAAGTTCTCTTTTGGCTCAATTGCTCTCTTCTCTAGTTCGAGAAGCTCTAGGCTTACTTAGCAATATTCGGCAAGTTGTCTAAGTGCCACACGGGTTAGCTGCGCAAAATACTCATCCCGTGACACTTAGCTGGTGCTGTTGGCGTTATTCTTATCAATATACAGGGTTTTGGCTATGACCGTATGGCTGATCCTCATGTCCTTCCTACTTCAGTTATCAGCTTCAATGATGGTGTTTCTTTACTTGGTTACATCAATTCAGTCAAGTAAGATTACAAGCATACCTTACGTTTCATCAGCTACCATGAAATTAGTATTGTAGCTTGCTTTTCTCCTTTAACAGGCATCCTGTTGGTTTCATTACGCGTCCAACCACAGAATTTGGAACAAAGCCAGCTCCATTTATGGCAGCCTTTTCATCGAAAGGGCCGAACTCCATTATTTCAGAGATTCTCCAGGTACTATATATAAAATAGCAACTCAATTTAATATCTTTTATCTTTTATCTTTTATGCTACCAGAATTGAATAATTAGCTATTATACTTCTATGTTCAGCCTGATATCACTGCACCGGGAGAGAATATAATCGCTGCCTATACTGAAGCAGAAAGCCCAACAAACCTAAATTACAACAAGCGCCGGATTCCATTCAACTCTATGTCAGGAACTTCAATGTCATGTCCTCATATTTCTGGTATTGCCAGCCTGCTCAAAACCCTCCATCCTCATTGGAGTCCTGCAGCAATTCAATCAGCCATCATGACCACAGGTACATCAAAACTAGTCCTTGAAACGTTTATTGTTTGCGGTTTGGATATTCTTTTTGTCCTTGTATTTCACAGCAACAACACTGGATAACAAGAAGCAACAAATTTTGGATGCTTCATTTACTGAAGCAACACCTTTCAGTTATGGAGCAGGCCATGCGCAACCAAACCTCGCAATGGATCCTGGATTGGTTTATGACTTAACGGTTAACGATTACTTGAACTTTCTTTGTGCACTGGGATACAATAAAAATGTAATTTTATTGTTCTCAACAAACAGCACTTACACATGCCCCGAGAATGCTATTAGTCTGGTCAACTTCAACCACCCTTCAATCACAGTCCCTAAACTCTCCGGCTCAATCACAGTGACGAGAAGAGTCAAGAACGTTGGCTCTCCGGGAACTTACCAAGCTCGCGTAAAAACTCCGCAAGGAGTCTCAGTGACTATTGCTCCAAAAAGCTTGAAATTTATAAATATTGGAGAGGAGAAAAGCTTCAAGGTCATCATTAAAGCTAAGAATGCAAGTGTTACTAAGGATTATGTATTTGGAGAGTTGATATGGTCAGATGAGAAACAACACCAAGTGAGGAGTCCTATAGTGGTCAAGGCAGTGTAATGAAAAACTTAAAATTTTCCTCACTTGGGACTCACTCATGGCCTCCTCATGGTTCAAATTAAAAAAAATTTTAAATTTCCTTTTAGCTAAGCTTAAATAATTAATTGAATAAGCCTTCATTGTCTTTTTTTATAACGATGGCCTATAAATAATATCGCCGATATCACTATGTTTTATTTTCAGCCAATGATGCTGTTGTATATGCTAATCAATTACCAATAATAACTTTTAACATTTAACATTGCCAACTTATCACAACATTTTGGTTGAACGCAATCAAATTAAAAGTAGATTGGAAAGAGCAAGGGCAATGACTTGTTATTAATTGTTGCCTAATGAATTGAGGTGATATAAATATGATTTTAAGAAGAAACGTTTTCGGTATAAAAATTCTATTTGTATATAACAAATTGTTGGGTCAAAAATCATGATACAAGAATGATAAATATCAGTAATTTTACTTAATTTATATTCTCAAAATATTTAAATTTTATGACTAACATCAAGGTCAAACGTAGAATAGAAAAATTATATATAAATTTAACTTTAAGAACCCAAAATAAATTGCAATTTATATTAAATTAATTTAATCATGAAGGATAAATAAATAAACAAAAGTCATTTCACTTAATTTATATTCTCAAAATATTTAAATTTTATGACCAACATTAAGACTAAAGATAGAATAGTAAAATTATATATAAATTGAACACCATTAAAATAACATAGAGAGGCTTGGACCTATTTTAAAATATAAGGGAGTTTCGCTTAGTTTCTCTAAATAACAAAAAAGTAATCTTCATTGTCCCCAATTTTATTTTAATACTTACGTGTGTTTACGACTATAGATCTACTTATAATCACCATTAAGAGTCTATTAACATTAACCTAGATCAATTGTTATAGTATAACCAAATTTCAATTCCCATATTAAGGTAAATCGATTAAGACTAGTCTAGATCAAGAATTGGGTCGGAAGCTCCCACCAATTATTTTGATATTTATCATTTTACAGTTGTAGGTCCACAAAAAAGTACATGTACACTATAGTCGTCCACAAAAGCAGGCAAATTGATGCCCATACGAACAAGTGTTTAATGGGGTAGACACGAAATATTACTTTGCTATCAATGAAATCTTTTTTTACATCACAAAATATACCATCTTCAAACCCCAAAAATAAAATAAAAAATATATATATATAATTTTTTGTGAAAACTCATGTATGTCCAAAGAAATTAATGTTGTAAAAAAATTAAATTACCAATCTTTTGGAGTTCAAAAAGATTTATATATTATTTCCTCAGCATATGTTCCACAAAAATTAACATGTATTATTTTATTTTTATTTTATTTTTGGGAGTAAATTGATAATTTAATTTTTTTATTAATTCAAAATAAAAGAAATACTATTGTAAGGGTAATATTATAAAAATAAGTCGAAATGAACAAAAAATAATGGCAGAGGTGTTAATAGTTTTAACTCTAAGGATGTTTTAAGGTATTTTAAAAATATAGGAAGTAAACGCGTGTTGGAGAATTTGAATAATAAAACACAAATTTTATTAGAGAAAGTTCAAAAACGTTACAAGAACAATTCACACACTCTTCACAAATCACTCTTAGAAGCTATTTTGCTTCTTATATTTTTTTTCTTCTTACACTTCATGCATACAACACAAATGGCATAGGTATTTATAGTGAATGAAACACAAACATAATCATAACAATACACATCACCAAACATGTTCCACCAAGTTTCATCATAGTACCAAACATATTCCACTCACCTAACATGCTCTAAAGGATTCCTTTAATGGCATCCGAAGTATAAAGCTAATCTTCACTCAATTAGATGTTTTATGGGTATAATATCGTATGATCATGATGATGGAGCATGATGATGTGCAACTCAACATGGCATTCCATTTAAATCAATTATTTGTGTAAAACAAGTTTATTACTTTCAACAACGCGTACTAACATCAAATATATAAATTAAACAAGCTTCTACCCCTAAATTTTTTACATGTATTTAAAGGTAATTAATGTTAGATTTTTATAGAAGAGGTTTTCGCTGATTTTCCCATAGTCATTTGCTGCAAAGTCTTTAAAATCTTGACTATTTTGAAGCAATGAGTTATAAATCACTACTTAATATGTCTTCAAAATTTGAAGGGCTTGAGATAGTAAAAGAAGAAATAACCAATTTATTTTCATCATTAAGGGTAATGCAATTGGGTTTTCTACCTCAAATGGCAAAAATTGCCTTATTTTCATTATTTTTATGCACTTAATTAAGAATATTTCAATGAGTTGTCTGCTTTATGTGTTTTTAAATTTGAAGGTTTGGGATTGCAAAAGTAGAAATAACTTGTCATTAAGGGTAATGCAATTGATTTTTCTACTTCAGATGGCATAACTTGCCTTATTTTCATTATTTTTATGCACTTAATTAAGAATCTTTTCCCTTTTAATATTGCTTTAGCTAAAATTCCAATTGTTGATTTGTTTTAGAGTCATTATATAAGATTAGAGGTGGCAATATGAGGCACAACATGATTAGAAAATGCGAATGCAATACGATGATTTTGTATTGGGGTTGATATAAATTGACACGATCAATAATTGTATAGTGCCATGTCAACCCCTTTCTTAATGTCATATTCATGTTGAATAGCCCTAACATATTTAACCATTTACGGAGTGAATATATATATTTTTGCATTGCACCATGTCAACATGTTTATCCATTTATAATTCAAATACGTGAAAAGTGACAAGCTAGCACCACCCTTCTAGATGGTGGTGCCCTTGTTGAATAATGAGGTGCTGCCTCCTTCTTGGAACAACAAAAAGAGAGAAAAAAAAAAAAAGAAAGCTGTAAGATGGATAGTAGCCACTTGGTGGCTACAAATAGAGGGCTTCACCCCTCATTTCAATCATCCCAAATATTCATTTCTTCTTGCATTTAGAGGGAATTTGAAATTAAAAATAATTATTCTTAAAGTGAGAGTTTTTGGTGTATTTGAAGCTTGGGTGAGAGAAATTTATTTCTAAGAGTGTAGTTGTAATAATTTTCTATATAGTGAAAATTTTTCTCTAGTTGTCTTATGATAATGGCCATGGTTTTTCTCCGAATTTGGATTTTTCTATATAAATATTGTGTTGTATGATTGATGTATTCTCCATTTAATTTTTCTATTAATTTGTTGCTTGACAAATTGCTTGCAGTGATCTTAGGAGGAATCTCAATTTTCTAATAGTGGTATCAGAGTACTGTTCATGTGAAGTAGTGGGAGCCAATCCAAATAGTTCGTGGTGAAGAGCAAAGGTTGATATGCCCAGCAAATATGTTCGGATTGAAATTTTCAAGTTCGGTGAAATTTGAAATGGAAAATTTGATGGGAAAATTAAATTTGGCTTATGGCAAATTCAAGTCAAGGATGTGTTTCATTCAATCTGGGTTACACAAGGTATTGAGGAGAAAGCCATCCTTTACTTCCAGTAGTGGCTTTAGAAAAGCTAGTATAAACAATGAAAATTAGGCAGAGTTAGATGATAGAGCTGCAAGCGCTATACGACTGTGCCTCGCAAAGAATGTTCTTGCAAATGTAGGAAATATTCCTATAGAAAAAGAATTTTGGGAGAGGCTAGAAAAGTTGTATCAGACAAAGAGTATCTCAAATCGATTGTACTTGAAGGAGCAATTTCACACACTGCAAATGACTGAAGGTATAAAAATTTCCAATCACCTCAGTGTTCTCAATGGTATTGTGTTAGAGCTAGAAGCCATTGTAGTTAAAATTGAAAATGAGGACAAGGAGCCTAAGTTGCTATGGTCACTTCCAACTTCCTACAAACACTTCTTACCTAGATTAATGTATAGGAAGGAAACAATAGATCTTGAAGAAATTACTAATACTTTACTCTCAAAGAAAAAAGACTGAATAGTGAAAAAACTGAAACTACAGATGTCTCAGCTTTGGCATTTATGAGGAGTTAGAAGAAAAATAATTCTAAAAAAAAGAGTTTGCTGCGGTTGTGGATAATTGGGGTACCTAAAAAGATATTGTCATAGGAGAAATAGAGCAAGATCGACAAGTGGCTTCAGATCAGATATTGATAGCATTCCTAGTGGTAAGTCTCCCATCATCTTGGGAGACGATAGTCTCTTGTAAAATGGATTATGATGACATCCTCATGGTATACCGCTAGTACCATGAAAGGGGATGTGTTACTGCTAGCGGGTCCACAAGATTTGCACACAGGGCATGGTTGGCATTGATGCAGGACATGTAGTAGAATTTATGTTGATGGCTGATGAACTTCTAGGAAAGCCAACATGGAAGTTGCACTATAGATTTCAGCGAGATATTTCGACATATGCCGATATAAAATTCTTAAAATTGATAATTAATTCTAAGTGGTATATTCTTTATGGTTGAGTATGATAATTCTCTATGTTGAGAATTATGACTAAGGTGAAAAATAATAAAGATAATGTAGAGATTGATTGGTTCTCAATCAAATCTTCAAGTAGGAAAATGTGAAAAAATGGCAATCTAGCACCGCTCTTCTACATGGTGGTGCCCGCCATTGTTGAAGAATGAGGTGATGCCTCCTTCTTATACCAACAAAAAGAGAAAAAAAAAGGAAATTCGCAAGATGAATAGTAACCACTCGGTGACTATAAATAAAGGGGTTCACCTCTCATTTCAATCATCTCAAATATTCATTTCTTTTTGCATTTAGAGGGAATTTGAGAGTTAAATATAATTATTCTTAAAGTGAGAGTTTTGGGTGTATTTGGACCTTTGTTGAGAGAAATTTATTTTTGACAGTGTGGTTGTAATAATTTTTCACATAATGAATATTTTTTTATGGTTGTCTTGCTACAATGGCTGTACTTTTTCTCCGAATTTGGAGTTTTCCAAGTAAATGTTTTGCTATGTGATTGGTGTGTTCTCCATTTAATTTTTCTGTTAATTTGTTGCTTGACAAATTGCTTTAAGTGATCTAGGAAAGAATTTCAATTTCCTAACAAAATACAGGTTTAAAAGTTTTACCTTTCTTTCATTAATGTATTTTCAATTGACTAAATTACACTTGTGTTAGAGAATGTGCTAATAACGTGAGATAAAACGGGGTTCTTTAATGATTTTCTTGAAATTTTGGGATTAATGTAATAATATTGATTTAACTAGGGGTTGAACGAAATTTATCCACAAAGTAATAACACAATTTTACATCCCCATTAAAAGTTGATATTCTAAATAATTGAGCACATCATCAATGCCAACCCTTTGGTTGCTCTTCCTAGTTTAATTAATTGAAAACGGAAAAAATTGATGACCGAGATTGTGGAAAAATTCTATAATGCCATAGTGAAAATTACGACATTAATACCGTGGTGAATATAAATATTATAAATTACACATAGAACTTACAAATGTAAAGTAAAATCAATAAATTCATATAAGATTATTAATTATTTAAAAAATTAACATTGTTTCTAGAGAATTTTAGTGAAAAATATTTTATTCATTTACAAAAACTATTTTATTTTAATTAAACAAAGAAAAATTTTACTCATTAATTAAATAAGACAATTATACTAAAAAACATGGAATAAGTTTTATCGAATTGCCTTAACCATAAATTTTATATTTATCCCAATACATTTGTCTATTTTTTTTCCCATTTTCTATAATAAATCTATTTATTATGCAAGTTAATTAAGGATAAATATTTATCTTGGCATGAATCAAGTAAACAAAAAATCTTATACATATATGATAAATCAATAAATTAGATCTAATTTTAAATCTTCTGCATACTTCATGTAGTTTCAAATTTTTTAATTGCACTTAGAGACCATTTTGGGTTGTTGTTGTGTACGTGTAGAAAGATATAAAATAATATCATCTTACAACAACTATGAAAGATATTAAAATAATTTTTTAAAAAATCTACTTTTAAAACTAAATTTCATCCTTAATAAAACATCACATAAATTACATAAATGTAAAATTAGCATTATTCAATTTAAATAAAAAATAATAAATATATAAGGTCATACATATTATAATGTGTTTTTATTTTACAACTGTAAGCTTTTTTTTTTCCAGCAACTCTTATATTAATTTACTTATTTATTCATAAGTTTTAAGCATATTTATGTTTTATTTTTCATATAATGTTGATTTACTTGTTTTATACTTTATTTTTAAGTTTTCATTTTATATACTAGTAATACACCAATTTACTAGTTTTATAGTAATTTACTTATTTTACCTTCCTTTTATAAGTCTTATGTTTTATTTCAAAATTTTATATTTTATTTTACAATTAGTATTGATTTACTAGTTTTATGTTATATTTGCAAGTTTTTATTTTGTTTACCATTAATACATTAATTTACTAGTTTTTTTTATTAATTTACTTGTTTTACATTCCATTTACAAGTCTTATGTTTCAGTTCCAAAATTAATGTTTTTTAGCATTTTATGTTGATTTACTAGTTTTATTTTATATTTATAAGTTTTATTTTATTTACTCGTAATATATCAATTTACGAACTTTATGGTAATTTACTTGCTTTACCTTTTCTTTACAAGTCTTTTGTTTTATTTCCAAAATTTACGTTTTATTTTACAGTTAATTTTGATTAACAAGTTTTGAGTTATATTTGTAAGTTTTTGTTTTGTTTACTAGTACTACATTAATTTACTAGTTTTATATTAATTTACTTGTTTATCTTCCATTTACAAATCTTATGTTTAATTTCTAAAATTTTTGTTTTATTTTGTACTCAGTGTTGATTTATGAATTTTATGTTATATTTGCAAGTTTATGTTTTATTTACTAATAATACATAAATTTACTAATTTTATATTAATTTACTCATTTTACCTTCTATTTACAAGTCTTATGTTAAATTTTTAAAATTTATGTTTTATTTTACAGTTAATATTGATTTACAAGTTTTATATTAAATTTACAAATTTTATATTTCATTTACATAAATTATATTTAATTACGGTATTGATGCCGTAACTTTAATCACGGCATCATAGAATAATCCGAGATGGTGTCACACGGCCACCTATTTAATTGTCACATGTTCACGAGAGTAATAAACCACAATGCCCTTAATTACAGTGCATGTACCATAATTACGAGATTTGCCCAAAATAATTGGAGGATTTTCTTTGATTTCTTTTGGTTAGTTGTCAACTCTCCTATATAAATGCATGATACGATGTAGTGAAAAAAACGAAACTTTCATCTGCAAATCTTGCTCCCTTTTCATTACTTCGACCTTCTACCAAAAAAAAGGCTTACAGGCGCTCATCAGCTATGTCGACTATGAAGGTATGGATTATTCAGTGGAATTTTTATATCATATCTGATTTTAAATTACATTACCATGATAACTTAAATGAAGTTCCGTTCTTATTCTTCTTATTAGTTGTTGCATTCGGCAAAAGTGTGTGATCCATTGTAAAATGTTCAATAACAAACGCACCGCCTTTGAAGACTTGACGGTGAAAATACCAGCTAAATTCCCAGGTAATTACAAAAAATAATAATAGTAAAATTATATTTTAAAATGTGCGGATGTTTTACACTTCAGAATTTTTATTGATTGTAATGATTATATATATAGGAGTGAAATCGGTCAAGATAAAAGAGCAAGTGCGAGGGATTGTGATGATGTTAGAAGGTGAAGACCCGATTGCAATTTGTTCTTTTGTGAGGAAAAAGGATCGGACAGCCGAAATCATACAGTTTGGTCCGTTATGAAGAAAATTAAAACGAGAGAGCTGTCACATCGAAATAAGAGCAAACCGAAGACGAACAATTCTGTTAGGTCCTAGTATAGATATATTTTAATTTCCGTTAATAATTTCTCCTCACATATATATGTTTGTACGTGTGGGTCGTCAAATGAATGAACTTACATTGATGACGAATGAGAATAACATTTGCATGAGATGTTTTTATTGATTTATTTCTCTCTTCATAATCTTCTCTGATTTTTTTTTTCTTTTCTTTTAAAATTTATCATTTTTTGAACATGATCGTAAACAATTCATGTGAAAAACTCGACTCAAACGCTCACAGAGAGGGTATCTGTTTGCTGTTTCAGTATTGCTGCTGCTTGTGCATGAGATTTAATTAGACATTTCTTCTATATATTGTGTGATATTGTTCTTAAAATTTCAGCAATACTAAAGGGCGAGAATGACGTAAGGTGCCCAATATTTCTGACTCACTAGTGTTCCTAATTTATTGAAAGATAAATGCGACATTGTGAGATATGTACACCAAATTCTTCCTACCTTTTGAGTTTTGACAAATATATAATATTGGACTGACAATTAGGTTAATTATCATAGTGAAAGAACCTAAAAAAATGCTTTTGTCCAGTTATAAATTTAACATACGGGATGCAATGGGTAATTGCAAAAATTAGAAAACTAAGAGGTAAAAGTGAAAAATAATAGGGATCTAAGTGTTCTACTCTCTAATTTATATGAAAGTGTTTGATGATCATATATATTCGGGCCTCGAAAATATTTGATTTGAATTTGAATTGCTTAGCAATGTGCAATGTACATAGTTGTGGGTATTAACTAACATGATCAATCGATAATTATTTGCCAACAACCTCTTGGTCAGTTTGGTCTGCACCTTCTTTCCTAACTCTAAAGTGGAGAGTTTGAGTCTCCTCAATAATTATAGGACTAATTTCTTATAATAAGATTTAATTATGTACTTTCAATTCAATATGGCTTTACAATGTTAAGCTTTGATAATATTTATACAGTTTAATTTGGGCTTTAGAATATTAAGCTAAATTTTAACTAAGTCAGATTTGGTTGTGTTGTAGATAATATTTAGAAAAACAAAATTGATGAAGGAGAAGCCGTTGCCTTGACCTTTAATTAGACATTATGTGGATTGTGATGTTGCTCTTAAAACTGTCAATTTGTTTTGGCAGTATATAGTATTTATAAAAGAGTTTTACCAGATATAATTAGGTCTCTTGATTTGACTTGATTGCTTAATCTGCAAGGTCCAGTGGACAGTAGCAAAGATGATCAATTGATGAAAATTTAGAAATATTTACATTCATAAGCTTCACAGGAGCAAATGATAATTTCGTCCAAGTTCCCAAAAAATTCCTTTTTAAGGTTTTGTTTACATGTGAACAAGTTTCGCTGTTTGATAAATATAGGCATCATTTCCATGTATATAGGTATATAGGTACAGACTTGCAGAATATGATCATTTGCTAAGATAATCAAAAGTAACTAATTCATGGCACTCATGATTAATAACAATAGAAAGAATTGTACCGCTACACCATCTAATACTAGTCCATGTTAATTAATTATAAACTAATCTATTTGTATATATCTAGTTAAGTGTATTTCAGATCACAAGGTGGTCCAAAATTCAATGAAAGCCCTCTTTATAAATACATTTTCATAGGAAGCCAGTATTTTGTACTGGTTTTTAAAGTAAGATATGCCACTTTGGATTTATTTGTTCGTACATCATAATTAATATGCTATTTAATTGTGATTTGTTAGTATCCTTATGATTTATGAAGCATACACTTAATTGTTGTACATTTTATCATTGCGTTTATAACACCGACCATCATCATTTTACCATTTCTTTTTTTCGTCCAAATGTTGCCTCCACTAATCTACCTTGGAAAAAATAATTATGCACATATACTGACACTGGTTTTACATGAACAAATTAGGAATTTTTTGCGCTTCTAGTTCACGCAGAGCTTACATAAAACACCAGTAATTCACAGACCAATATAGAAACAAGCTCGTGCTACGGATTCTTTTTTTCACATGCATGACTATATTTGTCTATTAACAATTTGCATTGCCTTTCCCTTTTTTGAAAATTAAAAATATGAACACAATAACCAAATTTAATTTAACCTACAATTATATATTTTCTCAATAATATCACGTCAAGCTCACAATCCCAACAAGGCCACTCAATTATACAAATAGGAGGAAGAGTTCTACCTCGGCTCCATAATTCTCTGAAGAAACAAGCAGTTATCATTTGGTATAGTCTTTTGATTTTGCGCAAATCATCTCCTTCAAGTTACGTGAACCATGAGGGTATGTATTTTCAACGCGCAATTTAATTTTGTATTCAAGAATAAATGACCTAGCCTTTGCTTTTCAAAAAAAATTATTCCGTGCTGATTATTTTACGGGCTGAAACGAATTGAAGTTGCTTAGTTATGTATTTTCTTCTTATTGAATATTTTTCTTCTCACTGCAGAAAAAGATTTTGTATAGATTGGACAACATGCATAGCCCAAAGTGTCGCACAAAGGCCTTCAAGATCATAGCTGGCTTTCCAGGTAACCACCAGAATGCAATTGATAATTCATATTTCATAGTAGCTTGTACCGTCTCTTAAATTTAATATTGGTTTGTCTTGCAGACCCATACTATATTGTTTAGTTGATTTTTAATTTTCTCTATGAAATTACCAAACTACTTATTAAACCGATCTTTAAAAATAAATTGTAATTGTAAAAATATTCATTAATAAATTATAATTTTAGACACAAACTATAGTTTTAAAAAATTCACTCTTTTAATCCATTTTTACACTCAACTTATGTTATTTTTCATAAACCCTATGTTGATATTCTTTATCTAGTCCCCTTGGCTTCTCACAAAAATTAAACCTCCATGGAGTCTTCAAGGAAGAATCAATTGAAGGAGTTAACGGAGACTCTTTTTAGATCGATATACTGGATATTGGATTTTATTTCTATCAGTACCAAAGTTTTTTTAGTCAGACGTCTAGTCATTTTCCTGGCATCAACCGCTTTCAATAGCATTTCCAAGTTAAAAATGCGGCATAATTATCACTTATTCTCAAAATCAAGTAGTGGTACCACTTGACTAAGGGCTCTCACTTTTACCATTATTAGCTGCTGCAGCCGTTTTGCTTTGGCTTTGCTTACTCCACTTGGAATTTTTCCTCCAAAATATATAATTGGGAGGATTATTTGTGTTCTGTGTAATATTTTAGTTTTCAATTTAATAAATCTAATCATTTATTTAAGATTTTAAAATAAATTTAATGGGTTTCATGAGTAAAACCATATTATTATAATAGTTGGGTTCAGTAAGGGTATATTGGACATTTAGGTAGATTTGTTGAGTAAAATTTAAAAATTTCAAAATTTAAGAGTTTGTTTGTTTAGTAAATATGTGTAGTGAATAGTTTAGTGAGTTCAAATAATCCTTCTCTTTCTCTATTCATACTTTTGATGCAATTTTAATTCTTTCTATTGACGGATTGGGCCCTTTTGTGCCATTTGTTTGGATGTTACTTTCAAATATTTTTTTAAATTTAAGTTTCCACTTAATTGTCCAAGTTTATTATAAAAAAAAAAGAATATGATCATTGTCTCGACTTATATATGTTGATAAGGGTAGGGATAGTTCTATATTCAAGGGTTTGGGGGCAATTGACGCCACTCGAAAATTGATTTTAGGGTAATTTTATAAATTATTATTATTTGTATTATGGTATTGCCACTATGAATCAAGTTTGTAGATCCGCCCCTAAATACTGAGTAATTAACGATAGAATTATTGTAACATTAAGTGTACAAAATGAAATAAAGGTTTGCTATCGGTGGCGATGAAAGGGGATGACTTGAGACACATGGAAGTAATAGGAAATATTGATGAGGTTGCTCTTGCAAACATGCTTAGAAGGAAAATTGGGTACGTAGAGACGATGAAGCTTGATATCCTCGATGGTCGAAATGAGCCGGCAATAGAGCCCGAGGTGCCGCAGCAGCCCTTCCCTGCTGAGACCCCTTGCTGCTCCATCATGTGAAGTGTGAACTCTGAGGAGCCAATTAATATTAACAAAATCTAAATAAATTATTATCATTAAAAATCAGAATCAAGTAGTCGCATGCAGTTGATCATATTAGGAATATATCCAATGATTGTTTCTGTTTGAATTTCCATTTGTAATCTTTATATACGTTCAACGAATTTCATGGAATTAATTAAATCTTTTTTTTTCAAATTTTTGTTACATATGATGTGAGTTGTTGAGCTATAGAATGGCTTTCAAATAACGATAATTCAAGTGTTTGTGTATTAACATATGACTTGCCGAGCAGATTATTCCTCTCTGTATATATCCATAAAGAGATGCTTAATTAAGATATAAACCCAACTCACTTGTAATCATCATAAAATTAATTGGAGATTTATAATCGACTTTGCTAGCTAACAGATTCATTCATATTGAAATCAACAATTGATGATGATGACGACGGGGCACGTGGTTCTGTATAAAAAGTCATGATCAGAACTGATAAGTCATTAAACCAAATTGATAACGATCAGCATGCAAAATTTTATTTTCACAAACTTTATCCATAGTCGGTCCATAAAACTACACAAACTGCAACAATTGTACAGTTATAATGGTAAAAGCCAAACACCTTTGAGAAACTTTCTAACAACTCTCAATCACATAGTTTAATTACATCATAAGGATAAATAATTGAATAGATAATTGTATTAGGTCCTAATAGAGGTATAATGTTAATATTGAAAATTAAATGTTGATGCATGCAAAGGCAACTGTAAGCAAGCATCTTTAAGATGAGATCATCAGATTTGGCTTTCATTCTTGACGCACTTCGCTCTCTTGTTCAATTATTCTTTCAATTACACTCAAATTGACAGCACTCGCCATTTCATTTTCAGCCAAAGTTTATGTATGTGTATTCTGCAACTAAACAGAGTTATAATTGTAGTTAAATGAACATGTTTTAAAATGGAGCGGCGATACACTCACCCAATGGGCCTCCAACCAAGAAAAATTTTTGAAAAATAGAAATTGTTTTTGAACGGGTCGATGATCATTTTAGGATTACCCGTCGGGGTAACCATTGTTCCCCTTACAAAATTTGTGTAAAAGATGTACAACTTTTGACTTCTGGGAAGGCTTTTAACTACTTTTAATTTTCAATCACATCTACGAGGAGTTTAACAATCACACTATGAAGATGAATATTTTGGAAATTTAACTTAACCACTTAGTCTTTGATTCACAAACGTGATTTCAAGCTTTGTATTATCGAGTTTGTTTTTGTGTTTGCTTCTCCATTGGCTTTTTTTGCCTTTCACATGTATGATGTTGAAAATATGAGCCCACAATTATTGTTGTTTCCTTTGTGATCAACACGTCTAAACTGCGTGCCATGGCGGAAACTTATATGGCTGCAAAATAGTTTAATTAGGTCATTTCTATATATAACTAATTTTGTTATTAGCAGAGCATTTTCCAAATTTGTAAAAATGGTTTAGTTTTTCCTATTTTTGATGTTTTGCTAAATACATAAAACTAATTTTGAGGGTTGGGCTTCTCAAAAGAGTTGTATGATAGTGTGCCCTTTTAATGTTCTTACTAGAAAGCCCTTCTTCTTTCTCCTTTCTCCCTAAACTTCTTTATTATTATATATTTATGATGAGGCAGTTCAATTAATTCACTCTTATTGAGTGGTTTTCAAAAAATTTTACTGAGTTTTACCAATTTTCTTAGCTTAAAAAATTAATTAATTAGTAAATTATTTTTCTTGAAGACCAAGCATTAATTTTGTCGAATGATGGATGGTGATGAAATTATGATGATGTCACCTTAAAGATATCATACAAGCCTTTGCTTGCATCATCCTAAACATATTTTACCTTTTTATGATCGTCTATGGATTATAAATAAACGTGTAGCATTAAATAAGATTATTAATTTGTCAACAATTGTAGGCTACGAAATTAATTAGCATCTCTTGTCCAAGAGTTTGCCTTCTCCATCCTATCGGTTCATATATAGTTATTTATTATGGTAATTATATTAAGAGAATGACTACAGTGTAATATTGTCTTTGTGAGTCCGATATATGATACTCTCATTTCTTGCTTATTGTTAAAAATCTCTAATTTTGAACGTTTTCATTGTTGACTCTCCATCCCTAATTTTACATTCTTATCATTCTCAAATACTACTTTAAACTCGATATCCTAGCAACTGAAGATTTAGGGGTCTAATGAAAATTAAAAAAGAGTGTAGGGCATATTGTTCCAAACGGTATTGTTCCAAACGGTATTGTATTACATATATACTCATAATTAAATGAACTCTTTTGAAAATTTGAGTGTTTAACGAACACTTTTGAAGACTAAAGAAAAACTAAAAGAATGCTTTGTAAAAAAAAATCACATATTTCGGCCAGCATTTTATCCTTTACGAACCGACGCGGTGCGAGTAAAAATTAATTTAGGTTATAGTACGAGTTTAGAGGTGCCTCCCATAATTGGGGTCCACTCAGGACCACCTCGTGGTTCAGACAAAAAAAAAACACATTTTGAATGTAACAAATATTTTGAGAACCAATTGGAAATTAATGCCTAAGCCTTGGGACTACAGTTCTAGCTGGGATATGTTATCAACTGAAAGTACTTGATTAATTTCTTCAATAAATATAAGATGATCAGCCATCTTATAATACGGAGATTAGAATTACAGCGTCGTTATCATAATAGATTTAATAAACAATTGGTAGCTTTTGTCAAATAATTAATGCAATGAAAATTTGATGATCTCATCTTGAAGAAGTCGTATCGATCTTTGCATGCATCAATTGTCATTTTCTTCTTTTAGTTCAATAATGGGTAGTTGTTTAGGCGACCTATTATACGGACCTGCCTATGGTACAGATTCTGTACCTAACATCTCCCGTCATCCCACCGTCCCATTTTCTATTGTTTAATTTCTCACTCCACATCCAACCACATCCAACGGCTGATGCTGCAGTCTGTAGCTTACAGATTCTGTAAGCTAGTCGAGTCCCCTATTATACATGTTAGTCAGATTTTCAAATCTTGCCCAGAATCAGTCAGTTTCCGTGATGACGATGATGAAAATAATTGAAGTCACGATGAAGTCACGATGAAATATATTAATTAATTTGCCATAATTTGAAGCATTGAACACTAGTTGGGTCTTTGAAATGTTCAGAGATTTAATTTGGTATTGTTTGTTAATTTCCCAATTTAAAAACATTTAAATTCTTTTCGGTTAACAAAGTGTGGCTGCACAATAATTTATTTAATCTTGAAAACCAGCTCAACCGATAGGCACATCTACTGAATTTAAAATTTATTCCGCAATCACTGATCACATAAAATTTCATTCTCCGGATCTCTTAGAAGAAGAATAGCGGCTAATTAGTTTATTAATTAAGTAACATATGAGTTACGTAGGTTATAATGGAATTAATCTTGTACATACTTTACATGGTTACGTAAGTTTAAAATTTAATTAAGTCTATTGCAATGTTTTGTCCTTTTTCGTAACCTTAATAAAGGTAAGGCAATAAATATAATAAGTGGGGTTTGATAAGAGTTCTAAAAGGGTGTGAGGAGCTCGACTCAAAAGTAAGACTATGCGGAAGAGAATCTACAAATAAGGAAATATGAGGGACTTAATTGAAATTTTACCAACCTCTTTGCATATATTATGTTTGGCACCCTAAACTATATGTGTTTCATGTTATAGCCCCCATTTGTTCATCATTCTTCATTATAGTCCTCATTTATTGCCAGCTGAGTTTTATTATTTTATGCTACAGCCTAGTTAAGTTTAGGATTTCTTTGTTATGGCCCTCATCAAATCTTGATTCCTCTTGTCATAATTATTATAAATTATGGGACGAAGTTCTAGTTTCATTATTGTGTTAACCATTTATATATACATGGGTTCCTCGTACTTTAATAAATGAGATGGTGTGTTAGCATTCCCGCGCTTAAATAAAGTATAAGAGTTCTCATGACTCAAATATAGGCATATATAAAATATTAAAACTTATTTCAAAATTAATTGATGTTAAAACACGCATGAGATGACCTAATTTTATTTGAAAGTGTTAGTAACTTAAAAGCTTTTTCAATTTACGTGTTTGTATTACACAAGGCTAGTGATAAAGTATCGTGTGGAATCCCGATTCATGAGTTGAAACTGTCTTTCGAGGTTGGTGTTCATGAGTTGAAATAGCAATAGCAAAGAACAAAGAACAAAGAACAAAGAAAGAAGCAAAGAAGCGTCGCCGTCAACTCGTACATACTCGTTGAGTCAAGTCAAGCATATATTATTACTCAACTGCCTGCCTCATCACCGTCCAAAGAAAATAAACCATCATACTATCTAACATCACTTGGACGACTCTACACTAGCAAATTAAAGTTATTTCGTTTCAAGTGACGGCTAAATAAAAGTTTCAATTTTAAATTAATTTGTATGTGAACCAAAATTTTAGCAACTATTTGCTTTATATTCTCTCAAATTAGATGAAGAAATTAATAATCGTTGTTTTGTTGGGTGAGATTGTGGTAAAGAATCTTGAAGCAGGTACTACTAGAAGTTTGAGGTTTAAATTCTGCTCATTGCAGCTAGTGTTTGAGAGAGCGTACATATTTTGTTTACATGTATGTAATATTTAAGAAAATAAATTAAAGAAATTAAACAATGAACAATAAGCATGACTCGGTCAAGTTGAATTGCTGAGTCCATGGCCGAAGTGGTCTTCGTTCTTGTTTTAAGCTGCTTATGTAACAATCATCAATTCAATGTTCAATTTTAGACTAGAGAACAAATCTTAATTGAGTAGGAATCTAAATGGTAAATCAGAACCTTGTCTATGATCATTGTCAACGGTTTAGATCAAAATTCATTTAAATTAACAACAAGATTGCTCGCATAAACATAATGCCAAACTCAATAATTTTTTAACCCCTTAGTCAATGTTTGGCAGGCAAGATTCGATTGCATTAACTAATAGAATTAGATTAGATTAGATTAATTTGGAATATACATAGTACTCTCTTAGTTTTGTACAAGATAGGCCGGGATTGGACTGTGTTAAATTAAATTAGAATGAAGTTGTTCACATATATTTATTGAGAACAATTAAAATTCATTTTAAAATACAATTAATTAAAAATATATACAATAAATTAGTAATCGGTGTTATAATTATAATAAAAAAATTTAAGTTTTTAAATTATACATTTTTATATATGTCAGATATACTATTGCCTTTAAGATAAATGATTGAAGCTATTTAACTATTAAATTACTGTAGATGATTTTTTTTGTCCTTAATAGTAATTTAATGAATTGTTATTTTATAATATTTTTTATGATTTAATTATAGTATGAGATCATTTGAACCCACCAAATTACTTTCTACAAACAATTGGCAAAAAACCCGTAACCTAAATTAAAATTAGACAATGTACACTTCATAATAACAAAAATAACCCCAATTTAATTTATTTTTTGAAAAATAAATTATTCACCTCTGTTTTTTTAATCAAATTTGATCTTTTATGGACTAGATAAGCTTACAAAGTGCAGACAATAAAAATGAACAAAAAAGTACTTTAAGCTTCTAAAAATTCAACTCTTAATTTGATAGCAATAAACATTGATTTATCTCTTTATCATTCATTTTTTTACTTGTACTGGAAAAAGAATTCTCTGCAATTTTGTTATCAATTGCAAACTTACAACTCTCAAATGGGGATTGGTGCTAAATATTAAGTAAGGATGCTCATATCTTGTTTTTGTGCTTTTTCTTTTGGTGCTATTTGCCTTTCGTTTACGGTTAATTGATCATTATGCAATTCTTTATATATATATACTAGTGTTTATGCAATTTTTAAAAATTCCTCTGCTAAAGGATTCCATAAAAGCCCAATTCATGCCTCGTGAAATAAATGCTAAAACTTGCTTAAATTAAAGGTCTCCAACAACATATGCGGATGGTAATTCAATTTGGTTCCTTTGTTCCATTAATTTTTACACTATTTTTCTTTTTTTTTCTTTTTGAATGAATACTATTTGTTTACAACAAAATTATGTTTAGCTTAAAATATATTTTGAATTTAAATTAGGATGAGATCAAAGAAAACTATAATTAATTAAGTATATATTTTGTCCTTAATAGTAAATTATTTCATAGGCATTTTAATAATTGAAATTTTTAATCAAAAAATAGGTGCAAAAAGTATTTTAAGTCAAATAGCCTAATTTCAATTAAAAGGAGCTATTACGTGCATTTTTATTATTTAGATATCTAAAATGCTTAATTTATTTTTTGTAAGGGTAAAATTTTGTTAATGGTCAACTCAACAGTATAAGTATTAAAAATTGAAATGAATAGGACTTGAGTGTCAAAATTTAGAAATACTATTTAGTTTCTTTTTTTATTTTTAATAAAACATAGACTATAGTGCAATTAAACGGAAAAAAAAAAAAGACAAAGCAAGGGGTTACTTACCCTATTGGTAACGTAATTTTGCTCAATTTGATAATTAAAAAGAAAGTGAAAAAGAACTATGCAATCCATTAATTTGATAAGAGGAAAGAAAGTAAAAAGAGTTGTACAATATATTTTAGTACTAAGCTCTCAAACTTTGTTTGGATCATATAAACTTTATTCAAAGTGTAGTTTTTTTATTATTGTAAATAAATCTCATTTCTTAGATCTCACAGTCCAAAAATAATGTTAAATGGAGAATATTGGACTGATTGTGGAGGAAAAGTGAAGAAGAATGGGAAAATAAAATTATCGCTATACTTATAACTAAATTGTAAATAAGAAAGAATGTAAGGGATTCAATCAAAAAAAGACAAAAGAGGGGTACGCTGTCACAGGGGTTCGTAAATTTGTCCAATTCTAATATGAAAGTGCTCAATTAATTTTCATAATATATTAGATGATTTAGAGCCCGTTTGGAAATATTGTAGCTTTTAAAATAATTATTGTTAATTGTGTTGTAGAAATAATCAGTTATAAAGAGAATCAGTTAAGTGTTTAATAAATTTTATTTTTAGAAGTATTGTGAGTTTTGAAAGTAATTATGGACATTTGATAAATTTTACTGTTAAACTGTTAAGAGAAAATAATGACTAAAATATACATAATAAGATAAAATTGCCACTTCCCCCCTACAATAATCAACATATACTATTTACCACTCTTCTATTTTTATAATGGCCAAACCCCCCAATAGCATAAGTTTATAATATTACTTTTATTTTCAACTACTCTTTTATTTACATTTATTATAAATAAAATAAATTATATGAGAAGAAACTAAATAAAAAAATTAAGTATTAAAAATAAAAAATAAATGTTTTAATATGAGCAAAAAAATTAATAAACATTTTGTAATATTTTTTTGTAATTATTTATTTTGTGAACATTTGCTTATAATAAGTATTTTGTAATATTTTAAAATTAAATGTAAAAAGATAGGCAAAATATTGTATTATTTATCTTATAATAAATTTTTATTTGTCATTCAAGTTTTCTTATAATAAATTTTTTTATTATTTTATAATAATTTTATTTTATGTTTATTATAAGAAAATTTTCACAAAATAAATAAGTACAAGAAAAAATTTTATCATTAATTTTTTTGCTCATATCAAACTATATATTTCTTGTTTTTAATGCTTAATTTTTTATTTAGTTTCTATTCATGTGATTTATTTAATTTATAATAAATGTAAATAATAAATAGTTGAAAATAAAGGTAATATTGTAAACTTATGCTATCAGGGGGATTTTTGGCCATCATAAAAACAGAAGGGGAAAATTGTATATGTTGATTATTGTAGGGGGAAAGTGGCAATCTCCCTAAAATTTACTTATACATATAAAAACATGTACATATAATATTTTTAATTGTGTATTATAATATTTTTTACTAAAAATAAATTTTATAATATATTGATTTTACTTTTTTGTGTTTTAATCTTAAAAAAATTGATAATTAAATTAATAATATAGTGAAAAAAATTTAATGATAATTCGAACAACAAATTGATATTAATAAATTTATATTGATGAATTATAATAAAAATTTATTAAAATATTTATTTTATTTCCAATTTGAACAAGAATAATTTTGGATTTAGTTAATAATTTTAAGGATATTTATGAAATTGTATTAAAGAATAAAATTGATTTTCAAAATCAAAATTTAAAAATTACTCTTTCTTACTTTTCAAAATCAACTTAGGAGGAGTTGATTTTAATAAAAGTAATTTTTACTTTTTTTTATCAAATATTAAAATTAACTTTTAAATTTTTAAACTCACCTCCTAAAAGCGTCAATGATTTAGTAAATAATTGGTTGCTTTTGTCAAATTATTGATGTGATGAAAATTTGATGATCTCATCTTGTAAGAAGTCATATCAATCTTTGCATGCATCAACAGCCAGCCTGCTATATATTTTTCAATTTTCAAATTTCGCCTAGAATTAGTCGCTTTCCGTAATGATGACGATGGAAATAGGTGAAGTCATGACGAACATTAAAATTGATCGTCAAAATTCGATGCCACGATCATAATTAATTTGCCCTAATTTGAAGCATTGAACAGTAGTTAGGTTTATTAGTCAAGTGATTTAAGAGTTACGTAGGTCACTGGAATTAGTCTTCTGCGTACTTTTCATGGCTGCATAAGTCTAAAATTCAATTAAATCAATTATAATGTTTTGTCCTCTTCTATGGTTTTAATAAAGGTGCGGCTATAAGCGGGATTTGATAAGTGTTTTATAAAGGTGTGAGGAACTCAAGTCTCAATAGTAAGGCCATGTGATGATGTAAAGTGAACTACAAACCCCCAAGTTTCGAAAAGAATAGGGAAACAGAAGGGACTGATTTGAATTTTTTCTAAATTTTGTGCATATATTCGTTTTGCCCCCCTAAAATTTATATTTATCCGTTATGAGTCAATTATGTTTCATATTCGTCATTATGGTACTCATTTTTGGCCACCTGAGTTTTATTATTTCATGTTATAGCCTGGTCAGATTTAGGATTTCTTTGTTAAGACCCTTATCAAACCAAAATCTTAATTCTTCCACTTGTCATAATTATTATAAATTTTAGGAGGAAATTTACATTTTTATTATTACGTCCCCCATAAATTTATGAGTGCCCCTACTTCAATAGATGAAGAACGTCGTATGATATAATAGTATTCTACACTTAAATAAAGTGTGAGAACCCTCGTAAGAAAATAAATTTATATATGTGTGTGTATATATTTTCATAATAATAATAATTATTATTATTATTTTAAAATTAGTCAATTATGATGTAATAACATGCACGAGACGACCTAATATTATTTGAAACTGTTGGTAACCAAAAAAAACTTTTTCAATTTACCTATTTAAATTACATAAGGTTATTGTAACGTATCGCGTGGAATCCTGATTCATGAGTTGAAATTGTCTGTGTGTGTATCACGTTCTAGATCAAAGAAAAAAAAAACGAGGAACAAAGACTGAATCAAAGAAGCGTCACCGTCAACTCGTACATACTCGTTGAGTCAAGTCAAGCATATAATATTACAGAACTGCCTACCTTTATCAACGCCCAAAGAAAATCAACCATCACACGATCCATCTGGACCTACCGTTGACTCGGTTGACTCGCTTATCTATAGATATAGCAAATTCAAATTATTTCATTTCAAGTGACGACTAAATACAAGTTTCATTTTTAAATTAATCTGAATGTGAAACAAATTTTAGTAACTATTTGCTTTATTTACTTTCAAATTAGATGAAGAAATTAATAGTCGCTGTTTTGTTGGGTGAGCTTGTGGTAAAAAAAATCTTTAAGTACGTACTACCAGAAGATTGAAGTTTAATTATGCTCCCTGCAGCTAGTGTTTGAGAGAGCTACATATTTGGTTCACATGTATGTAATATTTAAGAAAATCAATTAAAAGAAATTAAACAATGAAGAAGTTAATAATACATATAATACTCAATGAACAATATGCATGACTCGGTCCAGTTGACTTGCTGAGTCCATGGCCTTAGCGGTCCTCGTTCTTGTCGTAAGCTACTTATGCGACCATCATCAATTCAATGTTCAATTTTAGACTAGAGAACAAATCTAAACGAGTAATTGAGTAAGAATCCAAATGGTAAATTAGAACCTTGTCTATGATTATTATCAATGGTTCAGATCAAAATTCCTTTAAATTAACAACGAGATTGCCCGCATAAACTGTTTGGAGGATGTACTTCGACGAGACCAGCCATGATGAGCAGATACCTATTAGCAGGCTTCCCGACGAACAGGTATATCTTGCAGAAGTCAAGTAGCAGGAGAACAAGAGTATGAATATTCTACTTGTCTACGAATACGCCATCGGCGAGTCCGGTCTCTTGCTAATGGTAGAGCCTCCTGCTAATGGTTGAGGCGAGGAGACTCGATCAACGGCAGTTGGCGAGACGTGCACTTCAACCCAAGAATCAAGGCACGAAGACCACGCGACCACCCACGATTACGGAAACGGAGCATCCACTTCCGAGAGATGGGAAGGTAATGGGCGTAGGTTGACAGAAGGTCTGAACTCAAGAGAGACCTATAAAAAGGTGGCCAACGAAGGTAAAAGGGTTAGAATTTTTGACATTGAAACTAAGATAAAGAGAGCACTGGATAATCGATACAAAAAATAAGCCATAAGATTAGTGGCTAACGTTCCCAGGAATAGCAAACCTTCATTTCTGACTTGAGCGTTGGAGGATTTACGCCGAAAAAACAACTGACGTACTCTGACTTGTTTTTGTGTACGCATTAATTTTTGGAAAAGAAGTCATACAAGGAGAAATCTTAATCGTGGTCGAGTTGATTGAGCAGAGATCCTGGTCGTGGTCGAGAGGGCAACCATAATCTCGCATCAATATAAACATAATGTCAAACTTAATAATTTTTTAACCCCTTAGTTTATGGTTCGTACTCAGAATTAGATTTTATTGACTAATAGAATTAGATTGGATTAGTCTAAATTATACATAGTACTCTCTTAGTTCTGTACAAGAGAGGATTGGACTCTGTTAAATTAAATTTGAATAGAGTTATTGTTGAGTGTTAGAAAAGTTATATTTATAAAGGAGAAAATTGTCATTTTACACTTCAAGTTCCACTAACATTCATACTTTTATGTATTTAAATTTTTTATCATTTAATTATGTGTATTGTATTATAATTAAGTAATTTATGTATTTTAGGAGCATCATAGTCATTTCACAATGAATGAGAGATCAGACGGCAAAACAGGCATCGCTTTTGAACTCAGGATGGTCGAAAACCTTATAATGAACATAAAAGGAAAAATGGCACTATTCATATGTACGGTACTATCTACGTTACTGTTCACGACACTGTTCACATTGACGGATTGATGACGTGACATTGACCGATGATGTAGCATTGATTGATGAGTTGTCACGATCATATTGGACTAAAATTCTTATGTATTGTTGATGGTGACGTGGCAGCATATCAGTAGACTAAAATCTCGCGTACGATACATGCATTACACAGGATTATGTTTAACCAAACCGCGTCACTGTTCAAGCCAGGTCAAACCGTGTTATTGTTCAAACTGCGTGGTCAAACCGCATACTGCTAATTGATGACGTGGCGCAATCCTAAGCGTTCAAATTGTTTTTAATCCGATGGCCATAATTTACTCAATGTATCTATGAAAAGGGGGCCTCCTCCGCTAATATGATATCTCTGAATCCATTTTTGAGCTCCCTTTTCTGTAATTATTTCTCCATCTTGTATTTTCTATGTATTTTAATAAATTTTCATTTTGCCCCTAGTTCAATTATGAGTAGCTAATTTTCTTTCAAGTTTGGGTTGAAGATGAAGTCTCAACATGTGTCATGGGCTTTATTTGGCAAATTTGTTTTCTCTTCCACTCTAGTTTTTACAGATGTTTTGACTTCTCGTCGACAAATAATAATAATCTTGTCTGGATACCGCCTTGGTTTCACCGGCTCTCTAGTACAAAGTTATTATTATTTGGCACTATAAGCCCTTAGTACCATATTGATTAGAGTGTGGTTCATGAGGTGTGGATTCCCCCCTCATGATTTAATTGGCATTAATAAGGAATATTTAGCCCATTGTGCATGATGATATGGATCCAGATACCAAAGTATATCAATTTAATAAATTTCTCATCAATTTATTCTTGCCATTTTAATTCGAATTTTAAGATAATCCAAATTACTTTCACCACAAATCCAACCACCCCCATTTAGAAAATTAATTCTACACACAATTAAAATCCACCTCCTCGTGGGATCGACACTTGTCACCATTGATCTATTCTACAATAAATTCGTGCACTTGCGAATTCAATAAAATTTACACAACAATTATTCGTAGATATTTAATGAGGAAAATTAAAATTAATTTTAAAATACAACTAACTAAATATATATATATATAATAAATTAGTAATTGGTAGTTAAAATTATAACAAACAAATTTAAATTATTTAAATTTTACATTTTTATATATATGAGATATATTATTGCCTATAAGATAAATGATTAAAGCTACTTAAATATTAAATTAACTATACGTCAATTATTTTAAAAATATGTTATAACATAACCAACCAATGAATAGCATGCTTCTTGATAATAATTTTGTTAATATATATACATATATACACTATTGACTGAGTATTTTAAAATAAAAAATCAATAAAAATAAAAAATAAAATAAGATGTCATAAATTCACATATAAGTATATAAGTACTTAAGAATAAATTAATTGACTAATAGCAAATAAATAAATATTTTGAATTATTAAATAAAGGAGAAGATTTTGATAAATGAATGAAATATATCTTCTTAGTCTAATCAAGATTTTAGAATTAAATTTGAATCTAATCCATTTAGTCCATTTCCAATTATGCATGCCAAATAAATATTTTGTCCCAAAATTTAATGTAGCTTCGCTACATTGCCATGGACAGAGAAGACTCATCCGAAGATTTCACATTATATGGAGTTATGGACCCCATGATGCCACTGCGAATGTGTACAAACTCAGCCGCCAATACGCGGAAAGCTACACGAAATTTTCTTCAGCTGACTCTGAACCACAAAAAGGATCTATAAATATTAAATACCAACCAACGCGGCTTAACATACCCAGCAAAGAGTTAACAAAAGCCAAAGCAACAAAGTTAACCATTTTCTCTCAAAGAGCAAGCTTTCTGTTTGCATCATCATCTCCATCAAAACAATTAAAACCCATGACGGTATGAAATTTGGAATTAGTTTTTTACATGCACTTACGGCCTCATGAGTTTCTTGAATGGGAAACTAATTTTTTTTTCTTCTTTTTCTTGGTTTTGTTCATCTGATATTACAGCAAAAGGTTGTGATCAAATTGACATTGGAAGGCCACAAGTCCCGCTCTAAGGCTCTGAAGATCGCCGTCGGCGTTTCAGGTAACAACCACTTTATTGATAACAATTTTATATTAACCAGAAGCATAGCAGTCGCAAACATACAGTGTATCTGGGTACTAAATATATAATTGTTTATTACAGGAGTGGAATCGGCGGCGTTGAAAGGAGACGACAAGAGCCAGATAGAGGTGACTGGAGATGGGATGGACCCTGTTTTGCTGACTAGTTTGCTGAGAAAGAAGGTCGGATATGCAGAGCTGGTGAGCGTTGGTCCCGCCGGTGAGAAGAAAGATGAAAACAAACCACCTAAGGATCCTGAGGTCAAACCACAACCACCTCAGTACTGGCATCCCCATTACGGCGGGTGGGTGCCTCACTATGATTACCATGTGGTTTCTGCTGATCGATACACTGACCCCTGCTCCATCATGTGAGAAGAGAAACAGAGATATGACACAGAGGATTTGAGAAATTAAAATTTGCACTGCACATGGGGTAGTTATAGTGTGACCTTGGGGTTGGAGATGACAGATGAACAAAAAGAAAGGGAATTGAAATTCTGATTAAGCAAGTTGATTAATTGGTTGCGTTTCAAGGGGAGAAGCATGCAGTTTAATACTGTAGTGATATTGTAATTTGTTGTGTGAATATATAAATAATTGATTTACTTTTTTTAAAAAAAAACTTTTTTTTAATTACTGTGGGAGAAAGTAGAGATCAGCAAGGTGATATGAAAATTTGTCAAAATTTTCTAGCTTATTGAAATATAGTGGATTATCTAAATCCTGTAAAAATATCTTTACTCTCTTGGTTTTAATTTTAGGTCTCTTTGAAAGAAGATTACTCCCAAGGACATTCGATCAATTAGTTATCAATCAATTTTATTTACTTGGCTGTTTAAATTTGATTAGATATAAAAAATTATGCTTATCCACTTTCCTATTCCCCTACCTTTTTTTGAAAGAAAATCTCTTAAAAAAAAAAACGTGTGCTCCATCTACAATAATAATAATGGAGGATTTTTTTAATTAAAAACCCCCATGGGGTGTGCGGGCTAAGCATGACTCCTTTACTTGTAAATTAAAAATAAAAAAATATTCGGGGTATATAAACCAAACTCTCTAACTCAAGAAAGAAATAGCCAACAAGAAAAAATTAGTAAAAGTAAATACAAGAAACAAAGAATAAGTAGGAGAACACTGTAAAGCCTAATGAAAGAAACCGTATGAAAGTGAGATAGCGCGCAGAGTACTGCTTACGATACTTGCTTCCATTCACTAATTTGAAGTACTTCTTTGGACCAGAGGCACGCGGGCCAGCAACACTAAAGTCGGGGCTAAGACCATGTCCTCCATTTCCCTCAGGCAAAATTGAGAGTTTGTCCCGAAACCGAACCAAATCAATGTCCACCCTCGTTTGTTAGCTACTCCACCTTTGAATCCTACAAAGATAGTTTTTTTAGTACGAGGATCCTGTTTACCATCTTTGACATGATAATAAGCTGGACACCCAAATATACGAAGGGAATCATAGTCTTGTGCATGTTTTCCAAACCACATTTTCATAGGACTTTTACCTCCAATTGCAATACAAGGCATTTTTATATTACAATAATAAACTAATATATATCTTTCTAATAAGTGGGTATCTCAAATATTAGCCAACGAGAGGATAAAATAGAGGGTGATGTCAGGATCTCATCCTCCAAATTTGGGAGAAATCGACGTCAAATTTTCTGTCTGATCGTCCAATTAAAGATTGAAAATCCTTGCCCCCAAAACCAAAAATATTCACGGTCTTTTTCTCCATCTCTCGTCTTTTTTCTCTTTTTTTCCCCTTGATGTCAGCCGCAAATTATTCTTCTTTATATAGTGTTTTCAAAACCTAATTTTAATAGAAAATTTCATCTATTCCCTTTAAATTTTTTTAATTATTTAACTATCTAAACTTATAAAGCTCTGGGCTTAGACCACCCAAATAAGGTGGACGCCACAATATGTAGTTGAATTGTCAATATATACATTTATGAAATGAGAAGTTTCTTGGTATTTTAATGTTGGTTTAATTATGTTTATAGTCTACCTGACACGGCAATTAACTTCCAATAGTCTTGGCTTTGAGTCTCAGTAAGTGCTTTTTTTTTAATTTCTTTTCCTGTGAATGTAATTTGCTTGTGATGGGATTTTCAATGTGATAAGAATTTTATATATTATCAACTCAAAGTTAAAATCGTGGAATTTTATTTTGAAAATAAGAGGCTTAAGATTCGAACCGGGTTCATGTGGATGACAAAGAATTGAGCTGTAACTTGACAAAATAAAAAATAAAAGATGAAAGCTAAAATGATTGTGAGTTAAATTTATGATCATTATAATGGAAATATAATAGTAATAGTTGCCATTACAATGACATGAAAATATAACAAGTAATTGGGTCCAGCTAAGTTGGATAAGCATACGCTCCACCGTGAGGGCCATGGTTTACGCCGTTAGATCCACAGCTATTGTTATTTTGCTTTGGATTCTGCGGTCAAAATTCAGACTTAGCAGCAGCCTAATTTGTAATGGCTTTCTATGGTAATACAAAATACGAAAGAAATTCTTAAGTTATCCTGATTGTTTATTTCATAAACTTAAAATATGTATAAGAAAATGTGTAAAAGCAAATAAAGTCAGTAAGTTTAAGGGGAATCAATTAATTATTTTATTATAATTGTTTTGAAATAACAAAATAAATAAAATCAGATCGATAAAGTACAAAGGATATTATTATATTTTTTAGTTACCAATTATTAAAGTACATTTCATTAAAACATTTATGTCCTTTTTAATTATGCGCAAAATTTATCAAATAATTAACTGTACAGTTATTATTTGTAGTAATTAACCATGATTATTTTAAAAATTATAATATTATTAAACTAGTCCCTAAATCATATTTATAATATATCATTATATCCTATATAACTTAAATGTCTTTGGCACGGCATATGAGCCCCGAATTTTTCTTCCTGGTGTTGGAAACAATTGTCACCAACGTAAACGTTAAAAATGTCCTTGAAATTAACGTCGCCCTTAATTGGTATTTTCTACGATTGACTGACTCCAACATACGGCTTCTTAATTTGAATGTTGACAATTTCAAGTTCGAAAGAGGCAAGATATATATATATATATATACACACATATATATTCATCCACATAGGACGGTGAAGCAAAACGTCAATCACTTGTATTGTCAGTTGATTCTTCTTCAAGTCTTCAACAACCAAAATGCTCATATTTGTTTTCTTGTTAGTTATCATCCCAAAACTGCCATATAAGTAGGACTGAAGGACCAAATTAAACAACATCAAGCATTTCACAAAAATTTACTTTGCAAAGAAAACTTCAACTGTTCAACACAGAGTCAATGGATTCTTTTTCATTAACCCAAATGCTCACATTGCCATCATCATTGCCTGTCATTTTAACTTCTCTTCTCTTTTTCTTGGTACTTGTTAGACATTGGACGGTTTCCAAAGGCCAAGGCAATTTTCCTCCAGGGCCAAAACCGCTGCCTATTATAGGCAACTTGCATCAGCTGGCTCGTCATGAATTGCCGCACCATGCCATTACAGGATTAAGCAGACAGTATGGTCCTGTTATGAAGCTACAGCTTGGTCAGGTTTTTTCTGTAGTCATTTCATCAGCTGAAGCAGCCAAAGAGGTGTTCAAAACTAACGAGCTCAAATTTACGGGAAAGCCTGAGTTATATGTTGCTGGTATTCTATCATATGATCATCAAAGTTTGATTTTCTCTCCTTACAATGATTACTGCAAACAAGTGAGAAAGATAGCTGCCCTGGAGCTCTTGAGCAGTAAGCGCGTGCAATCATTTAGATCGATAAGGGAAGAGGAGATGTGGAATCTTGTTCAATTCATTTCATCATATGAGGGACATGCCATTAATCTCGGTGAAAAGTTTTATTCCATGACAAATGATCTTATTGCTAGGGCAGCATTTGGCAGCAAGCGCAAAGATGGGCAAAATTTTATCACGGTGCTCGAGGAAATTATGAGCCTTGCTGGAGGCTTTGACATCTTTGACGTGTATCCTTCACTCGAATTTCTTAGTTCCATAACAGGGGTCAAGGCCAGAGTATTGAGCATTCACAACAAGATGGATAAGATTCTTGAAGAAATTCTCACAGAACATAGGTTGAAAAGGAATAGAAATCATGTCGAGGCTGATGATGAGGAAGATATTGTTGATACACTTTTGAGTTATGAGGAGGATAACAAGAACAAGTTTCATCTCACGATCAACCAGATTAAAGCTATCATTTTGGTAAGTCCGTTACACTAATGCCATAATTACATATACATATCTTGACAGAAAAATACGTACTTATCCATGTAATATATAATCATAAAAAATTTCTCAAAGTGCGGATGTACAAGCAACATCATTATATGGAAAAATACTGGTTGAGATTTTAACAAAATTCAGACATATGCAACAGAGAATAACTCTAGAGAATAACAAATCTGTAAATTACAGGACATTTTTGCTGCGGGAAGTGAGACTTCAGCAACATCAATTGAATGGGCAATGTCAGAACTGATAAAGAACCCTGGAGTAATGAAGAAGGCACAAGAAGAGGTAAGAAAGGCATGCAAAGGAAAGAGTAAAATTGAAGAGCCGGACGTCCAAAACCTGGATTACTTGAAAGCAGTTGTCAAAGAAACTTTCAGGTTGCACCCTCCGGCTCCGTTATCCTTTAGAGAATCAATTGAAAGCGGTGAGATTAATGGGTATACGGTGCCGGCTGGTGCCAAGATCTTCATAAACATTTATGCGATTGGGAGAGATCCGGCAATCTGGGAGGATCCTGAAAGCTTTAAACCGGAGCGTTTTGAAGGTTCTTCAGTTGACTTTAAAGGAAACCACTTTGAATTGCTTCCATTTGGTTCCGGAAGGAGGATTTGTCCGGGCATTGGATTTGCCACTGCAAGTATTGAACTTGCACTCGCTCAGTTGTTATACCATTTTGATTGGAAACTTCCAAATGGCACCAAACTAGAAGACCTCGACATGACTGAGAAATTTGTTCTGGCAGCTAGAAAGAAGACTAATCTAAATGTGATCGCCACCACTATTATTCCTTTCCAGAACTGATCAGACACTTAATTAGGTGTCGTATACAATAAATATATAGCATGCTTCATTTCAATTGAGGCTAATACAGAATGAGGAAATTCCTCAGGATTGCTGTGCCGCAGCCTGTGTTTCATGTATTCATATTGTTCCGTGTTTTAATTAAACTAGAAATCTCCTGGTGAGATACGTTGCCTATTTTAGGTACCATGACATGACTTCGTAAATGAAATATTGGAAACCGTAATTGAATGTCTTGTTGAGAAGTGAGAAACATAATTACTGTGGATATTCATTGACTTCTACTATAAAAAGAGGGTTTAGGTCCCTATTTGCACTAATAAAATCATTCTATTGATTATTATTGTGTCTCTTATCATTGTGCTGCTTTTCTATTGTCTTGGCCGGCCAAGCAATCTCGTTTTGGTGGGTTCCTTTTGTTTACCGGCCAAATAATTTTTGTAAGCTTCTAAATAATACTTTCGAATGCTTCAATACATAATCAGCCTATCTTAACCTTCAAGCTCGATTAGGACATTTTCAAACTTCAAAAATAGAGAAAAGATGCTTCATTTTATCCGGATAAAGAATATTAAATTGGTCGATTTCGTAATTAAAAAGAATCTTAATTATCACTTATATATAGCTATTTAAAATTTGTTTTTGGCTTTTTTTCCCCTTTTTTTTGTCATTTAGCCGACTCAATCTTCTTCCCATTTATTTCAGCATGATTTGAACTCGAAACTATTATTTTCAGCACAAAAAAATTTAGAATATATTTTATTTTCTTAATTTAACTAGTTTAAGTACCCATCTATCATTATTTTTTTGTAGCTACGTACTGTTTGCTTCCCACTCGAATGGACAAACAGAAAAAGTTATTCTTCTGTAAATCAACCTTAGAATCGCTATAGATTAGAATCATGATTTTTATTTAACATTCCTGGATTAGAGTTCATATTTTAGTAAATAGTTAAAAGGAATAATCAGCTTTGCAAATAAAACTAAGTTAAAGCTAAAACAAAACGGAACCTGAACTGAATTAGAAAGCTGAGAAGCCTCAATTACTTGGCCGGCCGGGTTCATTGATTTAAAAGAAATAAGGAAAAGGCTGTATTTTTTTTTTTAATGTTGTCGATTGATGTGTTTTAAATTAATAAATTTTCAACAATAAACAGAGAGTTTGTAACACTCAAACGAAGGGGTGGAAAAGGAACAAACTGGATCATTTTTATTTAAAGTTCATAAACTAAGACTTCATATCATTGTCTTTATTCGGAATGACACTGGCAATTGAAGTGTAGCCTTTTATTAAGCATCCTTTAACTGTTATATAATTAGGACCAAATGAGTATCAATCATCCTCAAGACTTGGAACAAAATCAAGGTGAATTTCACCCAAAAAAAAAAAGGGTCCGATCCCATGTGATAAAGAGGGTAGATGCAGACACTAGAATGAAAGATTTTATTTCTGCGTAACTAGACCTTTACAGCATGTCCCGTTTTCCAGGTCCTATTTTCCTCTCATAATTACATTACACTGCTCGGAAATATACAGCTTATAGCAAAAAGATGGCCAAAGGTAAAGTGGAAGCAGACTTGAGATTACGACATTCTCGAGCATAGAAGGGAAGGTACCCGCAGCAGCGCAGCTTGGGATGAAACTGAGAAGACGACAGTTTAGATTATGGTTCCACTGGGAATCAAGGCATCCTTGATTATTGTGACAATCCCACTCTTGATGAAGTATCCATCTGTTTCCCTTGCTGCTTCTTGCACACTGTCACTGTTGACAATCTGTATAACAAAATTAAAATATATTTAAGAGATCAATAGACATAGTGACTACTTGCACCAATTTGATAAGATAAACTTGAATTTTTTTTTTTTGGGGGGGGGGGGGGGGGGGAGTGGATTAAGAAGTAGAACTATGACCTTCACATTATCCCCAATTCGAGCATTTTTGTCAATTATTGCTCTCTTGATGTGAGAATTCTTGCCAATACCAATTGGAACACTACCCTTTGCAGCCAAAAACCTCCTGTCCGCATCCGTCTGGAGCAAGAAAGTGAAAGTGAAATCATTACAAGAGCAAAAGAATTGAAGTAAAATTGTCACTTGAGCTAATCGGAATCCCAAATCCTTTTAACATGCAACCCCAATATTTTTCAAATGAATTACACATCTAGAATGGAAACATAATGAAAATATTGTTAAGGTGTGCTACCTACCTCATAATAATCTGCTCCCATAAGTAAAGTATCTTCGATAATTGCACCTTCTGATATGCAAGATCGAAGCCCAACAACAGAATGGTGAATTTTGCAATTCTGGCAACAGATGGGAAAAGTTAATGTAAAAGAGAAGACTGTTCGACGCTGGAAAGACTAGGCGACTAGGATTATGATATAACACAGTGATCACCATCAATGATAGCCATCAACGGCATCTTCAAAGGTTGCTGAACCAAAATTCAGGAATTTACCTTAATCACACAGCCTTCACCAATTACACTATCAGTGACATCAGCATCAAGCATCTTAGAAGGAGGTAGATATCTAGGCTGTGTATAAATTGGAGCAGAACGGTCATAGAAGCTGTAAAACAGAGGCCACAGTTATGATCACCCCAGTAGCATGAAAGTAAATTGAAGAACAGAATAATAACTACCTGAAATCCGGAATTGGCTTTTTGGTGATCCCCAGATTCGCATTGTAGAAAGCCTCAATTGTTCCAATGTCTTCCCAGTAGCCATCATATAAATATGCTTGCACCTATATTGAAATAAAAAGCAATTAGGCACCTGAAAATTGCAGGAACACAGAAGACTGGAAGCAAATTAAAAAGTTGTAAAGTCAGTGAACTATACTGCATCACTTTAATTGAAATTTCAATTTCTCAGATGGAACTACTTGCTATGTTAACAGTGCAAGTAAACGAGATCTCCGAAAAAAAAGAAAACACAAAAAAGAAACTAAAAGGATACTTACTCTCATCCCAATGGAAGTTGCACCAGGGATAACTTCACTTCCAAAATCATTAGCTCCAGGAAATTTATCCCTTAGCAGATTTAACATCACATCTTTGCTGATGACATAAATACCCATACTTGCTATGTAAGGCATCTCTTTAGCTCTCTCATCATCAAGACCTAATATGGTGGTATCAACCTGAAACAGAGCATTGCCACAGTTTATCAAGTCTGAATCTTTAAATGAAAAATAAATGAATATAAAAGAAGTAAAAATTACCTTCATAGCTTTAAGTTGCTCTCCTTTTGGTTTCTCAGAAAATTCAATAATGCGTCCCTCTTCATCGATCTTCATCAGACCAAAAGCAGTAGCCCGTTTTTCATCCATTGGCAGCGCAGCTACTGTGATATCTGCATCAGTTTCTCTGTGTGCCTGAATAAATCTCTCGTAGTCCATTCGGTACAAATGATCACCAGCAAGAACAAGAAATTCCAGAACATTGTGCTCCTCAAAGAGCCACAAATACTGCCTCACAGCATCAGCTGTACCCTGCAAATCATTAAACCTAAGTTTGATAAGAATCGCATGGCCAAGAACAAGAGATTACCAATCTTTAATAACACACAACTCATTTAATTTGTCCAAATCAAATTAATAACACACAAGCATTAACAGTATCTAAATAACTTCTGAAACACTAAAATGCTGTTCAGCATCACCTGAAACCAATTGGGATTCTCTGGACTCTGCTGTGCTGCAAGAACTTCAACAAATCCTTCATTCTTGTAACCACCCATGTTGCTAGCATACGCCCTCGACAGGTGACGATTGAGGGATGCAGAATTGAACTGAGTGAGAACATAGATCTTTGAAATGTTACTATTCAAACAATTGCTCACAGGAATATCAATCAGCCTGTAATTAGCTCCCAATGGAACAGCAGGCTTTGCCCTCTTCTTCGTAAGTGGATACAAGCGAGTCCCTGCTCCACCTCCAAGTATAATCCCCAAAACACTCTGCAAACGGTCACAGAAAACACAAACTCAGTCACAATTCTTCCTCTTTCAATCGTGAGTTCATGCGCTAGTTATTACACTTAAACTCTACGTAAAATCTTTTAAACAAATTATTTTCTTTTTTAATTCCCTATTTTGACATGAACCAGACACAAGTAATAATTCAACAATTAAACAAAAATTATTCGATCACAATCCATCTTCTTTCAAGCTCAAGCACTCGAAAAAGAATGCTAGGATGTCAACTTTATCCGTCCATGTACAAGCTGCTTTATGCAAGCTCGGTTTCAGATTTATTTAGGAGTTTAAAAAATATATATATTTTCCCCTACTCTAGAGGAGAAAGAAACTCACTCGACTGGCTTCAGGATCAAGGCAAGTCTGCGAATTTTTCGAATCCGACACCGCTTGAGGAGACACAACGATCGGACGCCTCTCCCTTCGCCGATCACCGGTTACAGCTTTAGAAAAAATCTTGTCACCAGAGAGCTGAGACGACGAGAACGCCAGTCGTTTAACCACACTCCTGCGGCTGTGATTGTTGGAGTTAGACGACGTTGCTGCAGTTGACGGAGATGACGGAACTTTGAGCGATCCGATCGACGCCATACTCGCCATTAATCGGTACAATCTGTTAACGTTAACAGTGACCGTTAAGCGAGCTGAGCCTGAGTGAGTGCGTGCGAGTGCGAGTGAGAGTGTCAACTGTAAAGAGAGAAATGCTGATGATGACTCGTGATTTTATGTGGAGAGCGTGTGATCGCGATGCGTTTTTGGGATTGTTATTTGACCACTTATTGATAGAAGAAATTACGGGACGGGTCCCGAAAGTTTTATTTCAATCAAGGGTACTTTTGGCATTTCGGAGAAAAAATCTTTGCAGTCTTGAGGAATAATTGGTGGACGTCGTGGTTCGAGATTGGAGGAGGGGAGGGATCTGATTTGATTAAACACCAACGGTCACATGGACGATGGACTTTCTCTCTCTCTCTCTCTCTCTCTCTCTCTCTCTCTCTCTTTTTTTAATTAATATTTTTTGTTTTGTATTTTTCATTCGAAGCAATTACCACCGTCAATTTTTTTTTCCTTCTAGAAAAAAAAAATGTTAGTGCTGATGGATTTTTTTTATTTTTTTTTCTGAGAAGACTTTGTCTGTCACTTTTTTTTATCATTATTTTTTTGTTTTATTTTTCATTCAAAGCAATTAGCACCGTCCATTTTTTTTTGTTTTATTAAATTTAAGAAAAAAATGAAAACAAGGGAAGAGGGAGAAACGTATGTAGATAGATATGTCCAAACATGTGAGTTTTGCCTCACATGTTGGGAAATGTCAGTTGTTTACTTTGTAGATGCTTAAGCACTATATATTTAATAATTTTAATTCTTTTAATATCTTTAATTTCTAGAAAGGGCTACTTGAATAAGCAATTAGTGAGAGATATTGCCTTCATAATTGCGTGTTAAGGACATCTCCTTCTTGTTTTTTTTTTTTTTTCAATGGTTTGAATAAGGGAAAGTTCACTCATTAAATATCAAATTTTCTCTTGTACTCTTACTTAAATTTAGATGAATGATCGCATGTGCAAAATGCATTTAATTAAGGGTAATCATACTACTACGCCCAAGGATGTTTTAAGACATATCTTAATAAGAAACAATGACCATAAATTCTTAATGGCAATAAATTTATTCCTTTTTATTCATGTCAAATTTGCTTTTTTGGTTGAGCTGCTTTCAAATATTTGGGAACAAAACTCTACTCCAAACCCTTTGGGCTTTGCTATAGGAATTAGGGTATGTAGCCATAGTTCATGATTTCATTTATTGTGTTTGTAGGTATAATTGATATGGCACATTCGGCTTTGGGAGAATAGGCGGATGAAATTGGGCTTAACAAATGGGGATCGAATTGAGGGCCCAAGAATTTGAAACAATAGGGCGGGCCGAGCCTCCTCTTTTGGAGTGCGGCTCTCGAGTTTGAAACCGAAACCCCTCCTTTTATCCCCCGTTTCTTGATATCCATCATTAAAATTCTGAAACTATTAGGAGCGTTTAATTCCATAATTACCCTTTGTTTATCTCCTGCCACGTCCATGATTTTGATTATGTCTGATATTTCATGTTGGATTTTTAAATATATTCACAGATCATATAATAGAAAGTGAAGGATAATTGATATTATGGGTATGAAGAGATAAGATGTTGCGAGTAAATAGACCCAACCTTGCAATCTAATGGCCCATTAGATTTTGATTATGCCTGATATTTGATTTTAGATTTTTAACTAAATTCACAGATCATATAATTGATATTAGGGCTACTAAGAGATAAAAAGTTGGGTTCAAATAGTCCCAACCTTTAAGGAGATCTAACCATGCAATCTAATTGGTCATTTGGTAATGGCCTTTTAGAATTATTGATATTGAGGGTATTAAGAGATAAAATGTTGGATTTAAATAGATCCAACCTTTAAATAAACCCAACTTTGCAATTTATTGTACTACTACCGAAGAGCCATTGTTGTTGAGTTGGTCGCTATAAAAGAGCATTCGCAATAGAGAATAGATTTCATATTAAAAATTTTTACAAAAAAATAGTTCTTTAATTTTTAATTCCAAAATAAATTTATCGTTCTTCAAATCTAAATCTGATGTAGGTCAAGTTTCTTACTTCCAAGTATATATATCCTCAAATCTAAATATAATTATTATTTTTAAAGATAAAAATATTGTATTCTAATTTATTGATATTAGAATCATAATGTCGAAGAATCAGAGTTTCTCTCGACATTTCAATGAAGAAGAAATTTATTATAACATATTAAAGAGAAATCTAACCATGTTATATATAATTAACGGAAATTGATGAATATTCCTCTTCCTATGTTTGGAAAAAAGAAGGGCCGGTTCTCCTGATCTTAAAGTGATGAATGAACTTGTTAACCACCATTTACCTAAATTTATCATTAATTACAGTCTTTAAATCGTACTAACAGTTTGTTTTGTCAAAATTAATCATTTCTAATGATCATTATTAATCTACAGTCTATAGTTTGTACTAACCATTTCTTTCGTCGAAATAAATTTCTATTTTTCTTTTTTTGGTTGGACAAACAAATTGGAGATTGAATAAAGTAATCATTCAATGGCGTCGCCATACTTTTCATTGCGAGAAAAATAGAATCGTACACCCCACATGCTAAAACCAATCATACCCATTAATTACATGAGTTAGCTAAAAGAGCTCAAAAGGAAAAGATAAAGAAGGTGAACAGAAGGAAAATAATAAGAAGGATGGTGAGTACTCTCAACTTTATATGATCAATGGATCCCATCTCCAGCCAGAAATCACCTTCTCTATTAACCACACGCACGGGTGAGTGACTCCGAATTATTGATTCTTTGTCCCCCTACCCCCACAAAAAGCAAAAAAAACAAATTGATAATGGGTTCTTTGGTCACCGGGACCACATGCGTTGCACGTGTAATCACCACTCACGTCAGATTGTCTGTCCTTCTAATTCCATCTTCACTTTTACCAAGCGGCAGCAGTGAGCTAGCATCCTAATAATCAAGAAACCACAAAAGAATCAAGATTTATTTCTTTCGCTAATCGACATTAATGTACAATAATTAATAAGAAATTACTACGGTTTATTAACTATTTAGGAAGCACATAAAGAACATAAAAAGCATTTCAGTAAAAAAAAAAATTTCACTCTTAAACATTCTCCTTCACAATTGCCCGACGACTCAGATTATATAGAAAAATAATGACACATAGAAGGAGAATAATCAAATGCCATAGTATGTGTCTCTGTGTGTGTGTCTCTGTCATAATGATCTTAAATTTTTAATTTGGTTCGTAATAATTTAATTGAAAACCTTCTCCCTACATATTTATAACAGTTGGTTCTTAATTTCTTGCCGCTTTTGTGATCATGCATACTGAGAATGATCGATGCAAGCATTTATATTGAGTTTCATGGGTGCATGCATGGCATGGCATGGGTGGGGATTCCCATAATTCCAAATCATGGAATCCAAAGTCACTCCATAACAATCTTCAAAAGCGATCTTTATAAAATAGTAAGGTGGCGTGATTGTTATTAATTAATTATAGTAATATAGCAATTAATCATTGGCATAAAATATTATTAAACTTGCTCTTTGACTTTATTTTAATATATTATTTTTCTTAAACAAAAAAAACAGGTGGCAAAAAGTAGGGGGTGGGCAAGCTTGCTCTTTGACTTAACTACTCTACATTTATTCAATAATTAATATTCACTGTGGTCAGCCATGATTCTTTCTATGTATTTTTTAATAAGATGATTATGACACTGTTTGATTTAAAGTATTGAACAAAAGAGATCTTACATAGAAATTACGGATTAATATTTGGGTAAAAATTTGTTTAGTCCTTATATTATGAGGTTAGTGTCTATTTAGTTTTTGTATTTTTAAAAACATCTCAAAATGTTCCTTTTGCTAAATATTGACACTCATGCCATTATTTTTTATTATTTTAAACTTGCTTTTATAATATTACACTCTTACAATAATATTTCTTTTTTGGATATTAATAAAAAATTAGATTATCAAATTAAACTCAAAATAAAATAAAAACAAAAAAGGTATATATTAATTTTTGTGGAAGCTCACATATGTCTAAAAAATTAATATTGTAAAAAATTGCATTATCAATTTTTTTAAAAAAATTAATATTTTAACTCAAGAGTGTGTTCTACAAAAATTAATATATTTTTTATTTTATTTTATTTTTTGGTGTTAAACTAGTAATTTATTTTTTTCTTTTTAATAATGTCTAAAAAATTATTATAATAGGGCAATATTGTAAAAATAAGTTAAAAGGAACAAAAGGGAATGGCAAAAATATCAATAATTTAATGGTAGGGATGATTTGAGGTATTTTTAAAAATATAGGAACTAAACAGACACTAACTTCAAAATATAGGGACTAAACGAGCTTTTACCCTTAATATTTTTTTTAATCGGAACTTTAACTGAGTAAAATTATATGTAAGTACCTGATGATTAATAAATTAAAAAAATTATATTCATATGCCATCAATAATAAACACACAATATAATATAAGATTCTTAAAAATTTAAAAGAAGTCAAATAAAAAAAATCTTAGTCCAAAAACTAAACAATATAATGAATTAATTTGCAGCTTTTGCAATATCTATATTATTATTTCAAAATTGCAATCAATTAATTATATATGTTCACCAGCTCCTAGAAGAGAGCACTGCGTAGTAATGGGGGTGGCAATGATGGGGTGGCACTAATGGCGTTGATGTCTCTGGGGATTTTGTGGAAGCCAGAACTATATTGTCATGGTTCAAGCTAAGCTCTAGTGGTCCTTGTTAAGTGAATTGAAGTGCAAGCAAATGATGTCTTAATTAATTTGGGGAGTAGTTATTTATACTGTATATAATATTTTGAACGATTTAATATTTAAAATACTCATTTATTAAATTTAAACTATTTAATTTTTACTATGTATGTTCAATAGGATCTAAAAAGTATCCTCAATAAATCTTTTTTTTTAAAAAAAAAACTTTGCACACCATGCATATATAATGTAAAATCATCTCAAAAAAGATATTTCATTGCTTTCTAAATTTTTATATTCAAAATTCTTTAAAACTTTAAGCCATGTAAATAACCCTCCTTCTCTCTTACCAATATTCGCATTTCTCAGATGGTTGGACGGTACGGGTGATTGTTTGACAATATTTTTTTTTTTATATTAAGAAACCAACTTAAAATCTTTTAGATTTATTATTGAATTATTGAGTTGATTGCTTTTATGTCTACATTTTATCAAGATAAGCTACAGTTTTATGTAAAATGGGTATTAACTGTTAAGAATCATTTCATTTGGTTCAATTAAACTAAGTTTTGTAGTAAATTACTCTAATAATATTAAATTTTATTAGAATTTGAGTGTGCAAAGCATTATTTACAATACAAATAGTCCCACTTATTCATTCGGAATATATATACGTGCGTATTATCCTCTTTTCATATTATTTTCAAGTAATATCTTTTTAGTATTTAAAGGCCCATGCATTTTAATTAAATTGTTTAGCTATAATTTAACACAATGTCTTCTTTGTTGTTAAGACAATGCTTTAGTTTGAGTCCACTCTTACATTTTGTGGAATGCTGGTCTCACAGTCGTAAGGGCAAGCAGTTCAAGTCCAAGTGGATTCAACTTTTTCCTTCAATTAAGAATAGTTAAGTGGAGGTCACGTAGTTTTTGTTATAAAAAATTATGAGTGAAATTGATATCTCTCAAATATTAAAAAGAATAAGCAGTCTAGACAGTACTTTATAAGAATTTAATATAAACGATTGGTCCTAATTAGTTGGACAAAAATTTATAAATGGTCTATATAAATCTCAAATTGTAAAGAGAATAAACAATTTGAAAAGTGCTTCATAAAAATTTAATATAAATTAATAGTCCTGCCTAATTAATAGGTAGTTTGAACATTATTTCATAAGAATTTAACATAAACTAATAATCCTAACTAATTGTGTAATTGCAGTACCAATAATTGCTGCGGTAATAGCAGATAGAATTGTGTGATTATGTTATTAAAGGGGGGAAAAAAAAGTCTCAATCCACTCTTTAAAAATGCGTGGGGTTCCATGATTTGAATCACCGAATAAAGAATCATAGAGCCGCGTGACAGTGGGAGTACCTCACGCTTCTTTGACGACGTGTAGGGCAGTATAAATTTGTGAAACATGAAAGCGATATTGTACTTAGGCTTGTACCTAGCTAGCTAAACGTAAGTTAATTTGACCAAGCTAGCGCATTGTTGCTACTTGCTAGCTAGCGACAAGCTAGTGATATTTCTATGTGGCATATGATCTTGGCTAATGTGAGGGCAACTTTTGCTCATTTGGGTATCTTGTGGCCAACGATATACTAGTATCAAGTCTCATGGATATGATGATCATCAATGCATGACTTTAGCTAAAAGTGTTCATAAACAAACAATAAGCAAAATGAATAACGCATGGAAAATCTTTTTGAACAAGAGAATATGAAATAAGGAGAGATCTTTACGGAAGGGTGGTTTATCTTGCAGGTGACCAGTGTTAAGATGCATCTTGCGTTAGCTAAAAACTAAAAAGACAAAAAACAAAAAGGTTTCAGATTTGGATTCAAACATGTGAAAAAAAGATAAATATGAAAATGATTTATTTTGACGATCAAAATTCTCGCTCAAAATATTTTAGTTATATAAAGTATTGTTACGAAGTTGACGCAATGAGCAACAATAACCATATTTTGTTTTACTTTATAAAGAGTATCAAGTTAGTAATGCAGAGCAGCATGAACATATAATATGAATTGGAGACTTTTGAGACAGAGTTGAGATTTATTAAATTTTCAATTTTGGACTCTTTTGTCAGAGCATAAATATTTATCAACATTGAAATTGCGTTTTGTAATACTTTATGAAAATTGAAATTTAATCAAGGAAATTTTAAAAGAAGAAAACAAATAGTTATCGCACACAACGAGAGAGTTAATTAGACCTTCAAGTTTTCAACAGTTCAACTACTTAATCAATCAATACAAAGAAAAAGATAAGAGAGAAAAGAGACAATTCGAGGCAAATGAGTCAAAGACATTAAAAATAAGAACAAGAGTTTTGGTCCAACTGACATCTCCCCGTGCTATCTCGAACTATGTGATTATCAGACACACTGACACTGATGCAAAGCTTCTCATGAATGAAGACAAGCATAAATGGACCAAAATGGGTATTTTCAGAATCTGAGGAAGATCTCAAATTTGAAAATTTACTATTTTCAGAATCTGAGGAAGATCTCAAATTTGAAAATTTACTCCAATTTGAGATTTTTAATTGATTTTTCAAACCAATATCATGAGCAAATCAGCAAATGGGTATGCAATATTTCAAACCGAAAATATCATGAGTAAGGTGGAATACGTACAGAGATGATAAATCTTGGAGTCGATCTCGACTTCAACGATTGATAATTATATCTGTAAAGAAGTTTACAGTGCATTACTGTTAAATTTGGTACCCACACGAGGGAAAATGATATAAAGAAGAAAAACTAATGGTCCCTAGGGAAGTAATAATATCGAGGAGCCCAAGAAGAACATATTGCAAATTTTGCTTTGACTGAATCGGTGGAAAATGGAATATCATCTCCCGTAAGAGCCAAGTCATTCAAATCAATATCATCCTCTTCTTGAGGAAACCTTAGATAAGACATCAGTGGTAACAATGGATCGTCTAATTAATTAATTAATGTATGAATATCATGTGTGTTAAATGCTTTTTCTTTTTTATTATTATTATTGGTCAATTCTGAATTAGTGTAAATGTAAAAATATATTAACAATAAATAAACAGATAATATGGTGCGCCCATCCTATATTTCTCCCTCTCCGTCTCTCTCTCTCTTCAATCTTTTTTTTTTTCTTCAGGACATTCATCACAAACATCATAATCAGTAGCCCCACCCTCTCTGAATCAAGTGAGTACTGTATTTCCCAGACTTGGATCATATTTGAAAGATAATAGCTTCAAGCTTCAAGTCTGTTGGGTCCTTTCAATTTAGTACCTAAAGTTTACATAGATTTATCTACCCACCAACGTTTAGGTAAATATATTGGTCATTCGTGTTTGAGAAATTTACTAAAACGGTCCAAAATTATGATCAATTTTATCTTAAAGCAGAAGCTAACATGGATCACTTTGACAATTATGCCCATAGGCAAGACAGCGTCAATGACGCCGTCAACCGCACGCATCGATTATGGTCATGGATACGGCTAGTCTATCATTATATTTGAGGGTATTATTATCTAAAATATTCTTTTATGACTACATATAAATAAGTTAAAGTTGGTGCGCCAGCGCCACTTAACTTAGTTAAATATAATTGTCGCTTCTTTAAATTAAATTGTCGAAATACTTCGTACAAACTATTGCGAGAATTCTAGAATCGTCATCATATAAATTAGCATAAATTCATATCCAGTCACCCTATGTCTTGTATCCCTGTATGTATTGACATCTTCTTCTTATTAGTGTATCGTTGTTCTATCTATACAAAAAAAATCATTACCACTGTACATATATATCTAATATACACAAAAATAAACAAATTATTCAGTTGCATGCATGGTATCATAGTCAATCGATTTCCTTTATTCGTACGTGTGATTAATACAGCATTATTATTTAGTGATACGTTTATTATTATATTTTACCGTAAGATATACATTTTGTTTGTCCTAATGCATAATTGTTACTTCTAACCCCCTCCCCCCCCCCCCCCCCCCTTTTTTTTTTACGCTGCTTTTTTCTGAAAGGAATTGCTACTTCTACTTTAATGCAAAACTTGATACTCAATCGATCGAAAGTTGGAACAACATGAGATATTGCACGGTAATAATAATTGAATACGTGCATCCACTTGCTTTCTTTTGGTGAGACTTTATTTTCCCCATTATTGTTATTTTGCTCTTTTCTTGTAATGAGACAAAGGAGTTTCGAGCCAAGCAGATTAGTCAAAGAAAGCTGCACCAAGTGCGAGGAAAATGATAGGGAAATATCGAAACACACTTTTCTTCTTCTTTAATGGTCAATGCGTTAATTTGGTACCTAAATTAATGACATGAGGATCAAGTGTGACGATCATATTTAAGTTCAAATAAAAATGCAAAAAAGAAGTTAATAGGAACATGATATGCGAATCTTTTAAGCTGCTTCTAAAATAAGTACTTTGATATCATAAATAAGAATATAGATAAATGGTTATTTAATTCATATATTTCGACTTAAGAATTCGTTTAACCTCTTTATAAAAGTACTTTAAAACACCCTTATAGTTAAATATATTATATTATTATTATTTTTTACTACTATAACAACAACATTAATTTATTTATTTAAAAATTTTAATTAATAGATTAACTAATAATTATTTATTGGTAACTTAACCAATAAATATCAAAATGAAGGAACTAATTTTTTTGTACCTGTATAATCATCTTGTTAGTAATTTATTTATAAATGAATTAATATCAATCAATTTAAAGCAATATTTAATATCATTGCAACAATTTTATTAGTAGTTATTTTATAGAAAATTAATTTACCAAATTAATCCGAAAAGCAAAACAATAATATAAAATTTTGTGAAAATTTTTATGTTACTTCTAAGAATAATTTAATAAATCAACATTTTTTTTCTTTTGTTAATATCCTCAAAAAGATAAGGATATTATTAAAAGAGTATTATTGTAAAAGGTAAGAAAAAATAATATTAATTTAATTTATTTAACAATAAAGATGTCTCGAGATATTTTTTAAAATATAAAAATTATACAAGTATTTAAGTCAAAATATAAAATCTAAATGATCATTTACATTACACTATAATACAGAGGGAGGAGGGCTTTTACCTTTTAGTCAAAGCTACGAGCATGATCATCACTACCTTATTTCGGCGGGAAGGGATTTAGTTCAACTTGGGTGCTTTGAGTTAAAACCAAAAAAGAAAAAAAAAATGAAACACCAAATTGGATCATACACTGTCATGATGAAACCGTTGGGGGCATGCCACGACCTGCAAGATATTTGATTGATTCTTGTCTTACCGCGTAGATTGGATTTCCGGTTCCAAATTAAACGTGCTGAATGTATTTCTTTTTTTTTTTTAAGTATGTACTGACATTACCACCGCTATACATTGACACACTAAAATATATATCTAGATATTTTAAACCCTCTATTGTCTCTACTCAATTAGTCAGATATTTTTGACACACTAAAATATATGTCTAGATATTTTAAACCCTCTACTGTATACATGACACACTAAAATATATGTCTAGATATTTTAAACTCTCTATTGTCTTCACTTAATTATGTTGATAATGGAGGGAATATTGAAATTAACCCTCATAAAGTTTTTATGAAGACTCGAACCATTACACTCAACGTTGTAAATACAAACTTTTTCCCATTGGACCAAAGGTCCATTGATGTGCTGAATGTATTTCTAAATTTGCATATAAGAGTACCCCAACCACACTTTTGCTGATTTGATAGAAAATCATATGAAAATCAAGGCCGTTTTAGCAATGAACCACATGAGAATAATCAACATTATTATGATTAATTATGACATTAAGAATTTAGACTATATATCGATTAAAGGTACTGATATGAATTGATTATTATGACATCTACATTTGGTAAGAATAAAGATTCATCTTTTAGTCATTAAAGTTTGGTTTAATTATCCGGTTAATTCTTGTATGTTTTAAATTACTCAAAAGGTACCTGTCGTTATTTAATAGTCCAGTTAATTCTAATTCGAAGTAATCTTATAATCCAGTAAATTAGATATTTGTAATTTGACTCAATATGTAATGAATAATCCTGGAATAACATCGAGAATTTTATAAACAATTATTCTAATTAAAATATGAAACCAAAAGTGGCACTTTGTTTGACTGAACTTTTTACTTTTCGAGAAAAGAAAAATCTCTTTCTCGTGGGCGCAATTGTAAAATTCCACAAGTTACGTACGTATTTGCAATATTAATTAATTTGCATCATGCAGGACGCGAATATATAAATATAAAATCATAAAACTCATTTGGGCAGAAAAAAAAGGGAAATGAATAAAAAATAAATATGAAGTAATAAAAGCTGCATGATCAGTATTGGTTGTGTCCATCTGCCTGCATGGGTCGGTCGGTCAATCTACTTCAATGTACTTTGCTTAGCAGCTAAAAGGAATCAAATAAAAAAATTTGAACGTAAAACTAATATATAAATTCATCAAAAAAAATCCGCTTTTTTCATGATTCAATCATGAAAGCACGATCCGACGGCCATTATTATACTTTCTACAAGCTCACACGAGCTCAACTGAGTACACCTCATTTACAACCCAACTATGAAATAAATACATTTAATTGTTTGATAATTAATAATTATTATTATGATAAAATTTTTCTTTTCTTTTTCTGAAACCCTAGTGCTGTTTAGCAGTGGCTCTAGATGCTGGTCTAGCTATGTAGGATTACATTTCCTATGCTCTGATAAAAGTAAAAATTTCAACGACTGTAAATGTAATTGAAAAATGAAAAAGCCTGCTTGCTTTCTCATCACCTTTCTTTATATATAGTAACTGGAGGCCATACGTTTGCTTCCCAAAAGTCTCTCTTAAAAAATTAATTGCTTATTGTGTTTTAATTTCTTTTTATCTTCCATGGCTGAATTTGTTTCATTTTGGCTTCTTCTTTTGGTTTCTATGCTTCTTGCTTTTGTTTTGGGTCTCATAATCTTGAACCACAACTTGCCCTTGTTCTTGAGACTTAGCCATGTCCCTAAGGGAACTTTTGGTCTGCCATTACTTGGAGAAACCCTTAGCTTCTTAAAGCCTCATTCTTCAAATTCTCTTGGCACATTTCTTCAAGACCATTGCTCTAGGTAAATTGAGTGTATGATGTGTATCTATAAATTTTCCAATTCTTGCTCTAAGTAAAATAAATAATAACAATTTGGTTATTTTTGAATTTTCAGGTATGGGAAAGTGTTCAAGTCTCATTTGTTCTTCACTCCCACAGTGGTATCATGTGATGCGGAGCTGAATTATTTCATACTACAAAATGAAGGCAAGTTGTTTCAATGCAGCTACCCAAAGGCAATACCTGGCATCCTTGGCAACCTCTCCATGCTTGTCGCTGTTGGTGACACTCACAGAAGGCTCAGAAACGCTGCTCTTTCTCTAGTCACCATCACCAAATCAAAGCCTGAGTTTCTCAATGACATTGAAAATTTTGCAATTCAGATATTGGATTCTTGGAAAGATAAGCCTCAAGTCATCTTCTGTGAAGAGGCCAGAAAGGTACAGTTATTTTTAAATTAATAATTAATCTGAAGTTATAAACGTTAATGTTCATGCATTTATAAATTCTGAATATTTTTTGTTTTACAGTTCACATTCAATGTAATAGTGAAGCAAGTGCTAGGCTTAACACCAGAAGAGCCAGAGACCACAAAAATTCTTGAAGATTTCTTAACTTTTATGAAAGGACTTATATCTCTTCCACTTTATATTCCTGGCACTCCATATGCAAGAGCTGTTAAGGTGACATCAATTATTATTATTATCATCATCATCATCATCATTATTATTATTTATCTTTTTGTGTTGTAAAAAGATTAAGGCATGTGAGCAACTTCTTTTTGACTATCTTTACAGGCTAGAAGAAGAATATCTTCAACTGTTAAAGCAATTATAGAGAAAAGAAGACGAAGAAGTAGTAATAATAATACTGCTGATAATTCTGAAAAAAAGAATAGTGATTTTCTTGAGATACTTCTTTGTGTTGATACCCTATCTGAGGATGAAAAAGTGAGCTTTGTTTTGGATTCTCTATTGGGTGGCTATGAAACTACCTCTCTCTTAATGGCCTTGGCGGTTCATTTTCTTGGCCAGTCACCCACTGCATTAGAACAACTAAAGGTTATATAAATTAATTAATTTTCTATATATGTGTGTGATAATTAATCACAATCATCATCCATGCAGTACTCCCTCAACTTGGTAATTTACCCTATTTATTTTAACACTGTAGCTTGAGCATCAAACTATAAGAAGCATGAAGCAGAATAATGAGCATTTGAATTGGGAAGACTACAAGAAAATGGATTTTACTCAAAATGTAAGAGAATTTATATATTTTTATTTTCTTAAATACATTTATTTAAATACATTTATTAAACCATTATCTATCCTTTTTTTGAATTGTTTATTGTAGGTGATCAATGAAGCTCTAAGATACGGTAATGTAGTAAAATTTGTGCACCGAAAGGCTCTGAAAGATGTCAAATATAGAGGTAGACAAATTTGTTCAAATATTATAATTTGCAAATCATGCTTTACACATAGTCATGCATGCATGAACTTTATGGGTTTGTTTTTACTTTTAGTGTCTTATGATGAAAAGATTAGCTACTTTATATAATTTTTATATTCTTTATGCAGATTACTTGATTCCTTCTGGTTGGAAAGTGCTTCCTGTTTTCACTGCTGTTCATTTAGACCCATCTCTACATGCAAATGCTTTCCAGTTTCATCCTTGGAGATGGGAGGTATAATTGGTAGCTTTTGATCATCAAACATGACATAATTGAAATAATTTTGTTTTGCACAATATTTATATGCAGAATCAAGATCAAACATGCAAGAAATTCACACCCTTTGGTGGTGGGTCTAGATGCTGTCCAGGGTCTGAACTTGCCAAGGTTGAAGTTGCATTCTTCCTTCACCATCTAGTACAGAATTTCAGGTAATTTATTCTACTATAAATCTATGAATCATATTTATTAACAAAATTGATATAAGTTTGATTTAGTTTTAGTCAAACTGTGGATATTTTCGGGATTGTCGTGCTTCTTCTAACTCTGAAAGCTCAAACAACTAAAGTGTTTATTAAATATCGACTTATATTTACAACTAGTGACTTTATCAGACAAAACTACAGATAAAAGCATACATTGAGTGATTGACCTATTGATTAATGTTTAGCCTTGTGTTTTTGATTCTATAGATGGAGGAATCAAGATAAGGATCAACCTATAGCATATCCTTATGTGGAATTTAAAAGAGGCTTGGTGCTCAATGTTGAATGTTGTTCTGATGAAGCTGAGAACAAGCAACATTAAATCCCCGGTATCTTGAAGAATCATATGGGCTTTCTTCTTGTCTTCCATCTGTTCATTTTTTCAGAAGGTTCTCTTATTTACTATTCTTCCGTGCTAGTTTTATTTTATGTAGTGGTTGTAATAAGTAATTTTTCCTTGTGAATTAAATAGCAATATATAATCTTCTTTGAACTGTCTAATAGTGAACAAGTTATGTATATGAACTACTGGCCATGAATCTGGAGGGAAAGAAGTTACTTTTGTCAACTAGATTTTTCTCTTTTGCTAACCATTAATTATTGTAATTAATTAGCATAACAGAAACATACCAAGTCAGCAACATAGCTGAAGAATGGAAATAAAGCATTAATAAGGCTTTCTTATAGCCATTATCAGAGAAATTAAAGGCTTAGTCCAGCTCTTAGGCAGGGTTCACCACTATGGGACTCCTTACTTGGTGTTGTTTATCATCTGCCCATACCAAGTCCCCAAATACATAGTCCTTAGTTGCAGCTCTGACCTTTCTAACCTTAATGGTGACTTTGAAATTCTTCTCTTCTCCAACCCTTAAGAACTTCAAGCTCCTCGGTTCAACAGATACTGAGATTCCTTTCGGATTTCTGACACGAGCTATGTAAGTTCCCGGAGAACCAACATTCCTTACTGTTCGTGACACTATGATTGAGCCGGAGAGTTTGGGGACTGTGATTGAAGGGTAGTTGAAGTTGGCTGTACTAACATACTCGGGGCATATATAGGTCTTGTCTGAGAAGAGTGCAATTTGTGTCTTGTTGTATCCCAAAGCACAAAGAAAATTCAAGTAATCATTCTCAGTTAAGTCGTAAACCAACCCAGGATCCATTGCAAGGTTTGGATTTATATGCCCTGCTCCATAGCTAAAAGGTGTTGCTTTGTAAGACGAAGCATTTAGAATTTGTCCCTTATTATTATCTTGTATTAATGCTGTGAAACAGAGGGCAAAGCAAGGGATCAAAATCGAGTTTTCGGCACTTGAAGCTGAAACCAAGCATCATGTGATCACTAAGGGACTGGTTTTCATGTACCTGTGGTCATGATGGCTGATTTAATTGCTGCAGGACTCCATTCAGGGTGGAGAGTTTTGAGTAGACCAACAATGCCAGAAACATGAGGACATGACATTGAAGTTCCTGAGAGAGCGTTAAATGGAATCCGACGCCTGTCGTAATCTTCATTTGTTGGCCCTGCTGCTTCAGTATAGGCAGCTATAATTGTCACTCCTGGTGCAGTGATATCAGGCTGAACATAAAATTATGGTAACGAGTTATTTAATTTAAATGACACAAAAGTTTGAAGAAAGTTTATTTGCCATTGATATTATAGTACCTTAAGGATCTCCGGGGCAACAGAGCTTGGTCCTTTTGATGAAAAGGCTGCCATGATTGGAGCTGGCTTTAATCCAAGTTCTGTGGTTGCACGGGTAAGGTAACCAACAGGACGCCTATACGACATAGAAATCAAATTATAGTAACAGTTATCCCCTGGAAGCTAATGAAATGCTGAAAAATTCTGCCATCTTACTTGGTTGAATTGACACGTCTAAATAAGTCAGCGCCATCGGTGAAGTTGATATGTGAAGCCGGAAGGAGATGAGGATCGGCTAATAGCTCATTCCCATTTTCTTGGGCGTTTGCAAGAACCATGCCTACAGCACCAGCCAAGAGCGCTTGCTGTCCCTTATCTATCCTTGCATTATCTCCGCGAAGGCATACCAAGATCTTTCCTTTCACCTTCTTAGGATCAAGTGTTCCTGCCTCGCATAGTAGGCTGCAATGTGAAACAATTAGGTAGTTAATCCACATCTTTTTACATGCTACATAAGATACCAATGTAGTTAAAATTATTATTTTCTTACGCGACTTCAGTTGATGCATTAGCTGCTTTAGCATCTGCTGCGCTGATTAGTGGGAATAACTTGTTGCGCGGTAAGCCTTTAGATGATAAGCTTTGCCCCTTCAGAGTCAAAGTATGTTAATATATAAGTTCACGTTCTTTAATATATGCTCAAAGATTAATTTCAAGCATCGAAAAAGAAGGGAAAGTCATTAACCTTGTAGCGTTTGTTATTGCTAACTACAACATAGCTCGGAAAATCTCTATCCATTGTGCTAGCACCAACTGTGATTTGCCAAGGCGCGGTATTTGACACAGTGCTAGCAGTAGGACCAGAATTACCCGCAGAACAAATGACAACAATTCCATGCTTAACAGCATGAAAAGAACCAATTGCAGTGCTGTCGTTGAAAAATTTGGAGGGCTCGCCACCTAGAGAAATAGATAACACATCAACGCCATCATGAATGGCCATATCAAAGGCTGCCAATATATCGGCATCATAGCATTCGTTCCCCGTCACAGGCGGCCAGCAAACTTTGTAAGCTGCTACTCTGGCTTTCGGTGATCCTCCTTTTGCTGTTCCTTTGCCCAAGCCGAAAACACTTGCCTTGGCTACGAAGTTACCGCCAGCTGTTGACAATGTGTGTGTTCCATGGCCATCTTTGTCGCGCGGAGTATCAAAGGAAGAGTTGAGTGGTCCAACAGCAGCTGCGTAGCCTTTGTTGAAGTATCTTGCTCCTATTAGCTTCCTTCAGGGCACACACCAATAAAATTAAATTACAATTTTCAATCCCCAAATGACCTGTAATATTTTAGTCAATTTACGGTAGAAACATGAACAATTCTGCCTGGTATCTCAACTTGCATATAAAATTGTGAAATTGAAGATGCTTTGATTAAGTCATATTAATCACGCCAGCTAGAACTGAATCAAAGTCAATAGTAGGTGAGATTTGCATTGAATTCATAAAATTAAGATTTATCCTCAACCGATAGATTAAAAAACAAGGGATTGACTTTCCACAACTAAAATATTAGACTTGTCAAAGCAGCAAGATAGATGTGCTAATTACTATTATTATTGTTTTAATCTTACATTCATTGCTTTTTTGGTAGGAAGAAGGGATAGTGATCATTTATGTTATCAAAGTAAGCTTCAGCTTTATGAGAAATTTTCAAATGAATTTGTTTTGTGTTACCACTCCCGCAGAGAAAGGAGTTTAATCTTAATTGATTCCATAAATGAAGTGTTGGGGACCAATTACAATGCAAATTGATGAAAGCTACTATTTGAGAAATTTTTAACATAAAAATTAACCCCATTGACGAAAAGGGTATTAAAGGGTGAGGATTCAAATTCAATAAAGATGCAAAAAGGGTTCTGAGAATAATTCTTATCCATTCATGGAATGGACAAAAGGTTTCAACAAGAAAAGGACTAGTGCATAAGCATGGAAACGTATAGGAATGAATGAGAAAAACCTGTTGCAAAGAAACTTCGCATCTTTGTCATTTTCACAAATTCCTTTCCACTTTGATGGAATCGGTCCCAAGCCTTCATCACTAAAGCTTTTTGATTCAGGCCAGACACCTAACACAACACAATAATCCCCATTGAAGTAAAAGTGATTCCTATAACAGAATGTCAAACTTGATAGTGAAAGACAGTGAAATAATAAATTGGTACACCTGATATCATATAGTGTCTCATAATAACGTATATGTATCTGGACCATTTTTCCAACACGAAATCAATCATATAAGTTCCCACTATGGATTAAAGAAACCATCAGACCCAACAGCTTAAGTTGATAAATTAGAGTTTGCACAGGGTCTTGGCTCTGATGCAAACCTAAAAAGTAAGAATTTAATTTCAGGTTACATAAGGAGAAGAATTCTTTATTCGGCAACAGCTCGATCATTTTTTTCCGAAAGTGGTTGTCTAAAGTTGAATATATTAAACATCTAGAAACCATTAAATCAAACAATTTTGTCATTGGTGAACTTGGATTAGTCAAAAAGGAGAGTTTGTCTACAAACATGGTTCATATGAATTTCAAGTTTATACCGTATCAAATTATTAACAATCAAAACATCGTTTTCAATTTTCTCAGTTATATTATGGTGAATTATCTTTCTTTCCACGCATGGATAGAGTCAAAAAATCGGAACTCTAATTTAATAGTTTTACCATATGTTAGATCTAGTGGCTGTCATATAGTATAGATAAATTATATTAATATAAAAAAATTATATAGTAAACTAAAATGGTCAAATAATTTTATTTTATTTTTCCAAAAAACAAAAACTAGAACTCACCAGTATCAAGATTTCCAATAATGGTATCTTCACCATATCTTGCCTTCTTCCAGATTGAGTTTGATTCAACTCTGCCGTTGCGCTCGAGTCCAAGAAATTCCCATGAATGTGTTGTGTGTAATTTTCTTCCTTGATTCAAGAAAACCGAAACAACTTTTGGATGTTCTGCATTATGTAAAGAGTCAAAACCCAGTTACTCATCAAGAAACAACACAAAAATGCAAGAACAGAGATGAAACAGAGGAGCCCTGTTTCGGTTTCTCACTTGCAATCTCAGCTGCTACAGCATCATCTAGCTTTGCAGCAAAACCATTGATGTGTCTTGTGTATGAGTAAAATATTGCATCTTCAGGATTGTCATTACTGTTTATGAAGTTGAAACAATTATGTCACTCAAATTGGATGCGAATAAGAGACATGCAAATAGATAGATATATCATATGACCAATTTTTCCTGAACTTAAATTCATTACCCATGCAAAAATGACCCAAGAAACTCATAGTGAGACTCAGTGACTCGATGTAGATCAACAGCTGATAATTCAGGTCCATGAGAGTGCTCACCTAAGTAAACAACATAAGACTAGATACAAGAAAGATTATGAAATCATTAGCAACATTGGCTGCAAAGAGAAAGTTTCTAATGGTTTTTTTTTTCAAAATCACTAATAATGGAGGGAGTAAGAGGATTAAAATGCTTACCTTTTTGGCAGCAATGGTGGGTCTGTAGCATAGAGAAAATAAAAGACAGAATAAGAGGAAAAGGGGAGGATTTAAAATGAAAATCCTCATTGCTTGCTACTGTTAGTTGCTTAGCTACTTTGTTGTTGGTATTGTGCTGCTCTGCTTCTCCTCTGTTTTTCTAGGGTCTCATTCCTTTTATATATACACAATAATGGAACAGAGGAGAGCAATTTGAGGTTGCTTTAGTGCAACCTCAATCCCAAACGGGACATTCACCTGTCATCATTATCCTAAAAGCTACACTCAATACGATACTATTTTAGTATAATGCTATGTCATTACTAATGTGATTTCTAAGTGTGCGGTTTAGGTTATATGTTAAGGAATCACAACCCTTATCCTTAAAAAATAATTTACTCAATATTTTTTTAAAAAATTATTCCAACTTTTCTTATTCTCTAAAATAAGCTCATAAGTTTTCCCTTTTTTTTAAAAAAAAAAAAATAGAAATGGAGATCAATGTTATAAAAAGTTATTAACGGGATCTTAACAAATATCTAATAAGATGGATAATATAGTCTCTTCTCTTCTTTAACATGTGAGTTAGGGCACATGTTAATGTAATTCTAAGATTGAAATGTTCTTAAAATTATATTTACGTCTATAATTTTGCAAAGACCTGCACAGAGAAATTTTATGAGTCAAATTTTGAACGTGAAATGTTCTTGCTTTGAAGAAGATACGGTGTAAGCATAGCAAGAATCTCAAATATCTCAAACCTTTCCTTTCCCATTTTTATATGCCCAAAGGCTAAAGCTCGTGTGCTAGTTGCCAAAATAGTGTACTGGTATAGCAAACATAATTGACCAATCACTAACTGCCACATGCAAAACTTAGGCTTCTTTACCATAAGTTATGGGCAATGATAGGTCGGGCCCACCTCTAGCCAACTCATCAAGGGCCTGTAAGTTGCCTTATCTTTATTGTATGCGTAAAATTAGGGTCACTCTACTAAAATTTTTTTACAGCATCAATAATGTATTAATTGTCAATCATTAGATTTAATTAATGGTATATCATATTTGTATTAAAAAAATTTAAAAATAATGGTAACCGTTTAAGTGGGTAGATAATTTTTGTAAAATAATTGTGACCACCCTTAAAATTTGAAACAATTTCACTTAAATAATATATTTATTTAAAATTACTTTTAAGCCCTCCTTTAAATTTGTAATATGATAATCTCTTTTAAACAAATATTTCAAAATCAGTTACCATTAAATATAAAATATAATATCAAGTAGGTTATTTAACACAAAATCTTGTAATAATTTATATTGTATGAATTTACTTACAAACCATTAATATCTAAACAATAATGATAATAGAATGCATTACAATAAATTAACTATTTTATATGTGTTTTATTAATAATACTATATGAGTCACAACAAATGAGAAATATTTTATTCACCAATTATTATTGAAAAATATATATGTCTATATAACTATAGAGTGAGAAATATTATGATTTAATTTTTCATCAAAAAATTAAACTATTTATTTCATGCAATTCAATGGTGGGGGATATAACAAAAAATATGAAATGTTGCTTTGACTTTCAATATCAATCATTAGATTATGAGATATTAGTGGGTTAAATATTGTGCCAAAATTTTAAGTTAAAGTATTCCAAACCATATCTTTGTAATAGAAATATAAAAACATACAATGATTTTTTTCCTCATTTTGCCCATTAAATATTATTTGATGTAATATTTTATTTATTGTCACTATTCATTATCATAATAAAAGTAATGAGTCTTCATAGCATAAAAATTTTATAATTATTATCAAAGAATAACAATAAAATTATCTTTCATGATTCATAAACTAAAGTTAATTAGGAATATGTGTTAGATTTAACTTTTATGAAATTAACAAAGTGACATTTGAAAATAAAATGAAAACAAACTTGTGAAAGTTAAATTTTATAAGGCTGAGATAATTTCCTACCATGTTAATAAAAATCTAAAAATATACATGATATTCTTCACTTTTTTTCCAAAGTAAATATTATTGGAGGCAATATTTTATTTATTGTCACTATTAATTATCATAACAAAAGTAATGATTCTTAATAACATAAAATTTTATAATTACAATCCAAGGATATCAATAAAATAATCTTTCACGGTTCATAAACTAAAGCTCATTAGGAATATATATTAGATTTAACTTTGTGAAATTAACAAAGTGATATTTGAAATTAAAATGAAAATATAAAGGCTTATAAAACATAAAATTCCTATCATGTAACTATGTAAGGATATTAACTGTAAGATAAATATAAAGTTAAGAGAATAAGTATGTTAAATGGATGTTAAAAATAATACGTACTTCATGATCAATTATATAATGACCCTTAATATTATATAAAATAATGAGTATTTTAATATACGATATTAAATTTTATTAAAACATGTGTGATCAAGTAATTTTTATGTTACAACAATCTCAACAATGAGTTTATTGATGTAATTATGATATTTACTTAAGTATATGTACTTAGTTGTGTTATTTATTACTATTATATCATATATAAATTTTCAATTGCAACTTATTTATTTGATTTGTGTTAAATAACCTACCATTATATTTTATACTTAATGGTAATAGATTTTGAAAGATTTATTTAAAAAAAAGATTATCACATTTCAAATTTAAAGGAGGATTGAAAAATAATTTTAAATAAAATATACTATTTAAGTGAAATTGTTTTAAATTCTAAGGATGGTTATAGTTATTTTATAAAAATTTCCCCCGCTTACACCTTTTTTAACCGTTTACCATTATTTTTTTAATTTTTTAGTACAAATATTGTGTACTATTGATTAAATCCAATGGTACACAATTAAAAACATTATTGATGCTGTAAAAAAATTACAGCATCATAGAAGAACCCGTAAAATTATAATGAACTCAAAATTTTTGTGTTTGATTCTAATTAAACATCGTGATAAGTAAACAAATTCAAAATCAAATATATCTCAATTTACATATGGGTTTTTCCAAACAATTTTCAAGTAATATTCCAAGAGATTTTATTCAAGTATTGCACCATTCATGGGTTTTCTCAATCATGAAAATATTATTGACAAGTTTGAATAATTAAAACTAAGATTTTAGGCTTTTTATACTAACAATAAATATCGAGAATATACTAGAATAAACAAATTCAAAATATTATTATATAACAAAATTCCCCTAGTCTAAATAAGAGAAATAAAAGAAACGGTACCCAAATATGATATCTAAAAAAAAGATTAAATCTCAAAAATAATAAAAAAATAAAAAAATAATTTAAAACAGTAAAATAATTAGAAAAGAAATAGAAATTTCGACTAGATCACAAGACATAACAATAATAACAGTTTTGAGATTTAATTCGTCTCGTCGCAAGATTCAAAATAGTATGTTACACTCCCAAATGGTAAATTTTAATTTAAATGAATTATTGAGGGGGTTATCTAAAATTTTAACTATTGAAAGTAGTTAATTTGTATTTTAAAAGACTATATTGATTAGCAAAAAGGAAGAGAAGAAATAGGCTGATAGTAATAGATAGGGATTCAATTTTGATCAAACATTCCAACGTAGGTAAATACAGAGACACGTGGGTTTGACTATCTATGTGTATGTGGGATGATAAGGTAAGGGGAAAAATTCGTTGTGGAATTCATCCGGTCAAATTTGGATTTCTCGCGATTATAGTTTTATGCCCAAGCTGGTCATGTCACTTTTTATGGAATTGAGCAACTGCGAATAAACTGTGACCATTACTAGGGCACGGTCAACGTGTACAGGGTTTTGTTGACCAATGGAATATAGTGTCAAAATTTTAGAAATCATTATTTTCTCTGCACCGAATTATATTCGCATATATATATATATATATATATATATATATATATATATATATATATATATATATATATTCATCCTAGTCATCCTATATACTAGCATAAAGATATCTGGTTGGCCAATGGAATGTAGTGTTGGGTTATCAATTAAACAAGTTGTTTTAAATTATTGGTATGTTTGGTTTTATATTACTAAAACTATGTTTCAGAAATTAAATTACCAATAAAAATTTATAAAAGATTCAACTTCGTAATCATCCAATTTTAATAAAATACACCAACCTATCAATTGATAAGAAAAATCAACCAATAATATCTTTGGTGTTCAAAATTTAAAACACAATAATAGGATAATTTTTACTTTCCTCCCTTGAGTTTTAGATTTTTTACACTTAGATAGTCAAGATCCATTTATTAGTAAAGACCTCCTTACCATCAATTAATTTTGTGTTTGACTGTTAGTTGAATTTAAAAAGATTGAAATGCCCCAATTGGATTTTCAAGAACTTTCACATCTCATACATTGGGCGCGAAAATTATAACAACCATAATATTACCATTATATCCCTTAAATTTAGATTATTTACAATTGCATTCAACAAATAAAAGGATAATTCTAATTCTAATCATAAGTTACATTAACCAAAATACTCATTAAAAAGGTCAAAAGTTTAAGTGAAGTTAAAAAAAAATACTCACGATTGCAATTTGATCGTTGGATCCCAACAGTCACATTGCCACATATTTACCTATTTAAAGGCTTAAATACATAGCCTTGTTTACAAGCATCACTACTTCCTCTCAACACTTCGCAAACTCAACTACATTTATCTCAATCTTTCAATCTCAACAACATGGATTCAGAGGGCTTAAGTGCAGTAACCAGCAAGAAGAATAGATATAATAAAGGTAGTATGAAATGGAGGAGTCAAGTTAATGGAAATCAATGTTAAAGAAAAAGCTAAAATTTAGTAAATAGAAAATGCAAAGTGTAGGTGATTGGCAATAACACAAAAATGCAACATATCATCTATTAGATGCCAACAGATTTAGTACATAACAAAACTATACAGATTCAACACCATCTAACTAACTTAAAGAGACTTATCATTCTATATGAAAAATTTCAAGTTGTCGGAATAACATTTGATTAATTATCTAATTTAAGACTATTGAGGCATATCTTGCATTATGTAATTAAAAGCAATTATCATTAAGTGTTTTAAGTTTCAATTTTTCAGCTTTGTATAACTGTCATTAAGACCAAAAAAAATTTGTTTATACTTTCTTACATTTTTCATGCCTATTAAAACTCAATTAAAAAATTACATCATGAATATTACATGGCATAAATCAAATGCACAATCTACTATATAAGTTGAAACCATATGCTTGCAAAATACCCAAAATGGCACATATTTTATGTTGGAAATTTTTTTCTCGATTTTATACTTCACAGTTCCATAAACATTATCAAAGCTATGTCAATAAATAAAGAATGAAGCATCCACTTGACATTTACAAACAACTCACATAGTATCAATACACTCTAAATGGAGCCAAAAAAAAGAAAAAGAAAAAAAAGCTTTGTTCAGAACTAACCTATTATTAGTTTCAACATAGCGATTCAAGTCTTTTGGGTATTGGTGAAATTCAGAGCGGTACATGATGTAGGTTTGATGTTTCTTCTTCACTTTAGACAAGTAATAGATACTGCTTTGTTAAAAATAATTTTTTTTAACCTTTTAAACAGAGCTCTCGGCTAAGCTTCATGAAAGAGAAACGCTCAATTTGAGAGAAAAGAGAAGATGATCTAAATTTTGATTTTTTTTACAATTTTTTATTATATGAATATTTACAAGACATGGTTTTTCATAATGATTTGACAATTCACTATGCTCATGTCAATCAAAATGCGCAAAAAGTTATGCTTGTCAAATTAGATTACCAAATTACCCATGACTAATAATATGAGAACTACCGTTTGCATTCTATAAGGGGTCTTTACTACTAATAAATGGATCTTGGTTATCTAAGTGCAGAAGGCCCAATGTTTAGGTGAGAAAAGTAAAAATTATCCCAAAACAGTAATATAGTCTTCCAAATATATAGTTCTAGACAAACGGTATCAATTATTATTACATAAAAAAACAATGCACATATAAAGCAAAGATAAAAAGAATGTCAAATGAAAAATAATAGTGTACATATAAAACATAGAATTGCATTTCCAGGAACAAAAAAGAGTAACAGCGAAATAAAGACAGAAGGCACCCGGCAACAGCAAGTCCAATAATTCAAAAAAAGCAAAAAATTAAAAAAAAAACAACTTATGCTGTGTTCGTCAACAACTTTATATACACACGTATATGAAATTAACAAAATTATGTAGGTTTATTTTTAACATTAGATATAAAAATGAGAAGCTTCTATTAATTTGAACTTTTAATAATAAAGACACAATAGTTTTTAGAGAGCTCAAAAAATTTATTTTAAAATTAACAAAACACCACAATTTTTTTTTTAAAAAAGCACATATGACCTTTACAAAAGGCAATACCAATAACGTACTTAAAAAGTTTTCATATTTGCTCAGGCCTTAACCCTCTAATGGTCCACTGAGAGAAACTACATAAGTTTTACCTTATTTACTCGTGATGCTATTACCACCCCTTTATTATTTTTTTCGAACTTCTTTTTTAATTGTGTTCGGGTGGGATAATTTAGACCCACCAAACTACTCAATATTCATGTCGCTGTAACAATACCAGAATTCGTAATAGGAAAATTATTTGTTGCATTTTTTATTTTTCATATTCAATAAGTGAGACCTTTTTTTTCATATATTGTAGCATATGTCTCTGGCTTTGTGACGATGATGATAATAGAGGACGATTAAACATCTAGACTTCATGACAGAGAGACATTCTCTCATGGAGATAAAAATTATTTTAATGCTTTAGGTAGAACTTACAGTCGTAGGAAGAGAAACGAGTGACGAGTTTCCCTTGCGTTGGGAACATTTTTGTTTTTTAAGGAATAATATTTTTTCCCCTCCCAAGTGTTGGTATTGATTTTTTATGATTTTTTTTAATTCACCGGACAACTCGTTTTCCCTTGCATACATCGTTACATACAATTGTGAACTCTCTTCCTCATATTTTCATTAGGTGCAAATTCTGAGTGACTCTCTCTCTCTCTCCCCCATTTCAATCTTCTTGGAATATCATCTCTCAACAGATTTTCTTCCTCAGTAAACACCAATGATTGATTCTCTCATTCCATTTCAAAAAGAAACAAAATGGGCACAAAATATGATTGTTTCTCTAACATGTTCAAAAAGTTAATAATCTATGACAAAACTATATTTCCCCGCAAAAAAAAAAATGTAAATAGTGAGTAAACTTATTTTAAATCAAATTCTTACTTTTTTAATTGCCTTGTTTTTTTGTTTGTAAACCTTGTAGATTGAAAGAGTTTGTGATGGAGAAAGAAAACAAGAGCAAAACCATAGGCGGGTTTAATTAGATAAGTTTTAAATTTCTTAAACATTTTAAAATAAAAAAGGATAAAATTATAAATGCAAAGCAGTAGGGGTTTTAAAAGAGAAAAGAACGGGTGCCAGTAGGGTCAATCTTTACCCAGAGACAGGGTGGACCAATGAGCCTTGTCAAATCAGGGTCAAAAACTTCAAGCCCACAGCCGGAGAGCACGTGGTAGACTGGTAGTTCCGGCACGCGAATGGGTCCCAAAAGCCAAGCTGTCAATCTCCTATGAGCAACATTTTTTTAAATTTAAAAAAATAGGCCCTCAAACGGCCGTAAGAAAATCCGTTAAACCACCCAGAACGAGGCAGTAATTTGTCCCATGCGCTGGCTCTGGCTCCGTCTAATACAGGTCAAAAGGCCGTCATGGACTTGATTTGACTCACCCCCACGTTGTTATCATCAACCATCCCTAACACGCAGTGATGCAGATGCGCAGGTCCACATTTTTTATATTATTAGAAAGAGACAAAAGTGTTTAATCCTCCAAAAAGCAAGAATTTGGGTTTAATTTTAGCATTATTGAAGCTAATAACGGACTATTATTGAAAGTATTCATTGTCTAGTAGTAAAGTAATAATGCTCCTAGTAATAGTGGCCGTCTCTATTTACACTTCCATCTCTTATCTCTGTATTTTCTGTTGTCTTTGCTTACTTCATTTGTCTTTAAAATCCCAGTTTAAGCAAAACTAGAATCTCAAATCAAAAGCGAAAGTGAAGTGAGTATTTGGCTACGTAGAAAGTGGAGTCATGAAAAATTTCCAGATATAGCTCAGGGGAGCATTTTGCTTAATAGATATATTCGGTCGACAAATTTTTAACTGCTTGATTTGAGTTTTGCAGGATACGCTTTGTTCTGCCTGGCTCCCTGGATGCCAAGTAAGAAGCTTGTCGACATGTGTCGATTTCTCATTAGTTGGCATCAGAGGAGCCATGCAGATAGACGCACCAATGCCCGCCCTCCGATTAATCAGATGGAAGGTTGGTACGATACAGCTAATAGTCTCTTGATATAATTTCAATGGATTTGAAATTGAAGCATGTTACATACAGGGTCTACATAAATGTGTATACTACTGTGGGGAAAGTGTTCGCATGTTGTGAAATTCAGATCATTTGACGCTATACAGTGAAGCATAGATGCTAAACTACGGTTTATGGCATTAAATCTGAATATTTCTAACGTGTAAACATCCACACTTTGAGAATTATTGGTTCATCTGGACTGATTGCTCCTCCACGCTATGAATTCTAATCTCTCCGAATTTAGCTAGCTCTGTGTCTCAGTGTCTCTGTATGTGGCTCGCTGTGTGTGTGTGTGTATTTGTTTTTACAGGATGGAGCAACCGTAGGGGTCGTAGTCTCTAACCACGCAAACATCGTAATGAGGCAGTGGCGCCGCAACATGATAATTAGGCCACACCACTGGCTCCGGATTGGCCTCAATTTTTTCATCACCCATGCTCTGATCCCCAGCACCAGCACCAGCAGCGCCGACGCTCACCACCTCCGCATAACCCACCTTCTTTCTTAACGAAGTCGTGAGCGCAACCGCATCTACGCCGTCTCCTGTCACCTCTATTTGGCTCATGTCGTCTCCTTTCAATGCCACTGATTCCACACCTAAGCATGAAGAAATGAACCGTGACATAATCACTGCGGATTTCAAATAGATGAAAACTAAGTAATAGTTAATTAATGCAGACTCGTGCATAATTGGTCGCAATTTAACACTGGATTGCTACTACCAATGTACAAGTTTGTAAAAAGATGTCAGCATCAGAAAACGATTATTTTACCTGAAAATCCAACTGCGACCTTCAGGGCCTTAGAGCGGGACTTGTGCTTATGCATAGAAACTTTGATCACCATCTTTTGCTGCAACAATTAAACCAAAGTTATAAAGAACAGCAAATATTGACTAAACTCTAACACTCAACAAACACTTATGAACACAAATTTTTTTGATATTTTAACTTTGTACACATAATTAGTTTAATTATCACAAGGTTTTATACCTTCATGGTCTTGTTCTGTTGGAAACTGTTTTGATTCTTGATTTCTTTAGGAGGTTTGAAGGCTTCGATCTGTGTTGGGCTGTTGGCTATTATTGTGCATTTATATAGTGCCTCTTGTGGTTCTACTTCAGAAGTCGTATAGAGGGCAATTTCTCGGTGATCTCAAAGATAATGACAACTTAAATTCATTGTACCATCATTCCAACTATTCAAAATTAAAAGCATACACTTTGCTTTCTAGAAATCAAATTTTTATTCAACCTAATAATAACATGAAGAATTTTTCCCATAATAAAAACATCATTAATTGTAGTAGGTTCTTCAGAATTGTATAAATTTTCGTTGTTAAATTGGGACTGGATCTGCACAACATTATTATATAGCCAAACGGGTTTAAGACTATTTATAAATTTCTTTCGTTTAAGATTCATTATGATATTTACCAATTAAAAAACTGAAGTGGCAATGTTCCTATTTAATTAAATAAGTAGGAAATGAATGAGACCAGAAATGTTCACATTATGACTTTTGACTATGTAATGGAAAACGAAGGCATGTGGAAAGACTAACTAGTTAACTTAGCGATTAGTATTAAATTATGACCACCAAATATAATAATGAACAAACAAAAGGTCGATGACGTTTGACATGTTAACCATCCCTAATTTGTCTTCATTCATTTAGCTTTACAGTCTGAAAGTCATTGTAAGTACAGTTGGTAAAATGGGTCATCAGGTCATATTCGTATCGTGTCAATTTTGTATCGTGTTAAATTTAGATGGATCAAAATCCGACCTATTTAATAATCGTGTCAAAATATTGAGACCCAAATCCGACACAGAAAAATAATCGGGTTACTCAATAACCCGCTTAATATCTATATATTAAATAAAAGTTACATCAAATATTTATACTTTGTCATACATATGTATGCACATGCATACATACATCTATACATACATATATAATTTATCAATATTATAAAATATACATATCTACTAAAATATTACACACACTATTGAGGTTTTAATTATATGTATGTAAATAATATTATATATCAATATTATAAAATAAACATGTCTACCAATATTTTATACATTTATCCTATTAAAGCTCAAAATGTATTTAAAATTTTATAAATAAAATATTGTATCTATATTCATCCTTTTAAAGAATAAAAAAATAATCCTAATATTTGAGTTTTGATGACAAGAATCTGTAAATTATTTTAAAATAAAAAATATAATCGGGTCATTGATCGGGTAAATAGGTCAAGAATTTTAACCCGAACTCGACACGGAAAAAATTCGTGTTGACCTGGACCCGATCCATTTAATAATCGTGTTAAATTCGATGACCCATACCCATTTATTGGTGTTGTGTTCCTCCTGGCTGTCTCTGCACACCTACCTCCTTTATCACTGAGCGGTCATTTAGGGGCCTTAGCTGGTGATCCGAGCTGTTTCCCTCTCGACGATGAAGCTTATCCCCCATCGTCTCATTGGCCGACCTTGACCCCTATTATTTCGAGGTCATATCTAGTATTCAGAGTTTACCTCGATTTGGTACCACTCTCGCGGCCCACACCGAAACAGTACTTTACCCCCAGATGTCTAGTCAACTGCTGCGCCTCAACGCATTTCGGGGAGAACCAGCTAGCTCTGGGTTCGAGTAGCATTTCACCCCTAACCACAACTCATCCGTTGATTCTTCAACATCAGTCGGTTCGAACCTCCACTTAGTTTCACCCAAGCTTTATCCTGGTCATGGATAGATCACCCAGATTCAGGTCCATAAGTAGTGACAATTGCCCTATGAAGACTCGCTTTCGCTACGACTCCAGTGGGTTCCCTTAACCAAGCCACTGCCTATGAGTCGCCAGCTCATTCTTCAACAGGCACGCGGTCAGAGCCCCGGGCTCCTCCCACGCCGGCTCATTCTTCAACAGGCACGTATTGGGTAATCAGATCGTGTCAAATTTTGCCTGCTCTAATTGTAAGACTAATCTTGTATTTGACAAAAGTGGGTGAAATAGTCCAAGTAGTTTTTTTTTTTAAAAAAGATGTTATCATTTTATCACTTAATTTTTTTTAACATGTTACTTTATCATTTAAATTTTTAAGCAATTATTTTTTCCACTTAATATTTTAATTTTTATCGTTAAAAATAATAGAACTTTTAACAAAATTTCGATTAAAAATCTGTTTTATCCCTAAGATCTGTAAATGCTATTTAATCCTCTAAAATAAAATAATATAAAATTAATTATATATAGAGGGATAATGCTTATATTAGTTAATTAGTTTATATATCTAAAATAATTAATTGATAAAATTAAAATTTTTTTAATACTTTTGGCTTAATAGATTGAAGTTCCTGAAGTACAGCTGTGATATCAGTAGTTTCTTCACATATAATAAATTGGTGATAAAATGACAAAAGCTAAAATACCAGGTGAGAAAAAGTAATTATTATAAAATTTTGATGGTAAAGTAATATTTAAAAAAAGTAATAAAATGATACTATTTCTTTTGAGAAAGATTTTCGATGGTTGTGCGGCGTGACTCTTGTCGCCTTCCAAATTATAACTTTTCTCAACTTTAAAATAGTTTATTGTTTTGTGGTGTAAGTTTTATTTGCTAATAAATTCCTCTTGAATTTGGTGCATTTTTTGAGAATAAAATTACTTCAACAATCAAGAGCGAGAACGAATGGCGTAATATCAAAAAATTTCGCCTAATTTCGGCATTATCGAGCCAATAATGAACCCTTAATTCAGAGATTAATAAAAAAAAGCTAATAATGAACAATCATTAAGACTGTTTTAATAAGTTCTTTGCTGCATTAAAAAAAAAAGAGATTCTCAATTTTTTCTACTGAAATTATAAAATACAATTTATCCCCCTATTGCAATTAGTAAATATCACTTATCTATAGTTTAATAATCAATAATCTTCCTGACATCATAACTTTATAGTGTTATCTTTATTTTCAAATATACTTTTATTCATATTATTATTAATTAAATAAATTGTATGAACAAAAATTAAAGTTTTGATGTGAAAAAAATTAATAATAAGATATTTTAAAACATCTTTACTTATAATTAATATATATTTTATATTTATAAGATAAAACATCAAGTAAATGACTCATTTACTGATTTACACTTTTTTTCTTTTAAATTATTTTATGCCAGAAGAATTATTAGTTATTATAAAAATAATATGGAGTAAGTAATGTATAGTAATCTAAATAGGGAAAATTCTATAATGCCGTAATTAAATTTACGGTATTGATGCCGTAATAGATGTAGACCGTTAGATTAAATCAACGATTCACAATAATGATAAAATAATAAAAAAATTTAATTAAATTATATATAACCGGTTTATAACCGGTTAAGTACTTTTTAAAATAAAATTTCAATAAATTTAAAAGAAAAAAGGATTTACTTTTTAAAAGAATACAAAAAATACAAAGAGAAAACTTAATCCCTAACTAACGAATTGCAAAAGATCCCTAATTAAAAAAAAAATTAACTGCGTAAACTTCTTCTTCTTCTTCTTCTTCTTCTTTTTCTTCACACCCACTGCTGCGTTAACTTCCGTTCGGGTGCACTGGCGATACGTCTGCAGATTGCAACCATTCTTTGAGTTGATTTTCTGTCTTGTTCGAATTGTTGAGTCTCTGCCGTCGCTGCCTCTGTCTTGGTTTTGGCAGTCGTTACCTGTGCAAGGTAAGTTTAATCCTCTTTCTCGTTCGAATTGCTAAGCAATTTCGTTTTCTTTGCTGAATTTGCTAAGTAATTTAATTCCAGATTTCTCATTCAATTTTATATTAACTGACATAGTATCATCGTCATAATTTGTTCACGAAATTCTTAGATTCAATTCTGCTGGAATTAACAAGTCTCTGCACGCCGGATTTGTTCACGAAATTAAGAAGGTCTGTACAAAGTGTTTGGGTTTGCTGGACCACATAGACATTACCCACTTGCCTGGCAGTCTGTCGCTATACCGGCTGGACCACATAGACATATTTCTCAAAGTCTTTGAGTGAATAGTAAGTTCATACTCTCCATTTTCTAGTGTATATATATCTCAATTGTGGGAAAGAAATCTGTAATAATTCACTGCTACTAACAGATTATAATTTAGTACAAGTTCACTAGAATAATTCCAGCAATTTTCTGCCTTTCTTATCTGGAACAAAACTTGTTAATAGGGTTGGATTAGTGTAGCTCTACTAGAATTGATCAAGTTTTTCTGCCGATCTTACCAATGAATTTATTTGGTTTAAGAGTCTACTTGACAATTCATATATTAAGTCAGGAGTTTTTAAGGCTCTATAACTTTATAATTACCAAGTTCTTGGAGTTTAGTGATTCCTACATCAAGTTATTTTACCAGTTACCTTGCTGGTTAAATTAAAAAAACTGTAAGCACTTTCCAGTTTTACTGCCTTATGTATCTACTACAATGTTGTTTCTGGAGTGTTTTTTGTTGAGTTTTAGCTGCAAAAGTTTGCATGTTCTCAGAATTTGCATATGCTTGGAATGTTTTAGCTGCAAAAGTTTGCATGTTCTCAGAGTTCACATGTTCAATGTTTTAGCTGCAAAAGTTTGCACATGCTTGGAATGTTTAGTTAATGATGCCAAATCTCCCTCCAATTATCAAGCACACCGAAGAACATAAAAAATAACAATAATTAAAAGGAAAAAGGTAATTAGCGTAATCAAAATGTGCCCACTGCACGAAATAAAGAATTTTCTTTTCTTTGTATGAATAAATAATGATAAACAGGAACGAGAAGGATTTGTCATAGCATTTTCCATAGTTCGTGGAAGAAACTATGCCAACATGTTATAGTAACAAACGTTTTATTATTATTCTTTGAACTATTTTCCAATTATTGCTTATATTTTTATTTATCTGGAATTCTGAAACGTTTTAATGGATAATTGTTTTCTTTTAAGTTTGAACACTTTAATGTTAGCATTGAACTACAACTCCCTTTCCCAATACCCGTAGGCTATGAGGATCCAGAAAAATGCTTGCATTGAATAGTTGGAGTTTTGTTAGTCTCTTAGGACTCTCTCTATCTAGTTCTTGGAGTTCAGGAACTCTTATATCACAGAAAATTCTGTTTGGAGAAATATAGCATAATAATATCATCAGTAAATCTACTAGAATTGATCTAGTTTTTTGGCCAATCTTACCAATGAATTTATTTGGTTTAAAAGTCTACTTGACAATTCGTATATTTTCTACTGTTCGTGGTTAAAATTTTCTGGTGTTTTGGGGCTTCATTTGCTGCTGTTTTTAGGTTAAATTGGCTGCTGTTTTTGGGTAAATTGACTGCTGTTTTTCAGTTAAATTGTTTGCTGTTTTTGGATAAATTTACTGCTGTTTTTGGGTTATATTTTCTGCTGTTTCTGGGTAAGTCTTTTTTGGTGTTTTAGGCTTCATTTGCTGCTGGTTCTGAGTTAAATATTTTGTTGTTTCTGGGTAAATATTTTGCTGTTTCTGGGTAAATATACTGCTGTTGTTTAGTTAAATTTTTTGCTGTTTTTGGATAAATTTTCTGCTGTATTTGGGATGATTTGCTGCTATTTTTGTTTTTTTTTTTGGTATTTTGGGCTTCATTTGTTGCTGTTTTTAGGTTAAATGTTATGCTGTTTCTGGGTTAATTGGTTGCTGTTTTTTAGTTTATTTTTCTGCTGTTTTTGGGTTTAAATTTTCTTTTGTTTTACAGGATCCAAAACTTGTGATATTTTCCATTTCTTTTTGTGCCTAATATCTTCATGTACAGATTCTTGTAAACTCGAAAATGGCTGAAAATGTTGATGAGGGTAACGAGAATGATTTCAAGGAGAATGATAATGTGAGCCGAGAAAATGAAATTTTAAGAAAAAATCGGCCTTTCATTGAGTATTTGTAAGTCCTCTTATATTAAATATTATGTGTTTGATTGTTGGTAAATTTATGAGTATTTAGTAAAGCCAAGCACAATAATGTTAACGTGCACTGATTATATGTATTTTTTTTCAAAATATTTAATTGATTGCAGCAAGCAAGAAGCAAAAATATTACGGGAACAAGGAAAAAAAGTGGTGAGTGTAGGTGCAATAATTAATTTCCATTAAATTTGGGACATGTTTCAAGCAATAACTTATTGTCATATTTTTTTTAATTTTTTAGGATAGAATTAAATTAGGAAAATGTTTCAAAAATTTGAGTGAAGAAGAGAAGGCTAAATTTAGAATGGTTGGTAGTGATATAGCACGGAATGAAGACAAAGAAGATGATTTTGTGAAGGGAACTCATAAAGCCATGGAAACTAGATGTGCTCCGGAGCGTTTTGCAAAACTAGTGGCAAAATTGTCAGAAAATAAAAAAAAATTGTTGTGGAGTTGGGATTTGAAAGTCTTCTATACATAAAATGTGGTCGACTGAAACGAGATTTATGTTCATGGTTGGTTCAAAATTTTGATCCATTTACTTCATGTATTTTTTGGCATGGTAAGAGTATCAAAATGTCGCCTCGAGATTTTGAGTACATTATGGGAATAAAAGATGGTGGAGTCGACATTGATGTGGGTCTTGGTATTGATGACATGGATAAATTGAGAAATGAATATTGTGATGACAGTGGATATATTAAGTTGAAAACTTTAGAGTCAAAATTGGTGAATCAAAGGGAGGTGAATGATGACTTTAAAAGAATCTTTGTTTTGTTTGTTATAGCTACAATTATTTTTCCTAAATCAGGGTTGAATTTAGCCCCGTATTACTTGGTATTTTTGAAAGACACCAGTGCCATAAATAAAAAAAATTGGCAACGTGGGCTTTTAAAGGGCTAGTTGAGCGCATACAAAAGTTCAAGGCAGGACAACATAAAGTTGTTAACAGTTGTGTACTATTTTAGAGGTAATAATTTTTTAAAAAATTGATTTCATCAATTTTATTGTGTTATTTTATTTTTGCTTTGTTTTGATCATTTTGTTAATATTGCAGCTTTTTTACATGGATTCTATATCATTTGCACGAAAATTTATTGATAAATCTTTGAGTCCGATAACAACATGGACAAATCGAGATGTAACTAACTTATTGAGTTTTGTTAAGAAAAATGGTGGTTATAGGAGCTCAAAGGTATGACATCTACTTTTTATTAATTAAATATTAATGTACCATATTGAAATGACATGTATTTAATAGTATGTGGTATTTATTAGGTTAATTTGCGAGAAATCCATCCTCAACAAAACACGGCCCAAGAAACATTTGGTGGAACGAGTCGGAAGAATGAAGAATGCATACATAATTGTCAACATCAGAAGGAATTATCACTTGTTCGAAAAGATATTGGTCGTATGGCATTGGAGCTTGATGGTTTAAAGCATTCAGTGGGTAACTGGATGCAGCAAATGCAAAAAGTAATGGAAACCCTTAAAGAGAACTTAACCCAAAAGCAAGTTAAGCAGTAAAAAGAGAATAACGGCATTGCTATTGGAATTACTTCTCCTTCCCGAAAGCAACAAAAGAATGACGAATCAAGCCATGAAATTTTAACTTTTGTCGAACTAATGAAGAGAGCCAAAGAAAGGCCAGATGGAGATGATATTCTTGAGAAAAATTACTGGATAAGGAGAATGTTGAAGAAAAACATGATGAGAGAATTTTGACGGGTGAGTCAGACCTAAATAAGGAAAAGCATAAGCAAATTTTCTGCAATGCAGTTATACAGGTATTTAGCAATAAATTGTGTTTTTTTTTGGCACAAGTAAAACATAATAGTGCATAGATGAGTATTAAGTTATAAATCATAATTTTTGTAGGATAATGGCAGGAATGATGATTTTTCTATTGAAGAGGAATCATCAAACCAACTTAGTGTATTTGAGGTTAAAGATATGCGCTCCAAGAGTGTTGAAAAAATAGCATAACATGCTATTTTGAGGACACATTTTGAGTGGGTTTCACTTAACGAAAGTGAAAAATATTTTGAGGTTCGGAATCTACTCCGTTCATACATCAAAACTATAATTCTATTTTCTCAAAATAGTGCTTGGGTGAATGAGAAATTGTGTTTCAAAAGTCGCCCTTAGAGCTGGAAATTTGAAAGGAAAGAAGCTTATCCCACATGGGAAAAAGAAGCCTTGGGATTAGTGTTTATATATAAACACTTAACTATGCATGGCTAAGAATTATAAGGATAAAGGCTCTCTCCACACGCGCGTGCGCAGGAGGGGGTGCAAATCCAAAACCGGTTTGGTTGAATCCGTGTGCGCCCGTGCGTCCTGCGTACACGAATGTCGGCCCAAAATCAACCATGCAAGCTTGGCGCGTTTTTTATTTCCTTTCAAATTTTTTGTGTAACAGTTTCAAAAACAAGTTGTAACAGCACGTTTTTGAATTCATTCACACGTTTGTAACGCGTTTTTTATTTCCTTTCGAATTTTTTGTGTAACAGTTTCAGAAACAAGTTGTAACAGCACGTTTTTGAATTCATTCACACGTTTGTAACAGCTTTACAATTAATCCTTGTTGTTATGTAATTCGAATTTGAGGAAACTGTTTTGTGCAGGCCTCGGTTTCTATTTCTTTTTTTTTTTATGTTCTTGTTTTCATCTCCTTTCTATTTCGCTTTCTTTTCGATTGAAAATTTTTAATAGCTAATTTCCATTGTTTAACTTATATATATAACTTGTCATCTCACGATTAATTTTTGTAACAATCTTAAAACAGATTTATTATTATCAAAGAGATGGCAACTGAAATCAGTGATGATGTTCCGTATGTCCCAGTTTCTGCACCAACTGTTGTGAAGGAACCAGCCTCTGTGGCGATTCCTGTCAATCATGCGGAAAGGCCTGAAAAATTCAATGGCCAGAATTTCAAATGGTGGCAACAAAAGATGTTCTTTTACTTGACCACGTTGAACCTTGCGAGGTTCTTAACCGAGGATGCTCCTAAGCCCAAGGAGGGTGAAACAGATGTTCAAATTGCAAGTGCAATTGATGCATGGCACCATTCGGATTTTTTGTGTAAAAATTATGTAATGAATGGCCTTAGTGACTCCTTGTATAATGTATACATAGGAAAGAAAACAGCCAAGGAGCTATGGGAATCCTTAGATCGGAAATATAAAGCCGAGGATGCAGGGACCAAAAAGTTTGTTGTTGGTCGCTTCCTAGATTATAAAATGGTGGATTCTAAAACTGTAATAAGTCAAGTACAAGAACTTCAGATTATATTATCTGAAATTCTTGCGGAAGGGATGCATCTAAGTGAAACCTTTCAAGTTGCCGCAATTATTCAAGAGCTATTTGAAGCATAAACGAAAGGAGATGAATATTGAGGGATTGGTTGTTAAGCTCAGAATTGAGGAAGACAATAGAAATGCAGAAAGAAGAGGGGTTATTTCTATGGCAAAGGCAAATTTTGTTGAACATGGACTTAAAAATAAAAATAAAAAATTGGGCCCAAAAGGAGGAATTTCCAAGAAACAAACAAAGTTTCAAGGAAAATGTTATAATTGTGATAAGATGGGTCATAAGGCTTCGGAGTGTAGACTGCCTAAAAAGAAGCGAGAGGCGAATGTGGTTGAAAACATCACTCAACATGTTTCAGACATAAACCTCTCTGCAGTGGTTTCAGAAGTGAATCTGGTTGGCTCTAATCCAAGAGAATGGTGGATAGATACAGGAGCAACTAGACATGTTTGCTCGGACAGAGGGTTGTTCACTTTATTTGAAGCAGTTAACAATGGAGAGAAGTTATTCATGGGGAATTCGGCTACGTCTGAGATTGAAGGTCAAGGGAAGGTGATTTTGAACATGACATCTGGGAAAGAACTGACTTTGAACAATGTGCTTTATGTGCCAGAAATTCGGAAGAACTTGGTGTCTGGATCGCTGCTGAACAAACATGGATTCCGAATGGTGTTTGAGTCAGATAGGGTGGTTTTGTCTAAAAATGGGATGTATGTGGGAAAGGGTTATGTTAATGATGGGCTATTTAAGCTCAATGTAATGACTCTTAAACCAACGATTAATAATAAAGCTACGTCTTCTGCTTATTTGCTTAAGTCTTCTAATCTTTGGCATGGTAGATTAGGACATGTTAATTTTAATTCTTTACGTAAATTAATTAACATGAAGCATATTCCCAATTTCCAAATTGATTTGAAACATAAGTGTGAAACTTGTGTTGAGGCAAAACTAACCAGGACATCTTTCCAAATAATCAAAAGAAACACCGAACCACTTGATTTAATACATAGTGATATTTGTGACTTTAAATCCATTCAAACAAGAGGTGGTAATAAATATTTTATTACCTTTATAGATGATTGCACAAAATATTGCTATGTATATTTATTGAAAAGTAAAGATGAAGCTTTGGAAAAGTTTATTCTCTACAAAAATGAAGTTGAGAATCAACTTAATAGGAAAATCAAAGAATTAAGGATTGACCGTGGTGGTGAGTATGTTGTTCCGTTTATGTCATTATGTGAACAAAGTGGAATCATACATCAAGTCACGGCTCCATATTCACCTCAATCTAATGGAATTGCAGAACGAAAAAATCGAACTTTAAAAGAAATGATGAATGCAATGTTGATAAGTTCTGGACTACCCTAGAATATGTGGGGAGAAGCTGTTTTGTCAGCTAATTATTTATTAAATAAGATACCCCGAAAGCAAGAAGATAAAACCCCGTATGAGCTATGGAAAGATAGATCACCTTCATATAAATTCTTACGAGTGTGGGGGTGTCTTGCTAAAGTAGTGGTTCCTTCAAATAAAAAAGTAAAAATAGGACCAAAAACTGTTGATTGTATTTTCCTTGGTTATGCACAAAACAGTAGTGCATATCGATTTTTGGTGCATGAGTCTAAAGTTCCAGATGTTCACAAAAATACGATTATAGAATCAAGAAATGCTTCGTTTTTCGAACATGTGTTTCCTTGCAATTCTAGAATGGAATCGAGAGAATTGGAACAATTTCATGAAACTAAACTTGAAAATGAAGAAAATGATCAACCACCAGAAGAAGAAGAACAAGAATAAAAAATTGAGGTTAGACGTAGCAAAAGAGCTAGAATAGAAAAGTCTTTTGGTCCAGACTTTCTGACATATTTGCTAGAAAATGAACCTCAAAGCTTCAAAGAGGCTGTAACTTTAGCTGAAGGCATTTTATAGAAAGAAGCCATTAACAATGAAGTTGAATCCATTTTACAAAATCATACTTGGGAGCTAGTAGACCTTCCTCCAGGATGTAAACCTTTGGGGTATAAGTGAATTTTCAAAAGAAAAATGAAAGCCGATGGATCAATCGATAAGTACAAGGCTAGGCTTGTAATTAAAGGTTATAGGCAACGAGAAGGCCTTGATTATTTTGATACTTATTCTCCTGTTACGAGAATAAATTCCATACGGATGATAATAGCAATTGCAGCTTTGCGCAATCTCGAGATACATCAAATGAATGTAAAAACGGCTTTTCTAAATGAAGATTTAGATGAAGAAATCTACATGGAGCAACCTGAAGGTTTTATAGCCCCAGGATAAGAAAAAAAAGTTTGTAAATTGGTTAAGTCATTATATGGCTTGAAACAAGCACCGAAACAGTGGCATGAGAAATTTGATCACACAATGATCACAAGTGGCTTTAAGATCAACGAGTGTGATAAATGTGTTTATGTCAAAGAAACAGAAAATGACTATGTCATTTTATGTTTATATGTTGATGACGTGCTTATTGTTGGGAGTACTGATGACATGATTAAATCCACCAATAATATGTTGAAGTCTAAGTTTGATATGAAGGACATGGGTCTTGCAGATGTCATTTTGGGAATTAAAATCTCAAGGACTTCTAATGGACTTGTTTTAAGTCAAAGTCATTATATAGATAAAATTCTCGGGAAGTTTAATAAAGAGGATAATACTATATCTAAAACTCCATTAGATACTAGTATTCATCTATCGAAAAACAAAGAAGAGGGTATTTCTCAAGTTTAATATGCTAGAATAATAGGTAGTCTGATGTATTTAACAAATTGTACCCAACCAGACCTAGCCTATACAGTAAGCAAACTTAGTAGATATACGAGTAATCCGGGAACTGATCACTGGAAAGCTATTGTAAGAGTACTTAGGTATCTTCGATATACTCGTAATTATGGACTGCACTATACTAGATATCCAGAAGTATTAGAAGGATTTAGTGATGCTAACTGGATATCAGATGTAAAAGATTCAAAATCTACAAGTGGCTATGTGTTTACACTAGCAGGTGCAGCTGTATCATGGAGATCTTCTAAACAGACAGTAATTACTAGATCTACAATGGAATCTGAATTCATTGCATTAGATAAATGTGGTGAAGAAGCAGAATGGCTACGCAATTTTTTAGAAGGTATTCCAAAATGGCCAAAGCCTGTGCCTAAGATTTGTATTCATTGCGATAGTCAATCAGCTATTGGTAGGGCACAAAGCAATATGTATAATGGTAAGTCTAGACACATACGTCGTAGACATAATACCATTAGACAACTTATTTCTACTGGAGTTATCTCTATTGACTATATAAGGTCAAAGGATAACATTGCGGATCCGCTAACCAAAGGGTTAAATAGAGAGCTAGTAGAAAAATCATCGAGGGGAATGAGATTAAAACCTATAGATTAATTAGTCAATAACGAAGGAAAACCTAACCTAGTAGACTGGAGATCCCAAGATCTAGGATCAATTGGACAACCTAATTGTTAAAGACTAAAGATGGATCACTGTGGGGTCATTCTCTTGAAAGGATTACCTCATTAACCATTCCTATGATGAAACAGTGATGCCCGTGGGGAATAAGGTTGAGCTAGGCTCTTAATGATTCTTATGTGTCGAAAATTCGAGCGGGGTAATGCGGGTTACTCTTAATTAAGATATCACCTATGTGAAAGAGAAGTGGGGCCGCTTCAAAGGGAGCTATAAAGGGTTTAGCTTTTAGAAACTCTTGCAGAACCAGGGAGATGTTCAAGGCCAAAACGAACATAATCATGAGAACTTAACAGTGTTAGGAGAAATACCTGTGTGTAGTATATGATCCTTTACACTAATAGCAGAACAGTTCAAAGGCATCGCGTCTACTGATCAGCTAGTAAAGTAATTATACTATTACAAGGGAAGGTTCAAAGGATAACACCTACCTATCCTGTGCTAGGTATTAATCCAATAAAATCGATTATTAAAAGTCAAAAATGGTTTTGATGTCAAAATTTAGCGGTTTTCTTGTTTTACTGCCAATTTTCATTCATGTGGGGGATTGTTGTCAAAATAGCATAACATGCTATTTTGAGGGCACATTTTGAGTGGGTTTCACTTAACGAAAGTGAAAAATATTTTGAGGTTCGGAATCTACTCCGTTCATACATCAAAACTATAATTCTATTTTCTCAAAATAGTGCTTGGGTGAATGAGAAATTGTGTCTCAAAAGTCGCCCTTAGAGCTGGAAATTTGAAAGGAAAGAAGCTTATCCCACATGGGAAAAAGAAGCCTTGGGATTAGTGTTTATATATAAACACTTAACTATGCATGGCTAAGAATTATAAGGATAAAGGCTCTCTCCACACGCGCGTGCGCAGGAGGGGGTGCAAATCCAAAGCCGGTTTGGTTGAATCCGTGTGCGCCCGTGCGTCCTGCGTACACGAATGTCGGCCCAAAATCAACCATGCAAGCTTGGCGCATTTTTTATTTCCTTTCAAATTTTTTGTGTAACAGTTTCAAAAACAAGTTGTAACAGCACGTTTTTGAATTCATTCACACGTTTGTAACGCGTTTTTTATTTCCTTTCGAATTTTTTGTGTAACAGTTTCAGAAACAAGTTGTAACAGCACGTTTTTGAATTCATTCACACGTTTGTAACAGCTTTACAATTAATCCTTGTTGTTATGTAATTCGAATTTGAGGAAACTGTTTTGTGCAGGCCTCGGTTTCTATTTCTTTTTTTTTATGTTCTTGTTTTCATCTCCTTTCTATTTTGCTTTCTTTTCGATTGGAAATTTTTAATAGCTAATTTCCATTGTTTAACTTATATATATATATAACTTGTCATCTCACGATTAATTTTTGTAACAAAGAGCTTCAAGCTTTGGGATCTTGAAGACAAAAAGTTTGTGTGTAGTAGAGATGTCACATTTGATGAAGCTTCAATGATGAAAGCTTCAAGTTTTCAGCAGGTGGAGAACAAGATCAAAGAGGTATTGCAGCGGGTGAAGTTTGACACAACTCCATATGTATCAGTTAGTTCTACATCAAAGAAGGGTTCGACCATGGAGGTGACACTTAGAGTTGAAGAAGAAGTGATTTCTTCTGATGTCCCACAAAATGAAGAAACAATTGATGATGTAGATAATGATGATTTTATAGCAATAAGGAAGCCAAGAAGAGAGCTAAAGAAACCCGGATGGCTTACTAAAGACATGGTGGTAGCCTATGCACTTCTAATTATTGATGATGACATCCCCAACACTTTTGGTGAAGTATTACGCAGCAGTAAAAGTGATCAGTGGAAATTAGCCATGGAGGAAGAGATGAAATCTCTCTATCAAAATCAGACTTGGGAACTTGTAAAGTTACCAAAGGCGAAAAGGGCTATTGGCAATAAATGGGTCTACACCAAGAAGCAAGGATCTCAGAATCAATCAACTCCTCGATACAAGGCAAGACTCGTGGCAAAATGTTTTACTCAAAAGGAAAGTATTGACTACAATGATGTTTTCTCTCCAATCGTAAAACATATTTCCATTAGTATCCTACTTGCCTTAGTAGCTGAATATGAGTTAGAGTTGGCTCAATTAGATATTAAGACGGCGTTCTTACATGGAGATTTGGAGGAGGAAACCTATATGATTCAGGCTTGTGGTTTCAAAATTGTTGGAAAGGAAAATTGTGTGCACAGATTGAGTAAATTTTTATACAAATTGAAACTAATTCTTTGAATGCGTTGAGTTTGGAGAATTTTGAACTATGGTTGGCTTGATCCCAAATTTTGGGCACGTAGGCAATCGAAATGATGCAACCATTTTGGATCCTTATTGAAGGATCACTTTGGGGATGATGGTTCGTTGGTAGTCGGCTCAGATTTGGATAAATTTTCACCGAGGTGGAGAATTGTTGAAAAGTCATGCATGCGGCATCCAAATTCAAGAAGACATGCAAATTTTCAAAGAGCTACCAAACAATTGAAGAAAAAATGAACAGTTAGCAAATTTGTCAAATTTGTCAAATGGACACCATTGACGATTTGCTTAGGTTAGGTGGAATAGTAAAGGGGTTGGTGCAATAGTGCCATTGTTTTCCCTATAAATAGATAGCACTTCTTCCATTCTAAAGCATCCAAAATTGTTAAGCTTATAAGTTTCTAAACTTTTGAGAGAAGTGAGAGAAATGTGTCTAAGGAATTTATCTTTCCTGCAGAGTGTGAGAATACTTGGTATATTTGAGTTTCGGACGTGGGATTCGTTACTCAAATATTTGTACTCTATTAATTATTAAATAAATAATTATTCTTTCTTGCCTCTGTGGATATAGGTTTAATTATCGAATCACGTTAAATTCTTGTGTCATTTATTTTTCTATAATTATTTGGTGTGCTTGATTCCGCATTCCGCGCACAACACCAATTATTTATGTTACTATGTAATATATATGCGCTGCAATTCATTTTTTTTTTTTTCATGTTATAGTAACATGGAATCAACAAACTTTATTAAGGCAGCTGCAATACGTGAGAACTATGAAACTGAGGGGGTAACGAATAAAATTTACCTAGATAAATGTCATTTTCAAAACTTGGGTCCAGGACCTCCAAAATTCCAGTCCTCTGTACATATATTGCCATGGAGATATCAATTATCAGCATATAATTTGAATTATTCTTGTGAATTGGAGTAAAGAATTATTCCTGTTAATTACATAGTACATATTCATATTCATTTTGGGTTTTACTCCAAAATGGGACAAGCTCAGTTGATAAGACATCCCAAGTGTTACAAAATCTGAGGTAAAAAATATTTCTTTTTTTGCTTGTCATTCAATATGTTAAACACATGTACTTATGTTAAACACATGTACTTTCTCTTTTTCTTGTTTGTCTATTCAGGTCTTACAAAGCTAAATTAACGATTTTATCCTATGGCTATATATTTCCATTCTTATAACTTTTGATACCCTATGGCTTTAGTTTAAACATTTGTCGAGGTCTTTCCCATAGCTGCCATTGCTGAATCTCGAAAGGAGAGGATGATGAAGGCAGAAAACTAAGGAAAGTGGATTAGGAGAAAAAATAATAATAATAGTGAATGAAAGAGAAGACTTGGATTTGTTTATGGAAATTTGATATTTTACTTTTCTAATTTAAGAAATTGATTTTCTAAAACGATTTTCAGTTGTCTCAAGAATTTCAAAAAATTTAAGAAAAAAATGAGATTAGAAGAAGATCCGTATTCAAATTGATAAAGAACAACCATCTCCGTACACAGGCTAAATCACAGTATTTAAACTACAATGTGGTGTTGAATTATATTTATAAAGTAGTGAATTTTCTATTTCCCCTGCTATAGTAGCATAGCCAGACTTAATATCTATTGGAGGTAAATCTAGTTTACTTAGACGAATTTGATTTTCCTCAAATATTTTTGTTTAATTTTAGATTTGACATGAATACTTAAAAAATATAAGAATTTTTTTTCATTTTATTTAAAGCCATTTTTAAAAGTTTTTTATTAGGGAAAATAAAATTTTGTGATTAAAGATTTTCTGGAAAAAATAAGACCAGCAGGTCAATATGTGCGCCTCCGCTACTGCTCCCTGGCTACGCATCTGACCCAGCCGTAGACTTTCCAATTCATCCAGGGATCTAGCCTCAAATTCTGTCTAGCTAGGCTCGCAGTGACGGGAAAAGAAAAAAAAAATGAAAAAATAAAAAGACAAAAGATCCCATGGTCTCGTATCGTGCTCCCTTAAAATATTGGGAGTTAATACATATTTGCCCCTGCTCCACGTTTCGGTGAAAATGGAATGTAGCGATATGCATCTTTAATAGCTGCAATTTCAGGAATTTTTTCTTTTAATGTACGTTGGCCATGAACTCGATGATTTGATTGTGGTAATTAAAAAGGTTACAAGCAGAGCATAAATAGGAATAACGCTCTTCGTTTATAGTAATACAATGAAGATGGAACTACAAATTCATTTTAAATTAATTATATATAAACTGAATTAAATAACTCTTGATTTTTGTATTAATTGTTTGAATATTTAATTTCTCGCATATAAATAATCCCGAACCGAGCTACAGTCATATGATTTCAGCTTTTCTACCATCATTGACTAAAAGGTAAAAAAATTTAAATTTGAATACACTGAATCACAAAATATAATATATTAAAATTTATATTTATTTTATCTTTTAACTAATTTCTGACTTTATTAAAATTAAGGGTGTTTGATTAGAAAACTACCCTATTTATATATAAGGTCATGCTACCTTACACTTTATGTAAGGCACATCTAAACCAGAATAAGCAACTAGAGGTGGGCCACCAAACAACTAGAGGTGGGCCAATTACGCATTTTATAAGGCGTTGCTTCTTGCTTTGCCCATGCGGCTGACCGGGTTTCGGAGGAAAACGTCGTACAGGAACTTTTTGCATTTGTCTCCGATGGTCTAATTCTTCTTTCTTTCTTTGATGGACTAAACTTCCTGTCGTATATAATTAGAAGTTCGAAGCAAAGACTAATTAATAAATAAAATTACCATATAAATTATTAAATGGTGATAGTATTTACAAGAAATTAATTTAAGTTTTGAAGATTGATTTGCACCTTGGATAGCTGAGAAATTTTGAATTCTGGCTTCTATAAGCAAGGGACATGAACAAACTGACAAAACTATATAGGCAACAAGCAAAGTGGAGACAGCCGCATTTATTCTTCCATGGCGCCGACATAATTATTATTCCAATAAGAAATGGAGAAAGTATTGTCAAAGCCGCCGGTGGCTGTCAAAGCCAACTTCAAATTAGCTTTGATAGCAGCCAAAAGAACAGGAATCACAGGGAAACCACACGGCTTTGACGGAGGAAAAAAAAAAAATATATATATATATATTTAAATAGTCATTTTTTTTGCTATAAAAGGGAGAGATCCCTCATTCATTTGGCATCCCAATTCAAGCAATTCCATCGAGAGAGAATTAGAGAGTTGAGAGAGTTTTGAGCTTTAATTTATAAGCTCTTGTTATTAGTGATCTGAGAGTTTGGGTGTATTGGGATTTTAGGAAGTGAGTTAAAATACCACAATACTTGTAACTCCTTTTCACTAGTAAAATATTTCCTTGTGTGTTCGCCCGTGGACGTAGACTAAAAGCCGAACCACATAATTTCTGGTGTCCTCTTTTACACTTGCTCTTTATTTTCTTACAATTTTACTTTAGCTGCGTGTCTACTTTCACCACCAATTTTCTAACAGTGGTATCAGAGCTATTGGTTGTATTTTTGGAGTCAGATACTGTTCACGTACGGGGTGCTAATGTATACGATACTGTTCACGTATACATTACTATTCACGTATACGGTACTGTTCACAAGAAACGGTGGGAGCGACCCAAGAATTTTGCGGTGCAAAGCAGGGAATAGTGGTGTGAGAAAACAACTGTGTGGTTTTGTACATGTCTAGGAAAGTTCTGTCACAAAAGCGATAAGAGCTTAAGGAGTCTGGGTTTTTAGTGGGATCATTTTGACCCCTCTAGCTTTTCCTAAGAACTTTCCTAGTGTGCATTCTTACACATATTCACAACTATTCAAGGTGGTACACTAGCTTGTGTGCAGTATTTATCAACAAAATGGCGGCAAAGTATGAAATTGAGAAATTTAACGGAAATAATTTTTCATTATGGAAAATGAAGATGAAAGCTGTCTTGAGGAAAAATAATTGCTTAGCAGCAATTGGAGAAAGGCCCATGAAGATAACTGATGACAAGTGGAACGAGGTAGATGGCAACGCCATTTCTGATCTACACTTGGCACTTGCAAATGGAGAATTATCTAGTGTGGTAGAGAAAAACACAACGAAGGAAATATGGGATACTCTCACAAAATTATACAAGGCCAAGTCACTACACAACAAAATCTTCTTGAAGAGAAAACTATATACTCTTCGAATGGTGGAATCTACAATGGTGACCGACCACATCAACACCTTGAAGACTCTATTTTCACAACTCACAACGTTGGGTCATAATATAGAGGAAAATGAACGTACAGAGCTTCTACTTCAAAGTCTACCTAGATTCGTATGATCAACTCATCATCAACCTGACGAACAACAATACAGTGGACAGTCTAGTTTTTGACGATGTTGCAGCCTTCGTATTAAATGAGGAGAGCAGGCGGAAAAATAAGGAAAACAGACAAGCAATTCGCAGCAAGCGGAGGCGCTATCGGTGATGAGAGGGAGATCAACGAAACGTGGCCCCAGTGGGAGTCAAAATCATGGTAGATCAAAATCTAGAAGTAAGAAGAATATAAAATGCTACAACTGTGGTAAGAATGGACACGTCAAGAAAGAGTGTTGGAGTAAGAGAAAAGAGGGCAAAGAACCTGAGTCATCAAATGCTCAGGGTTGTGTAGCAAGTACCTTGGATGATGGCGAAATTCTTTACAGCGAGGCAACAACTGTTTCAGAAGGCAGAAAACAACTATATGATGTCTGGCTTATAGACTCAGGAGCTACCTGGCACATGACCTCTCGGAGAGAATGGTTCCACACATATGAACCTATTTGAGGAGGATCTGTATATATGGGTAAGGATCATGCCTTGGAGATCGCTGGTATTGGTACTGTCAAAATAAAAATGTTTGATGGTACAATTCGCACAATTGGGGAGGTACGATATGTCAATGGCCTGAAGAAGAATCTATCGTCTTTGGGACAAATGAATAGTCATGGGTACAAAACTCATGTGGAGAATGAAATTATGAAGATTGTTAAAGGCTCGCTTGTATTGATGAAAGTAGAAAAGATCGGTGCTAATCTATTCATGCTTAAAGGAGAAACACTACAGGAGGCTGACGCGTGTGTCGCATCAAATGGAGAAGAGTCAACGATGATGTGGCATCTCAAACTTGGCCACATGTCGGAACAAGGTTTGAAGATTCTCTCTGAGCGAAAATTACTTCCGGGGCTCAAATCGGTAAGTTTACCATTTTGCGAGCATTGTGTTATTAGTAAGCAGCATAGATTAAAGTTTAGTAAATCTATTACTAGAAGTAAATGCATTCTAGACTTGATTCATTCTGATGTTTGGGAATCACCGGATATATCTATGGGAGGTGCAAAGTACATGGTGACTTTCATTGATGATTATTCCAGAAGATGTTAGGTGTATCCAATTAAGAAAAAGTCAGATGTATTTCCAGTATTTAAAGAATACAAAGCGCGAGTGGAACTTGAATCTGGTAAAAAGATCAAGTGCTTGAGGACGGATAATGGTGGAGAATATACAGACGGCGAGTTTCTTGCTTTCTGTAAGCAAGAAGGTATTCAGAGGCAGTTCACGATGGCATACACTCTTCAACAAAATGGAGTGGCAGATCGGATGAACAGAACTTTTACAGAAAGAATAAGAGCTATGTTGAAGACTGCTGGTCTACCTAATTCATTTTGGGCAGAAGCGGCTAAAACTGCCTATTATATAGTAAATCGGTCGCCATCTACAGCTATTGGGCTTAAGACAGCGATGGAGATATGGACTGGAAAGCCAGCTGATTATTCCTACCTACACGCATTTGGATGTCCTGTGTACGTGATGTACAACGCCCAAGAACGAACAAAGCTAGATCCAAAATCCAGAAGATGTATCTTCTTAGGATATGCTGATGGAGTAAAGGGGTATCGTCTGTGGGACCCCACTGCCCACAAGATCGTCATCAGCAGAGATGTTATCTTTTTAGAAGATCAATTGTAGAGGAAAGATGAGGATACCAGCACTGTAAAAGAAAAGTCAGAGACAGTACCAGTATATGTGGAAAATAATCCAGAAGATTCAGATTCTTTTGAAGCAGCACCAGAGCACGAGGAACAAGAACCAGTCGAGTCCGAGGCTTCAGAAGTTTGTCAGTCAACTCGTGAGAGACGACCGCCAACGTGGCACTCGGAGTATGTGACAGAGATCAACGTTACGTACTGTCTTCTAACAGAGAATGGAGAGCCTTCAACTTTCCATAAAGCTTTAAACAGTTCAGATGTTGCTTTGTGGATGACAGCAATGCAGGAAGAAATTGAATCTCTACATAAAAACAAGACATGGGAACTTGTACCATTACCACGTGGAAGAAAAGCCATTGGAAAAAAATGGGTCTACAAGATCAAACGTGATGGCAGTGACCAAGTGGAGCAGTATCGTGCGAGATTGGTGGTGAAAGGATGTGCTCAGAAAGAAGGTATTGACTTCAACGAGATATTTTCTCCGGTGGTTCAACTCACAACAGTAAGAGTAGTCTTGGCGATGTGTGCTACATTTGACTTACATCTTCAGCAGTTGGATGTGAAAAATGCATTTCTTCATGGAGAACTTGAAGAAGAAATATATATGCTCTAACCAGAAGGTTTTGCAGAAACAGGAAAGGAGAACTTAGTTTGCAGGTTGAACAAATCTCTATACGGTCTCAAACAAGCGCCGAGGTGTTGGTATAAGAGATTTGATTTCTTTATTATCAGCCTTGGATACAACAGACTCAGTTCAGACTATTGTGCATATTACAAGAGGTTTGGAGATAATGATTTTATTATTTTGTTGTTGTATGTGAATGACATGTTGGTAGCAAGCCCCAACAAAAATCGAATCCAAGAATTGAAGGCACAGTTGGCTAGGGAGTTTGAAATGAAGGACTTGGGACCAGCAAATAAGATTCTAGGGATGCAAATTCATCGAGACAAAAATAACAGGAAGATTTGGCTTTCGCAGAAAAATTACTTGAAGAAAATCTTGCGGCGCTTCAATATGCAAGATTGTAAGTCAATTTCTACCCCACTTCCTGTTAATTTCAAATTATCCTCAAGTATGTGTCCTAGCAATAAAGCGGAGAGGAAGGAGATGTCTCGAGTACCGTATGCATCAGCATTGGGAAGTTTAATGTTCGCTATGATATGTACAAGACCGGACATTACACAAGCAGTGGGAGCAGTTAGTCGATACATGGCGAATCCTGGTGGAGAGCATTAGATTGCTGTGAAGAGGATTCTGAGATACATCAGAGGAACCTCAGATGTTGCATTATGTTATGGAGGATCAGAGTTTATTGTCAGGGGCTATGTGAATTCAGATTTTGCAAGAGACCTTGATAAAAGGAAATCCACTACTGGTTATGTGTTTACACTTGCGGGAGCAGCTGTAAGCTGGGTTTCGAAACTGCAGACCGTTGTGGCTTTATCTACAACAGAAACAGAATACATGGTAGCTACACAAGCTTGCAAGGAAGCTATTTGGATACAAAGGTTATTGGAGGAGCTCGGGCACAAACAAGCGAAAATTAATGTGTTTTGTGACAGTCAGAGTGCCTTGCACATTGCAAGGAATCCAGCCTTTCATTCCAAGACAGCACATAGGAGTTTAGTATCACTTCGTTCGAGAAGTAGTGGAAGATGGAAGTGTGGATTTACAGAAAATCCATACGACGGAGAACCTAGCAGATGTTTTGACCAAGCCGGTAAATGCTGACAAGTTTATCTGGAGTAGATCCTCTTGTGGCCTAGCAGAAATGTAGGCAACATGATTATGGCGAAGCAGAAAGGATGGTGTGAAGATTAATTAATCCTCAATTTAATCTCCAAGTGGGAGAAATGTCGGCCATCTAGATGGTCTAAAGCAGCCATCTAGATGGTCATTAATTTGAATAGAAATCAAAGAAGAATGAAGAAGAAAGAAGAAAGAAGAAAGAAGAAAGTTTGAAACTTTGACAGCAGCCAAAAGAACAGGAACCACACAGCTTTTTTGATTATAAAAGGGAGAGATCCCTCTTTCATTTAGCATCTCTCAATTCCAATTCAGAGAGCAATTTTAGTTGAGAGAGTTTTTTGTGGGCTTAAATTAATAAGCTCTTGTTACAGTGATTTAGAGAGTTTGGGTGTATTAGGATTTTGGGAAGTGAGCTAAAATACTACAATACTTGTAACTCCTTTTCACTAGTAAAATATTTCCTTCTGTCTTTGCCCGTGGACGTAGGCTAAAAGCCGAACGATGTAATTTCTGGTATCCTCTTTTACACTTGTTCTTTATTTTCTTACAATTTTACTTTAGCTGCGTGTCTGCTTCACCATCAATTTCCTAACAGTGTAAGGGGAACCGATTCATTGACCTGTAGCTTTTATGTTAAGAGTTAAAACCAACCTGATCATCATATTCAAATGACTGAAATGCCCTTACTCGTATATACATCATAAATCATTTATAATGGTAAAAATTCAATATTACGAAGGTAGAGAAGTCGACGACCTGTGTGATAGAAATGTTAAAACTAGGTTCTTGCTAATGTAGAACATTAATTAGGGATTAGGAAACATTATACAATTGATAATCGGGGAGAAAACTTCAGAAGTGCTGAGGGAGATGGTTGGGGTATTGTTCAAAGCCTTGAAATTAAAAGCAGGAATTTTGTTTTTCTTTTTTTTTAAAGAGAATTACTAGCAATTAATAACTTTGACTTATAAAATTCAAAGCTTGAATTTTGGAAGTCTTTCTGTCCCAGTGATTGTATAAAAGGATTGATAGAATTGAATAATCCCCATTCATTTTTTTTTCTGATTTCAAATAAGTAATATGTGTTATAGGAATAATGGTCCAGTCTGCACCTTGCTTGTTGCCTATATGGTTATTATATCAATTAGTTCATGTCCCTTGGTAATAAAAGCAAGAATTCGGAATTTCTCAGCAATCCAAGGTGTGCAATTAAGAATGTGAAATTAATTTTTTGATCTAATTAATTGAAGAACATTAATTTTATATATCCTTCTACTATTTTTGTATTTTTGTTTTTGCTTTTATTGCATTTTTAATTTTCTTAACCTTTGTCTTGAACTCTCACTGACAGAAAGTTTAGTCCATAAAAGTACGACTGAAGGGCTGCTCCATCAGAGGAGTCTAAGGAAAGTTCCTGCATATGGAAATAATCCGCCACCAAATACATCCCCACACAATGAATAAGAATTTGCAAGGTGGGGGTGGTCAGAGATGGGTCATAAAAATTGTAACGCCTTTGAATTTTTTTTCTTTATTAATAATTATAGTAATTCTTAGATTGATAATAAGAAACATTATTTCTTTAGTAATAAATCAGAATAAGGATGTTTGGAAGCTGAGAAAATTTTAGAATCAAGAGCTTTTAATCTCACACGATTTTATTCATTAAAAACTAACTAATGAATCTGTACAAAGCTACTTATATATACAGTTGATAATCAGCTCAATTAGTTAACTAATTACAAAACTAATTCTAGCTAACTATAACAACTTCAATTAACTATCACGTGAGCAGCTGATTACATACGACCAGGTTCCAACTGGCATGCCATGTCATCAACTCTTAACTGTAAACTTAAGCTGCTGCTATCCTCTGCTTTATGGTCTATGCTACTGATGTGTGCTTCCTTAACATCCCCTCTCAAGCTTAAAGGTCTACAGAGGACATTGAGCTTGGATCTAAAGAAGCTAAATTTAGACAAGGATGAGGGCTTAGTAAGAACATCAGCCACTTGTTATTCAGTGGGAATGTATCTAACCTCCAATTCTTTTCCAAGCACTTTATCTCTAACATAATGAACATCCAGGTCTATATGCTTAGACTTTGAGTGAAACACAGGATTGCGAGCTAGTTCCCCTGCACTTTGGTTATCACAGCAAAGAACTGGAGTAGGTAGTTTAGCAATATTGAGTTATGAAAATAAAGATTTCAACCAAGATATTTTTGAACATGCTGCTGACAAAGCTCGATATTCACTTTCTGTGCTTGACTTTGCTACAATTGCTTGCTTTTTGGAGGACCATGAGATCAGGTTATTGCCTAAGTATATACAATAGGCTCCAATTGATTTTCTTTCGTCAAGATCACAAGCCCAGTCAGCATCAGAATAGCCTGTTAATCCAATTTCCAAAGATGCTTCCTTTCTAAGACAGAGGCCATAGGTGATTGTTGATTCAAGATATTGAAGAACTCTTTTGCATGCTAACCAGTGCTGAACAGTATGAGAACTTAGGTATTGACTGAGTTTATGAACTGAATAAGCTATGTCAGGTCTGGTAAGTATGAGATATTGTAATCCTCCAACTATGCTTCTGTATAGTGTTGGATTTTCAAATTCCTGACCTAAAAGGCCCCTGACATTTCTTTCTAGCTTCAAACCAGTGCTAAGAGGAGTGTCAGACCCTTTGCAATTCCCCATAGATGCTTTGCTCAGCAAGTCTTTAATATACTTTGTTTGAGACAGATGCATTCCTTCGTCAAAATAGCTGACTTCAACACCTAGGAAGTAATCAACCAACCCCAGATCTTTCAATGCAAAGGTCTGACTGAGTTTAGCAATAAAATCCTCTAGTAGAATAGAATCTGGTCCAGTGACTAGGATATCATCCACATAGACCAGTACTATGATTAAGCCCTTTGTATCATGTCTAATGAATAGAGATGTATCAGCCTTTGAATTGATAAACTGCCAAGTAGTAAAACAACTCTTCAATTTGTCATACCAGGCTCGTGGAGCTTGCTTCAGACCATAGAGAGCTTTATTGAGTTTACAAATGTACCTTTCCTTAGCTACAAAGCATTCTGGTTGTGTCATAAATACATCCTCAGAAAGATCTCCATTGAAGAATGCATTATTGACATCAATCTGTCTGACTTTCCAACCTTTCATAATTGACAGGCTGAGTATAACTCTCACTGTTGAGGACTTCACTACTGGACTGAAGGTTTCTGAATAATCCACCCCTTCTGTTTGGTAAAATCCCTTTGCAACCAATCTGGTTTTAAACTTGCTGACAGTTCCATCTGTGTTATACTTAGTTCTGAATACCCACTTACAACCAACTAGCTTGTAGGTTGGAGACATTGGCACAAGAGTCCAAGTATTATTGTGAATAAGGGCAGATATTTCTGAATACTCAATTTGCATTGTATCCTTCCATTTAGGATCAAATAATGCCTCAGGAACAGTGGATGGTTCTAAGCTGTTGTGAGTTGTGATGAAGGATTTTGGTTTGAAAATACCAGCTCTAGCTCTGGTTATCATGTGATGGGTGGAAGTAGAAGGTTTAGGCTGAGATTTTTGTGTTGTAGAGGGTATTTGTGATGTTGGTGAAGATGACTGTGTTGCAGGGGAAGATGTGAAGGGCTGATTTGTAGGTGACTGAGATTGGAGTGTATTTGATGACAAGGATTGATTGACAGGGAATTGATCTACTACAGTAGCTTCAAGACTGTCTGGATTGCCATTAGGAACTGACAGAGTAAATCTTTGAAAGAGATTATATTGAAAATAAGAGAGAGTGTGTTTAAAAGAAGAAGAAAAACTTGGATCTGAAGTGTAAGGAAAGGTAGTTTCATTAAACAATACATGACTGGCAATATAAACCTTGCCTGATGAATGTAAACACTTGTAACCTTTATGTAAGGGGCTGTATCCTAAGAAGACACACTTTGAGGTATGGAAATGAAACTTATCGTTATTGTATTCTCTGAGAAAAGGAAAGCAAGAACATCCAAATGTTCTTAGAAAATTATAATCTGGTTTGTGATGAAGAATTGATTCATATGGAGTTTTCATTGCTAGAATAGGTGTTGGTAATCTGTTAATGAGATAAGCTGCTGTATGAAAGGAATCCCACCAGAATTTGATAGGTAATTTAGCTTGTATAAGAAGAGTAAGACCTGATTCTGTAATGTGTCTGCGTTTCCTTTCTACCAAACCATTTTTGTTATGCGTATAAGGACAAGAGTGTCTAAATTCTATTTCCTCTTCTTGAAGATATTTGGTAAAAGGCCTGAATTCCCTTCCCCATTCAGATTGGAGACATTTAATGGGCTGTTCTAACTGTTTTTCAACTTGAGCTTTGAAAATTTTGAAGATATGAAGAGTTTCATCTTTGGTTTTCAAGGGGAATATCCAAGTGAATCTGGTAAAGTCATCAACAAAGCTCACATAATATTTATAACCTTGTATGGAAACTACTGGAGCTGGTCCCCATAAGTCTGTATGTAAAATGGCTAAAGGTTGCTTTGTTTTTGTTTCAGTGGTTGGAAAGTGTAACCTATGCATTTTCCCCAGTTTACAAGCATCGCATGAATCAAAATCTTTATTTCCACTGATAGGTTTTGAACAAGATTATATTACATGATTTAAGATAGTAGAGTGAGGATGACCTAACCTCTGATGTAATACAGCAGTGCTTAAAAAACACTTAGAGTTCATACAAGATTCTGCTACATTATGCAAGCAGTGACTTAGTTTATTTGAATGACTAAGATTAGCAGCTGAGAGCATTGAAAGAGGAACAACTGACTGAACAGGAGACTCAATATTTGCAACATAACCTTGAAAAGAGGACTGAACAGAGGTCTTATTTGAGGACACTAATAGCAATCTGCACAAGCCTTTTTCAACCTTGCCCTACAATAGGATCAAATTCTTCACATTTTCCTTTATAAAATAAGATTTATCAGTAAACTCAACTATGATATTGTTGTCTTTGGTTAGCTGAGAAATACTTATGAGGTTTTTGGTTATTTGTGGAACTAAAAGTATATTTTTTAGTTTAATCACAGTGGAATTAGTGCAGTTGTGCATTCTTAGAACAGCTTTTCCAATGTGTGTAATATTCAGCCCAGTACCATTACCAATAATAAGTTTAGATGTACCTGCAAATGATTCAGAAATCTGTATATTGTTCATGTCATTTGTGAGATGATAAGTGGCACCACTGTCAAGGTACCAATTTGCATCAGATGGTCCTTCCATGTTTGCCAGATATGCTGATTTCGAGTTCCTGTTTGGAGGTGGTCTATAAGCTCCAGAGGCAATAAATTCTTCCAGCTTCCAGCATACATTAGCTGTGTGCCCTTATTTTGAGACAAACTTGACAGGTAGGATTAGAGGGATTCCACTGAGATTTAGGATTTCCAGTTTGCTTGCCATTATTGACAGGGTTATTATTGTTCCAGTTTCCTCCTTCTCCTCCTCCTCCATAATTTCCTCTGTAGCCATTATTTCCAGTATTTCCAACAGCAAAACTAGATGATCCATAATTTCCTCTGTAACCATTATTTCTAGCAGCATTACTATAGCCTGGATTATATCCAAAATTACCGGATCCTTTTCCTCCTGAGAAGTTTCTTCTCTTAGGCCCTCTATTTTGTGCAAAGTTAGCTTCTAGATTGTGTTTAATATCCATATTAACAAGCATATGAGTTTGCTGATCCATCCTAGCCTCTTGAGTTAACAACATGGCATAAGCCTCATTAACATTCATTTTTCCAGTTCCTTCTTGTCCAGTAATGTAAGTAGCAACAGTATTATAATCTGGACATAGACCAGAGAGTACATGTAAAATCAAATCATCATTGCTTAAAGCACTTCCTACTGCAGCCATATTATTAGCAATTGATTTCATTTTAATGAAGTAATCAGTCATTTTAAGATCATCATTTCTAGTAGAATTCATCAGATATCTCAAATGCAGTAGCCTAGACTTTGATTGAGATCCAAATTGAGTTTCAACAGCTTTCCATACCTCTAATGAAGTCTCAAGATTAAACACCAGACTGATGATTCCTTTACTCATGGATGAGAGAAGCCAACCGAGAAGTATCTGGTCTTGTGCTCTCCAGGTCGTAAACTCTGGATTCTCTACGGATCTAAGACTATCATCACATCTCTGAGCAATATGAGAAGGAGGTGGAGTACTTAGCTCATCAATAAATTTCTCAAGCCTATTTCCTCGAATTGAAGCAAGAACCTGAGATCTCCAGATCAAATAGTTTGATTGATCTAGCTTGACAGGAGTATTGAAAGTGAAATTGACAGTTGTTGAATATGCAGCAGCATTATGAACTTGATTTAAGGAAGAGGCAAGATTCACATATGCCATTGTGGCTCTGATACCAAGTAAGAAATCATAATAAGGATGTTTGGAAGCTGAGAAAATTTTAGAATCAAGAGCTTTTAATCTCACAAGATTTTATTCATTAAAAACTAACTAATGAATCTGTACAAAGTTGCTTATATATACAGTTGATAATCAGCTCAATTAGTTAACTAATTACAAAACTAATTCTAGCTAACAATAACAATTTCAATTAACTATCACGTGAGCAGCTGATTACATAACCACCAGGTTCCAGCTAGCATGCCATGTCATCAACTCTTAACTGTAAACTTGAGCTGCTGCTATCCTCTGCTTTATAGTCTCTGCTATTGATGTGTGCTTCCTTAACATCTTTTGATTGGTTTATTAAAGGATTTTAGAGAATGATTTAAGGCTTTTCTAATTTACTAGAATTACTTAGAATTTTCTAATATAACATTTATTAATTACACAAGACATGTGTACTTACATTATTACTTGCATTTGTTATGCATTTATTATTTATATTATTTCTTTTTTTATGAAGACTTGTATTTATTTAAAGATGCAATTATAAACATTCATAAATCATAATTATATTTATTAAAGCATTTTATATATTTATTGTTGCCTTATTAAAGCTTCTTTATCAAAATTTACTTTAATTTATCAACCTTTGCTTTGTATATATTTATTGTCCCTTTGTACATATGATTACACTTTTAAATTTTACTTCATATTTATTATTATTTTATTAAAATTTCTTTAATAAAGCTTACTTTAATTTATTATAACACTTATTAAAGTTTGCTTTGTATATATGATTACACTTATGAAAATTTACTTTATATTTATTATCGTTTTATTTAAAATTTCTTTAATAAAGTTTATTTTAATTTATTGTAACACTTATTAAGATTTACTTTGTATATATTATTACACTTATTAAAATTTACTTTATATTTATTATCGTTTTATTTAAAGTTTCTTTAATAAAGTTTACTTTAATTTATTATAAAACTTATTAAAGTTTGCTTTGTATATATGATTACACTTATTAAAATTTACTTTATATTTATTATCGTTTTATTTAAAGCTTCTTTAATAAAGCTTATTTTAAATTTATTATTACAATTATTAAAGTTTGCTTTATATTTATTGTTATTTTATTAAAGTTGTTTTGTTAAAATTTGCTTTACATGTATATTTGCATTTATTATTTGCTTGCTTTGTATTTGGGGACTTGAAAGAAGGGAACATAGAATTATTCAACTTCTTTCATTTTTCATCTTCTTTTGCTCTCAACATCAAAATCTAAATTCTAGATCTCTCATAGCAACCTTCTTCAAATATTCAATAGAGTTAGAGATCTTAGTTAATTTGGAAGCTTTTTGATTTGGTGAGTCTTTATTGCGTATGTTTTTATTGTTTTGAATACATGCTTAATTTGAAACGCTAGTTGTATGAAACAAGTTTTAGAATTCTCTGGACAGTATGAACATTTTGTCTTAAATCATGGCCATTGAAAATGATTTTTGAGAATACCCTTATCGTTTTATAAACTAGACATGCAGAGCTTATTGAAAAAAATTTGTTTGATAAGATTTAACTTTATTTTCGGTTTTATATAGATTTTTGAATCGACACTGTCGCACTGGAAAACTGCTGTTCCAGCAGAGTGACCAAATTCACAAAATTATTTATATTGTAAATGAATTCGAAATTTTCTGAATTTTTTAAATAGAACTTAAATATCTGTCCACTATTTTCAGTTTTAATTTCATAAGTTTCTGATTAATATATAATTTCATAAAAATCTCGGAACCAATGCTGTTCAATTAAATCACTGTGAGACAGTTTTGGGTCTATCAAGAAACAAATAGTTTTGAAAATGTTTGTGGTATCGGATCTTCCTGAAAATTTTATAGGAGATACCTATGGATGTCTAGAGCAGACGTGGATAATATTGTATCGTTTTGATAATTAGATTAAGAGTTAAAATTTAGAGAATCAGACTTATATCATTATGAATTAAAAAATCATGTTCTCGGAATAAGTTGTTAATAATTATGTCTTGTATCTTTTTAAGGTGTTGAAGATATTTAACGTTATTAGAAACTTAGAAGTGTGTTTCAATTATTACCTTATCTAAGGTAAGTAATTCTATTCCTAGTGTACAAAATATGTATAATAATTTTGATATTTTAATATTATTAAAAATACATATTTTTCTTAGTTCTTTAAAACCAAATTAATTTATGTAAATGTTTTCAAACCTGAAAATTATATTATTTTTATGGTTTTAACAAATATTATAAATGCTTTTAAATGTTTAATTTATTTTTACTAAATAATTATATTTTTGAAATTTTCTGTAAAATGCTGGAATGAAAATTTGTTCTACAAGCCTAAATCATTGTTATGATATCCAATATGAATGTTTTATTCACGTATCTGATTAAGATTATCTATGAAAAATTTTGTGCCATCTCTTGAGATTGTATGGGGGCTGCCTCTCAAGGGCCAAACTAAAGTGTCACGTACAGTGCAAAGTACCACGTGTAATCTTCTACAAATGAAAAATGAATTTAAATGTTTTGGCTCATTGTCCATAGTTATTTTGATTTTGATTTTGATCGTATTATATATATATATGTTATGTACCAGTACTGGGTTTCTATTCTGAGTGTGCACATAATATTATGATTTTGATTCTATTCTAACCGAGTCACCGGGAGTATAGGTGACACTATTTGACATTAGCTAATATTTTATTTATTGTTTATATATTATACAATTTGTTTTTGTGATTAATGATTTTTTTATAGTTTGAATTATATAAAAATTTGTCCCTCCTTGTTATAATTTGTCATTTTGTAAAATTTATGTTTTTAATACCTATTGATAAAATAAGACTTGCAATATTTTCAGTATCAGATATCCCTAGTGTGTTAGAAATGATTTTACTTACCGAGTTGACGGCTCATTCCTTATAATTATTTTTTGTAGATTGAGTGACTTATTCAGAAGTGTGGTTATCTTTGGAGATAGACATTTATTTACTTTTGCTGAGTTGAATAAAAGAATGACGAATTTCTTTAACCTTTAAGTTTGTTGGTCTTTTGAACTTGTAATTGGAGAGTTTTGAGAAGTCTGTTATTTTCATGAGAGAGAAAAAGTCAAGTATTTGATTTGTGGAATTATTGACGTGTTTAATAAAACTTGAGGTGTTTCAATTCATGATTTTTGTGTAAAGATTTGAGATTTATAAATAACCCTGCACGTGTTAAATTCGGGGTATTGCGAAAATAGCTAGTAACAAGCATTTATTTGTAATTTGTTAATTGGACCAAAATGAGATTGTGAAGAAGTAAGACGACAAGGTCGAAATGAAAGCATATACTTCATGACTAAATAATATTCCTTGCTGGTTTTTAACCATGTTTATGAGAATTTAAGACATAAAAGCGTACGCATAACTGATTGAAAATTTTAAAATACAAATAACATATACATGTCATCATTTTATTGAGTTGTTGTACGAATAAAGTCATTCAATGAAGATAGTCTAAATTTTCTCGAGAAACGAAATGCTACGACATGGGGTAACCTAATTAATTTAATATTGTAAAACTTCAATAGAGAAACAATAATGATAGAGTCAAAAATACTGAGAGGGAAGAAAAATCAACATTCGGACATTGAACATCCAAGTCAAAGAAAAGAAAATGCACTTTACTTCATAAATATTTTTGTTAAATTCATTTTCCCGAGCTACAATGTGAAATCAAATCTTTGCTCCGGTAGACCATTCAACTTTCAACCCACCACAATTGCTCTGTTTTCTTTGTCAATTTACATTCCTTAGGCCCGCTGGCAAAAAAAATTCAAAGAATACTGAAAGAAGATCCAACTGCCGCTGCACAATATTTCCCTTTCCTTGATGGTTTTAGGAGCGCTGGAATGTCTTTAAAATGAAACAAAATACTACTGGTCAGGCTCTGCAAAGCATTTGCAAACGACCGCACTAGAAATTGCACATAATCTTAGAGGAATGAGCTGATGATAATCAGAGACAATAGGAGAAAAAAAAATCTTTAAACATCATAAAAAATGCTTCACTACTATAAAAATGAACATAGATGACGTTTAAATTAATCTTATGATGACGAAGTAAAATTAGTCATCTAAAAAGGTACAAAAGATGACGCGTAAAGATGGTCATCTAATAAGTATCATAGATGACTCATTTCTGAAAAAGCAGTCGTCTAATGTTGTTCTAATTTTCGGCAGAATGGTGTTCAATATGTACATAGGTGACTTACTTTGCAAAAAATCAGTCATCTATAATAATAACGGTTATGCACATAGGTGACTTACTTTTCAAAAAATAAGTCATCTATTATAATAATAATAATAATAATAATAATAATAATAATAATAATAATAAGTCATCATCATCATCATCATAATAATAATAATCATCAATCTCATCATCATCATCATTATTATTATTGCGATAATTTTTTTTGAAAAGCTGCAACATAAAAATAAATATTCAAGCAATTGCAATAGTCGTATATAAATTTGGTACATGACAAACAATACCAAAAATATTTTTTATGCTTACAATTTCCAAATGAAAGTAACTAGATATCCATAACTCTTTTTTCTTAAAATAGAACTGTATTACATTCTTCACAAGAGCAACAAAATGTAGCTACCCCTCCAGTTGGCTACTCCAATAATCATGCCAAACCCAAAGGGAGTTGGAGAGTGAAACCTTTAGATGAACCTTCATTAATTACAAAATGAAATAATTGAAATAATTTTATAAAATTTTTAATATCTTATTCGAAACAAAGATAATAACAAAGATGTAGATAAAAATAATAATCCTATTCATTTACTAACCTCACAAAGTCATTGTGTTGCAAAATTTAGCGAAAAATGTTCTGCCATATGTACTCTGCCCACTCCACTCTTACTTTATCAATATCTTTTTGGGTGAAACTATCTCGTCCAACAAACTATATATCATGCACAAAATCGTCAACATTAATACATGCATCAACCTTATGAAATATATAAATTTTAAAAGGAAAAGGAGATTACTACCAAGTTTTTTATTGAATCAGCCTGGTTTTCAATGATTTCCTTCATAAATCTCATGACATAATATCTACATTCAGTATTAGTTTGTTGAGGACACTACAAATAAATTTTGAACTAATTAATGTCATTTACATATGAAATAAATTTAAATTGAACATACATATGTACAATTTCATATACCTTAACCCTTTTCCAAACAAAGGATTTCCGATTCGCATTTCCCATTTTTGCTACAAAAATCTTGAAAGCACTTAAGATACATAATTAAATACACATTTAGTCAAGCATGTTTTAATAAATGCATTATAATTGACAAAAATGACAATATCTTACAGCGATACAAAGTTCTTCAAATCAGGGCGAGGTTCATGACCGAGTGAATCAAAAAAATATACTATAAATTTGTGCGGATCCACAACAATCAACATCCAATGTTTGCTATATATAATGATAAATATCAGCCTTGCATATTTTTGTAAAAGAAAAAGAGAATAAACTCCAAATGCTATATACAATTAATAAAATAACAAACCTGGTATTGTAAGGAAACATCAGAAGCTGTTGAGGATCAAGTATTTCCATTCTTGATACCATTGCACGAGATCTAGTCTCATCATTATTTCCAATTTCATCACAAAAGATTGAAGGATTACCAAATTTGTAAATATGTTCCTGGGGACAATCCTTCAAGACTTCATAAAGATGCCTACAAAAAACAAGTAATAATTACTTCACTGCATAAATAAAAATTATAACTAATTATTTTGCCAAGAAAATAAGTAATTTAATTAAATTACTTCATGTAACAAATTATTGTTGCGACCCCAATCTTTTCCATGCTACAGAATTGTACAATGTCATCAACTGATAAATATAATTCAGCTTGTTCATTGTTGAAGATCCCTGGATAAATTTCAATAAATAATGCTTTAGTCAACACTCGGCGAGCGTACTTGCAAAGAGCATCTATTCTTGCTGGCACTTTGTATTCCTGCATATTCTCAATAGATTTATTTATGTAACTACAAATATGTATGAGATATCTACAAGTGAAAACAAAAATTAATTTACCAAAACACAAAAAAGAATAAGACATTATAGGCATCAATGATATGCTCAGTTAAATGCTAAATTTATACATGAGTGCACATTATAATGGCATAATACTTGGACCCTATGTGATTTTTTAAATCTTTCAAAGCAATTTTTCAAAGGGTTAGTGTTCACTGTTCATTAAGCAAGAATATAATTTCAGATATGATTTGGGGTGTTTTTGACTTTGTGATGACCACATATTAAATGGAAAATGATATTTGAATAGTGGCAAGACAAAAACAATAACTGTTAACATATATATTTTTATAATGTTGATTTTGATGATAACAAACAAGATTAAGAATGATTAATCTTTTAAGCTCAAATTATTTTATTTTTTAAATAAATTTTTAACCTTGCATTGATTAAGGGGGAGCTTTTTATAAATAGATTAAATCTTTGTAATGTATTTTGTCATCATCAAAAAGGGGGAGATTGTTAGCTTATTTAGCTATAGATATTGATTTTGATGATAACAAATCACATATGTTGATTAAATAAAGATTTATGAATTGTGTTTTTACAATAAGAAAATGAGGCTATAAAATCAAAGTATTTTGGACTAAAATAAATGTGTCTTAAAATCTTTGATATTGTTTACGAATTTCGGATTTGGACCTATTTGAAACTATTTACATATTTTGGGTCATACTATGATTTATGAATATTTTGGACTAAAGTGAAAGGTTTTGAGAACTTTGAAAATATGGGCATTATGTTGAAAAAGACCTTTGTGCGAAACAGTAAACTCTTTGGGGTTATCACTGTAGCATTGCAGCAATCACTGTAGCAATCACTGTAGCAAACGGTTAACCGTTTATTTTGAAACGGCTAACTGATAACGTCCAGAAAGCTTATTTTGTCCAGTTTTGTGAAAATGATGATTCTGGAGCAAAACGGTGAACCGTTTACTGAAAACGGTTAACCGTTTATTTTAACCTTGAACCGTTTAGTGAGAAAGGTTAAGCTAAATTTGTTTTGCAGGTTACTGGACACTAACGGTGAACCGTTTACTGAAAACGGTTAACCGTTTATTTGAAATTTAGCCCAATGTTCATCTTGCAAGTCTTTGGAGGTTAACGGCGAAAGGGTAAGCGTAAACGGTGAAAGGGTAAGCCTAAACGGTGAAAGGGTAACTTGAAATTTGGCCCAATGGTAACTTTTGACCAGTGAAACGATTAACCGTTTACAGTTAACCTCTAACTGTTTTCGGACAGACAAATGCATAACGGCTAGTTTTTGAGCTCAAACTATATAAACTCAAAGCCAATTCATTTTTGTGGATCCAAGCAAGGAAAAATAAGATCACACAACATATATTGAGCTTCCATTCCGTAAATCATTATTTGTTGAATCATCTTTGAGCTTCAATTTGTATATCTACTCTTAAAGAGAGATTTATTATTGTATTTATCATTTCTCATCAAAGTGTGAGTGTATAAGTGTGGGAAACACTTGGGGTGAAGAGATTGGGGATATAATCTCTTGTTATAAAGGTTTATTGACACCTTGAAGTCAATTGTAATTGGTTGAAGCCTTGGAAAGGCTTGGATAGTGAAATCTTCAAGTGGGTGAGCTTGGAGGCGTGGACGTAGGCGGGGATAGCCGAACCACGTAAAAATCATTGTGTTCGTTTTTCTCTTCCCTTACTCTTTTAATTATTGTGCTTTGATTGAACTTATTGTTTTCGATTTTATTAAGACATTAGATTGCTTGTTGTGTGGATTTGCTATGATAAGTTTTAAAATTCCAATTCATCCCCCCTCTTGGGTTGCACACTTGTATTTCAATAACTACTGCAGCAAGAACATTACTATCATTTTTGCACAATACACATATTGCTATATTCAAAACTTTAATTAGTTACAAGAGTTATATTTGATTGCAGTTTGTAAACTTTTCTAAACAGCTGCAGGATAAATTATGTGTATCAAACAAATAAACATCACTTCACGAATGCTGTTTATTTGTTTGATACCCTATTCCCCACTCTAGAATAAAAAAATTACTATTATTAATTTCAGACATATCAAAAGCAAACAATTAATTATAGATATATACCTCAAAGTCATTCAAGATGACAAATTGCTTAGGCCAAGCAACATGGGATCCAATGGCATGGCTAACAATAACCAACTCATCCCTGACAGGCCTTGGTAAAAAAGTATCCCCTTTAATTGCTATATCAACAGCCACACGAACATCCGTGACTGCCAATGGTACTCCATGCACAGTAGAATTAGGATCATTGTTTTCTAACATTGTACCTTTGGCTACAATATTGTTTATTATGCCCACTGCTAACATACATTATTTGCCCTACATCATATATGAGTAAAGTATTAATCATATCATTATAAGTGATTAAAATTTAAACTTTGAGATTTGGAATTAAAAAAAAAAGAACTGCACTTATTTTTTATGTATACTTGTTTCTTCTTGAAGCACTCATTTTGCATATGTACTTGTTTTTTCTTGGAGCACTTTTTCTTCATTCTTGGTTCTTCGGAGCAGCTGCCTTTTTCTGAGGGAACTTTTGGTGACTGGATCGGTAGAGCTCCATTCTTTCGAAATTCTTCAAAAAAATGCATCATTTGTTCTTGTACAATCTTCTCCACATTTTGCTCTAACAGAAATTTTTCTTGTGAAATTTTCTCATAATTTTCCTCTAGTTGAGTTATACGCTCTTGTAACTCATTATTGGATGAGAAGCTTTGTTTTTTCCTTCCAAAGTATGAAGAAGGTGTGGCAAAGTGTCCTCCAGTTCTTACTCAACCTGAACTTTCAGGGGTTCCTAAAGCTATTGTTAGAACATCATTCCTACCACCAATAGCTATAACCCCTTCCTCACTTTTCTTTGTTATCTAATCCTACATTTGAATAATAACAAGAAATTAGCAACTTTTTAGTTCATATGTTAAATTATTCAAAATCATATATTTATAAAACTTACAATTTCATCAGCCTTTTCTCTAACAACCTCGCTCGTGTATCTACCTTTTTTATTTTTACGTGCTGCTTTCCATAAGGTAGAGAGACTAATTTCTTCACTGTTTCCAGCAGCTTGTTGCTATATATAAATTACATGAATTAAAGTGATACATAACTTTCTTAATTAAGGTGATAAACTGAAAAGGAAAGTTATACATACATATAAATGTTTGTGTACATACCAATTCCTCTTCTAATCCCACATAGCCTTTCCTTGAAAGGCAATGATTGTAAATATTTTTTGCCCTTCTTTCTCTATATTTTTGGCTGATTTCCTGCATTCAATAATCAAGGTAAATATGCAAACAATGAAAAACACACATTTAATTCAAAAAGTTAGTCAATACCTCAAATGCACTAGAAGTTCGATAACGTACGAAAACTTCGCAATCTTCTTGCTCGATAAAATCATACATTTTAGGCGGGTATTTCAATGCCTCTGGCTTATCTTTATATCTCTTGATATATTTAGTTGTGAGTCTATTCTTGAAGGTTCTCCATTTATTCGCAGCCAAAGATAAGAATTTTCCTTGAAGCTCATCATCCACCTCAAAAGAGAACTGCAATATGCATAACATGTTTAAAAAAAAATCACAAATTAAATAAATGAGTATTAGTTCCGGAAAAGGGCTGTAAACACATACTTTTATGCATTCCCATATCTTTTCTTTGGTCTCTAATGGCACTTTGCTCCAATCTTCATAAGAAATTCGAACCATGGTGCGTGCCAAGACACCCAAAAAGCTAAGCAATCGTGTTGCTACCTTGCCATGTGGTTGTCCTCTTTTGTTATACTCAACTATAAGCTTCTGTTCATTGTTTCTATTTCTGACTAGCTGAGGTAAATTCATTCGACCTCTACTTTTTCTTTTTTTGACGATTGAACTCATTTCTGTAGCAATGTTTTATAAACCTGCTGCAAAATAACTAAAGAAAAAGAAAAGAAAAAAATTGATGAGAATTTAATAGAAGAATAACAGGTCAAATAAGCTAAATAAATGATATACATTAAAATAATAATTCAATACATCAAATATGTTGAAAAAAACTTACGCTTTTTTTTTCTAATCAACGTTTTCAACCAATGTTTCCTCATTGATATCAGTTCGGATGTAAGCTAAATCGTCATCACTCATTTTATCAAATGACTCAACATATGGCATCAAATTGCTAGAATTTGGATGTTCTAATATGATGTCACCTAGATCTTCTCTTGAATCATCTATATATTCCCTACGTGGATTCACTATCACAATAGACCACCTTGGATCGAGTTGATCTTCAGCATAAAATACTTGTATCGGTTGAGAAGCCAAAATAAAACAATCATCTTTATGGACTATCCTATTAAGGTTTACCAACGTAGCTCCTAGCTCATCATTTTTTATCCCATGATTGTTTTCAACCCAATCACACTTAAATACAGGAATCTTGAACTTGTTGTAATCAAGCTCCCATATCTCTTGTATAACTACATAAAATGACATATTTGCCACCACAGGATTCTTATCTTTAGCACTTGAAATTTGAAATGTGTTTGCCTCTAAATAGACTCCACTATTCTGTACAACTCGTAAGTCATCATGTTCTTTGGTATGAAAACGATAACCATTAATTTCATAGCCTTGGTACTTTATCACTTCAGGGCGAGGTCCATGTGCAATCCACCTTAAGGCTTCCGAGATATTGTTCCTTGATTCGTTAAGTTGAATTTCAACCTATATGATAGTAATAAAAATGTATATAAATATTATACAAATATCTTAGAATAACAAAACAAATGTTTATGGATGAACTATATAGTTAATTACTTTTTGACGCAACCAATATATGAAAGTCCTATTATGTTCATCCTATAGCCACTTTTTCTTCTTTGACTTTGCTGGATATTTCTTCTTCAAGAACTCTATATGCTCTCTAAGATATCAAAGATGAAATAAGAATGATTATAACTATTACAGAAAATATAACTAATATATATAAGATAAAGGAAATAGTTACTAACATGATATACGGCTGAACTTCATTTGTATTTTCCAGGACATATCTATGTGCCTGCACCCATAATTTACGATCTATTCTAACAACACATCCTCCTAGTAAAGGTAATCCAACATCATATCTGTATTTTTTCAGTGGAATGCCAATTGCATCAACTTCAGATAAGTATTCTATGCAGAACTCAATAGCCTCTTCGGCTATATATGATTCAGCAATGCAACCCTCTGGTTTATCTCGATTTCGTACATAATCCTTCAATATTTTCATTTGCCTCTCAAATGGATACATTCATCGGAGGTAAACAGGTCCACAGAGTTTGACTTCTCTAACAAGGTGCACTGGTAAGTGAATCATAATATCAAAGAAAGCTGGCAAGAAATATTTTTCTAACAAGCAGATAGTATTCACCAAATCTGCTTGCATTTGATCCAATTTTGACACATCCACTACTTTGCTGCACAGGTTGTTAAAAAAAGCACAAAATCTTGTTATTACATATCTAACATGTTTTGGTAACAAGGATCGTATTGCTAAAGGAAGCAATTGTTGCATCAAAGCATGACAATCATTAGATTTCAAGCCATAGAGTTTCAAATCTTGCAATGAGATTAGATTTCTAAAATTTGAACAATAGCCATCAGGAACCTTAAGCTCAAACAATGTCTTACAAAATTTTTTCTTTTCTTCCCTTGACAAAGTATAACACGCAGGAGGCAATTTTGTTCCATTTTGGCCAACTCTTGGTAGTAATTCTTTCCTTACACCCATTTCATCTAGATCCATACGAACTGCAAAACCATCTTTTGATTTCCCTGGAATGTCAAGTAAAGTCCCCACAAGACTTTCACACACATTCTTTTCAATATGCATAACATCAAGGGTGTGCCTAACATATAAAGACTTCCAATAATCAAGCTAAAAAAAATAGATTTTTTCTTCCAGCAAACTCTTTCATTGATATCAGTTGCACGACTATTTGCTTGTTTTTTCCCTAACGAGAAATTTAATCTTTGAACTCGTGCCAAGATTTCCTCTCCTTTCAGCGGTTCTGGAGCAATTTCAATTTCCTCTTCATTATTAAATGCCTTTTTCTGAAACCAATATGGATGATATTGTGGTAAAAATCTTCTATGACCGATGTAAGACATTTTTTTACTATGGCCGAGCCGAAATACACATGTTTTTTCACTACAAATTGGACATGCTTTATATCCTTTTACAGTGCAACCAGCCAAGTTTCCATAAGCAGGAAAATCATTTATCGTCCACATTAAAATAGCTTTCAATGTGAAAGACTCTTGGCGATAACCATCATAAGCTTCAATGCCTACCTCCCACAATAATTTAAGATCATCAATCAATGGAGCTAAGTAGACATCAATATCATTACCAGGCTGTTTAGGACCTTAAATTAATAATGTCAACATCATAAATTTCCTCTTCATACAAAGCCATGGAGGAAGATTGTATGTCACTACTATCACGGGCCAACAACTATACCTACTACTAAGAGAATTATATGGATTAATCCCGTCTGCAGATAATGCAAGTCGCAAGTTCCTTGGTTCAGCTCCAAAATCAGGCCATAAGTGATCTATTAGTTTCCATGCCAGGCTATCTGCAGGATGACGTAATAGTCCATCAGTTTCCCTTTGAGTGCCATGCCATGTTAGATTTTTTGAAGTTTCAACACTTCAAAACATTCTTTTAAACCTTGGGATTGGTGGGAAATACCATAAAACCTTTGCTGGAACACCAATCTTCATCTCAGTTGAATTTTTTTTTCAACTTCCACCTTGCTACACCACAATTAGGACATATAACAGCATCTTTATAGTCATTTCTATAAAGTATACAGTCATTTGGACATGCATGTATCTTCTCATACTCCATCCCTAATGCATTTAAGGTTTTTTTTGCCTCGTACATTGAACAAGGCATTTCATTATTGTCAGGCAACATTTCTCTTAACAATTTCAACAAATCTGAAAAGCCTCGGTCTGACCACCCATTTCTTGCTTTTAGGCTGTACAATTTTACCAATGCAGATAATTTTGTGAACTTACTACAACCTGGGTATAACTTTTTCTCAGCATCAGCCAATAAATTCTCAAATTGTTTAGGGTTGTTTTCAAAATGATCATAAGCTCCTTGAATCATCTCTACAGTGCTGGCCTCAGATTCGGTTTCAAAGGCTCTTGTTTCAAATTCTCTTGTAGATTAAGTGTTGCTAGTAGTTGATAGCTTCTTAACAACCTTTTCTCCATGCAAAATCCAATTATTGTAACTTTGGTCTATACCATTCAAATACAAATGGTCCCTAATCTCATCAACAGTCTGATGTTTCACATTTCCACATTTCATACATGGACATAGTATGTGATTAGAATTTGTTGCATGAACCATTGCAAAATCTATAAATCTTTCAACACCAATCTCATAATCTTTTGATCTTCGATCCATAGACATCCAAGATTTATCCATTCTGAATGTAAAATATAAATATATCATTCTAAAATATTTTCCATAATTTCCTTGTAAGTATCTATGTCCTAATTTGAGAAAAAGTAAAACATAGGACTTTAATATTATTATTCTATCAAAATAATATCAATAAAAACATTAATTTACTAAAGCACATAACATAATAAATTGACCAAAGCTTAATGGACATGAAGTGTCAGGGACTAAACACAAAAGCACAACAAAATGGATTGCTACAATGGAGAGCATTTGTATTAAGTGCTACATATATATGATGACAAGTATAAACATCTGAATTTTTTAAAAATATGTATCAGTTTCTAAAACTAACATTATTTCTCTTATTAATATTTGTTCATATATTAGTTCAAGATGTTTTATTAATTAATTATTAAATTGTATACTTTGTGTCTTTATTTCTATATTACTTGTATCAAAAATAAATAAGTTAAAATAATATTTTTTATAATTATATACTCTATTAAATTATAATCTCTTTATAGTAATAAAATTATTTTGATTCTAATAATATGATTATAATTATAGGTAGATTTTACAATATTCTATATTGTACTAAAGGAAAGAGGATGAAATATTAATTAATATTGTAATATCACATAATATTATATAAATGCTTATTTTATTAATTATCCGTTAGTTTTTATTTTTTATTAGTTTTTTAATAAGAAAGTATGTGTCTATATAAATAATTTTAAGTTATTTGAAGAATTCGAAATATTTATAATTTTGCAACAAATCCCACATGGCGCTTGTCGTTCTTGGTTTCCCAATTTCGTAAATGGTAAGATGAAAGAAAAGAGAAGGGGAAAAGAAAAGAAAGATAATCATTTCCAATGCCTAGTTTTAACTTCCAAGTGAAGAACAAGTGTCTCAGGAAACAAAAATAGTAAATGTATGCGATAATAATAGGAATAAGCTTGGGTATCTGTACCCATCCCATGTCTCATAACCTCGTTACATAGCACGTTTTTTATTGGGTGGCAATATGAATCATGATATAAGGTAGTGGCTGTCTGTACCATCTAAGGTAAGAACTAAGAAGGGAATGAGGGGAAAAAGAAAAAAATTACAGAAAAAAAGAAGAGAAAAAGTAAAGAAGGATGAACATTAAGTGAAGAGAGTAGGCATCTAATTCTAATTCTAACAGTAGAATGACAGGTGAAACTTTTGGATATACTTTTAACGCCTGCTTCCAAGTTCCAATACTCTTGTCTGCAAGGAACCTGAGTTAGTTCTAGCCGCCTATTGTCTTTTGCCATATAAAGAAACAGTAAATTTGTGAAACTTTTATGTGCGTTTTTTTTCCCCTGAGAGTCGTTGCTTTTTTGCGTGAGATTGATAACTTATTAAATTAAAAGGAGCATGACATGATTCAACCAAATTTGTAACTTCCCTAAAAAATTAATCCCCAGAAAAAATTTCACTGTTCATCTATATTTTCAACATTTGCTATTCAAATAGAGTAAATTAGACAAAGAAAAGAACAGAAAAAACAGCACATGTAGGCCACCCACAATCAAACAATCCATCATTTTCTTTCTCAAACATGATTAGACAAAAGAAAAGAAAGTACCTTTATGTGGGGACCGAAGCTTTTAAAATCCAATATACAAGGCAGCCGAATGCTTCAACAATTTCCTTGATGGTGATGTGGTCCCAAGCTTTACAATCTTCTTCCCAACATGTGCGGTCCAGAGCTTCCAGATTTCTTCCCAATTTGTCTTCACTTCCACTATGTGTGAACAGTTAGGGTTTACAATTTTGGGTCTATATAAATAATGGGTGAAATTTAGAGTTTGGAACTTCGAAATAGAAGATAGGAAGATGTTTTGTACCGGCAAAGGGGAATTTTACAGAGAAAGAAAGTCATAGAAGAATGGAGGCTGAAACAAAGAAAATGCTAGTTCACGATAGACAAAGAAAGTAAAGAGAGAAAGCGGCATTTTTATACTACAAACTAAATGACACATTTTAAAAAGAAGAGTCACCTTTTAATTAATTAAAGATGACTTCTTATTTAGTGGTGAGTCATTTTTATGTGATAAATAAAAATAATTTTATAATAAATGACTTCCAAAAGTAAATAAAAGTCATCTAAACTAATAGATGACAATTAATAATATGTTTGTCATGTATTATATGTCATCTTTGTCCTGTTTTGTAGTAGTGCTTCATTATGTGAGTATTAAAACACAAAAATGCAGCTATACGGTTGCAATTTGGAGAATTTGATTAGCCATGCAAACCGACCAATTTAGTTCAAAATATTTTAAAACAATTATCATCGGTCCTTTAAATAACCCATCAAACTGGTTGGTAGAAAGGAATCTTGGGTACGTTCACTAATAGCATTGAATAATCACACAGATAGTCTGATATACTGGAAACTCAGGTCTTGATCCACAACCAAGGGTTAACGGAACACTTTAGTAAACAAGCTGCTGTATACAGAAACAGTAATTGCAGAAGCAGTCTACATAACACGAAAAACAAAAAAAGTTTAAATAACATAAAACTTGCTGAATGCATTATAGAAATTTTATTGAGATGCCTTTATGAATGTACTTGTAAGCACCGCACATATTTGAACTTCTAAGAATTTTAAAATACTAGCTTTTACATCCTGAGTCATACATGACCAAATTACCTTCTGCTGATTGCTGAGGACTCTTTGGCGATAATGTTCCTCCGTTTATCCTTGAGTTCAGATGGAGTACAAGTAGGATAAAAAACATGACAACCAAATTCCAAAACTTTCTTCTAAGGAAGATTTTTAATTACTTTAGTTGAAAACTTTTCCACTCCATCCTGCAATATAAGAGTATATATCAACAAGCCCGCAAATTAAATCAACTCACTATTCCATCTTGAATATTTAAGACTGAATCACAACAACAATTTTTAGAATCTCGCTCTTACTCTTATTTGCTTATAAAAACATGAAAACAATGTACAACATGTATGTGTGTGTGTGTGTGTGTGTGTGTGTGTGTGTGTGTGTGTGTGTGTGTGTGTGTGTGTGTGTGTGTGTGTGTGTGTGTGTGTGTGTGTGTGTGTGTGTGTGTGTGTGTGTGTGTGTGTGTATTGATAATTCAATTTCAAAGCAGCAGTGAGGCAAAAGTTTCTAAATTCTAGAAATAAGCTCCCTTGAAATGTAAGAATGATTTTAAGGAATCAAACAATATTAGGTAAAGGTGGAAAACCCTGTCAGAGACAGAATAATTCCACCAATGCGTTAAATGAAATTGAATCAATTGTCAATTTCATACAGATTCAAATATTTCATTAGGTCAAATCAATATCATGATTTACAGTAGATATCAAAACCAAAGGACATTATTTGGAAACACAAGCACAATGATTTTGATTGAAAGCAAACAATTGCAATGACCATGAATACATACCTTCTTCTTCTTCAGCTGTTCAATGTAATTTCTTATGTTTTTCAAAAGCAAATGTGAAGTTTGTGTTGTAATGTGAAATGGAAAAGTAAATTCAAAATCAGTATAAGAAGTGTATACAAATACCACAACTAACTCCTATTTTGCAACCAAATTGGAATATTTCTAACATGACATAGTATAAACTTTCTAATATACTGCACATGCTAACTCACAATTTTCCAATGGAAGCTTGTGTAGACTTTTTGAAGGCAGCTGATTTCTCATTTCGAGCCCAGATAGAAAACCAAGTATTTGTGTTTGGTAAATGAGAAAGTTGAAAGAAAGAGAAAGAAAATCTTATAAAGGAAACTTATAGAAACTTCTTATTAACAAAATGAATGCATCTCACACGCTTATATAACAAGTATCATTTATTTGTTAATAAGTTGTTATACATATACGTGAGATTTCTTAAACAAATATAATTAACTGAGCCATGTCAGCTGAGTGAGCTAATCTGCTAGAATCACACACACAGTAACAACATGTGCTCGTTTCCTCTGTTTCAACACAATTTATCAGCTTCACTAACATCCCTTCTTAGACTGAAGTTCCTTCTTCCCTCATTACTTTCTTTCTCTACTTCTGCACTCATTTTCACTAACATTCCCCCTGGAGTTAAAGTGTCTGGGTTGAACATTTAGTTTGTTGCGTAAGTAATGAAACTGAGTAAAAGTAAGTGCCTTGGTTAAGACATCTGTTGTTTGATCTTTACTGGGCACAAAACAAACTTCTATTTCCTTTGATGCCACCTTATCTCTGATGAAATGAATATCCAACTTAACATGCTTTGTTTTAGCATGATAAACTGGATTTTAGGCTAAAGCAATTGCACTCTGATTGTCAAACCACATAATTGGTGTTGTGCTTAGCTTGATCTGTAATTCAGCAAGTAAAGACTTTATCCAAACAACTTCTGATGCAGCATGAGCTAGAGCTCTATACTCAGACTCTACACTTGACCTTGAGACAACTGACTGTTTCTTTGAGGACTATAATACTAGATTGAGACCTAGATACACAACAAAACCAGCTACTGACTTTCTATCATCATGATCACAAGCTCAATCTGAGTCTGAGAAACAATTTATCTGCAAAGCTCCATAGTTGTAAAATTGCAGTCCAAAATGAATTATTCCTTTTAGATATCTTAATAGTCTTTTGCAGGCCTCCCAATGAAAAGTTCTAGGATGAGATAAAAATTGGTTGAGCTTATTAACAGTGAATGATATCTCTGGTCTGGTGAGTGTAGCATACTATAATGATCTAATAATGCTTCTATACTGAGAAATATTGGCAATATCAGTACTTGAGTCTTTAGTAAGATACTGATTTGGAGACATAAGTGTTGGTACTGGACTGCAACTAACCAAGTTATGTTTTGCCAATAAGTCAGCAATATATTTAGCCTGTGAGAGATGAATTCCATTTTGTAGTTTAGACTCTTCAATGCCTAGGAAATAACTAAGTTCCCCAAGATCCTTCAAGGCAAAAATCTTTTACATATCTTGAATAACTTGCTGGACTTTAGTTGAGTTAGTTCTAGTGACCATAATATCGTTAACATATACCAGCACCAGGAGTAAGTGACCATTTTACCTCTTGTAAAAAAGAGAATTATCTGATTTTGAGTTCTGAAAGTGCCACTGAGAAAGCATGGTTGTTTTGAATCTAGCAAACCAAGCTCTTGGAGCTTGTTTCAAGCCATAGATGACTTTCTTTAACTTGCATATGTGCTAAGGTTTTTGAGAATTAATAAACCCCTCAGGTTGAGCCATATAGACTTCCTCATCAAGAATGCCATTTGAGAAGGAATTGTTCACATCTACTTGTCTAAGAAGCCAATTATTCAAGATTGCAATGCTCAAAACTACTCTGACAGTAGAAGCTTTTGCCACTGGATTAAAAGTTTTAGTATAATCAACGCCATGAACCTAATAAAACCCTTTAGCAACCAGCCGTGCTTTATACTTCAGTATGGACCCATTAGGATTGTATTTTATTCGGAGAACCCATTTATTACCAACCATTTTAACAGGAGCTTTAAGAGCTTGAAACTCTTCTTGCATTGCTTTGAACCATTGTGGATCAGTTAAAGCTTGAGTGGCAGATGCAAGTTCAGATGGTTGGGCTATAAGAGCTGAGAAATAAGACTTTGGTTTAAAAATGCCATTCTTAGACCTAGTGATCATAGAATGACCAATCGAAGGAGGTGCCAAAAGGATATGAGGTGGAGAATTACTTAAAGAAGAAGACAAGTTATGAGAAGAATATAAGGTATGGTTTGAATTATTTGTGGCAGAAACTGAAAATGAAGGTGAGTATTGAGGTGATACCTGGGGAAAGGTTGAAACTAGAGTTGCAGAATCAGATGCTGAAGTTGCTGCTAAAGGAGCTAGAAGTTGAATAACAAAAGATGATGAAGGAGAATACTCATAATCTAACTGAAGTGTAGATTTTGTTTAAGAAGATATTGAGACTGAGGACAAATCAAGACCAGGAACATAAGGAAATGATTTTTCATCAAAGACTACATGATTAGAACATCCTTGCAAGTTCTCTAACATAAATCTCTCTTCATTCTTATAAATTGAATTATACCCACTCTTGTTTTTCAAATTACTGGAGAACATATAAAAATATCCCCTAATAAGGGGATATGGTGAACTTGCGTACACATAACCCGCATGATAATAATTAGTAACATATGTAGACAAACGGACAATATTTTAGTTATTAAGTAACCAATTATATTCTTATTCTGGTCACTATGACTTCCATAGTCTTCAGGAGTAATAAGCTACATCGCCTTTTCACAAGGAATGTTAATTCTATTGTATCTTCTTGGAAATTTCGCTATAAAATTTTTAATATAATTCAACTACAAATAAAGCTACATAGAATTGTTAATTTGACAACTAATGATTATGCTACTCCTAATACATACTTGGTACATAATTGTCAATTCCACTCTACGGCATCCATGACTTAATCAAAACCACGATACCTCAATCATAAATCTAATTTAAAGCTAACTCTCAAGAATTATATGTTGGAAAATCGATTGGTGAATGAAATTGAGAAATAATGAGACAACGAAAACACAGGGACACCAAAATTTTTGTGGTTTGGCTTTTAACCTATGTTCACGTGTAAAGATAGAAGAAAAATATTTCACTAGTAAAATAAAAATCATCTTATTATTTTGGCTCACTACTCCCTAATACATTGAATCTCCCACTCCCTAATCACTCAACTCTCACTATTCTTTTCTCTTCTCAAAATGGAATCGAATAAGAAAAGAAGAACTTGATGCGGGGGGAGGGGAAATGAATCCTTCTATTTATATCTTCAACTAGGAAATAAAACCGCACTTCGTGCGGCTTTAAAAAAAATTAGTATTATTTTTTTATTACTTTACACTTGATAAAACTGATAAAAAAATATAAATTAATTTTTTTTTAAAGATGACGCAGCCTTATAAAACTAATGTTATTTATGAAAGTTAATTATTTTTTTTGTTAACTTTAAAAAATATATTAATGTGTATAGTTAAGTGTAAACAAATTTTCATCAATAAAAATTATGTTCACACTAATCAACTATCCATTCTTCTTGGTATTAACAGACTCCCACATTTTACAAAGTCTAACCCTTATCATCCAACTATCTTTATCATTATTTAACTTATGAAGAAAAGAATACTCTATGAAGCACACAATACAAAAAATTTAAATAAGTCAAAAAAATAAAAACACAAGAACATTTTTAAAGAGGATGTTGGTTAAATAATAAAAAAATCCAAACATAACAAATCTTAAATACTTAATATTTATATAGTTTGAAGAACACAAAAGACACTAAATAAAAAGTTACATAATTAAATATGAAATTATGACATTGAAATTAGGTCCTAGTGGTATTGATGAAGGAATATGAAAGAACTTTCCTTCCTATATTAATTAGTTGATGTATTTTAAACCACTAAAGTTTAGTTGTTGGCTTAATAAAATAAATGAATGCTTTGAAAAATATAAATAATTTATTATTAATGGTTACATATTGTTGAATTTAAATAGAAAGAAGAAGAGACATGTAATCATTTATAATCTACTAGTTACTTTCTATTTTTAATATTTTGTAATGTAATTATTTTTTAATCTCAACCAATATATTAGATTATAGAGAATATAAAAAGATGAGAAATAATATTGTCACAAATCTTAACTACTTAATATTTATAGAGTTTGAAGAAGCCAAAGGGCACTAAACAAAATGTTACATAATTAAATATGAGATTATGGTATTAAAGTTAGACCCTAATGGCATTATTGAGGGAAGATAAAAGAACATTCCTTCCTATATTAATTAATTGATATATTTAAACCACTAAATTTTAATTGTTGACATAATAAAATAAATTAATGTTTGAAGACTTATAATTAATTATTATTAATGTTTACATATTATTGAATTTAACTAGAAAGAGGAAGAGATATATAATATTTTATAATCTAATAATTATTTTTTACTTTTAATAGTTTGTAATGTAATTAATTTTTTAATATCAACCAATTTATTAGATAATAGAGAATACAAGAAGATGAGAAATAGTGATGCCACATCACCTCCTCTAGTCCCAACTTTATATATATATATTAATATTTTGTAATGTAATTATTTTTTAATGTCAACCAATATATTAGATAATAGATGATATAAAAAGATAAGAAATAATGATGCCACAAATCTTAAATACTTAATGTTTATGGAGTTTGAAGAAGCCAAAATGCACTAAACAAAAGATTGAATAATTAAATATGAGATTATGACATTAAAATTAGGCTCTAATGGCATTGTTGAGGGAAGATGAAGGAACCTTCTTTCATATATTAATATTAATTAATTGATGTATTTTAAGCCACTAAAGTTTAATTGTTGGCATAATAAAATAAACTAATGTTTGAAGACTTATAATTAATTATTATTAATGGTTATATATTGTTGAATTTTGAATAGAAAAAGGAAAAGACAAGTAATCATTTATAATATAATAATTATTTTCTATTTTAATAATTTGTAATGTAATTATTTTTTTAATTTCAACCAATTTATTAGATAATAGAGAATATGAGATGAAGAGAAATGATGATGCCACATCACCTCCTCAAGTCCCAATTTTATATATATACTAGACAATAGAACCGCACTTCGTGCGGCTTTAAAAAAAATTTAATATTATTTTATACTTGATAAAATTAATAAAAAATATAAAATAAATTTTTTAAACATTACGCAGTCTTATAAAATTAATGTTATTTATGAAAGTTAATTATTTTTTGTTAACTTTAAAAATATATATTAATGTGTATAGTTAAGTGTACACAATATTTTCATCAATAAAAATTATGTTCACACTAATCAACTCTCCATTCTTCTTAGTATTAATAGACTTCCACATTTTACAAAGTCTAACCCTTATCATCCAACTATTTTTATCATTGTTTAACTCTTGAAGAAAAGAATACTCCATGAAGCACACAATATAAAAAATTTAAATAAGTCAAAAAATAAAAACGTAAGAACATTTCTAAAGAGGATGCTGGTTAAATAATAAAAAAATCCAAACACAACAAATCTTAAATACATAATATTTATATAGTTTGAAGAAGCCAAAAAACACTAAATAAAAGGTTGCATAATTAAATATGAAATTATGACATTAAAATTAGGTCCTAGTAGTATTGGTGAAAGAAGATGAAAGAACCTTCCTATATTAATTAGTTGATGTATTTTAAACCACTAAAGTTTAGTTGTTGGCTTAATAAAATAAATGAATGTTTCAAAACAATAATTAATTTATTATTAATGGTTACATATTGTTGAATTTAACTAGAAAGAATAAGAGACATAATCTTTTATAATCTACTAATTATTTTCTATTTTTAACATCTTGTAATGTAATTATTTTTTAATCTCAACCAATATATTAGATTATAGAGAATATAAAAAGATGAGAAATAATAATGCCACAAATCTTAACTACTTAATATTTATAGAGTTTGAAGAAGCCAAAAGGCACTAAACAAAAGGTTGCATAATTAAATATGAGATTATAAAATTAAAATTAGACCCTAATGGCATTATTGAGGGAAGATGAAGGAACATTCCTTCCTATATTAATTAATTGATATATTTAAGACATTAAAGTTTAATTGTTGGCATAATAAAATAAATTAATGTTTGAAGACTTATAATTAATTATTATTAATAGTTACATATTATTGAATTTAATAGAAAAGAGGAAGAGACATATAATCTTTTATAATCTAATAATTATTTTTTATTTTTAATATTTTATAATGTAATTATTTTTTTAATATCAACCAATTTATTAGATAATAGATAATACATGAGAAATAGTGATGCCACATCACTTCCTCTAGTCTCAACTTTATATATACAGATATTTAGATAGATAGATATAGATTTTTAATATTTTATACATGTAATCATTTATAATCTAATAATTATTTTCTATTTTAATATTTTGTAATCTAATTATTTTTTAATTTCAACCAATTTATTAGATAATAAAGAATATGAGATGATGAGAAATGGTGATGCCACATCATCTCCTCAAGTCCCAACTTTATATATATATATAAATATATAGATAGATATAGATTAATTCATGTATTTGATGCTACTAAAGTTCAATTGCTAGCATAATAAAATAAATAAATGTTTCAAAAGACTTATAATTAATATTATTAATTATTACATATTGTTAAATTTAAATAGAAAGAGAAAAAAATTACAAAGAATATCCACCAATATTTTAGATAGTTTAGATAATAGAAAATATAAAAAGATGAGGAATAATATTTATTAATAAAGTTACTATTTATTAAATGAGTTAAATACAATCAAATTAATGATGAGAAGATGAAAAGTCAAATCTAAAAAAAATCTATATTTATTAGATAATAGAGAATATATAAAGAAGCAAAATGGTGGTGTCACATCACCTCCTCAAGTCCTAACTTTATATATATATAGATAGATATAGATTCCTCTCCTTTTTCAATTAAAATAATAATCTTTTTTCTCTTTTCTTTGCGGTGCGGCACCACTCTTCCATATGAGCGGTGCCCGCCGCTCACTTTTTTGACATTATATAATATTTCAAAATCTGATGAATCTTCTTGGAAATTAATACCTTTGCACAATCTAACGTACATGATTATATATCTGTATGATATGATATCGATCGATATACTTTAAGTAAACAAAACAAAAACTTTGACTATAATAAGCTGCTATATTGCTAAAATATTTGATGTTAAACAAGTCGCGAAGATAGAAAGAAGTTTCAAGCTAATTCATATAAATATAATATATTTTCCTAGGACGGCATCAAATTAATAACTACACGCAGTACATATCAGGCCTATAAATTGAAGTTGTTCAATATTTTTAACCTAAGGAAGAAAGGAAAATGGAACAATTAGTAGTAAATTTACAGAATGAGAGTTTCAACAGTTTTTTTGGTGGCATAGTGCTACTTTGCCAAGTTTTGATAGCAATTTCAATCCTATCAATGATAGCTTTTGCATGTGCGGATCCTCCTCCTCCTCAAGGAGAAGAAGAAAATAAGAATGAAGAAAAAGAAAAACGCCAAGTTGAGATTGACATGGGAGCGGCTGGAGAGGCGGTAGGTTGTTGCGGCTGTGGAGGAGGTGGCAGCGATGGCGGTGGCTGTGGTGGTTGCGGAGGTGATTGAAGACCCACCATCCGCCCAACCTTGCATGGCTTCCTTTCTACTTATATATAAATTCTGATTCATATTCTAGGAGCTCATTAGCTAGAAAATCTACGTGGATGATTGATGAACGATTGGTACGTGTACTATGCCTAAAGATGTTGGTTTTGTGCTTAATTTCCACTATAGAAACTTTGATAGATTATAACGAGTGCTGTAATTATTTATCTTAATAAATATTCTCGCTTTGAATTAAACTTAATCATTCAAAAGAAGCACTTCCTGTCCAACCCTCATGATTGTTATTCTTTTATTTATTTATTTTTCATTGTCCTTCACGTTAAAATGTAAACCAAAAAAGAACATTTTGAAGTGTAAATGTGACTTTTTTAATTATATTTAATTTTATATCAACGTATATGTTAAAATGTCATATTTACTCATAAAAATTATTCTTTCTTCATTATGTTGACAGTTGATTTTTTAGAGCAATTTTAATTCATTTTTGTTGAAGGGGTGGCAATCCATATCAGAATTCGTGTATTCGATTCTATTCGATGTGAATTAAATGAATTTGAATTTGAAAAAATTTACTCGTTTAAAAAATGGGTGAATTTACAAATTAAACGAATCGAAACTAGGTTTGAGGATATTGATTCGCTTCTTCATTTAGAATTTATTTAATAAATGGGTCATAAATGAATCAAATACGACACATGCGATTAAAATTCATTTACTATTTGTTTAATTAAATTACTTATTTATCCTTAAATATGTATGAAAGAATTTTATATTTGAAGGCTAATATAGTAGTTATAAATGATAATAAATTTGTATTTTGCAAGATGTTAAATTTGTGGTCTTTATATATTTTATTTTGCTTAATTTTTGTTTATTAATTATATTTTTGTAAACGAATTTAGATTCAACTCAATTCGTTATAATATAAATAAATAGTAAACGAATCTGGATTCGATTCATTTATTAATTCTACTTAGTGAATTAAATGAAATGAACCAAATATTCGTTTAATAAGTAAATCGAATCTGAATTAGCAAAATTTGTACCCAATTTGTTTATGGTTCGATTCGAATTTGATTTTTTATTTGTTTTGCTGCACCTATAATGAAGATTTACTGGTTTTGGCTTGTTTTTGCATGATTTTTTTTTAATTTAGCTTTTGATGATTGCTTTTTATTGGACCTTACTTAACATGTATTTAAGATGTAAGGTCCATTTTGTCCCATCTTATTCGTTTTACTCTCTTTCTTTTATTTAATAAAGGCTTAGTCACTTTGCCATGGTTTACCGAATACCAAAATATTCTTTTTTCATTAAACTTTTAACAAAATTGACAAAATAAGATATTAAAATTTATAAATAACCCAAGTGGCGAAAAAATTGTGCGACCAAATATTAAGTGTTATTCCCCCTTGAAAACACCCGTAGTAAGTGCAAAAATTGATAACTACTTACTTTTCGGTAAGCTTGGGAATGTTTTGGACATCATTTTTTAGCACTAATATGTATGTTATAATAAAAAAATATACTGCAGGCAAGTATCCTAGATCAAGCCTAATACAATTCAGATTTCATCCTCTTCTTTTCCTACATACATCATCTTATAATGGATAATTCAAAATCCCATCTATTAAACAACTTATTAGAACTCAAGACAACCGTTGGATCAGCTGAAACGTTACATATATATTAACATTTTTTTAGTGGTTTTACCTCTAATAGTTATCTAGGCCACTGAAAATCGGATGTAAATGAAAACTTCAAGAGTACACAAGTTTTGAATGCAAATTAACAATTCTCAGTGATTTGATTGGATTACATAGCCTAGCCAGCCCTTTAATAAGTCCGCCCGTCATTGTCATTTGTCAATGACATGCTTATAAAGTGAAACACAGAAATGTTTCGAAGCCAAACATGTGAAGTCAAAATTAATATTCCAAATGATCGATGCTGGGGCCTGGTACGTACGTGCAGTGCCATAATAATTTTATTTTCACAGCAACGTTGTATTAAAGCTACAAAACCTAAGCCTCAAAACATTATTCTAAATTTTTAATTTCATATAAAATATTTATAGATGAATATATCCCATTATAAATAAGAGATGAATGCTCTAGGAAAAACCGTTACAAAAACTTTCATGGCTAAGGTGTCGATATATTTTAAACAGAAAACTTTGATTAGAAGCTAGCATTTTGTATGCGATCAAGATACTATATATAAAACATTTTTAATAAACCGCGAAGATACGATGAAGTTTAGAATAAAATTACACAAATATATATTATAAATATAGTTTCCCACGACGGCATCAAGGAATATACCCATGAAATACAGTACTTGTTATTAGGTCCATAAATTGAAGTGTTTGCTTCAATTCTTTTGCCCTAAGGAGATAAGAAAGAATGGAGCCATTAGCAGTAGCTTTACAAAACTATGAGAGTTCCAAAACCTTCTTTGGTGGCATTATGCTACTTTTTCAATTTGTGTTTGCATTTTCAATCCTATCAATGATTGTGTTTGCATGTGTGGATCCCCCGCCTGTAGAAGAAAAGAAAGACGAAGAAAAAGGTCAAATTCGAATTGACCCTGATGGGGCCGGAGAGCTGGTCGGAGAGATGGTGGGTTGTTGTCTCAGTTGCTGAGGGTGACGGTGATGATAGTGGCTGCGGTGGTTGCCGGGTGGTTGAGATCGGTACCCGGTGGATGCCATTTAATCTGTCTACTTAATTATTGTTGTTCATATTTTGTGCATATGTACTGCAACTACATTTCTGTTTCTATGTTTTTTCACAATTGAGGTTTCGTTAAGAAATGTGTGGAGTTGTCTGGTGATCGCAAATTGTCCTTTACATGAGCTTTCCCCTGGATATAGAACTAATTAACCTTAAATATCTATAGTTTCGTTAATAGCCCTAATTTTGATTTAACTTTCGTTTTATTTTTCTTGCATAAAAATTACATCAGACATTACTAAATGAGACTAATAATACACATAACACAAATTAAGGCAAACACAAATTAAGGCAAATATTAAAAGTTGACAACTTTCTGCTTTGGCTTGAGAGCAGTAGTTTTCAAGACTGTTAAAAATAATTTTACAATGCATGATTTGCAATCGATCTTTAGATGAAATCGGACGAAATATTGCTGCTCATCATGATTAATTATATACTTTGGAAATATCAATCATTAGAAACCTTGACTTCATCTGTCCTAAACTTTATGGGATAACACAGATAAAACAAACACTAGAGCTTCATGATATTAGTTTTCTTCCCGATACCGTCGTCGTGCCACTAGCGACCATATATATAAATAGTTTATGAGTACGTTTGCTTTTCTAACCTCTCTTTACTCTATACTACGTATATAGATCAAAGGAAGATACTCAGAAAGAATGAGCACTTACTTTATATTTATAATAATATGACAAGAAGCCAAAGGGAAAACGAAATTCAGTATATTCGACAGGAATATGTATGACATGTCGTTTATGTCTTGTATAAATGCACGTCATGTCGTTAGAATGCTAAAAGGCGCGTATGACAACAGAAGCTGTCATCTCCCATTTTCGTGTTGTTTGAGGATTAGGGTTCCTTATGGGTTTTGGATTATAAGCCTATATAAAGGGTGTTTCTGTGCGATCTTTGTGTGACAATTACAAACCGTAGAGTGAGAGAGTTAGAGAGACAGAATTACAGATAATCTCAGTGCTCTACTCTCTAATACATGTACGTCTTCTATTTGCTTATGTTTACTTGTTTCCAGTTTGATTTTCTGCAATAATTTCTGAACGTCCGATGTCAATGGATATTGAGGATAATCTGAAGACGTGGGTATCCGATAAGTTAATATCACTGCTCGGATATTCTCAGCCCACCTTCGTCCAATATGTTATTGGACTATCCAAGCAAGCATTGTCCTGGGCTGACTTGGAAACCAAGCTTCAGGAATTTGAATTTTCTTCAACAACTGAAACACGTGCATTTGCTCAAGAAATTTTTGCTAGAGTTCCCCGTAAAGAATCCGATTCAAATCTTTATCAGAAACAGGAAACTGGAGCTGCTCTTTTGGTGAAGAAGCAGAAGACTAACACTATTTTGGACGCCGCTCATGATGATGCTGATGACGATGTTATCAGGATCACTGCTAGTACTAATAAGAAACGGTTTAGAAAGAGGATAGGAAGTGAAGATGATGATGATGAGGGGATTGCAAGTGTGGAAGAAGAGAGACTGGTGGTTAGGAGACGGATTCCCCAAGAGGAGGAGGATGATGGTTCGGATTCAGAGGAAGAAAGATTGCGGGATCAAAGAGGAAAGGAGGAATTAGAACGACGTATCAGAGAACGCGATGTCGCAGCAAAACGGAAATTAACAGGGCCCAAGTTGACGCGGAAGGAGGAAGATGACGCAATGCAGAGATCAAGAAAAAATGATGGAAGTGAACATTTAAGAGAAGTTTCGAGACAAAAATACTTGCCAAAAAGGGCGCAAAAGAAACTGGAGGAAATCAAAGATCGTACGAAGGATAAGGAAAACCTGTTTGAAGGTCAGAAGCTTACTGGCGCAGAGCTTTGTGAATTGGATTACGAGAAGAAAATATTAGACCTGGTTGGTCAGGAGGGTTTGCAGCGCTGTTGATACACCCTTGCAACCAAAGGGCGTATCGGTTGAGTCACACTCTTCGTGCGAGTGCCAGCTCCCAAAATTTAAAAAGAAATAGCAAGTTTGGAGAGAGAAATTGAGAATAGAAGAAGAGTCGAGAAGAATAAGAATTGATTCATTTCCGATGTCCTTTACAAAAATGGGTTATGCTCTACGTATACCCCTCTATCTTTACAGCTCAGCAACACTTGTAACAGAAAAATAACAGGAAAGAAATAACCCAGCAATTATAGAGTTTCAAAATCAAATCGATTCCAGTACACGACATAATCTTTTAACCACCCAGGGGGCTTCCTTATACGTGTGCTTTTCTGTGCTTCATTACGCTCTGCTCCCTCCTCAACATGTGACATGGTTTCCTCCTTGGGCTGCTCATAATTGGACTCATCATCAATGGGCTGCTCTTCCTTCAAATATTCCGGTTGGTTCAACTGAATTTGGAAGGTTGTATCATTCCCTCCAGCTTCAAAACTCACCTTGTCCTCAACGCGAAGATCGGGATAAAGTTTACAGAAACTTTCAAACTCTTCCCAAGTAGAATTCTCAGTTGAACTGTCCTGCCATTGTACCAGAACTTGGCGGCATTTGTCCCCTTGTTTAAGCACAGTTCTAACAGCGCAAATTGCAACAGGTCGATTTAATGGCTGATTGTCCACACTAATTGATGGCAAGATATGGGGTGCAAGAGTATGAGAACCATGGAAACGTTTGAGAAATGAAATATGAAATACTAGGTGGATCTTAGAACCACTTAGCAATGCAAGCTTGTAAGCTACAGGCCAACTTGAGCTGGCACAGAGAAAGGACCATAATACCATTTAGCTAGCTTTTGACAAAAAGGAGTTGCCTATGTGGATTGGCGATAGGGCTGAAGTTTCACTAGAACTTGGTCCCCAATAGCAAATCGAGCTTCACGTCTATGAGCATTAACCTTTTGAATCATGCGATGTTGAGCTTGACGCAAATTCTCTTTCAAAGAGCGGAGTAACGTATCCCGCTCACTTAATGCTTCATCAAGAGCTTGGATTGAAGTAGAGCCCTTGGAGGTAGGAGGGATTGATGGAGGTGGCCGCCCAAAAAGAGCCTGAAAATGAGACATTTTGATGCTGCTGTGATAAGAAGAATTGTAGGAGAATTCAGCCCACTCGAGTAGAGATACCCATGAAGTTGGTTTTTCTTGAGTGAAAGCGCGAAGATATTGCTCCAATCCGCGATTGACAACCTCTTATTGCTCATCTGTTTGTGGGTGATAGGCTGTACTGCGACGAAGAGTAGTGCCACTTAACTCAAATAATTTCTTCTAAAAATTGCTCAAGAATACAGGATCACGATCAGAGATAATAGAGCTAGGAAAACCATGAAGCTTGATAACCATATCCACAAATAATTTAGTTGTCTTCACAGCAATAAAGTGAGTTAGAAGGGGTCTAAAGTGCGCTGATTTAGTAAGGCGATCAACAACTACCAAGATCACGGTGAAACCACGAGAAACCGAAAGGCCATTAATAAAATCCATAGTGAGCTTGTCCGAAACTAAAGTCGAAATAAGAAGAGGTTGCAATGGCCTTGCTGGTGCTTGAGTGGAATATTTGGTTTCTTGACACACAAGGCATTCAACCACGAATTGCTCAACATCAATATGCATTTTAGGCCAAAAGAAGGTAGATGCCAATCAGACTAACGTGTGTTTGATGCCTGCATGCCTAGCAAGTGGAGTAGAGTGGAATTCAACCAAAAAAACAACTTTCAATGATGATGAAGGACTGATATAATAGCGATGGCGATAAAGAAGAAACCTATTTTGTACCAAGTAATTACTTGAAAGAGATCCTACAGCAAATTAGTGATGAAGATCAATCATATCAGAAATAGTGGAATTCTCTAAATGTAGGGTTGCTAACAACTCAAACGAAGGATGACTAAGAAGAGGCAAACAAGAGGCAGGCCTTGTTGATGGTTCCACACTAGGCTCCTCATAAACGCGTGATAAGGCATCTGCTACAAGATTAGTGCAACCCAATTTATAATCATAATTTTCTGAAGTAAACTTGTTGATCTGGAGTCTAGACTACTTGTTGTAGGAGTTCTTTAATGCTTTTATAACCTGTTCAAATGACAAAAAATTTGCCTAACAAGTATTGATGCCATTTATGCACTGCTTCAACAATAGTAGTCAATTCTTTGAGGTATGTAGAAAAAGCACCAAGTCGAGGGCCTAATTTCTTGCTGAAGTAAGATATGGGGTGTCCATATTACATAAGCACAGCCTCGATCCCCACATTAGATGCGTCAGTCTCAAGAATGAATTAAAAGTCAAAATCCGGCAATCGCAACACCAGGGCTTCCACCATTGCTCTCTTAAGAGCTTCAAATACTTCGGCTGTTGCTTGTGTCCACTTGAAGGCATCTTTATATAGTAAGTCAGTAAAGGGGGCTGCTAAAGAAGCATAACTGCGAATAAACCACTGATAATAACCCGTCAAACCTAAAAAACCCCGACGTTGTTTCGTGGTCTGAGGAGCTGGCCAACGAACCATAGCTTTAATTTTCTGAGGGTCTGCGCGCACGCCAAAGGCTGAAACAATGTGGCCCAAGTAATCAATAGCTTCTTGACAAAACAAGCACTTGGATAACTTGACAAAGAACTTATGGAATTGAAGGCACAACAAAACTTGCTCAAGATGGCCGAAATGTTCTTCCACTGTAGCACTATAAACCAAAATGTCATAAAAAAAAAACAATCACTAATTTACGAAGAAATGAAGCAAAAATCTAGTTCATAGTAGCTCGAAAAGTAGAAGGCGCTTTTGTTAAACCAAACGACATGACTAGAAATTCGTAGTGGCCCTCATGAGTGGGAAAAGCCGTTTTATAAATGTCATCGTGGTGCACGCGAATTTTATGGTAAAAATTGCAGCCCCTCCTAATTCATCAAATAATTCGTCTATGGTTGGGATGGGAAATTTGTTTTTAATTGTAACTGCATTCAAAGCCTTGTAATCAACATAGAAGCGATAAGTCCTATCTTTTTTCTTCACCAACAAGACGAACGACGAAAATGGACTTTGACTTGGTCAAATTATGCCTTGTTCTAACATTTCACGGATCAGTTTTTCTATCTCATTTTTTTTTTGAAATGGGGATAGCGATATGGGTGGACATTTATTGGAGTTGTGTTTAGGAGAAGATGAATTTTATGATCAATAGTACAATGTGGTGGCAATGTAATCGGTGGGAGAAATAGGTTGTGGCAGGAGTATAAGAGAGTAACGAAAGGCTCTGTTAAATTTGCAGGCAATTCAAAAGGAGAACCCTCTAGAGTATGTGCCGATTCTTCCCCAAGCACATGTACCGATTACAAAGCAAACAAATGAGAAATACCAGCATTGTGGACTAAAGATTGCAACTGATTGAAGGTGATTAAGGATGAAATAGTGGATAAATCACCGCAAAAAGTCACTGGTGCCCTATTCCAATAAAAATCCATAGAAAGAGCGGAGTAATCATGATAGACATGGCCCAAGAGTTGAAGCCATTGAATTCCAAGTACCACATCAGGCCCCTCAATTGGAAGAACAAAAAGATCCACTATGAAAACCGTACCCTGCATCATGAGAGCAACCTGTGGGCAAAAATATTTGCACACTAGAAAATCCCCATTGCCAATATAAACACGAAAATTTGATGTTGGCTGAATCAGCAAGTCCAAACGCTCTGCCAATACTAGTTTGATAAAGTTGTGGGTACCACCACTGTCAATCAACACTTGAAAACTCTGAGAACTAACTTCACCTATGAAACGGAGTGAGCGTGGATTGATTTGACCCGCCAAGGCATCCAAACTGGAAATATCCCCTGTTACGACCTCTTCGACAGAATCCAATGACAATAATTCCTCACAAAAATCAGGTTTAACATCATCTGTACCTATAAAAAGCAAAAACTTACTGCGACAGCGATGGTTAGCACTGTATTTTTTATAGCAGTTATAACATAATCCATTTTCACATTTGTCACGGAGCTCGACTGGAGTAAGGTGGTGGATCGGTAAGTTTGGGGTGAGTAGAAGTGGTAGTAATGTATTTGGTTTAGAGAGGGAAGGATTAGTTTGTGAAGGAGTGAGTGTGTGGGCTACATTAGTTGAATAGACCGGTGGAGTTGACGTAAATTGATATGGGTTAGGTGGAAATTTGGGTGAGGAGGAATGTGTGTGAGGGGTTAGTGACGCGTTGTTCCATTTCGGTACAAAACGATGCCCCTGTTTGGCCTCTTCAGCACGCGCTTCATAAGCACAAGCTAATGCAAATGCCTCCATCAAAGAAGAAGGCCGAGCAAAAAGCAGCTCACAACGAATATCGGGTTTCAATCCCGTGATAAAAAAACTTATCAAGAGTGGTTCTGAGATTCCAGTCACTCGATTCATTAGATCTTTAAAAATGGTTTGAAATTCTGCCGTTGTTGTGGTTTGGGTTAACTTAGACAAATTTCCTTAAGGATCGTCATAGAGGGATGCACTGAAGCAATGTTTGAGATTTTACAAAAATTCCTTTCAAGTTGTAAGCAGGTTGTTCATCTTCATCCATTGATACCACGCAGCTACTCGTCCTTCCATATGAAAAAAAAAAACAATCCGTAAACAAAGAGGTTTCGAGGTACCATGAAAATCAAAGAACTCTTCAATTTGGAAAACCCATCTATTTAGGTCAGATCCATCAAACTTAGGGATCTCCATTTTCATAGAGCGTAACAGTGGTAATATCTCAGTGCCACCAGAATTTACCTCATGGAATGAGATATTGGGTTGGGTTGATGAAGAGCTCTACCCAAGGTGGTGGAAGAGCCATGGATCTGTGAACGCAAATCGTCAAGCGGAGAATCCACCGTTGCCATATATTGTTGCAATGTTTGATGCAACGACAATGTTTGGCTTTCAAACTGCTCTTGAATCATCTTTAACACCTCAGAAACTACCATGATGATAGCAATGAAAGCACCAATGATACACCTTTGCAACCAAAGGCCGTATCGATTAAGTCACACTCTTCGAGCGAGTGCCAGCTCCCAAAATTTAAAAAGAAATAGCAAGTTTGGAGAGAGAAATTGAGAATAGAAGAAGATTGGAGAAGAATAACAATTGATTCATTTCCGATGTCCTTTACAAAAATGGGTTATGCTCTATATATACCCCTCTATCTTTACAGCTCATCAACACTTGTAATAGAAAAATAACAGCAAAGAAATAACCCAGCAATTATAGAGTTTTAAAATCAAATCAATTCCAGTACACGACATAATCTTTTAACCACCCAGGGGGCTTCCTTATACGTGTGCTTTTCTGTGCTTCATTACGCTCTGCTCCCTCCTCAACATGTGACATGGTTTCCTTCTTAGGCTGCTCATAATTGAACTCATCAATGGGCTGCTCTTCCTATAAATATTCTGGTTGGTTCAACTGAATTTGGAAGGTTGTATAAGTTGTAGTCATGAGAGTGATGGGGACAAAATGAACCCATTTGATGCCTGGGAGAAACAACAAAGGAAAAAGGCAGACTTGAAATACGGTTCAAAAAATAAAAAGCAGCAATCTGATGATTATCAATATGTGTTTGAAATTGAGGACAAGATTGTTGACTTTTTTAGGGAATCTAAGTTTGATGGTGATAATTTTGATGAGTTTGACAGCGAGTTACCTGAGAAGTCCGCGGTAAAATCAGCCTTAGAGATACGTCAGGAGGAGAGACAAACTTTACCTATCTATCCATTTTGTTATGATGTTCATATTTTAGAATTATACTAATGAGCAGATCAGTTTTAGTTGTTAACTATGCTGAGGTGTATCTTGCTGAGTCAGCTAGTTAGTTAAAGCTGTTAATGGCAGTTAGCAAATCATTTTAGTTTTCGTTATTTTCACACACACAATGTGTGTGTGTAATTCCAGATCATGTATATATACATGTGAGATTACAGAGATCAATAATAACAAAAACCATTCCTTATTTTATTTCTCAGATTCTCTTTACATTTTCTTTCCAGTACATACACTTTCTTTGCTTCCAAACACACATACTCTATTTTTAACTTGGTATCAGAGCTTAGATCCAGGCTGCCATGGCTTCTTCAAGCTCAAATCTAAACGTTAATCAGACTGTTTCCTCTTTCACCTTCACAAATCCAATCAAATTAGATAGATCAAACTACACAATCTGGAAATCACAGATTCTATCTACAGTACGAGCTAATGACCTTAAATATCTTCTTGATGGAAGTGAGAAGTGTCCAAATCAATTCCACAATCAAGAAGTAGCGAGCTTCAGTTCTGATCAAGTAACTGTAGCTGAGCCACAGGAAAATCCAGAGTTTAACAACTGGAAAAGGCAGGATCAGTTGCTGCTGAGCTGGTTGATGTCAACGATCAGGTTGAAATTCTTAGTCTGGTGGTAAATTCTAACTCATCTAATGAACTCTGGACTAATATTGAAGAACAATTTAGATTAGAAACAGGTGCTAAGAAAGTGCATCTGAAAATGCTACTTAATAATCTCAAAAAAGGATCAATGACAATCACTGAATATTTTAGCAAACTTAAAGCAATAAATGATGAACTGCCTTTGGCTGGAAGTCCTGTAACCAATTTAGATTTTATCACTCATTTGAGATGTCGATTAGGACAGCCATATTATCCTGTGGTTGTATACATAGAAGCTAATATGTTGAAAATGTCAGTGAACGAAGCATATTCTATGCTTTTAACTCATGAAGCTAGAATTGAGAGTAATCAACAAAGTGCTAACAAAGAAGCTAAGTTGAACTTTACTGCTAATATGGCTCAGACTGGACCTAATAAGAAATTTAGTGGCAACACTGGAGGGGTTATGGTAATTGGAACTAAAATAACAGTTGGAATGGAAATATTGGGGGCAGAGAAGGCTACAATAATAATAATGGAGGAGGTTTTGGTAACTAGAATCAGAATGTTAACTGGAATGGGAACAATGGTGGCAGAGGAGGCTATAATAGCAATAATGGAGGAAGAGGTAGTTTTGGCAAGGGTGTTACAGGCCAAGGAAGAGGCAACTGGTCTGATGGTAATCACTGGAATAATGGTAATTTCAACAGGAATTATTCTGGACAAGGAAGAGGTGCCTAGAATGACAGTGGCAATGGTGTATTTGGTCAGAATGGCAATGGTGCATGGTCAGAATGGTGTCTTTAATAGTAACAAAGGTACTAAGAATTCTCTTGATGTCATCTGTCAAATCTGTTTCAAGCCAAGGCACACTGCAGCTGAGTGTAGGAACATGTTTAACAAAGACTTTGTTCTTGCATTTCCAGCCTCAAACTTCAACACTCATCAGTCAAACACAAAAGCTGCATTTCTCAGAAATTCAGAGGGTGCCTTAGCTGATCAAGGATGGTATTTGGACAGTGGTGTTACTCACCATCTCACCAAAAATTTGCAGAATCTGAATATGGGAATGGAGTATTCAGGTAGTAAGCTCTTACATGTTGGTAATGGTGAAGGTTTGAATATATCACAAATTGGATATGCTTACTTTCATACATCACGTGACTCACTCTTACACTTAAATGACATTTTATATGTGTCTGCAATAACAAAAAATCTTATCAACATTTCAAAACTTTTGAGAGATAATGATATAACCATTGAGTTTGTTGCCAATCTTGTTTCATTAAGGACAAGAAGAGGACTGTGCACCTGGCTCAAAGGATTGCTAAAGAAGGATTGTATCAGCTGCTGTCAAAGGATACCTTTCTTTCCAAATCCTGTTCTCTAGCCTATGTACCTAGGTCAATGCTTTCTGTTTTTCACAATTCAGCTTCTGGTCTGTCAAATAAAGCTGTCAAAGGTTTGGTCATCCAAACAAACATGCTTTGAAAAATATTATACCACATTTGTCACTTAAGTCATCTATATCTTTACCTGATTTCTGTGATGCATGTCAGTATGGCAAACTTCATCAGTTATCCTTTTACTCCACTAGAATTAAAACCTCAGCACCCCTAGAGCTTTTACATACTGACCTTTAGGGACCATCTCTCATGCCCTCCCTTTTGCATGGTTATAAATACTATATTAGTTTTGTAAATGATTACACCAGATACTGCTGGATTTTTCCTTTAACCTTCAAATCAGAAGCCTTAGAAACCTTTCAAAACTTTAAAACTTTGGTCGAAAAACAATTTACTCTTTCCATTAAATCTGTACAGTCAGATTGGAGGGGAGAATTTAGAAGCTTTGTAACATTTCTTTAACAAGAAAGAATAAATTTCAGACATAGTTGCCCTCATACACATCACCAAAATGGGGTAGTAGAAAAGAAGCATAGGCACATTGTTGAAACAGGTCTTACATTACTTGCTCAAGCTCAAATGCCTCTTTCATTTTGGTGGGAATCCTTTCATACAGCATCCTTTCTTGTAAATAGATTACCAACAGCAGTCCTAAACAACATCTCTCCCTTTGAAAAGCTTCACAACAGAAAACCAGGCTATCAATTTCTTAAAACCTTTAGTTGTTCTTATTTCCCTCTGCTCAAGCCTTACAACAAACACAAACTCAGTTTTCATAGGAAAAAATGTCTTATGATAGGTTATAGTCCCATTCACAAGGGTTATAAGTGCCTAGATCCTACTGGAAAAGTCTACATTGCAAGAAATATTCAATTTAATGAGTCTGAGTTTCCTTACACTGAGTTGTTTGCTTCTCATAAAAGTGTCAGCTCACCTTCGAAATTTTCACAGTCTGATAATCCCTTTATAATTCTGCATTATTAGTCCATCTCTCAAGATAACAGCTCTATAATTCCCTCAACAAGCATTCCTGATTCAGGTACAGATTCTGGTTCTACTTCTCCACACACATCACCTCTTATCTCCTTACACAGCAACTTGTCCACTCTTCCACCAACAAACACAGAACCTTTTTCAACCCATCATCCTTCAACCTCCACTCAACCACAAGTCTTTGCTTCTGCTCAAAATACTTATTCCATGGTCACACGATCTAAAACTGGTATATTCAAACCTAAATCCTACTTAACAGTTTCACGAGAGCTTGAACCTACCTCAGTGAAATCAGCTTTGAGTGATCCAAAGTGGAAGCAAGCTATGCAGGCAGAATTTGATGCTTTGCAAGCTAATGAAACTTGGGAGTTAATTCCTAAAGAGGCAGCTCAAAAGATTATTGGTAACAAATGGGTGTTTAGGATTAAGTACAATCCTGATGGCAGTATATCTAAGCATAAAGCTAGGCTTGTTGCAAAGGGTTTTCATCAAACTCCAGTTGTGGATTTCTTTGAAACATTCATTCCAGTTGTCAAGCCATGCACAATCAGAGTCATTTTAAGCCTTGCTGTTATGAATCACTGGCCTATAAGACAACTTGATGTGAATAATGCCTTTCTAAATGGCATTCTCAGTGAAGAGGTGTTTATGTCACAGCCAAAGAGATTTCTTCATCCTCAGTTTCTTACATATGTGTGTAAACTGACAAAAGCTCTTTATGGACTCAAGCAAGCTCCAAGAGCTTGGTATGACAAGTTAAAGAGCTCTATATTGCAGTGGGGCTTCCATAGTCAGACACATCCTTATTCATTCAACACACTGAAGGAGAATTGATAGTAGTTGTTATCTATGTTGATGATATATTAGTTACTGGATCACATACCAACTTTGTGGAAAGAGTTGTTCATCAATTGGGTACTAAATATGCTCTCAAAGACCTTGGGGAGTTTAACTATTTTCTTGGTCTAGAAGTCACACCATCACTGGAAATACTTCATCTTTCTCATACTAAATATATTGGTGATTTGTTCAAGAAGGCACAGATGCTGGACAACAAGGGATGTCAAATACCTATGAGCTCAATTGAGAAGCTAACTAAAGACAAGGGGACGCTTTTTGAAAATCCTTTTTTATATAGAAGCATATTGGGGTCTCTACAGTATGTTATTTTGACAAGGCCTGAAATAGCCTTTTCTGTTAACAAGCTTAGCCAGTTTCTCACAACTCCTTTTGTGTTTCATTGGCAAGCTTGCAAATGAGTGCTAAGGTATCTTCAGTTGACAGCAAACTATGGTTTACAGTTCTATTACAGTGGAAGGCTCACGTTGACAACATTATCAAATGCAGACTGGGGATCAGATTTGGATAACAGGAAATCAATTAGAGGCTACTGTGTTTACCTAGGCAACAACCTCATCTCATTGCCTTCCAAAAAGCAGCAAATAGTCTCTAGGAGTACAGCAGAATCTGAATATAGAGCTTTGGCCTTGACAACTTTAGAAGTACTTTGGATTACTTACTTATTCAAAGAGCTAAAAGTGTAGTTGCTGCAGACTCCAGAACTCAGGTGTGACAATAAAAGTGCTGAAGCTTTGGCAAGCAATCCAAAGTACCACTCAAAAACAAAACACATTGAACTTGATCTGCACTTCATCAGAGAACATGTTGCTAGAAAAGAAGTTGAGATTACTCATGTTCCTAGTTATGAACAGGTTGCTGATATACTCACTAGCCATTAGCTGTTGATCAATTTAACTATCTTAGGTCCAAGCTCAATGTTCTTCCCAGACCTTGAGCTTGAAGGGGGCTGTTATGATAGTTCATATTTTAGAATTATACTAACGAGCATATCAGTTTTAGTTGTTAGCTATGTTGAGATGTATCTTGCTAAGTCAGCTAATTAGTTAAAGCTGTTAATGGCAGTTAGCAAATCATTTTGGTTTTCGTTATTTTCACACTCACAATGTGTGTATGTAATTCCAGATCATGTATGTATACATGTGAGATTACAGAGATCAATAATAACAAAAACCATTTCCTTATTCTATTTCTCAGACTCTCTTTACATTTTCTTTCCAGTACATACACTTTTCTTGCTTTTAAACACACATACTCTATTTTTAACTCATTTCGGGAGGAACTGCGTCAAGCTGTTAGTGAATATCCGGTCCTTGTTATAGTCGGAGAAGCAGGTTCTGGGAAGACTACACAGATACACCAATATCTTTATGAGGCTGGTTACACCACGCAGGGAAAGATTGGATGCACTCAGCCGTGGCGGGTTACCGCCATGAGTATTGTTGCTCGAGTTTCTCAGGAAATGGGTGTCAAGCTTAGGCATGAGGTTGGTTATTCCTTTCGTTTCGAAGATTGTACTTCAGATAAGACTGTTTTGAAGTACATGACGGATGGTATGCTATTGCGAGAGATTGTAATTGAACCAAGTCTAAAGAGCTACAGCGTGTTAATAGTGGACGAGGCTCATGAAAGAACCTTGTCAACTGATATTTTGTTTGGACTACTAAAGGATTTAATTAACTACCGACTAGATCTCAAGTTGCTTATTTCAGCACCAATTTTCAAAATTCCAGGGAGGAGATATCCTGTTGAACATTTTTATACGAAAGCGCCAGAGGTTGATTATATAGAAGCAGCTATTGTCACCGCGCTACAAATCCATGTAAATGAGCCTATTGGAGATATTCTGGTCTTTCTCACTGGTCAAGATGAATTTGAAACAACGGAGGAGATTTTGAAGCAGAGGACGAAAGGCTTTGGAGCCAAAATAGCTGAATTGATTATCTGCCCCATTTATGGAAAGCTACCAACTGAGCTTCAAGCAAAAATATTTGAACCTACACCAGAGGGGGCTCGGAAACTTGTGCTTGCAACAAATATTGCTGAAACTTCATTGACAATAGATGGAATTAAATATGATATTGATCCAGGTTTTGCCAAGGTGAAATCATATAATCCATGTTGAAAAGTCAAAGAATGGCATGCAAATTTCAAAAGCAAGGTTGGTGGCACGGAGAAAAAATGTGAAGTTTTTTTCTAAAAGCCAATTGATTTTTCAAACTTGTTGATTTTGTTGCCCACCAATTGATTTTTCATTCTAAATTCAATTTTTCAATTTGGCAAGTTGTAGTCAAATTAGAAGTGGTAGGTGAGCTACGATTCCTATAAATATAAGGGCCATAGTTCATTTGAAATCATCCTAAAATTTGTTAAGTTTATAAGTTTCTAAGCTTTTGAGAGTGAGCAATTGGAGAGTGTGTGTGAGAGTACTAGGTGTATTTGGGTTCTGAAAAAGTGAGATTTCTTTACTCAAATTTGTACTCAAATAATTGTTAATAATACAATTATTTTTCTCTTATTCCCGTGGACGTAGGCATATTTCCGAACCACGTAAATTTTGTGTCTTTTATTTTTCTGTGATTATTCGGTGCGCTTGATTCCGTATTCTGCGCACAACAAGTGGTATCAGAGCCGACAGTTCGTACTTGGGGGATACTGTACTGTTTACGTATACGGCATTGTTCACGTATACGGTAGAGACGGCCATTTGTACGTGGGAGACAGTCTATTGTAAGTAGTGTGTATTTTTGCATGTCTAGGAAAGTTCTGTCAACAAAGGCGATAAGAGTCTAAAGATTCTGATTTTTAATTAGGACTAAGATCCCGTCCAGTCTCCTAGGAACTTTCCTAGTGCATTTATTCACGCGAAATTAACATCATAGAGATTTTTTTTCAAGTGGAAATAATTTTTTGTGAAAATAGTAGAAGGTGAAACTTCCAGAATTGGGGAGAGATCTACCGAGACTATTTCAGGAGATACTTCAGGTGGGAGACAAGATTTGTCAAATCGCTATTCAGCACCTGTTATAGGAGGCCAGAAGATTGATTTTGAAAAGTTTGATGGGAAAATCAACTTTGGCATGTGGAGGCGCGAAGTTATGAATGCCCTTATTCAAATCGATCTCGATGTTGTTCTGAAAAATAAAAGACACTTGTATGATGAAGAAATTTGGGATCGTATGAACGAGAAAACTTGTGGTCAGATCAGATCTTGTTTGACCAAGAAGGTGAAATACTTGGTAAAAGATAAGGAGTGTGCGGTGGCTTTGTGGCGTACATTGGAGGAGAAGTACCTCGTGAAATTTCCTAAAAATCATCTTCATGCAATGAACCAAGTATATGGTTTTCGAATGAAGTATGAGGTGTCAATGCACGATCATGTCTCAAGATTTGAAAAGTTACTTGCTGACTTGAAGAATTTTGATGAAGATATTAAAGATGAAGTCAATGCTATGATTCTGTTACACTTACTTCCAGAGGAATATAGCGATTTTGTGACTACTTTGATATATGGGAAGAGTGTGATCGTCTTCAAAGATGTTTGTACAACATTGACAAGCTTGGAGATTCAGAATAATGATAAAAATTCTGAACGAGCATCGTCTGAAGCTCTAGTGAGTAGAGATTGGGCAATGGAGAAACAAAAGAAGCGTGGTGGAAAAAATTCTTGATCCAAATTGAGAAATAGAAATATAGCTCGAGACGAGTATGTTTTTTGTCATGAAAAGGGTCATTGGAGGAAAGATTGTCCAAAGGCTCAAAAGAAAGATGGGAAGAAACCAGCAACAGCAAACATGGCACGAAAAGATTAAGACTCTGATTATTCACTAAGTATTAATCCTGCAGCATACGTGGCTAGTTCGAGCGAATGGATACTTGATAGTGGAGCAACCTATCATTTGTGTCCTATTAAGAAATGGTTTACGGATTTTCGTAATCTGAAATTCGGTGTAGTTGTGAGGGAATGATCAACCTTGTCGCACAGTGGGAATAGGAACAATTCGGCTCAAAATGTTTAACGGAATGGTTAGAGAACTTAAAGAGGTTAGATTTGTTCCAACTTTAAAGAAAAATCTAATTTCTGTGAGTGTTTTGAAAGCTAAAGGTTACAAGGTTACCATTGAAGATGGTATAATGAAGTTTACACATGGGGTTATGGTGATTCTACAAGGGGTTTGGCGTCACAATTTGTACTATTTGAAGGGAGGTACAATTGATGAAGGAAATGTTGTTGAGGCGCACAGTGACACCACCAAGCTATGGCATTTACGATTTGGACATGCTGGAGAAAAGTCTTTGCAAACTCTGATGAGGCACGGACTCTTAAAAGGTACCAAAACCTGTAAATTAAATTTCTGTGAGTATTGTGTAGTAAGCAAGAAAACAAGGGTCAAGTTTGGTACAACTAATCACGATACTCGTGAGATCCTTGAATATGTTCATAGTAATGTATGGGGACCAACCAAGACTGCATCAATTGGTGGAAGCCATTATTTTGTTACATTTGTTAATGATTTCTCTAAACGTGTGTGGGTGTACACCATGCGAGCAAAGGATGAGGTTCTAGAGATTTTTGTGAAATGGAAGAAATTGGTGGAGACTCAAACTGGTAAAAAGATCAAAGTATTACGATCTGATAATGGGGGCGAATATACTTCTAATCTATTCTTGCAAGTATGCTAGAACGAGGGTATTAAAAGACATTTCACGGTGAAACATACTCCACAACAGAACAGTGTGGCTGAGCGTATGAATCGTACTTTACTAGAAAATGTACGGTGTATGTTATCTAATGCTGGTTTAGATAAAAAGTTTTGGACTGAAGCTGTGAGCTACGCAAGTCACTTGGTAAACCGGTTGCCTTCTGCTGCAATTGAAGGTAAAACTCCTATAGAAATGTGGTCTGGAAAGTATGCACAAGACTATGATTCCCTTCGTGTATTCGGGTGTCCAGCTTATTATCATGTCAAAGATGGTAAACTGGATTTTCGTTTTAGAAAAGCTATCTTTGTGGGATTCAAAGGTGGAGTTAAAGGGCTTCAAGCTTTGGGATCTCGAAGATAAAAAGTTTGTGTGTAGTAGAGATATCACATTTGATGAAGTTTCAATAATGAAAACTTCAAGTTCTCAGCAGGTGGAGAACTATACCAAAGAGGTATTGCAACAAGTGGAGTTTGATGCGACTCCATATGTACCAGTTAGTTCTACATCGAAGAAGGGTTCAACTATGGAGGTGACACCTAAAGTTGAAGAAGAGGTTGTTTCTTCTGATGTCCCACAAAATGAAGAAACAATTGATGATGTAGATAATGATGATTTTATAGCAACAAGGAGGCCAATAAGAGAAATAAAGAAACTCGGATGGCTTACTAAAGATATGGTGGTAGCCTAAGCACTTCCAATTATTGATGATGACATCCCCAACACTTTCGGTGAAGCATTACGCAGCAGTGAAAGTAATTAATAGAAGTTAACCATGGAGGAAGAGATGAAATCTCTCCATCAAAACCAAACTTGGGAACTTGTAAAGTTACCAAAGGGGAAAAGGGCTATTGGTAATAAATGGGTCTACACCAAAAAGTAAGGATTTTCAAATCAAACAACTCCTCGATACAAGGCAAGGCTCGTGGCAAAAGGTTTTGCTCAAAAGGAAGGTATTGACTACAATGAAGTTTTCTCTCCAGTTGTAAAACATACTTCCATTCGTATCCTACTTGCCTTAGTTGCAGAATATGAGTTAGAGTTTGCTCAATTGGATGTTAAGACGGCATTCTTACATGGAGATTTGGAGGAAGAAATATATATGATTCAGCCTTGTGGTTTCAAAGTTGTTGAAAAGGAGAATCATGTGTGTAGGTTGATTAAATCTTTGTACGGACTGAAGTAGTCGCCAAGGCAGTGGTACAAAAGATTTGATCAATTTATACAAGGGCAAAAATTCACCAGAAGTGAACACGATCATTGTGTTTACTTTAGAAAATTACCAGATAGAGTTTTCATCTATTTGTTACTCTATGTCGATGATATGCTTATAGCTTCGAAAAATAGAGATGAGATCGAAAGATTAAAGAAGCAATTGGCTTCTGAGTTCGAGATGAAAGACTTGGGTGATGCATAGAGAATACTTGGAATGGAGATTCGTAGAGACAAGAAAAATGGGAGCGTATGGTTGACTCAAAAGTCTTATTTGAAGAAAGTGCTAGAAAGATTCGATATGGATGACAAAACTAAACCGGCATGTACACCTCTAGCTCCTCATTTCAAATTAAGCTCTTTTTCATGTCTTAGATCTCAAGAGAAGCACGATTACATAGTTCGTGTTCCATATGCTACTGCTGTGGGTAGTCTTATGTATGCTATGGTATGCATAAGGCCCGATATATCTCAAGCAGTGAGCATGGTTAGTAGATACATGCACAATCCGGGTAAAAACCAATGGCTTGCGGTAAAGTGGATTCTCCGATATTTGTATGGGACAGTTGATGTTGGGTTATTGTTGAAGAAAGATGATAGTCAACAATGTGTTGGGTATTGTGATTCTGATTTTGCTGGAGACCTTGACAAGCGAAGATCAACAATGGGCTATTATTCAGAATGGGTGGAGGTCCGGTTAGTTGGAGGTCGATTCTACAATCGACAATTGCTCTGTCCACTACAGAAGCAGAGTATATGGCAGCAACTGAAGCTGTAAAGGAAGCTATCGGGTTGAAAGATTTGTTAGGTGACTTTGGAGTAATCCAGGAGAACATTGCAGTCTTTTGTGATAACCAAAGTGCGATATTTCTTGCGAAGAATCAAACATATCACGCTCGAACGAAGCATATAGATGTGAAATATCCTTATGTAAGAGAAATTATCGAGGGTGGTGATGTGTTGTTGAAAAAGATCGATACCAAAGAGAATCCATCAGATATGTTGACAAAGATAGTTTCTAGAGTTAAGTTTCAACATTGCTTGAAAATAATTCAAATCCTTCGATTGTGTTAAGTTATGTCCTTTAGGAATTATGAACTACAGTTGGCTTGATCCCAAATTTTGGGTACGTAGGCAGTCACAATGATGCAGCCGCCTTGGATCCTTTCGATGATCATTTGGGGATGAATTATTATGATCCATTAATGTCGGCTCAGATTTGAAAAAATTTTCACCGAGGTGGAGAATTATTGAAAAGTCAAAGAATAACATGCAAATTTCAAAAGCAAGGTTAGTGGCACAACGGAAAAATGTGATGTTTTTTCTAGAAGCCAATTGATTTCTCAAACTTGTTGATTTTGTTGCCCACCAAATTGATTTTCCATTCTAAATTCAATTTATCAATTTGGCAAGTTGTAACCAAATTAGAAGTGGTAGGTGAGCTACGATTCCTATAAATAGAAGGGTCATAGTTCATTTGAAATCATCCCAAAATTTGTTAAGCTTATAAGTTTCTAAGTTTTTGAGAGTGAGCAATTGGAGAGTGTGTGTGAGAGTACTGGGTATATTTGAGTTTTGGGAAAGTAAGATTTCTTTACTCAAATTTGTACTCAAATAATTGTTAATAATACAATTATTTTTCTCTTGCTCTCGTGGACGTAAGCATATTGCCGAACCACATAAATTGTGTCTTTTATTTTTCTGTGATTATTCGGTGCGCTTGATTCCGCATTCCGTGCACAACAACCTAAAGGATAATAATAATAATAATAATAATAATAATAATAATAATAATAAAAGACATAATTTATCAGTGTGAATGATCAAATTAGTGAATACTAGCATTGAATTCTAATTCTTATTTACGACTTACAACGTACGATGCAAGGAGCCTCTTTGATACTAATAGATAAAGTACATCTTGCGTAAGAACTCATAATAATACAGGGATCTAAACATTATTTTGCCCTCTGAAAAAATATCCTTCAAAGATGCAAAAATCAGGGTGAAACCGGAAACAAGTCCCAAATAACAAAGCCTTTCAAAAAAAAAACAAATCCCAAATCTTCCTCAAACAAAAATCAAACCTCAAAACTAATCCATCATAAGGGGGAAAAAAAAACACGAGCAAAATGAAAATGGAAATAAACAGTAACGTGTCTTAGCCTACGGCATAGATAGAAGCCTCGAAGAAAGAGGAAGACGAAGAAGAAGTACAAGCACAAAATAAATTTGAAATTAAAAAAAAAACAAATATTTTCATATCTCCTCTTTCCTTGCTATTATTAATCTAACTCGGTTCTTTCTTTCGCCTTTTTTGTTTTCCTTTTCTTTTTAAGATCATTGTTAATTTCCAGTTTATAAAAAATTAAAAAAACTAATTATTCAATAATTGACTGTTTACCCTCCAATTTATTTCACCTTCTTTTGATGCCCTTTATTCATTTTTTGTTCCTTTGGCCATAGCCTTGCCCCAGATCTGAATCATTACAGAAACCAAATTTCAGTTCAATCACTGCCGTCAGATTTTTTTTTGGAATTAATGGATGAATTTCCAAGTCTTTTGGCCCGAGATTTCGGCTTCAAACCGCAAGGCAAGTCGGCTCCAATGGCACCGTCTCGTGCTAACAATTCGAGTTTCGTACTCGGATCTAATGCATCCGAATTCCCAAAATCCTCCTCGCTAAGATCGACGGATGTGTTCGACGATCACGATCGCGATGGACCCTTTTTCAACGACGTGTTCGTCGGTCCGCCGAAGTATTCTTCCACTTCAGCCGTCGATTCTCGCAGCGGTAACACGTCGTCGTTTGATTACGGCTCTATTTCCGGTTCTTCGAATGCGAATTCGATGCCGGTTTATGATAAGCCGGTTTATGATGACGATGTAGATATTTTCAAAGGATTGCCTGGATTAAGGACCTCATCGACTCCGGCTGCGGCGGCTTCGTCGTCGGGCGCGAATTTTGATGACGTGTTTGCCTCGTTCTCGAGATCGTCGGCGAAACATGAGAACGCCAGAGAGAGTTCGCCCTTGGATGATCTTTTGGGCAATTTAGGTAAAAAAGAAACAGAATCGAGGGTGAAATCAGAGAAAGATGTGTCGGCTTTTGATGATTTGTTGCCTGGTTTTGGTCGCAGTAGCTCTCCTAGTAGTAAAAGGTATGTTCTTTTATCTGCATTTTGATTTGATCTTTTGATTTGATGTGAAATATTACATTTTGATGTGTTTGCAAATATGAGCAGTACTATTGGAGTGTAATTGGTGGCAACGTTTGAAAATCTAAGTCTGGAATGTGGTGTTATGAAACATACACCATATCATTGTATATTGTTCACACAATGTTGCTATTCTGCAATATATTTACATAAAGGTGGCATTTGCAATTTTTTTGTAGTGTTTTACTCTTGGAATGTGCTTGCCGTGGCAAGATTAGTGTTATTTTGTTTGATGCAGTAAAATGTGTCCTAGCAAGTTGTAAAATTGGAGTGTAAGTATTTTTGTATATATGAGCAGTACTATTGGAGTGTAATTGGTGGCAATGTTTGAAAATCTAAGTCTGGAATGTGGTGTTACGAAACATAAATGATATCATTGTATATTGTACATACAATGTTGCTATTCTGCAATATATTTTCATAAAGGTGGCATTTGCAATTTTCGTAGTGTTTTACTCTTGGAATGTGCTTGCCGCGACAAGATTAGTGTTATTTTGTTTAATGCAGTAAAATGTGTCCTAGCAAGTCGTAAAAGCACCTGCAGACCTAGGAAGCCATATTGAAGCCAAATTATGTTGTTTTCTGTAAGACATTGGAGAGGCATTCTATCTTTGGGCAGTGAGCCAGCAACTTTGTTTTGTAGGGGAATTGAGTGTTTTTAGGGCTAAGTTGTCACCTCAATTTGTTTTTTCTACAGCAAAATTTGGTAATTGGAATGATATAAGATTTATGTAAATCCTGATTGGAAATCTAACAGAGGATGTTCTAATCGAAGAAAATGAGATTTCAGCCGGACAAGAGAGGGAAATTCAGCTGAGGGTTTTGACAAATCAGTGTTGTAGTTTCACTTTCATGTATAGATGTGGGAAATGCAATTAACATAAAAATGTGACAGAATTTGTTTTTGGTTTTTTCCCGCTTTTCTTTGTCATATTCAACTTTGTACCACCCTTATAATTGAAAGTATATGTGATTCAGTAATGCATTATACCCTTTGAGTTATAGTTTCTGCCTACGAATTAATATATGCAGCTCCTATCTATTTTCCCTTGCATAGGTCAACATCAGAGTCCAGCCGGTCTCAAAAACCACCTTCTAATTCAACCAAGACAGCATCTAGTGTGACGGAGGATCCCTTTGGAGTTTCGGAATCAACTTCAACCCTTGTGGGTTCGCCTTCAGAGGTGTTCACTGATCGACTGGAAGCAATTGGTAAATTTGGTGGCTCTGGAAGTGCAAAAGTAAATGGATCATCTGTAAGTGGGGGAGTATTTGATGATTTAGATTCCCTTAATATTCTTGGGAAATCTGTGCCTCCAGTTTCATCTGAGGTCAACAAGAGAGGGAATGATAGATCTTTAAGAAGTAAAAGCGTGAGTGGCACCCAGACTCATCCCAGAAAAGAATCAGTTGATAGATCTTCAGTGGAAAACTTTGATGGTTATGCACAGAATAATACACCTGCTGATAATTTTCAGGGATCCAATGACACCCTTTTTGACATGCCGAGTGTTGCAACTGATTCTTCTATATCTGCTGGTAGAGCTACTTCGCCCCCATCCTATATGAGTGCAACCGATTCTCTTAGATCTGCTGGTAGAGCTACTTCTCCCCCTTCCTATATGAGTGCAACCGATTCTCTTAGATCTGCTGGTAGAGTTACTTCTCCCCCTTCCTATATGAGTGCAACTGATTCTCTTAGATCTTCTCTTAGATCTGCTGGTAGGGCTACTTCTCCCCCATCATACATGAGTGCCAGTCCTAGCGAGACAAATTCACAAGTCAACACAACTCCAAAATCAGAAGATTTGTTTGAGTCAGCTGAAGATGTGTGGCTTACTGTTTCAGAGATTCCTCTTTTTACGCAGCCCACAAGTGCTCCTCCGCCTTCAAGGCCCCCACCTCCGAGACCTACACGAGTTTCTAAGTTAGAGACTGGTAATGCAAGAAAGAAGGCTAATGAGTATTCTTCTTTCTCAAATTCCCCATGTACTCATAGCCCTAAGTCAACCCGTGCTGGAACAAGGAGCTCAGCAGCATCTCAAATTGATGAACTTGAGGATTTTGCTATGAGTAGGTCCTGGAATAATGTTAATGAACATGGAGAAGTTCCTTCTGCTGAAGATGTGGAAAGCTCCATTGCTGCAGCATCTGCTGCCGCAATGAAGGAGGCTATGGATAGAGCAGAGGCTAAATTCCGCCATGCTAAGGAAATGAGGGAGAGGGAGCCTTTCAAGGCTGCTAGAAGTAGAGAATCTGTGCAACCAGATAGAGAGGAGAGAGCTACGCAACAAGATGCTCAAGAGAGATTAGATCGTGAGATGCAACAGAGAGAAAAGGGGGAAGAACAGAGGAGACTTGAGAGAGAGAGGGAGAGAGAAAGGGAGGAAAAAGAGAGAGAAAAGAAGAGAATTGAGAAAGAGAAGGAGCGAGCAAGGGAGATTGAGAAGGAAAGAGAAAAAGCGAGACAAGCTGTGGAAAGGGCTACCAGAGAAGCACGAGAAAGAGCAGCTGCTGAAGCTCGCCTAAGAGCTGAAAGGGCAGCTGTTGATAAAGCAAATGCTGCAGCCCGAGAACGTGCGGAAAGAGCAGCTGTTCAGAGGGCACAAGCCGAAGCTCGTGAAAGGGCTGCAGCAGAAGCAAGAGAAAGGGCAGAAAGAGCTGCTGCAGAAGCTAGGGAAAGGGCAAATGTAGAAGCAAGGGAGAAGGAAGCACGGGAAAGAGCGTCTGTTGCAAGGACTGAAGCCGAGGCACGGCAGAGAGCTGAAAGGGCTGCTGTAGAGAGGGCTGCTTCAGAGGCCAGGGAAAGAGCTGCTGCAGAGGCTAGAGAAAAAGCTGCTGCTGCGGCAAGGGCAAACCATAACCAGCAAAAGAATGATAATGATCTTGAGTCCTTTTTTAGCATGAGTTCCCGACCAAGCAGTGCTCCTAGGCCAAGGGCCAACACTTCAGTGAGAACCTGAACTTTAAAAAAATCTGTCTATGTCGAGACTTTCTACAGCGTCAGAAGCCTTATATATTGAATCTCTGTATTTCAGGATTCCCTGTTTGATAGCCAGAGCAAAGGGGGCCCTGAGCCAGCTAGGAGGACATCAGTTGGAGCCTCATCTAACATGAGGAAAGCATCTTCAACTACAAATATTGTTGATGATCTTTCTTCGATTTTTGGAGGTAATACTACAAGATATCTTGTTTTCTTTTCTGTGTAATACTAATTGACTGGACTACTTCCTTCCATTAGCTGCTGGATCATCAGCTGGAGATTTCCAAGATGTTGAAGGGGAAACTGAAGAAAGACGAAGAGCCAGGTTAGAACGCCACCAAAGGACGCAGGAGCGTGCGGTATGTACTATATGTTGCATGAAAGCCATTATTCTACCTTTTAGGGTTGGTCCATATGCTCAGTTCCACCTCCTTTTGTTAAGTGCATGCAATTTTTGTTCAGGCAAAAGCTCTGGCTGAGAAGAATGAACGTGACCTTCAAGCCCAAAGGGATCAAGCTGAGAGACATGTAAGTAGGGCACAATGAATTTTAATTGAATCATGTTTTGTTGTCTCATTATTCTTTCTTTCCCACCATCTGCTTGTCTATAAGAACGTTGGTTGTTGTGTTTGAGGGGGTCAACCATAGGACTCTTATTGCTACAGCCTTCGCTGCTACTGCACTGTACAGTTATATTACCTTTTTTTGGGGTTTTTCTTTGTTTTTTTGTTTGTCGGGGGGGGGGGGGGGGGGGGAGGGGGAGGGTTCCTTGAGCTGGGAACTTTACTGTTTGTGGTTGAGGGCTGGGATAGGGGCAGTTCCTTGCAAATCAGTTTCCAACTCAGTTTGGGTTTTAGTGCAGGTCAATATAACCTAGAATAGAAACCAATTCTAAGTTGTATTTATGTGCAGGTCATTTAGGGAAACTCAATCCTAATTGTCATTTACTAGAAGCTGTGAAACAAATCAATTAGATTTGATAATTAATCTTGTTTTAAGGAGTGCAGAGTGAAATATGATGTATACATATATTGTTTGCATGTGCTTTCCCCAATGAACTATCTCCTTGTTGAGGTTACTTCCATTTCTCATTGTCTGTCTAATATTAGTCTATGTTGATTCCAGAGGATTGCAGAAACTCTTGATGTTGAAATTAAGCGCTGGGCTGCTGGAAAAGAAGGGAATATACGCGCTCTCTTAGCTACAATGCAATATGTGAGTTATTCTTGTTTTGTGCGTATTTTCTATTACTTTACTGTATATTGAAAAAGTATTCCCATATCATTCCTATATCTCGTGGTTTTATGATAAGTTGTTGTTGTCGCAACTGTGTAAATCTTGCCTGCAATCTTCTGTCATCATTTTGTAATATATGTTGCCTTGCTGTGCATGCATAGACACACATCATCTTATCACTGTATTTACACCATATCTGTATTCTAGTTTTCTAGGTTTTGGCAATCTGCTGTCTGTATTTCTGCTATGTAGTGTCGGGCCGTCAGAAGCTTGACACTATTTGGCATGATACAAGTACTCGTCAGATGCATTGCCCTTAAACTAGACACTATTTGGCATGACACTAGTACTCATTAGATGCATTGCCAATTTTAAGTGCATGTAGTATTCTCTTATTGAGACTGGAAACATAATAAGTGTAAACTATTTTCACTATTCTGACATTTTCGACCATCTTATTGGGAACAATATGTACAGAAAGAATAAACTTATTTACTTTTACGTAATGCTAGGCCATAGGTAGGTTTTAGAATTATAACTTTCTTTTTGGACCTCAAAGTTTGGCTTCGAGATAAGAATCCTGCTCTTTTGATGGTACAGTTATCTGATGAGAGATTGGAGAAGCTTGAAGTACCTAATACAGATTCTAGATCGTACGAAATCTAAAATGTTTGAGGACCAAGTAGTGCTTAATGTAGCAAAATTTATTTTAAGAAAGTTCTACATGAGTCAAATTTTGTGTACTAGGAAATAGAACTATCATCTAGTTATCAAGCAACTGTTAAGTTATACATGCATGTGCAGAGATAGGGAGAGATAGAGAGCAATGTTTGTAGATCTCTTAATTCCTCAACCAAATTGACTTTCCTAAGCCTGACCGCTGCTATAACTACTTTTCTTAGGTTCTGCAGAATGAGCAACTTCATTTAATTTGTAGTTTTACTAAACTGTTATCACCATCTGGTCTTATGAATCTTTTCTGCAACAATTAGGTGCTCTGGCCTGAAAGTGGTTGGCAACCTGTTTCTTTGACTGATTTGATTACTGCTGCTGCGGTTAAAAAGTGTTATAGAAAGGCAACTTTATGCATCCATCCTGATAAAGTGCAACAAAAAGGAGCCAATCTCCAACAGAAGTATATTGCTGAGAAGGTGTTTGATTTGCTTAAGGTACAACAAATACACTGTCATTTTTTCAAAACTATTATGCCTTGAAGGCTTCAATCTTACCATGCAAGATAGTTTTCTTAGTTACTATTTTGGGTGTTTTATTTTTTGCTGTCAATTCGATGACAAGCTACTGTTAAATGCAAACATAAATAGTGGAAAATGTGCAATTGAGTTTCTATATACTGATTTAATGCATTTACATCTGAATAGTGAAAACTATGCAATTTGTGCTCATTTTCAATGGTTAAACAAAACAGGAAGCTTGGAACAAGTTCAATTCGGAGGAGCTCTTCTGAGTTCATGTAACAATTATCTTATTCAAACTTCTTGATTCCTGGGAGTGGAACCATAATGATTGTCTCAGCTGATACATTCTTCAATCTGCTGTCACATTCTGCTTCAATTCACGTCATATTATGTCTATCGGCTGATAAGAGGGAGGCTCGGGGGCCCTTTCACATATGCCAAGATGCCTATGTCCAAGTACCTGCGCTCTATTCTTTTGTTGTAAACAAATGTTCCTGCATATGCATCAGGAGGTGTAATCTTTTGTTGGTGTAGAGTAATATTTGGTGCTCGAGTTCAGTCATCCTATTTTCATGAGATGGACCTTTGTATTTTTTGTGGTGTTAATTCATTTATAGTTATTATTTTCGTGGGGGTTTTTTTGGCAGTGGGTCTTTGGTACATTGAGTGAATACCAATATGTTCTTTACTATCAAACCGACTGTATGAATGATCCTTGTATTATTGCTGAGTTGGGAAGCAAACTCTTGGCAGGACGTTGCAAATATATGCTATCTATTTCTTCCATTCCATTTTTTGTTTTCAAGCAGCATACCATGCATATCCATTTTCTGGTTTGAAAAGTTTAAAACAATCATATGCGTCCTTAGGAACGACTATTTTTACTAAATGATTAATAAACCGTAATTATTACAGTAAAATCTTTTTAAGACAAAGGACAGTGTGTCCTTAACATTTGGTAAAAGAAAATCTCTTAATGTTTTAAAAAAGATATATAACTCTTATTTTTTATTAATAAATTTTATTTATTTTAGTAGTAAATTTATTTTAATAGTAAATTTATTTTAAATTTACAATTACTATTATGATCTTATGATAAATAAGCCAATATGCTGACTTAAGACAATAAACTTCTTAGTTTTACTTTTCGTTTATTCAATTTACCTTTCATCTATACACAAGTCTATTTAATATCTTATTTTGCTTTATTTTTTTTGAAAGAAAATAAATTTGATTTTAATTTTATCTGTTATTCATTATTTTTTATTATGCTATCATTAAAAAGAGTATTTTTATAATTTAGAGTGAATATTTTTTACAAAACATCATTTCATCTCAATTTTAAGTTTTAAATAAAAAGTTATTGATTTTAATGTATATCGATGGCATGTCTTAGGTCAATATATTGATTTATTTATTATAGGGACATAGTAGTAATTGTAAATTAAAAATAAATTTACTACTAAAACAAATTAAATTTACTAACAAAAATGGGGGTCATATGTCTTTTTTGAAACATTAAGAGATTTTTTGTATATTTTCTAAAAATGTTAGGGGGTTCATTCTCTTTTTCCCATCTTTTTATAGTAATAATTTATATAAGAATGTTTTCATATAATTATAAAAAATTATGATCTTAATTTAGATCAATTATAAATATGAATAAACTATGTATTATAATAAACTACGATTTTTCAAAATCCAATCTTAAAAACTTGTCTTTGTATTATAATAATTGTTTGTATATTTAAAAAATATATGTTGTATTACATTAGAGGTTTAAATCTAAATTCAATATTTTTCCTAAGTTGCTTAGGATAATGAATTATTTTTTAGAATTATTACCAATTATTATATAATATATATAGAAATTGCGTTACGAGAAAAAAAAATTGAAAAGAACACAAACATTTAAACTTTTTAAGATGACTTAGTATATTCTCAATCATATAAAAAATAATGTAAAGCATTTTTTATTTCTACATCACTTGTACTAAGAATAATTAAGTCACACCAATAAATTTTTCTATTAAATTATAATGTCTTCACATTAATAAAAATAAGTTGAAACCAGCAATATGACTACGGAGATATTTTCCTATATAATCAATCAATAAACCAATGTCGTCAATGGTTTGAGATTCTAGTTGGAAGTGTGAATTGAACATATACAACTTAAATCTGGTCTAAGAGACTAAAAAGTACAAAAGATCTGGTCGAAGAGGTATTAGCATCAACTCGAGAGGACCACCATGCGCTTTGCTGAAAGCATTAACCTGATATCATTCTTTTGTGGTTTTACTACCTCTGAAATCTAAACAAGCAGAACATCATTCACTGGTAACAACTTACAATACTTGTAAGGTACCGTGTGCATGTAGCCAATGAAAGAAAACTGTCACTGTGGGATCAAAATTTAAGAAGTTATGCAAAGATGAAAGAAGCTATATCACAACCTCGAAAGTACTGCAACCTTGACAGAAAATGTACAAAGCAGTTAACCCAAAACTAGTCTCAAGGCGGAACTTGGGTTTTAATCTACAGCCCCGATCAAGATGTTCTGTGTGCACATCAGCCAGTCGATTTCGAAGGGTAACCACATTGATCTCATCATCTTTGCTGAGCTGAAGTTCACACCCAGTGCAATAAATAAGTTGGCAGTTCTCTTGCAACTCTCCTTGCTTACATATGGGGCACCATGTCTGTTCACATGGCTAAGTGTACCCAACATCAGAAATCATATTGTTTTCATTTATGTTCAGAATTGGGTTAATGGAAAGGCAAAGACAAAATTAAAAAAACCTCATGATTCTTACATATGAGAATTATACCTGGTCATTTAGTTGCATATGCTCATAAACTGCGTTAGCCAAGTACTCATCTTCTTGATCTTCCCATGTTTCAACAGGGATTTCTGGTTCTGCAAAAAGCTAGAGTAAGAATTCAAGCTCAAGATATGATTACACCATGAACAAACTCCTAATGTGCACACATACACACAGGCAGATTCTCCAATCTGTGTGCAATGAGGAGAAAGACAATGCAAAACTACAAGGCCTAGCAAACTTGGAAACAAGATGAGGTAAAGCAGCATGGCAAACACAAGATACAAATACAATAATATAAGGCAGAGAGGAAGTGGAGAAGAAGAACAAAGTCCAAGAACAAACAGAAAGGACTACAATCTATACCTAGTTAACTAGAAGCCTAACTTGAACGATGATAAAAAGAACATCCACAGAAGTTTTCACAAAATATTTACTTGCACTGCAATGCATAGTCTCCTCCTCCTCTGGTTATCAGGAGAATATAATCAGATTTGTAGAGCAGCAACCATAATTCACCTTTTCTAGTTGGTTCAGCTCTGAGATCCTCATAAAAGATCCTCTGCATCTCTAATAATATTTCTTCGCATTCGCCTTGATAGGGGCTGTGAAGACCATCATATTCCCATAATATATCATTGGGTTCGGCTGTAGGAGATGATACTTCCATACAGTCATTTGGTTTTAATGGCAAGTTCTTGAATTTTTTCAGTTCATCAGAAACTATGTCTTGAAAAGCAGATTTGATGAAATCCTGGAACCAAGAAAAAAAAAAAAGTGAACAGCTAGGGATTATACAGGGAAACTAATTCTACAAAGAATTTCTGCACAAGGTAGAGAAGAGGACTAAGGGCATGCCAGAACAAAATCAGTCACTACCGTACGTCAAAGCAATTAATTGGATTCAAATAATCTGACACAAATATAAAGAAATGCATACTTTGCAACAAAAAGAAAGATGACAATTGGATGTCTTCATAAGAAGGTGTCTAGATACCCTGCGTTTCTCCAACTATGAAAGCTGATGGGAGCTAATATAGAACCAGAAAAATGTTTTAACGAATCATCAGTTCTTCACTGTCTTAATATTCCACAATGCTTCACATACAAATACGAATGAAAAGCAAGAAACCACAGATGGCCATTTTACATGTTCAGCATTTTAAATTCACAATTTGCTTTTGTAACGAAATTTCAAGGTTCCAATGCAAGATTATTTGAAACAGCATGCTAAATGCATAAGATAATCAATCGTATACCAAAAAAAAAAAAATCGAAACAGGTACAAGAAACGAGTGATGTGAAGTAACAAATTAAACCTTGTGGTTTAAAGATTGAGCAGCAGGCAACCTCATTTTCCAAAGCAAACGGCTTCTGTCCTCTCGTACTCTCTTGTAACAGTTGTCTCTAAGCTACAATTCGTCAAACAAAAGCAAACAAAATTAATCCATATGACAAACCCACATCCAATTTCATATCACAATCGTTAAATGATTAAGAAAAATAACATAAAATTCATTGGAGGAAAAAGCAAAAATAAAAAGAAGTGAGAATTAAAAAAGAGGAACCTTGGCTTTCCAAAGTGGGTAATTGTTGAAATGCGAACTGGGTTTTAGAGAAGGGCGATTCGGAACTGCTTCAGGTTGATGATTATCCGCCATCGTTTTGACTTCTGAAAGCAAATCCTCGGCAGGTGAAAAACGAAAATTTCACGAAAACGGAAAAGATTTTCAGATTTTAGAATGGAACACAACCAGATTTTATTTCCCTTTGGCGCCTTTTGATTATTGGGCCAGTACAATCAAGCCCAAAATCCTACCATAGGCCTGAATTAAGTATAGCCCAATAAACGAGCTCGATCAGACGGTTTCGGATCGTCAGAAAGAAGTCCATTTTGAAGAAGATATTTTTATGTTTTCTTGATTGACAAGGCCGTAGTTTAAAAGATAAAATCCTCAAAACGTAAAATAAAATACAAAAAAAAAAAATCTAAAACGAAAATCTAAAATGGAAAAAAGAAAAAGAAAAACCTCAAAAAAAAAGGACAGTAGATATAAAAATGATGATAAAACCCAAAACCCTACAATGCTCTCTCTCTCCTTCTACAAAACCCTCACAGTCTATTAGGCTTCTCTTGCATGATTCACATTTCTGTCTCATCGTCACTCAGGTCACGTACGTCTCCGCTTCCCATTTCATTCCTTTTTTTTTTCACTGCTTGTTATATAAGCTGAACCTTTCAGTGTTAATTTGACACTCTTTATCACTTGTTTTTTTGGTTTTGATTGAAACGTTTCTGGGTTTATTTGTTTACTTCGTTATAGTCAGTAGAGTGAATGATTGATTTCTGTTTATGTATTTACGTTTCTTTCTTGAACTCCTGGTTTCTTTGTTCTTTATAAAATTTTCTTTTATTTATCTTGTTTTCTGTTTCATCTTGTTGCAGATTACAGGGAATTAAATGGGTTTAGCTTGATTTGGTTTATTGATATAACGAAGGAGTGAACAGAATATGGGGATGAAGAGGAAAACGCCGTTACAGGCTAAGGCCCTCCTGAAATTCTACTCAGGTATGTGGGAATTGCCTTTTAATGAGGTTTTGTTTATTTGATATAGAAGATTTTGTAACTTCATAAGTACTGGGTGTCAGATAAGAGTGTTGTGTTTGCAGGCAATACCTGTTCATCCATTACACTTGATTTGAGCATTCTTATTTCTTCTTGTTAATAGGATTAGTTTTGAGTTTAACTTTATGGAAGTTTTTTTCTGGCTTTAAGTACTAGGGAAATGCTCTTTCTAAGCTTTATTTCTTTTTGTTGCTGTAGTTCTTGAGATCATGTATTTTGCTGTGTTGATATTACCACCGGACTCTTCATTTTAGTGATTTGTTAACTTGATGCTATTGTGTAATGCAGAAGAGAAGTATCCTACAAAAAGTGAAATGGAGGGCCTTGCTGCAGCTTTGGATTTGACATACAAGCAGGTCAGGACATGGTTTGTTGAGAAGAGAAGGAGGGACAAAGGTGATAATGGGATAAGCATACCATCCTCATCAAGCAAGAAACTAGCAGGTTTCAATGGAAGAAATCGGTTGGGAGTTGTCTCGGCAAAGATAGTTAAAAAACAGGACTCCTTAATTCGCAATAAACATTTATCCTTGATGGTTTGCAATGGGACTGGTAAGAAGAAGAATGCGGTTACTGTTTTTCAGGATTTGTTAACTCCTGATTACATTCTGAAGAAGGTATTCCGCAAGGACGGCCCTCCACTTGGTGTGGAATTTGACTCTCTTCCTTCTCAAGCATTTTTCCGTTGTAAAGGTATATTCAAGGATCTTCTGCTTGTTTGTTGCTTTAGTAGATGGTATATATGTAATTATACGTGTAGATGTTAGTGCATTGGATTCCACTGGGTTGTTGTGAGTGGGACACTTTATTTTATTGCCAAGCTCAATCAAGGTCAAAATATTATTTGAGAGCATAATGGTAGCACGTCTCATGGATATTTGGTTCTGCTAGTTGGAGCTTGATAGTTCCTGTCTTGCATTTTTTTTTTCTTTTAACTGGGCCATGGAGGTTTTAGTTACCTTATAATGACTACTACATCAATGGCAATATTATTATTATGAGCGCATGAATGTGTATAGCAACTGACTGCCAATGTTTCTTTTTCCCTTTCATCATCAATTCGGAAGATAGAAGTTATGTACATTTGATTAGATTCATAACTCAATATTTTCTTTAGTTCTATGTTGACTTAGTTAATATCTCAAGTATAAATTTTACTTATACTCTGTTTTCATGTTTAGATTCTATAAATTCTTGTCCTCCTTTGCAAGAGATCCAAACAGCAAAAAGAAAGAGAAAGGTACCGAAAATTTATTTATTGGCATCATCAGATACTGAGATTACTGCTATGAGGCTTCTTTTGATTTAATCAACTCTTTGCTCCTTTCCCCAAATTCTTTTCTGTGGGATTTTTGACATTTCTTTTCGTAATGTTTCACTCCCATTTCAGGTTTCCATTCATGATGAGTTAGATCATCAGGAGTGTTTCACAAATACAGATCAGCAGGAGTGTTGCACAAATACAGATCAGCAGGAGTGTTGCACAAATACAGATCCTGTGAGGAAGCATGGTATGGGAAAAGGTTTGATGACTGCCTGGCGGGTAATGAATCCAAATGGTGGGACTGTTCCTACTGGCATTGATGTTGCTGATAGACAAGTCACTGTTGTACCTCAGATGGCAACCCCTCTGTCACAAAAGCCACCACTTCGAAAGAAAAGGGCTCAACAAATTGTTTCTCTTTTGGTTAGTATATCAATCTGCAACTAATCATGTACTATTTTTGTGGGCTTGCATGGCATTTGAATAGAATAATGTAGCAAGTGTTAGTAACTTTGCTGATAATAAGATGCATTTTCAGAAACAGAGAAGGTTAGCCAATAATCTGCAGAATAAGAGAAAGCCTGTTGCCAAAGGGAGACAGGTGAGTGTGATTCTAATATTACAAAATTTGGCTTGGAATAGCTTGTTGCAACAGTGACTCACGTTTAACATGCCAGGTGAAATTGGACAAAGGGGAGAGGCTGAGGCAGCCAAACAAAGAGAAATGCGAACTCGCTCTGGATAGCGTTATTTCTCAGGAGCGCCTTGATCAAATTGCAATGCTAGCAGACGATGAGGAGCTCGAGCTAAGAGAGTTAGAAGTTGGACCTAATCCACCAACATGTTATCATATTTCCACTAAAGGACTGCATGGTTGTTCTCTTTGTAGAGGTTGGTATTTATACTGCCTGGTGGTTTTTTTTTTGGGTCACCCAGTTTGGGAAAGAAATATAATGTCCAAGATTAGTTAAACAAGATTGGTTGTTTGTTACTACAATGTGTCTATTTTGTGCATGCATAAGGTGTTCTAGAATTTCAATATCAGGAATCTTTTGTGATTTTTCCAGATTTACTGGCCAAGTTTCCTCCAAATTCTGTTAAGATGAAGCAACCATTTGGTACTCAACCTTGGGATTCTTCTCCAGAGTCTGTCAAGAAACTGTTTAAGGTAAACAGAGAGGAAAATCGCTTAATTAATAATGTTCTTTTATTTCCACTTGCAATGTTATTTGGTTTATGTGTAGTGTGTCAAATGGGTCCACTGATGTTCAATTTGTTGGATGAGGTTGATGCTATTTGTACCGATTATGCAAGCCAACTACTTATAATGCTCATCTCTCATGTTATAAAATTCTGTTTTAAGTGCTGACTGATAAAAGAAATTGTAATGTTAAAAGATTTTTCTGCTATGGCTCTGTGGCTAGGTATGTAGGTTTTCACCTTGGAAGATAGTTAAATACCTCAATTTGGTTTCATACTTTGGTTTTAATTTTCTTGATAAATCATAGAGTGCTTGTCTCGACAGGTCTTCCATTTCCTTTATACTTATGCTGGTATTGTAGATATATGCTCATTCACGCTCGATGAGTTTGCTCAAGCATTCCATGATAAGGTTATTTCTCATCTTTAAGCTGACCTTAAAGCTCTACGGGTTCATTTAAAGCTTTGGTTTAGTCATTTTCTCAATTTGATTGACAATATATTCCTTGTTGATGCTTTCCTTGTTGCTGATATTATGTGCCTTAGGATTCCATGTTATTGGGTAAGATTCATGTGGCCCTGCTCAAACTTCTTTTATCTGATGTTGAGATGGAACTTGGCAGGGGGTGTCCCCCTCATTTGAGCGTTTCATGCAAGTTTCTTGCATTACTTCACTCGGTGAGTATGCAACCCATTTAAGTGAAAGGCATCAACAATGGTATTTAGTTTATCTCTATGCTGTCTGTCTCATATCGTTCTTCCTAGTTGCTAGAGTTTTTCTTTGGAGACAAAACCTCTGCATGCTATCATCAAATTTTCACCTTAATTTTTTCACTAAAATTGATGATTTAGATTTTCAGCCATTGATTAAATTATAATGTTTCAAATTGTATTTGTCGGTTAAACTCTTCTTTTAGTTTAAAAACAAAGGATTTTGGTTTTGTATGATCCTATCGACTTATGCTAATCAATATTTTAGTGTTTTCCTCTCAAGTTTTTTAATATATTTTGTTATGTTGATTACACCTGCCTTTCTCTCCTGTACTTGAGTTGGTTCATATCGAAATCTCTGTATTATTAGTAGCAGAGATATGTAACCATCAAACAGATTTGTATTACTAATTCCATTGATTTTCTAGATTGAAAATCAAGAATTCTTTGTGGAGTTTTGGAACAAATCGTTGAACCCTCTAACATGGACTGAAATACTGCGACAAGTATTGGTTGCAGCTGGTTTTGGTTCGAAACAAGGGTCGTCAAGAAAGGAGTCCCTTAGCAAGGTATTTACTAATTGGCACCTGCTCAATGATTTTCTTTTGTAATCTGGAAGTTATTGTAATCATCAAGAAAGGAGTCCCTTAGTTGCTCTATTTTCATCAAATGAAAGTCAATGGGTCTGTTGTCTGTTTGCTTCTCTTGGCTTATTTTGATTGTTCTAATTTTGTGTTTGTGATATACTGCTTGAATTGCTCTATATACTTGACGAAATGGTTTTTTGGTTATTTTCTTTGGTTATTTCGTATCATTTTTTTATTTGTAATAAGTTTTCTTAGGTTATCTCAATATTTAAGCTTGGATGTTGATATTTAGTTATCATTCTTATGTTGTTAAGGAAATGATCCTCATGCTGAAGTATGGCCTTCGGCCGGGTACCTTGAAAGGTGAACTATTTAGAATTCTGTTAGAGCACGGAAATAATGGATCAAAAGTCTGTCAATTGGCAAGATCTTCACAGGTAAGATATTGAAAAAGTTATTTTCTTGCATTTCTATTTAGATTATTCATCATTATTGCTCCATGTTATGCTGCACAGAAACCAGTGATAACTCTAAATATTTTGACCCTAAATATTTGTTTTTGCTGTGAAGATTACTGAATTGAATCTTGCAAGCACGACTGAGGAGGTTGAACTTTTAATATCTTCAACACTTTCAAGTGATATTACTTTGTTTGAGAAGATAGCTTCATCTACATATCGTCTACGTATTAACACTTCAAAGGAAGCTGATGATTTTGAATCAGATGCTGAGGATATTGGCAGTGTTGATGATAACTCCGACGATGATGACACATGCAGCAATCGTTATGATTCTGAATGTAATTCAGAAAATCAACGTCAAAGAAGACCTAAGTACTTGAATTGCCGTAAAAGTGAAAATAACATGTTGACAGTATACACAGAGATTGATGAGTCTCATCGAGGAGATGTATGGTTATCGGGACTTATGGAAGGCGAGTATTCAGATTTAACCATTGGTGAGAAGTTGAATGCTTTGGTGGGTTTAATTGATCTTGTTAGTGCTGGATCTAGTATCAGAATGGAGGTAATCATTTTGCACTTTGCATGGCTAAATTTTTAAAGGCTTTTCTTTGCTGTTGTTCTCATCTCCGTCAAACCCCCCAACCCTAACGGAAAGAAACCCTGTCAAAAATGATGATTTTAGTATATCCATTTTGATTGGATTGGGTCTTTATTTTTGGATGTTTGGATTTTTGGTTTGAATCAGTAACTATTGTGTTGCTATTAAATTGTGATGACTGTTTTTGGATATTGTATCTTGTCTTCATATTGGTCATGTTCAGCATTATTTGCTGCTCAACTATGACCTTCAGAGATAGAGATATTATACAAGTTGGACATCTTATTAGATTAAGCACCTTTCTAATTTTGTATTTGATCTGATTCAAGACTGATTGCTTGATACCCAATCTGTTGATTTTCTTTAGGATCCTACAAAAGCCATTGCTGAAAGTGTTCCTAGTGTTCGACATTATGGTTCAGGAGCCAAAATAAAGAGAGCATTGCCAAACCAACATAGTCTTCCTAGGCCGTCATGGGTCCATGCTGGGGACTTCCATGGTGTAAGAGAAACAAATACGTCACGGGAGTTGCATCCGCTTGATTCTTTTTCATTGATGTCAAAGTCTTGTGGAAAAGAGAAATCAACCAGTGTCAAAGATGCAAAAGCAACAGAAGTTTCCACTGATTTACACCCAATGCAATCTATATATTTGGGTTCTGATCGTAGGTACAATAGATACTGGCTTTTCTTGGGCCCTTGTAATGAATATGATCCTGGCCATAAGAGGGTTTATTTTGAATCTTCTGAAGATGGTCACTGGGAAGTGATTGATACAGAAGAGGTAACTTTCTCGGCCTTTGTTCTGGAGTTTGAAATTTACTGATTTGTTTAATTTTTCAGGTGAAGTATAATTCTATGAGTCTTTTCTGTATTACCTGACCATTTCATAACTCTTATAATTTGTTGTGTTCACTTTATCCGAGTGCAGGCTTTGCGTGCCTTGTTGTCTGTTTTGGATGACCGGGGGAGGCGGGAGGCTCTTCTTGTAGAATCTTTGGAGAAGCAAGAAGCTTTCCTCTGCCAGGCAATGTCAAATGGACTGGTAAACAATACTGAAATCAGGGATGTAGCACAACCAGATCAATCTGAGCTAGATATAGTTAGAGAAGACAGTTCTTCTCCAGTTTCTGATGTTGACAACAATTTAGCGCTGAGTGAGATTGGAAAAGAGTCTTTGCCTTCATGTGGAGCTATAGTTCTTGATGTGGGAAAGAAGGGAGAAGAACAGCAGAGAATGTGGAGCCGTCTCCAAGAATTTGATGCATGGATATGGAATTCCTTTTACTTGAATCTTAATGCTGTAAAACATGGTAAAAGGTCTTACCTTGATGCTTTAGCCAGATGTGAACGTTGTCATGATTTGTACTGGAGAGATGAGAAGCATTGTAAGATATGCCATACCACATTTGAGCTTGACTTTGATCTAGAAGAAAGATATGCCGTTCATGCCGCTACATGCAGGGGTAAAGGAGACCACTTGGTTTCAAAGCATAAAATCCTATCATCACAATTGCAGTCCCTGAAAGCTGCAGTTCATGCAATTGAGGTGTGTCGTTTGGCTATTTGGCTTTTTGGCTTTGTTTAGTCTGTAGAAGTGAAAAATCAATAGTGATGCTTGCTTTCTATATTTCTGAGAGTATGGAAAATAGGAGCTATATATAAATTGCTATGCAATTGGACATATTCGCTTTTCCGCACAGAGGTCCTGACTCCTTGATAAATACCATGGGTGCACCATTGTACTTATATGGCTATGCATTCTTCTATTATATCCTTATTTTCTTTTTCCTGCTTGATGTGCGCAGTCAGTTATGCCTGAAGACGCCTTGGTGGGTGCTTGGACAAAGTCTGCTCATAAGTTATGGGTCAAACGGCTGAGACGCACCTCATCTTTGGCCGAGCTCTTGCAGGTTTCATTTTGTTTTCTCTTTGAAATGTTTATAAAAGGGTTTCAAGGAGAAACTTGTTTTGGTTGATGCCTATCCTAGTTTCATTTTATGATGTTGAATCCATTTGGCAGGTTGTTGCTGATTTTGTCAGTGCAATCAATGAGGGCTGGTTGTATCAATGGAATGTACAAATTGCTGATACTGTCATGGAAGAAATCATTGCATTCTTTCCAGCTATGCCGCAAACATCATCTGCACTTGCATTGTGGTTGGTAAAATTGGATGCCATCATAGCTCCGTACTTGGAGAGGGTTAATTCCGGAAAGGAGGATGCAAGGATGAGATGTAGAGGTATCTTCTTGTTTCCTCAAAGACCCTTCATATAATTTATTTATTGTTTTATTTTTTTTTGGGGGGGGGGGGGGGGATAGTCTGGGCCTTATTAATTACTGATCTGGGTTTTGCAAATATCTTAAAAGCGTTAAATTGTAACTATTGCAATTCAGTTCTTAGGTTACTCTCTTTCTTGGACGCATGTTTTTCTTGACCATAGTGTTCTCAGGTGTCTCTGGAAGCTTTAATTTCTTTCTTGGTGTGATGGGAAGTTTTGCTGCAAGCCTTCATTTTAACTAGAATGCATTGTTTTTCGGACTTTTCCCCATTTTTTTTCTAGAAGTTGCTGCATGTACCTTTCAATTTGAATATCCACGAAGATGTGTATATTGTTTTTTCTCATGTTTAGTGATTTTACAACTGGCTATCAAATTGGAACTGATAAACTGACATGTTGTCCAGGTAAGCAGACTCTTGTCCAATAGCCCCACATCTGGTCTACTGCATGGCAGGCGGCTTGCTGGTTTAGATTTCAGCATATGGATTACTTGTTAGTGGCTTGTGGTCACTACATTCACCGGTGGTCATACCAGGCTAAATCTTAAATCAGCAAATCACTTGGAAGGTTTTCAGGATTTTGGCTGAAGAGTATCATTTTGACACATTCCAGGTCCAAATGCAACAGGATGAAGGCAATACACTAATTTGTACAGAGCAGAGTTTTCGACTCTTCCAATCTTTACCTGTTGCTATTACTTGGGCAAAATTTACGAATTACATATTGTACAGCATTACATCGCTGCATATATATTCAGGATAGCTAAAAAGCTTTTGGTACATAAAGTTGTTTTACCAAAATTCCCCTTGCTTGCAAAATAACCTTGATTCCTTGATTTTCTTGTAGGAAAAGGTTATTGCTCGCTCCTACTTTTGGTGTTGAGTAATCAAAATTTTGTTCGTGTATAATTATCAAATTTACTGTTGTCAATAAAGGAATGAATTTTATCGATGTACTCTTACCAGCAAGAAGGGGAGGGTAACCTTTCAACTTTTCGCTTGCAAAATCAGTTGATTTCATCTAAGAGATTTACATTTTAGTTGCGTTTCTACCATTAAGTATCTTGAAATTCAAAAGAGATGCTGAAGACGTTAAGGGTAACAAAATTGCAAATAAGAAAAGAAAAAAAACAAAACTACCCCATCTAATGGCCCTATAGCGAAAGTGACGTAGACATGAATCAATTCAAAAAGACGGTAGGATAGTTTCAGATGAGATACTCATCTAAGATTAAAACTTAAATCAACCCGCATTCAGTAATTGGAAAAGTGAATGCTTTTGTCCAGTCATAAGGCTGATCTTATCATTCGTACTTCCACAATTTTATGTGAATGTCTATGAGATTTTTAAGTTTTGTTTAGGGCGGGAATTTCACTACGATATGTGCTACAAGGTTTGATTCTTTCGTAATTGAAATAAGACTGTGCCTGATTGAAAATTTAGGCTTAGATATTGGTATGACTTAAATGATTTCTAGTTGTAATTTTGACTAAAATTATTATTTTGTTGGGTAGCAAATTTGAACTTAAACGATAATGGTACTTGTTGCAAATAGTGATGTGGAGGTTTGAGAATGGAGCTGCGTTAAAATATTTATCGGGAGAGTTTTATTGCTTTAATAGTTTTACCCGACTCGAATTTAGATTAGTCGAAACTCAATGTAATCTTCAAACACTAGATGGTTTAATACACCAAAAAAATAAATAACTATCAACTTGATGTTAATATTCTAGAATTATTATAGCATAGAACGTGTAATTAAGAAAAATGTGAGAAAATTGAAATTGTTTTAGGAAATTTTTCTGGAAAAGAATCTGGAAATTTTTTTTAAAATATTTTTGAGAGAATATTGAAAACGTTTTCTCATAATGTTTTTGGAAAATGTTTTCAGATTGAATATAAAATATAAAAAAAAATTTAAGAAAAATGAATTTTGACAATGTTCATTACGTACTTTAATTATCTCTTCAATTACTGAACTCCAAACACATTCAATGCCTCTGTTCTTCAATGCAAGCCCTTTGTATAGCCAAATGATCGGAGATTTGCAGAGGGCTTTGCTGCATGAAAATCCAAGATCTGTATACTTCAAACAAATTCAATGACCTCTTCTTCTAAGTCCCGCACATCTCACTTTTTGCCCTTTCTTTTTTTAACCATGCACGTTCTCCTTCTGACTGTACATGATCTGATCCATTATTTGTCGCACCCGCACGCATTGCTACTAGTGTTGTGAAATATTTTGCATTTAATATTAATGCAAGTCATTCCATGCATTCATTCTAATTCATGTTCATGCGTTGAATTGTAATGCATGCTCATCCAAAGGGAGCCTATTTACTACTAATTATTTATTTATATTTACAATTTTTGTGACTTTTAATTTAAAGATAAATAAATAAACAATTCGTGTAGTGAACTAACAATGTATGTACGTAATTTAAGATTTAATGTTTTGAACTAAATACATTTTTTTTTTAAGAATGATTGGTCATTTCACGAGGCATTCTCTTATAGATTAAAGTCTCCCAAGTAGACTTAGTTAAGAATTTAATGTAAATTAAGTCTCGCTTTAGAATATTCATACTTTCTAAAATCACAACTCACAGTAGTTGCTCTGTCACTATGACCCAAGTTATGGGTTGGGGTGAATCTTTGAGCATAACATCGACATTTAAGTAGTAATAAATTTTAAGAGCCTTAAGGTTTGTTCTCATCTCATATGGAATTCACAATGTGTGGAGCTCCATTTTTTTCTTCACATTATATTTTAGTACCTCTCCAGCACTTTCACTTTTATCATCTTTTGTGTATTAAGGTGTTCATTTGACTTGTTCAATAATGACATCATATAGAACTATCACATAAATTATCAAATAATATACGCAATCTTAAGTAACACTTGAGTGAAGAGAATCCGAAGAGACCTGACAAATAAGCGATAAGAATTAAAGAGCACGCAAGAAGGAATTGATGAGTGAAGGACCCAAATTCCTTCAATTACTGGAAACAACGGATTTATCTTTCGTGTTCAAGCTTCTAAAAGTTTCAAGAGCTTCAAGACTTCTATCAATAAAGTTAATTTCTCAGGACTAATGTTTGCATCGCTTTAATTAATCAAGACTTCTATCAATAAAAACTTTTCAATTGGAGAGAGATTATACCTCTTTTTTATTTTTAGATCCCGGTCCGTTTCATTTATTTATCTGTCACGTGATTTTAAGTGACTTTTGTGTTTTATTGTTTTATTTTACTGCACGCTTCTAGAGTTAATTACCAACTCCATGGCGTCTTTACCATCTTAACTCACATGTGGCATAGTGGCGGCTAAATTTTATTGCACTTACGATCAGAAAAATAAGAATAAAATCATGCAAATTTTATCTTAAGAACAACATAAGGTGATTGCAGTGAGAATGAGAATGTGACGAGAAAGTGAATAAAATCTCATGATTAGAAATGTTGAAAAAGACGAGCCTTCCAAAATTTAATTTCCCAAGAGAATGGCCTGCGTAACTCAAATGCCCACCCTTACCCATAAAGCATAAAGTAAATTACGTGCAAAATTTATGGCTTCTCTTCTCTGCATCACTGCTTTAGTCTGATGGCATTCACGATGCGAGGAATCCCATTGTTGTGTGTCCTCTTCACAAAGTACTATAAGTAACACTTGGGGTATTTTTATCTAACAATTTGTGTAAATTTACCTCATTTAAAAAAATTAAAAAGGATGACATATTTAAAAATAATAATTTAACATAAAATAGTTTAAATATTTAATTAATTAGATCTTTTTTCATAGAGGCCTCTTGATCATTGTTAATTACTAATGGTATGAAACAAGGAATGAGAATGAAGAAATGAGAATAAAACTTATATTTACTTGACAAAATATAATTTGAGAATGAAAATAAAATATATAGGTCCCACACAATTTGAAAATAAGGAATGAAAATTCCATTCCCATTGGGGGTTGAGAATGAAAATAAAGGAATGAGATTGGAATATATGCTTATTTTTGTATCCCTCTATTTTTTCATATTTTTCAAATTACCCTCATTCAAATCACAATAATTTCATTATTTTAAATGTCATTAATAATAATAATTATTATTATTATCATGAAATTTTATTAACTTTATTATTTTAGTTATTATTAATTATTTTTTACAATTATTTTTATTAATATTATCATTATTAACAATAAAAATAATGATAAAAATAATAATTGAAAAAAATAATAATTAATAAAAATAATTAATTTATCATTATTAACAATATTATCATTATTGTTGTTATTATTATTATTAATAAAAATAATAATAACTAAAATAATAAGGTTAAAAATTTTTTTTAATAATAATAATAATAATATAATTTTCATTATCTAGATACATGTATAAATATTATTATAAAAATGATATTAATTAAAATAATAATAAATGTTAATAATGATAATATTAATAAAAATAATAATAACAATAATTAATAATAACTAAAATAATAAAGTTAATAAAATTTAATAATAATAAATGTAAATAATGATATTATTAATAAAAATAATATTAACAATACTTAATAATAACTAAAATAATAAAGTTAATAAAATTTAATAATAATAATAATAATAATAATAATAATAATAATAATAATAATAACAACAATAATGATAATTTTGTTAATAATGATAAATTAATTATTAATACTATATGTATTTTGGTAAATTGATTCTCCTTTCCATTTCTTATTCCCATTTATTTTGCTAAGTAAATACATCAATAGCATTTCAACACATTCTCATTCCCATTTATTTTTGTTAAATAGACATTAAAATCTTATTTACATTCCTCATTCTCATTCTAGCCCATTCCCATTCCACCCCATTCTCATTCCTTAAAGTAAACGCACCATAAAAGTTAAAATGGGACTATTTAAACCCACCAAAATATTTACTAAACCCATTTTTAATAGAACTTTTTATTACTAAAATGCCCATGTTGAAAATTATTATTATAGACAGAACTACATAATTTGATAAATAAATTAAAAAAATTAATGATTTACTCTCATCTTCATTATTCAGTAGCAAATTTTGTTTTTAAATTTACCTATTTTATTGAATTTATTTTTCCTCATCCATACTTTTGTTAATGGAACCAAGATTTTTCCGAATTTGTTAAATATTTGGCTTAAAGTCATCGTTGGTAAAATTCTTATTGCCTTTCACCAATAGTTTCTTTATTTCCAACTTTAAGTTTGATTGTGAACTCTTCCTAATTAGCAGCTGCAATCCATATACGAAAATTAAAAAAAAAAATCCAGGCAAGAAATATTAATTGCCAGATTTTTTTAAGTAAGCATTAATGTAAATCTAATTTATTGTTAGTTGTTTCTTAAAAATTTAAGTAATTAATCAATTTTTGGCTTTTCCATTTGTCTCCTTACTCCTTACATTAAAGAAAAATTCATTTCAAGATCTTCCCGAATGTTGTCAAAGTATTTGGCTGCAACTTCTAGAAGTTATATATAGAAGCATTGATGCAGCAAATGTTGAACGGTTAGGCACCGCCAAGGAAGAAAAAGAAAGAAGAATGAAGAAGTTGCAGAAGTTGCAGAAGTTGATCTTGACAAATGATGGTTGGAACGCCAAAATGGAAGAAAGAAAAAGGTTGGAACACGGTTTTGAAGAAGCCACAAGAAGAATAAAGAAAATATTAAAATAATAGTCAATTTTGGCTATATAAAGGAACCTACCCATTTTTGGTTTTTGTATCTAATCCTCAGTTTCTCTTCTTCATTCAGAGAGTGTTTCTTTGAGGTGTATTTGGGGCTTACGTGAGAGAAAATTATTTATAAGAGTGTGGTTATAATAATTTTTCACATAGTGAATATTTTTTCTTTGGTTGTCTTTTTGACAACGACTGTAATTTTTCTCTGGATTTGGAGTTTTTCATGTAAATCTTGTGTTATGTAATTGATATTATTTTTTATTTAATTTTTCTTGTTAATTTATTACTTGACAAATTGCTTGGAAAGATCTTAGGAGAAAGCTCAATTTCCTAACAGTGGTATTAGAGCCATTGATTAAAGTTTTGGTGTTGGGGCACTGTTCACGTATATGGTACTGTTCACGTATACGGTACTGTTCACGTACACGGTAATATTCACATGAAGCAGTGGGAGCTAATCCAAACAGTCCGTGGTGAAGAGTAAAAGCTGATCTGCAAAGTAAATATGTCAGGATTGAAATTTTCAAGTGCAGTGAAATTTGAAATAGAAAAATTCGATAGGAGAATTAACTTTGGTTTGTGGCAAGTTCAAGTCAAAGATGTGTTGATTCAATCTGGGTTACACAAGGCATTGAAGGGGAAGCCATCCCCTGCTTCCAGTAGTAGCTCTGGAAAAGCTAGTATAAGTGATAAAGATTGGGAAGAATTAGATGATAGAGCTGCAAGTGCCATACGACTGTATCTAGTAAAGAATATTCTTGCAAATGTACGAAAAATTCATACAGCGAAAGAACTTTAGGAGAAGCTAAAAAAGTTGTATCGGACAAAGAGCATCTCAAATTGATTGTACCTGAAGGAGCGATTTCACACACTGCGAATGGCTGAAGGTACAAAAATTTCTGATCACCTCAGTGTTCTCAATGGTATTGTGTCAAAACTAGAAGCCATTGGAGTTAAAATTGAAGATGAGGACAAGGCGCTTAGATTACTATGGTCACTTCCAACTTCCTACAAACACCTATTACCTACTTTGATATACGGGAATGAGATAATAGATCTTGAAAAAGTTACTAGTACTTTACTCTCAGAAGAAAGAAGACTGAGTGGTGAAAGTACTGAAACTACAGATGTCTCGGCTTTGGCAGTTGTAGGGAATTGGAAGAAAGATAAATCTAAGAAGAAAGGAGTATGCTGGGCGTGTGGACAATCGGGGCACTTAAAAAGAGATTATCATGGTAGAAATGGAGCAGGATTGACAAGTGGCTCTAGATCAGATACTGATAGTATTGTTAGTGGTAAGTCTCTCATCATCGTAGGAGACGATAGTCCCTTGTAAAATGGATGATGATGACATCCTCATGGTATATCACTGGTACCATGAAAGGGGATATGTTACTACTAACGGGTCCACAAGATTTACACACAAGGCATGGTTGGCATTGATACAGGGTGTGTGGCGGAATTTGTGTCGATAGCTGACAAACTTCCGGGAAGGCCAACATGGAAGTTGCACCGTAAATTTCAGCAGGATATTTCAACATGTGCCGATGTAAAATTCTTAGAATTGTTAATTAATTCTAAGTGGTATATTCTTTATGGTAGAGTATGATAATTCTCTATAGTGAGGATTATGATTAAGGTGAAAATAATAAGCTTGGTGTGGAGATTGATTGGTTCTCAATCAAATCTCCAAGTGGGAGAGTGTCAAAGTATTTGGCTGCAGCTTCTAAAAGCTACATCTAGAAGCGTTGATGCAGCAAATGTTGAAGGGTTAGGCACCACTAAGGAAGAAAAAGAAGGAAGAATGAAGAAGATGTTGCAGAAGTTGATCTTGACAAATGATGGTTGGAATGCCAAAATGGAAGAAAGAAAAAGGTTAGAACACGGTTTTGAAGAAGCCACGAGAAGAATAAATAAAATATTAAAATAATAGTCAATTTTGGCTATAAAAAGGAAGCTCCCTATTTTTGGTTTTTGTATCTAATCCTCGGTTTCTCTTCTTCATTCAGAGACTGTGTCTTTGGCGTATATTTAGGGCTTAGGTGAGAGAAAATTATTTTTGAGAATGTGGTTGTAATAATTTTTTATATAGTGAATATTTTTTCTTTAGTTGTCTTTTTGACAACGACCGTGGTTTTTCTTTGAATTTGAAGTTTTTCACGTAAATCTCGTATTGTGAGATTGATATTATTTTTTAATTAATTTTTTTGTTAATTTATTATTTGATAAATTGCTTTGAGAGATCCTCTGAGAAAGCTCCGTTTCCTAACAAATGTTGCATGCAGCTGGCTCAGCAAGCTTTTAAAAAATTATTGATGTCACACATTTTATGATTTTCGTTCACATGCACCAATAAATTAACAATTCTCGCAATAATCTCGACTTAAATACTAAGTTTTGCGCTATAAATATCGATCCTTTAACATATCTGTACAAAGTAAACTCTACCCTAGCTTAGAGAGAGAGAGAGAATGGAATCAGCTGACGTTCGCGAGGACGTCCTAAGAGGGCAAGCCCAAGTTTGGCAACTCATGTTCGCCTTCGTAGATTCCATGGCGTTAAAGTCTGTCGTGGAGCTTCGCTTAGCCGATATTATGCACTGCCATGGCAGCCCAATCACTTTGCCCCAGTTAGCCCCAAGTATTATTAACTCGCCCCGTACATGCAAGCAAAGGCATAACTTAATTTATTGATTTCGCCTCTGGCTGTGAATTTTGGATTTATTTATCTCTGATAATATGTATTTTTTTTTTGGTGAGGAATTAACTCATCTTGTCCAGATGTTCACATAATTCCCTCCCTTACGCGCATCATGAGAATGCTTGTCCGGAAAGGAGTTTTCGCCGTACATCGTTCATCAGACGGCAGTAAAGAGACGATGTACGGATTGACGTAAATATCAAAATGGTTACTACGTGACTCCGAGATGAGTCTTGCTCCGACGATACTTTTCCAAAACAGTCAACTGCTACAGGCACCGTGGCATCACCTTAGCCAATGTGTCGAAGAAGGTGGTAATGCTTACAAGAAGGCTCACGGCTGTGAAATGTCGGATTTCGCTTCACAAAACTCTCAATTCAACAACTCGTTCAATAAGGCCATGGCATGCACGGCAAAGATTGTGATGAGCACACTCCTCTCACACTATAAAGACGGGTTTGATGGCATACGATCACTGGTCGACGTGGGTGGTAGCACTGGCGAATAGCTTGCCGAGATTGTCGAATTCTATCCACACATCAAAGGTGTAAACTTTGATTTGCCACATGTTTTTGCCACAGCACCTGTGTATGAAGGAGTCTCGCACGTCGGAGGTGACATGCTTAACGCGGTTCCTAATGCTGATGCAGTTTTTATGAAGGTAATAGTTTTGATCCAAGACCTCTATTAAGGGTGTCTTTTATTTTATTTTTCAACCAAATTCATAATTCAATACACGAGTAACATGAAATATAAATTGAGATTCAAATATTGAGTTTAACATAGGATAAATATTTTGTCCCAAAAAATAGCAAAATAGCAAAATCCTACACTTAATCTAACTCCTAAATATAGTTTAATCCACCCCTCCCTTAAGATTCAAATTTTAGGACCAACCAAATAAAATTGCTTAAATTAAATTAGTCGATCCAACATTAGAGGACCTTTTTGAAATCACTTAAGGGCTCTTTGTTTTTCTGACTTAATAATTTAATTTCAATAAGTTAAATAATTAAATCTGTATGTTTTTTCAACTTAATAAAAATTTTCAATCATTAAGTCATTAAGTTATTATGCTAATATTTTTTAGTTTTTTATTTAATCTAAAAAGTCTGAATGATATCATTAAAAATTATTCTCCAAAATTTGTAAATTTTTTCAATTTAATGAAAATTTTCAATCATTAACTATTAAGTTATTATGCTAATATTTTTTAATTTTTTATTTAAATCTAAAAAGTCTGAATAATATCATTAAAAGTTATTTTCCAAAATATCCTTATCTTATTAATTAATTTTCATCATTACATAATAATTAGCATCATTGCCCACCTCTATAAATTATAACAATATAGTGATAGAGTAACTATTATTATTTTTATCTTTTTACTTTCTTCAAATTAGCATGATTTATTTTCATCATATAAAAACATTACAAACTACAATAAAATTAATTAATATATACTTAATTGCCTAAGCACTCCACTTGCTGTTTTTAACCCAATCCCTACAGGCTTTATTTCGAATTTAATTAAAAAAAAGGGGGGGGGGTGAAGAGACCGTTTAGAAACACTTTGGAGGGGGTGGCCATTGGCCAAAAACAGCTAAAAAGGAATCCAAATTAGCAGTATTTAGGATTCGAAAGGAAAAAAGCACTTATCCTCCATTGTGACGACACTCATTTGATTCTTCATTTCAAGGCTCCAAATGAAATCTACAGCATTTGTGACTTCGCAAGCTACATTTTCCTGTCAAATTCCGTTGTAATGGTGCTTAACAAGATTATTCAAATTTTATGCTCGCCTTACTTTACACGATTTAACTATTTAAAAGAAATTTCACCATCTCTATTTTCAAATATCTAAAATTTTTGCTTTTTCTTAGTAGACAGATAGTAGATTACTAATTTTTTAAATATTATGCTCAAAATACAACCAAATAACACAAAAAAGTTTTAAAATAATTTTTAGTATTTAAATAAATATTGTTTGTCATTATATAAATTATGCCAAACATATACTTTTAACGTACATCACTTGGCCTTTATATAATTTGAATTGGGGTTAGAAATGTAAATAATATAATTATTATATAAGCTGCATTTGGTATTGAGATTCTGTGACTTAAAAGTTACAGCTACTATATGCTGTAGTAAAAAAAAATTGTAACTATGAAATAAAAGTTAATAGTACACAGTAAATAAAATTTTTAAATAATAATTTTGAAAAAATTAATAAAGATATAATAAATTTTTCATCATACAAGTGTAAAATTAAATCAATTTAACTTTTAAATTATAGCAGATAGTGTTAAATATCAAACATTTTAGTGCGTTACCCATTAAATTACAGCTATTCAATCTCAATCCTAAAATATTAGTGGTAAGTAACTTGCACGGATCAATCATATGAAATCCACATGATTATCAAAGTTTTTCCTCCCCCCCCCCCCCCTCCCCGGGCGGCAAGTTTCTAAGAAAACTTTTGAAATTAAGCTGTAAGAGTATGTGATGAGATTGATTACTGTCAGTTGTTGTTGTTGTTATCGTTTTTGGTGCTTTGTATTCATTTCAAAGAAGAAGATGTCGCAATGAGAACAATAAGCTCATCTTTTGACAACATGGCAAAATTATTAATACGAGAGCAACATATGAAGCCATTGAGACGACTTTTTAGTTCATCCCACACGCTAATGCCGACTCTCATCCATCGAATTGCATGATATGGTACTCACAGGACACAACCCCACTGCCAATATTTGTTTGTATACTGATTTCTGGCAATTATCTGCATCAGTCATTCTTCGAGAATTTTTGAAAATTATCATCACTTCTGACACAAAATCCGGAAAACAGAAAAGGACCCAAGAAGTGTATAAATATTTGTTTTATAGAATATTTAATTTGTTTACATTTAACCCGATTTTTTAGAAGAGGTTAGTGAAATTCTATTGATTTTGATTTATTACTTTAGGCTTGCTTGGGTGCGCCCAACTTGTAGAAATAGAGAATAAGTAGTGATAATTAACCTCTCAATTTATCTCAGTCTCTACTTTTAATTTAATTTATTTTAATTACATAAATACCTTTATTAAAAAAAATTTTATCTTCTCTCTCCCAAACGTCACCATCCTCACCACCAATCTTTTTTACTGCCGAAATTCACCATCAACATCAATTAGAGAGGTTGTCCCTAACTTCCAATGAGTCTAATGAGGTGTAATTCCACCAAATTAATTTGTTGCATAACTCACAAAAATTAACTTCAATATCTTTGAATCAATAAAAAAATATAATCTGACTATTTTTTTATTTTTTTCCTCCGTTGTATAGCCATGATCAAGCACCAAGGACCGAGAGGAGTAAAAAAAAAAAAGATGAAAATTGTACAAATAATTGTGATTCACTTCGCCTTTTTCTCACTTATGCTTCTATTGCATCTCCCACTTGAGTGTTGAGTCTGAATCCCTCAATCCAGGCTCTCAAGAATTTTACTTATGAATATTTTCTTTAACCGATAGTACTTGAATTCAATTAGATGAACATTTTGGATAATTACTTGTTGACTTTGGATCGTGGGTTCTATTTTTGGAATATCTAATTAACTGGGTATTGCTTGTATTTAGCTATTAGATTTGACTTTTGTGAATCTAATTACTTTGTACCATTAATTTAATTATTTTTATTTTTATTTCAATTGAAAACGTTGTAAAGTAAGGGTTGAAAGAGATAAATTGAGGGGTCAATTATCAGGACTCATAGAGGATTCTAGATTTATCCATGTTAGAAGGAAAATTGTCATAAGCTGGCCACTCTGCAAGATTTATCCATGTTCCATGCACAAGTAGGGGGGGTGGGGGGAATGGACAAACCCAAGAGGCATGCATAATGGATCTAATTAATAGATATGAAATATGCGAACACCTAATGGTTCGTCATATTTGTTTGCTTCTTTTATTCTCCTAGATCACATTTGCCCTTTATGACATGAGGTCCTGCCCCAAATACCAACTTGCAGGAAAAGACAGGGAGGGCGAGAGCCCCGTCATAACCTTCAACGATTGACACCTAACTCATCCTCTTTGTTTTAAAAATAATACTAACATTAAATCTTATTCATCATTCACAAGGTTATCTCAATTATAGATTTTCGTAGTTTGATATGTTAGATTCATAATCAGCAACATATTATATAAAATTTGTAAATTACGTAGTTATTTTATAAGTATACGGCGTTTATGCTATTCATTGAAAGTGTGATGATTGAGTTTTATATATATTTATGTTATCCATTATATCGTTCTCAACAAGATTATTAAAAGGTTGGGGCTATTTAAACAATGTAAAATACTCATTAAACTTAAATTTTAGAATATTTTTCTACGAACCAAATTACAATTATAGTTTTTGGCACAACTTTGTTACGAAGAATTAGTCTTCCATTCTTCATCACTTTATGTCTATTAATTATTTAATGCTTGCTCTTCGAGTGATTTAAGTTCCTCATGGAAGGGCATGTGCTCATCTATGCAGGGAGGGGTTTCGTGCATGGAAGACTAAGACTACATTGGAGAAATTATAGAAATCAGTCTTTGTTGTTTGTGTTGGCACAATTTTGTTATGACGAATTAGTCTTGTGGTTTTCATCTGTTATGTCTGTCCAATAGGTAAGTTCTATATAATTGGTCCCTTCAGGGAAGGTCGTTCGTCATAATGAATGCTTTCTTTCTATAGGCGACAAGTATTTCTTGTGGACAAATTAAACTATCAAAAGAGAAGTGGAGGCTAAATATTCATTAAGATGTGGATTCAACAAGGTGGCGACAAGATAATAAAATTGGAATCTGAACAATTTAAGTCAAATAAGTTGTATCGACTAGTTCTTTCTTAATAAAGTATTCAAAATCTGGGTGTAAAAAAAGAAAATTACAATAATAGACAAAAGTAATAATAATAAATAAGAGTCTTACTCTTTACACCGTGTTTAAACCCACTTCTATTGTTTTAAAAGAGATTTTTTTTCCCACTTTAATACTATTTCTATCTGCAAGTAATTGTGCGATATTTTTGCTCTAGCTAACTGGTTTCTGGTGGTGGAGCTAGCTACTTGCCTTCATTTCAGGACCTGATATCTTTGTTCTTGAATTATAGGGCTGCACTAAACTATATTCAATCTTCTTGCGACTATGTACAAAAAAAATAACGTACATATATTAAGATCACTACAAATAATGGAAAGGATATGGCAAAGTGGCAGGCATAAAAGCGAGTTAACTAAAAAGGCTAATTTGATTGCTAAGTAAGAGTTTAATTCGAATCCAGTCATCCTCTTCGTCTTTCTCAAGCAAAATCATTTTAATTCTCTCTCTCTCTTTCTCTCTCTGTTTTTTCAGTCCAAATGTGTGGTTGGTTAGTTAAATTTGAAAATTTTGATTAACCTTGCTTGCTGTAATTGTTTAGTAAAAGATAACTGGGAAATATCTCAATATTTAGTTTGATAAATCTAAACATCGAAATGGGTTCATACATGCTGATGCAATAATAATTTATTTAAGGCTATTTTGGATATATAAGTAGGCTTATAAAATAAAATTTTAAAATTTAAATTTCACTAATAAGTTTATTTAGAAAATCAGTTTAATGAGGATTTTGATAAATTCAAATAACCTCATTTTTACTAAAATTATACGCTCCTTTTCTTTCTTTCGATAATTTAACTCTTTAAAAAGAATTTAAAATCTCTATTTTCAAAAATTTAAAATTTGTGCCTTTTTTAGTAGATAGATAAAAAAATTACCTAATTTTTAAAAGTTCTACTTAAAATACAATCAAACAACACCAAAAATTTTAAAAGAAATTTTTTAACTTTAAATAAATATTTTATTTCTCATTAGATAAGTTATACCAATCATATACTTTTATGAGTTTATTGTACATCACTTGACCTTTATATAGTTTGAATGGAGGTTAGAACTGTAAATAACATATAGGGGTTTCATAAGGATTTTAGAAGGGGAAAAATAGAATAAAGCGATTTGAATTTATGCTGCCCACGTACTTACTTCCACAGGCCCGCGACTGAAGTTGGAATTCTGTTGGCCCAATGGGGACAGACACATGCATCTGCGATTGTGAGCCAGCTAATGACCCAAGTTTGTCTTAACATGCCGTATGATTCTATTGTCACTCCCTTCGAAAATTCTATGAACCCCCTTCTTTTTTGGCATTTCTAACTTTATTCGACCACATTTCAAAAAATTCACATTATTTTTTAAATTTTAAAATAGACAAAAAAATTCAAAAAATTAATCAAGTCGATGCTTCTCACATCCAACAAAATTTCATAAGGTAAATAGTATAAAATTCATAGTCAATAAGCTTCGTGAGATATCATATCACAAGTACATTTTGTTAGTTTAATTGAAACTGAATAATCATATTAATGAGGATATAATTCGTTAACTCTTCAAATTTAATCTTAATTTAAAATTATTACAAATAATGTGTCTCTTTTATAATTAATCTTTTAAAGTGGTGTGGTTCACACAATTTGAGTATGGAAATATCACCACCCAATATAAATGGTACTTAAAACGACAATAAATGATATTGAATCCTATAATATAACCATATATACCATAATGTAAAATAATAACCAGCAAATCAACAAATACAAATATAATATTTTGTATGATACTATAAAATTTTGTGAAAATTAATATAATTTCGTGGGCAATTTCTTCCTTTTATATTATACAAAGATAAAATAATTAAATTAATTTCTTATGATTATTAAATATTTGGATTCAATACTGAGCTGACTTTTTTTTTGTAATCTTTTAAAATATTAAGATAATTATTGAACATGGAATATGAAATTAATTAAATTTTAATTGTATATTGTTAACACATGCATGTGTGGTAGAAAAATATGAGGAGTTAAATATAACTAAGCTCAGCAATATATTCTAGTTCGATTATAAAACCCAATAAAAACTATGCAGTTTGATTCTGGTTGCAATTTGTGACTAGACCCCCATAAATATAGCCATTTAAGAACATCATGGCTGAAAAATGTAGCACTCGAAATATATATGTTAAAAATAATAAACCAAACTAAAAAAACAACTAATTTTGAGGGCTTGTAACAACTAATTATTTCTTAATCTCTTGAGTCTTGATAACAAGCCCATAGGGCTCTGCCCGGGTGCTGAATGCATGCCTCTTATGGGAAGCAACTTTCCTCATTCTTGTTCAAATTAAAATTTAAACAAAATTAGCTATTTCTCACACAAGTTTACAAGTGAAGTAGATGTCCTTCAATATTTGTGAGGATAGATTTTAGACTGTGTCATAATAAACTCGATAAAAATAACTTTAATAATTAAAAAAAATTTCTTCATAACAAAAATATTGACTGAAAAAAACTGGTCTAAATCCATATAGAATGCACTTAAGAGAACATTAAATGTCACTACTGTAAATTTTCTATGAATTAAAAGTATCGGAATCATATAGAATCTATTAATTGAAAAATTTATTAATCGATATTTACAATTTAATGAAAAATACATTTAATCAACATAAAATTTATTGTATTTTACCAATATAATTAATTAAATCTGAATTATTGTACTAAATATAAATTAAATTAACCAAAAATTAAATTCATAATTATTGATATTTGAGAATTCAACCCCAAAACTCTCAGATGCAATATGAAAAATTAGAGATGAGATCCAACTATGTATAATTTTCTTTCTTTTTTTTTTTAAAAAAGAGTAACAATGAGCCACATTATAAAGGAAAATGAAGTCATGCTTGGATTTTATTTATTGATTGTTTCCATAATGTTTCATTATTACAGAATTGAGCAAAACTCTTTTGTTGTTAAAGATTCTATTATTTGGTCCATGTTACTTTTGTGTATATTAAGTCAAAACTAAAGCTTCATTTTTTTTAAAAAGAAAAAAGTTAATTTTTTTTAAAGGCATTTGATGTAAGTATATATAGTCTAGTTGGTTTGGTCTTTTTTAGTAAAAGCGGTTTAATGCTTAAAGAATATATTTAATTTGAAGTGGTGTGAAGAAAAAGAGGGGAAAAAAAAGCATTGATGTAATCAGAATACTAGGAGAAATTGATGGAGGGATGATAGAAAATTTTAGTTCACCTAAGCATGCTATTTAAATACTTCAACCGGCTTCAGGTTTCATCTAAAAGGCCTGAACTTGACCTGAAAGTCCGAAAAATACTAAAAACATGTTAAAAATATATATTATTTTAATTAAAATACAAATCCTAATATCTATTTAACCCACTCATAACATATATATATATATATATATATATATATATATATATATATATATATATATATATATATATAATTTTAAATCATGAAAGGCTAATTTTTAAAAATACAATCTAATGAAAAAACTGAGTTTTATAAACTATAAATTTGTAAAACATAATATATATATATATATTAAATTTATAATGTAAAAAATCAAACTATTCGACTTGGCCCAAAAAAAGACTGACCCAAATCAGGCTAATAAAGGACATGAGAGGGTCAGACTTGGGCTTTGTCAAGCCCCTGCGGCCGACATTTTATCATCCCTAAACTGACGAGGAGAACCGAATGTTATAAAACCAACAGCTTCTGCTTCTGCATCACTGGTTTGGTCTGATGGCACTCACGATGTGAGGAGCCCCATTGTTCTTTTCAAAGACTTGAAACCTTCCTACGGAATGGCATTGATAATTTTTCAGACAACCATTATTATAGATCAAAAAGTTTGATCATGGAATAAATTTTCATGAGTTGTCATCTTGTGGTCAATTCTCCAGAGGAAGAAATTAAGGTTAATATAATCCATGAAATAGCATTGTTGCATAGTAAAATTACAGAAAAATAGCTACCAGAATTCAAAATCAGAAAATGTATTGTCTAACACGTCTATCCGCACCATATAGATCAACATAACAAGAATCAGAAATTTATCTGATCCTAGGAGATCAAATAAGATTATTCAAATTACTAATGATACTACCTCGATTACCAAAAAATCCATTAGTATACAATTCTTTCCGAATTGCATAATTTAGAAAAAGATTGTATCTTTTAAACTCTCTGATAAAGATTTGCTCATAGGTTTTGACATTATTCATTTGGTTAAAAACCTATTCCTCACCAGTTTTGGAGTTTGCTACAAACAAATGTTTGTGCCTTATACAGATACCGTACGTCTGTATACATTTTCTAAAACATTATCTCCATATAGTCAAATCTCACAAAAGTTCTTAGAATTCTGTCTAGAAAACCATTCCCAATTTCATCATCCTTCCCCTTTTTGGAAAAATGAACAGTTTTTCATTAACCTTCCTTTCAAACTCAATGAAGACATCAACCCTACAAAAGCTTCACACCCGGGTATATCTCCTTCCGACCTCTTGCTTGCTAAACATGAATATTCTCAGTTACTTCAACAAGGTCTTATTGAGACTACTGATTCAGATTGGGCTTGTCAAGTCTTTTATGTTGAAAAACGATCTGAATTATTTCATGAAAAAAAGAGATTAGCCATTAATTACTAACCACTCAATTCTTTTCTTAAAGATAATAAGTTTCCCTTTCTAAAAATCCAGACCCTATTTATCCATCTTCAAGGGGCTCGCATCTTCTCTAAGTTTGATTTGAAAGCTGGTTTTTGGCAACTTGGTATTTCACCAATTGACCGTCACAAAACTGCCTTCTGCATCCCTGAAGCACATTACTAATGGACGGTCATGCCTTTTGGTCTCAAAGTCGCTCCCTCCTTATTTCAAAAAGCCATGACAAAAAGCTTTAGTCATAGTCTCCATCATGCATTGGTCTACATTGATAATATTTTGTTGTTTTTCTCTGACCATGAGAGCAACCAAAAGCTCCTTTTAGATTTCTTTCACATTTTGCAGGCACATGACATCCTGCTTTCCGAAAAGAAAAGCAGCATAGGAAAAGAATTTGTTGACTTTCTTGGCATGGTGATTAAAGACGGTCAATATCAGCTTGGTCCCCATATTGCAATCGAATTACTAAAGTTCTTAGACACACATCTCAACAGAAAGTAGGCATAATAATTTCTCGGGATTGTTAACTATGGCCGTGATTTTATGGCAAAAGTTGCAATCCACACTAGCCAGTTGTCCTGCATGCTCAAGAAACAGTGCCCTCCTTGGGGCCCTGCTCAGACAGAAGCTGTCAAGCAGCTAAAGGTGATAGCCCAATCACCTTTTCCACTTTGAATTCCCACAAATAGACATCGCATCCTCCAGATTGATGCCAACGATGATTATTGGAGTGTCATTCTTCTCGAAGACATCAATGGCATGCGTTATTTTTGTGCACATACAAGTGGACAGTTCAAAGACTCTGAAAAGAACTACCATGTGATCTACTAAGAAATTTTAGTAGTCAAGTATGGAATTAAAAAATTTGAATTCCATCTCATCAACCACAAATTTCTTATCAACATGGATAATTCCTCTTTTCCCCGAATCTTTAACTTTAAGAACAAATTACTACCTGACAAGCAATTACTCGGTCTTAAAACCTAGTTTGCTAAATATGATTTCATTGTTTAACACATAAAAGGCCACCAAAACCTTATTCCCGACTTCCTCACCCATCCAGCTATAAACAAACCCGCACTCATCTCCTCGATTCAAACTATTCCAGTTATAGCCATGAATCACCAACTTCCCTTCAAAGCTCTTAACCAGAGAAATTTCCCCATGAATATCTCTTTTCAATCGGCTTACCAATTGCAAGATTTTGCAAAAAAGTTTCTCAACCAATTTTTCTTCAATGTTCAGTCTAAAAAACCCTGACCGTTTTCCTAATCTTTGCATAGAGCACCTGTTTCTCATAGGCCTCACTCTGTTCTCTCTAGCAATCTCTAAAGATGAGCTTTGGTATATGTGGTGTCTCACCACCTTGTATGCTGCAAAACTAGTTTTTCCCATCAAACCAGTTTTGACTCACTTTACTACTCCAGAGTTCTCCCTAGACCTTCTATAGACCTTTTTTGAATAGTATTCTCCCCTCACTTGGTGGCGCCAGCAACTCCAACATTTGTCTATTTTTCACGGATTAGACAAAATGCCAAAACAAGAAGCTAACATGTGGACTACAGCTTTCATCATTCACAAGCATTATTTTCAACATCCAAAAACACAAGACTACTGGACCCAGGACATGACATATGAATGGAAAACTTATCCTCATCCTTATACCTTCATTCATGATACAACAGTCACTTCCGACCTCAAAACCTATCTCATGAAACTTAACAATGTTCCTCCACCTACTACAAATATTCACCACACCTCCATTGGACCATCACACACCCTTGAAATCATCCAAAAAATACAAGACGTACTCCAGGTTCAAGTTCAAGTCCTCAATGAATCCTTGTTATAGAACAACGTCCTGACTATACGAATGTCTTATTCCAAGACGCCCAGGATCCATGGAAAGACTTTCAGTCCCTTCTCCATACTGATACTCTCCATTATACCTCACGACACATGTTTGAAGCTAATGAAGAAAAGTACCAGTAAGCTGAGGCATATCTTGACCAGAGACAAAGGCGTCGACACAAACGACAATATCAGAAATAAACAGGAGACGTGTCACCATCGCGCTATCCATCCACTCCATAATGCCACTTTGTCGCTCTCACACAACTTTTGAGGCAATAACCCATGTGACTCTCATTTGTCTTTTGTTAAAGTTTTTGTTAGTGTGTTTACTTTTGTTAAAGTCCTTGTAAGTGTGCTTTACTTTTGATAAAGTACTTGTAAGTGTGCTTACCTTTTGTAAAAGTTCTTTTTAACTTGTTTTGCTTTCAAAAAAGGTGTGTTATGATCATTTGAGAGGTCATGTTCTCAATAATCCTCTATATAAAGGTGTGTTATGATCATTCGAGAGGTCGTGTTCTCAATGATCCTCTATATAAAGCACCTTTGGTCTCAGTTATAGAGGGAGAGTTATTCAAAAAAAAAATAAAAAGCTTAAGTTTCGACATTATGTTAACTAAAATAATTTCTTTGAGTCCTAAAAGAGAGAGAGGTTTAAGGACACATAATGCCAAAACTTAAGCTTTTTATTTATTTTTTTTGAATGGCTCCTCCTCTACAACTACGACCAAAGATGCTTTATATAGAAAATCATTGAGAACATGACCTCTCGAATGGTCATATCACATAACACATCTTTTTTGAAAGCAAAGCAAGTAAAAAAAAAACTTTTACAAAAGGCAAGCACACTTACAAGGATTTTATCAAAAGTAAAGCGCACTTACAAGGACTTTAACAAAAGTAAACATACTAACAAAGACTTTAACAAAAGACAAACGAGAGTCACATGGGTTATTGCATCAAAAGTTGTGTGAGAGCGACAAAGTGGCATTCTAGAATGGATGGATAACACGATGGTGACACGACTCTTGTTTCTTTCTCATATTGTTGCTTGTGCCGATGCAATTGTCTCTGGTCGAGATATGCCTCAGTTTGCTGGTACCTTTCTTTATCAGCTTCAAACATGTGTCGTGAGATATAATAGGGAGTATCAGTATAGAGAAGAGATTGAAAGTCTTCTCATGAGTCTTGGGTGTCTTGGAATAAAACATTCGTGTAGTTAGGACGTTGTTCCATAACAAGAATTCCTTGAGGACTTGAACTTGAACCTGGAGTACAGCCTTGTGTTTTTGGGATGATTTCAAAGGTGTGTGATGGTCCAATGGAGGTGTAGTGAACATTTGTGGCAGGTGGAGGAACATTATTAAGTTCCATGAGATAGGCTTTGAGGTCAGAAGTGACTGTTGTACCATAAATGAAGGTATAAGGATGAAGATAAGTTTTCCATTCATATGCCATGTCCTGGGTCCAGTAGTCTTGTGTTTTTGGATGTTGAAAATAAGGCTTGTGAATGATGAAAGCTGCAGTCCACATGTTAGCTTATTGTTTTGGCATTTTGTCTAATCCGTGAAAGATAGACAAATGTTGGAATTGCTGACGCCACCAAGTGAGGGAAAAATACCATTCAAAAAAGTCTATAGAAGGTTTGGGGAGAACTCTGGAGTGGTAAGGTGAGTCAGAACTAATTTGATGGGAAAAACTAGCTTTGTAGCATACAAGATGATGAGACACCACATATACCAAATCTCATCTTCGGAGATTACTAGAGAGAACAGAGTGAGACCTGTGAGAAACAGGTGCTCCATGCAAAGATTAGGAAAACAGTCAGGTTTTTTGGATTGAACATTAAAGAAAAACCGTTAGAGAAACTTCTTTGCAAAATCTTGCAATTGGTAAGCCGATTGGAAAGAGATATTCATAGAAAAATTTCTCTAGTTAAGAGCTTTGAAGGAAAATTGACGATTCATAACTATAACTAAAATGGTTTAAATCGAGGAGATGAGTGCGGGTTTATTTATAACTGGATAGGTGAGGAAGTCGGGAATAAGGTTTTGGTGGCCTTTTATGTGTTGAACAATGAAATCATATTTAACAAATCAGGTTTTGAGACTGAGTAATTACTTGTCAGGTAGCAATTTATTCTTAAAATCAAAGACTCGGGAAAAAGAAAAATTGTCCATGTTGATAAAAAATTTGTGGTTAATGAGATGGAATTCAAATTTTTTAATTCCATACTTGATTGCTAAAATTTCTTTATAAATCACATGGTAGTTCTTTTCAGAGTCTTTGAACTGTCCGCTTGTATGTGCACAGAAATGACACATGCCATTGATGTCTTCGAGAAGAATGACACTCCAATAATCATCACTGGCATCAGTCTAGAGGATACGTTGTCCATTTGTGGGAATTCGGAGTGGAAGAGGTGATTAGGCTATCGCCTTTAGCTGCTTGACAGCTTCTGTCTGAGCAGGGCCCCATGGAGGGCACTGTTTCTTGAGCATGCAGGACAACTAGTTGGTGTGAATTGCAACTTTTGCGATAAAATCACGGACATAGTTAACAATCTCGAGAAATTATTGTACCTGCTTTCTGTTGAGATGTGTGTCTGGGAACTTTAGTAATTCGATTGCAATATGGGGACCAGATTGATACTGACCGTCTTTAATCACCATGCCGAGAAAGTCAATGGATTCCTTTCCTATCCTGCTTTTCTTTTCGAAAAGCATGATGTCATGTGCCTGCACAATGTGAAAGAAATCTAAAAGAAGCTTCTGGTAGCTCTCATGGTCAGAGGAAAACAACAAAATATCATCGATGTAGACTAATGCATGATGGAGAATAGAATTAAAGATTTTTGTCATGACTTTTTTAAAGAAGGAGGGAGCGACTTTGAGACCAAAAGACATGACCGTCCATTGGTAATGGGCATCAGGGATGTAGAAGGAAGTTTTGTGACGATCAATTGGTGAAATACCAAATTGTCAAAGACCAGCTTTCAAATCAAACTTAGAGAAGATACAAGCCCCTTGGAGATGGACAAATTTGGATTTTTGAAAGAGGAAACTTATCATCTTTAAGAAAAGAATTGAGTGGCTGATAATTAATCACTAATCTCTTTTTTCCACGAACTAATTCAGATCATTTTTCAACATAAAAGGCTTGACAAGTTCAATATGAATCAGTGAACTCAATAAGACCTTATTGAAGTAACTGAAAACATTCTTATTTAGCAAACAAGAGGTCGGAAGGAGACATACCCAGGTGTGAAGTTTTTGTGGGGTTGATGTCTTCATTGTGTTTGAAAAGAAAATGATCATGGGGTTTCACATCAGATAAAGCAATAAATTAAAATTAGAATCCCCATTAAGAGCTATTCGCTACAAATCCATAAGCACATTTTATATCAAAAGCCATTTACCACCATGATCATAAAAGCCATGGATTCCATACTACAAAGATTTGAGCAATCTTACATGAGAAGCTATAACTTCAATCGTGTACAATGTTAAGATGATCTTTTCAGATCTTTCACAACCTCAAAAACAGCAGAAAAGTCATTATCTCCTAACCCCAAACTTCTGGCCTTCTTGAAAGCCTGCAGCAAACATATTTATATCAGATTCAGTAAGCATACAGCTTGCTCGAAGTAATGGTATCCACTAACAAACACTTCCAGAGTAGATAGATTATGCTATTTTATGTACTCCTAATGATGGATGATTTTTCTTTTAAAACAAATAATGAGTGATTTTCCTTCACAATACATGCCGAAGATATCCATCAAAACCACTATAACTAGCTAGTCTTATTAAAACTGCATGCCCTGCACCAGGTGAGAGTCTACGTCCTAATTGGGAAGGAAAAATTTAATTATTTGTAGTTGCAATGAAGATGAAAAAAGAATTACCTCATTAGCAGCTGCTGCTATTGGCATCGATACAGCATTTTCATCCCCAAGGGCAAGAGCCAACCTCATGTCCTTCTGCTGGTGTTTAAGAGGAAAGGCAGGGGCATAATTGCTCTGGAGCATAGTCGGCCCTTTCCCCTTGAACATAGGATTAGCAATACCACCCAGGTCCTGCCAAGACATAATACAAATCAACAGCTAGCTCAAAACCAACATAACCTGACACAGAAGTGCTTGGCTGCTCCCTCACCAGTACATCAAGTAAAGTGCGAGGGTCAAGTCCACTCTTTTCAGCCAGTACAAGTCCTTCAGAAAATGTATTCATCATACTGAAAACAATATTAAAACCATGAGCTCCAGTATTTTGAACTAACAGAAAGCAAAATGAAAATGTACACTTATGAGTTGACTACTAAATATCCTTTGCTGAATAATTCAACTAGTTCATTTGGAAACCAAGAATTATATCTTGTTTAGAAAAGAACCATTACCAGCCCATTATCATGTTAACAACAAGTTTCATTTTTGCTCCGTTTCCAACCTCCCCCAAAAAGAAGGCCTTCTTTCCAATTACATTGAGAGCTGAAATTGCTTCATCATAGAGTGCCTACACTTAGAAACAGTTATGTAATCCAGTTAACACTGCACAGATTTTTTTTTTTTCAAAAAAGGACAGTTTGTAGCCAACAAATAGTTTAACTATAGAGTTATAAAAAGGACAAAAATTTGCATTGACATGATGGCTGAATTCAGACAAGCACAACCCCTGCTTTAAAAAGTAATCAATAGCAAATATACAGAGTTCTTTCTTTTTCCTCATAACTGTAAGCCCCATGGCATAATTGGCCATAGTCAAAATATGAACTAGATATTAATGCTGCAGAATAGTGAACCTATCTATCAATTTACCTTCTCCCCAGCAGAAAGGATTACTAGTTGACCAGTTTCTGCAGGCTGCTTGCTACCTGAAACCGGAGCTTCAAGGAAGTGACCGCCTTTTGATGTAATTGCCTGCAGATATCGAAAAGAAGTAAATTATGCTTTATTACTCTTTTGTTCTGTCCTCCAAATTCAATCATTTTATAAGCAATACCCTATCAAGGGACAATCAGACTGTAGAATACAACAAAAATGTATCATCAAATGTTAAAAAGCCCTCCCCTGACAAATCTTCAAAGGTAACATTAGTTTTAGGAGACAGCAGAATATAGTAACTTATAGCAACCTAAAAGCTCTCTTGATGTATCACCATTGTGAACTTCAGTATCACTTTTATGCACTACATAACATTAAATGAATATCACAAAACTATAATGATACAACAAGCTATCACTCTACAAAGACCATGTAGAAAACCCAAACGTCCCACATTAGCTAATCAGAATCTAAATTTAAGCTCAAAACAAACATTTTTGATCCAAACAAAATTGACTGAAAAAATAGCAAAAAGGCAGACCTGGCTGATCTTTATTGAAGTTTCATGATCAACTGTTGACATGTCAATGTAACCTTTCCCAGGACAAATTTGCTCCAAAACACCACCTTTGTCAAAGACAACCTAAATCAATCCCAAAAACACCACACCCCAGTTAAAAGAATCACACATAAAACTAATACTGAAACAATGAAGTCGTCAAACACCACAAAACACACAAAAGAATACAAACCGAAAGTGCAGCCGCAGGATCAGCTAGCATCCCAATAGTAATCGTACACTTTTTAATCACTTCTGCTGGACTTCCTCCAACTGTAGCACCATGTGCCACGAGTTCATCACACTACATGTACCAAAAACAACATAAACAAAATTTCAAGCTTTTTACTTCACAACACCATGATCTTCAATCGTAAAAATTAAATAACAAGAACAAAATAAGCACAGAAAACCAATGTTACTCAATACAATACCTTAGTGAGAGTCCTGTTCCATACAGTAACTTTGAATCCATTTCTCAGCAAGTTCATAGAAATGGCCTTGCCCATAATTCCTAAACCCAGAAACCCCACTTCCATTTTCTTGTCTCTTCAATATCTTCCTCCTCTGTATTCTAAATTTTTTCCGCTTTTCAGATCTACTTACTTCCCACTCTCAGCAGAGTCCAAACTTACATAAAGCAAGAATCTTTAATCCTTGATACGATCTATATCATTGTCATTTTATATTAAACAACAGAAAAATGTATTATACAATCAAAATATCATTATCAGCTTTAATGGAATACTAAATTTCCAGTGAAAGATGGCGTTGTGGCAATATCTCTTACTTCCATCTGATTTGCGGTCGTGGGGTCAATACTATATGATTGTTAATGGACGGGTAGATGTGTGCCACGTCAGCCCACAAGTGTTAGTCTATCTGACATGTGTTGTCTCCACCATATTCGGAGAAATCACGGGTTTGTAGGGCTGAGCTAGGTTTTTGAATGGATTAATTTTCTTCCAATCGGTGGAATCCACGTTTCACGATGGCGGTCGATTTTGGTCCACGTTTGGCACGTGCGAAAAATTGTAGATGATATTAGAGCTGACCGCGGGCCGTTTCGGCCCTTATCGGAACTCGGAAGGGCTGCGCCCCGACCAGTTGAACCAAGTTTTGACAAATTATCCCATGAGTCCTTTAATTTATATTAATAACAATTATATCTATGGATTTACTACTTGTCGCAGAATCGTCCCCGTCATCGAGTATCAACAAAATGGCAATAGATGCTAATAACAAATGACTTCATGTCACTTGTCCTGGGGAACAAATCCCTTTTTAGTCCTGAGCTACGAACATCATTAACCAGCAGCAGCAGAAGCACCCCATTTGAACAAAATAGCTCGTTTCGGTCTCTAACAATGGACAACGAAAGGAAGACGAAGAAGAAGAAGAAGGAACGACAGTTACCAGAAAAGAAAACGGCATTGCCATTGGAAGAAGAAGACATAGAAGATTTATTTAGCGAAAAGGAAGTGAAAAAGATAAGGCAGTCTTTGTTACAGTGGTATGACAAGAACCAGAGGGAGCTGCCATGGAGAGAAAGAAGTGAAAGTGATAAAGAAGAAAAAGAAAAGAGAGCATATGGTGTGTGGGTTTCTGAAGTTATGTTGCAGCAGACGAGAGTTCAAACTGTGATTGATTATTACAACCGTTGGATGACAAAATGGCCCACCATTCATCACCTTGCTAAAGCATCTCTTGAGGTGCCAAAAATGTTTTTATTTTTTTTTTAAATTACACTTTTGCTTGTAGGGTAACTTTGTTATTGTTACGAAATTGTTTCTTTTTGCTGTGTGTAATGTAATGTGTGTTAATATCTTGTGTAGGAAGTGAACGAGATGTGGGCAGGTTTAGGTTACTATAGACGAGCACGGTTTCTGTTAGAGGTAAGGACTTTATGGTAGAAAACTTAGTTCCTTGCTGGCACAGTCATAGTAATTGTTTAATTTTTGATATGGTTGGAGCTGGAGGTTGATAAGTGTGTACCTAAAGAGCTTTGAGGCAAAAGATTCGGATTTAAGGAAATTCAGATGAGAGTATGTTTGTCTTGATTGAGAATATTTGTTTTGATGTTCCATAATTAGGGAGCAAAGATGATTGTTGCTGAGGGAGATGGGTTTCCAAATACAGTATCTGACTTACGGAAGGTTCCTGGAATTGGTAACTATACAGCTGGAGCAATAGCCTCCATAGCATTTAAAGAGGTTAGTGGCTTATGCATTCTTTTCTGAAATTATACGAGGGGAATTTTTCTTTAAAAGCATATTATTTCAGGTGGTGCCTGTGGTTGATGGAAATGTAATAAGGGTGCTTGCAAGACTTAAGGCCATCTCTGCAAATCCAAAAGACACATCGACTGTTAAGAACTTTTGGTGAGTCCAGAACACAGTTGATTTAGCTTCCTTTTCCTGACCCTTTTGTTTTCTTGTTTGTTGGAGGGCTTTGATTCATTGATTTACACAATCTAGTAAATTGCATTCTCGTATCATTTATTAGTTTTATTCATAGTACAGCAATATGATGGTTTGGAGAAACATTGATACATACATAATCAAAGTGCATTCTCGTGTTAATTAAGACTAATGCAACAATGAAGCCTATTTTGAGAGAAAAAGTAATGACAGTATAATTTATGTTTGTGTTCTCAATATTTTTAGTGCATGTAAATAATTGGACAGGAAGCTGGCAACTCAACTAGTTGATTCTTGCCGGCCAGGGGATTTCAACCAATCACTCATGGAACTCGGTGCAGTCATATGCACACCTTTGAACCCAAATTGTACTTCATGTCCTGTTTCAGACAAATGCCAGGCATATTCTATGTCCAAACATGACAATTCAGTTCTAGTCACAAGTTATCCTATGAAGGTTCTAAAGGCCAGACAAAGACATGATGTTTCAGCTGCTTGTGTTGTAGAGATACTGGGAGGTAATGATGAATCAGAGAGAACCCAACCTGATGGTGTATTTATTCTTGTTAAAAGGCGAGATGAAGGTTTGCTTGCTGGTCTTTGGGAGTTCCCATCTATTATATTGGATGGAGAAACTGACATAACCACAAGGAGAGAAGCCGCTGAGTGCTTTTTGAAGAAATCATTCAATCTTGACCCTCGAAACAACTGTAGCATAATTTTGCGAGAAGATGTTGGAGAATTTGTCCATATTTTCTCTCACATTCGACTCAAGGTGCATGTGGAGTTATTGGTCTTACATATAAAAGGTTTGAAGCTTATTTCTCCCTCCCGTCTTATCTTCATTATTTTTCTCTTATTATATAAATTTTGAAAATGTAAATGAACGTATCCTTGGTTTGCTTTGCTTTGGCATGAAGGGGGGATGGACAAATGGGTTGAGAAACAAGATAAAGGAATTCTTTCTTGGAAATGTGTGGACGGCGGAACTCTTGCAAGCATGGGATTGACATCTGGAGTAAGGAAGGTAATGATGGGTAAATCCCCTCCAATTTCACATGATCAGAATTGTTTATGAAGAGTTGCCTTGATAATCAAGTACTTTTGGAGTTGGCTAGCCTTATTCCTTATTGGAACTTGGATCAAACCAAATGTTATTCTTTCTTTTAAACTTCTTCCTCATTTGGTTGGTTCATTTCTTTTCTGTCATTTGCAAGTTCTTTTTATTGTTGATCTGCTTAACATCTGTCTTTTCAATCAGGTATACACTATGGTTCAGAAATTTAAGCAGAAAAGGTTGACCAGTAATTCCATCCCAGAAAGAAAAAGAACAAACACGAAGAGACTAAGATGTTCCTGAATCAGATATTTTGTGGTGTGCTCCTCAGTTTTTACTAAATCAACAAGAAATTTGTGTAAGTTGCCTTATGCTGCCGTCCGATAGTATAATACAGCTCATTTTGTTTCTTCAATCGAGGTTGGATTCTGCTTTTTAATTTATAGGAAACTTGGTATGCATGGAGCATGGCATTCATTCTTACAAATGTTTACTTTTTCACTGCACGGTGTGGCATTTAGGTTCGCCGGTTGGTTACTGTTTATCATTGAAATATTTGGATTACATATCAAATTCCATCTTAATGTCATTACTGATAAATAGAAGCCTACTTTGTACTGCATTTTCGTTGGGCTTATAGCATTTTTAACACGGTGATGAGCTTCTGATAGATTGGATTTTTGTGGGTTGTGGGAGATCAGGAAACAAGGCACCAGAGTAGATAGAAAGCCTGAATCCTGAACTCTTGAGGACTAATGAAAATATGTGGAATCCTTCAGCAGACAAGCCTGTTCAAAAGGGAAAAAATAGGTCCACTAGGGGGATACAAGTTCCATCCTTTGCATCTCCTGCTACTCATTATGTGGCTGCATTAGCTTTGCTTCACCTTTTTGGAATGCAATGGAAGCAGACTGAAAATCAAGTTTTTCGATATCTTCGCACTCGCAAGCAATCTCCCACATATCGTTAAATAGCTTTGTAATGAATGTCCTTATTTTAACAGAAATATTTATGGACATTTTTATTTCCAGCTTCTAAGTGAAGCTAATACTTTATATATGTATTTGGGGGATGTGATTTTATGCTCTTGCTTTATAGCTGGTTGTCACGGGCCGCTCAAATTTGTCTAACGGAGGCTAATTTCGTGTGCATTGTTTTGCTGCGCAAAACATTCATCCTATAACAAACCGGTCAATTTGAAGCCAAAAATATTGGAAAGTGGCCTATGCCATTTTTATAAATATTTCGTTTTGGTCCCCTTGAAAGAAAATCGGTGGAGACCTGGACTGTGTTTGGCAGCATATGTGAGGGACCACTAGTTCAGAGTTGAGACATTATCTACCGCTAGGGCTCAAATAATTTTGTTATTATCTAACTAATAAAAATCATAAGTCCCAAATCAGAAGAAAGCAATATATGAGAAACCAGTGGCATGTATTCTCCTAGACTTCATGTGGATCAGAAGTTCCATTCCTAGTGGCTTCTTTTCTTCTACCATAACCTCAACTGCACATTTTCCCTTTTTCTTTCAGGCTGAAATAAATAAAATTTAACATTTCTTGAATACGAGAAATTTAATAGATATAATTTTTAGCAAGAATAAATTTATATTAGTAATTTGTAGTTTTTTACATTTTCATCGTTGATATGTCTATTCTGGGCGGAAGAGCTGTAGGCGTTTCTAGCTTTCCATCTTCTTCATACTTCAGCAGGAATGTCAAAAGCAACTCCTCTGCATTCCCATTGGTATATATGTATATTATTATTTAACATCCACGTGTTTATGCATATGGAATTATGCCTTTCGTCATCTTTGCTGCAAGTTTTAACTTTCTTGGCATTAATAACTTATCAAGCTACAAATTCATAATCATGGGAAAGTTCTTTGTTCTAGCTTTCGATGATTGCATGCTGTCAATCTTAGTTCTTAGAAGCATGCGAACTCTGAAAAAGACTCAGAAATCTGTGCCGCTTCCTATTTACAAACATAAGAAGTAGCATGACATGATTTATGCAATCAATCCTATATAGTTTGGATTTATTAGATTTAGTGGAGGTGAGTTGAAAATTCAATTTTTATCTAGTTAAAAATTAAGTCAGTGGCTGAATTCGAGTAGATTTTATCTTCACAGGGTTTTTCCTTCTGAGAAAGCTAATGTGATTTTTCTGCAGCAAATGGCTTGTACATCAGCAGCTTTGCGTGGATGTATAGCTTGCTCTGCTGTGCAAGAGACATCTACTTCTGCAGGTTAGTTGTTGCTGCCGCTTGTTAGCTATGCTTGAGTGCTTTCATCACATTGCATGTTGTTTAGGGGATAATTCTGATTCTTCTAGAGTTCAACATTTAGAAAGGAAAAGCAGTTTGTATCTCATTTTTCATCTGTGATTAGTTGCTGCTGAAACAAAGGAGGCAAAATCAGTTGAAAAAGAAGCTCCAGCAAAGCCAAAACCTCCAGCAAGAGCTGCAAAAGCTCCTGCCAAGCCTTTGCCTGAGTTGATGGAGGAGGATGTGATCCCTTCACTCAAGGCAATACTGGAAGCTCAAGATGATCTCTCCAACATCGAGCTTTGTTTTAAAGACAATAAGGTTCCTAACCATATTTTCATTAAAGCACTCGCCAAATTTATCATCATTTTCCCATTCAAATCTGTACGCAACATGTTTAATCAGTTCATAAATCAGATCTTTTGATGCTGAATTAGTTTTTGGAAATGGCAGTTGGAAGGTTCATTTATGAAGAAGAGCAATAACTATTCCTTCTGGGCTTTTTTCCCTAATGGAGTCTTGACAGGTATGATTCTGTAGTGGCAATTTGAGATATTGAACTCTTGCTTTTGTATCAAGTCATGGCAGCAACACTCAAAAGTTGTTGGTTTGGGCAGGACCAAAAGGGTTCTCATTGTCATCCTATGGCTCAGGAGCAAGCACGGTTGAGCCATTTCTCATTGATGAGAAGAAAATCACAGCAAGGCATGTTGTCTTCTGGGTTGAAAAGCGCTTGGCTGCTCAAGGAATACTTCCTGTGTGGAAAGAATGATCATGTATAAAATTTCTCTGATTCATTCCAAATTATGTATACCAATAATAATAAAATTGTATAACAATTTTGGTCAACAACCCATGAAGATCAAGCCAAATAACTCATAAAAATCAAGCCAAATAAAGGAAACCCGAATTTCGGAAAGAATGAAGAGAAATTAGGCCATCTTTAGGTCGCCTTCCCTCAGGTCAGCAGTCTTAGCTAAGTGGAGAATTATCATGACTTGGTTTAACCAGTAAAGATTTCAGCGTACTGGGGTTAATAGCTATAAGCATGGTCAAGAGGATGATATTCCCAATGAGGGTTTTAAAACAGAGAACACTAACTGCTCATCCACCCATTTACGCATCCACTATAACAAGCTTCACACACATGAAACGTGCAGTAAGAGAAAGAATTTTTTCAGGCAGCATCTTTAGCGTTCATCCTCGGTCACAAAACTCATATTTCATTGCAAGCAGCAAGATCAGTTTCAAAAGTCAACACTCTCTGAACCATGCTTTTGTCATATAAATCACATACAAGCAGTGCATGCCAAGTCTAAGTATGCATGTCTATGTGCAAAGATATCATTTTTTTGTAACAAACCACAAAAATAAGTAGCGCCCTTTTGGAAAATTAATGAACACAAATACAACCGGTGCTCCAGCTTCAAAAGCATTTTTGATACTAGACATAATCAAAAGTTCATCTCTACTTATGTCAGTGTTAGTTGTCAAAACTTGCACCGCTAGCCTGCATTTTGCGACGAAGTTCAGCCAAGAAGTCCATCTGTGTGCCCGACGTAGATCCCATACTGTTTGTTGGGGGCTGCATCTGAGACACAACACAAAATCATATCATAGGAACACAAAAGCATATTATACGAGAGGGAGGGAGGGAGTTCTTTTATTCACCTGGTGAGGAAGTTTAACCCCCAAGTGTGATGCACCACTTGAGTAAAGAACTGGTCTTTCTGAAATTCAGAATAATGCAAAATATAATTAAAAGCTCAATATAATTCCGGCTATCCATCAGCATGAACATGTAATTTTGCATGTAACTTTAAATTGGGAACTTCTTCCATGCTTAACCAAACTATGAAATTCTTGCAGCTAAATTTTCTAAAGATGAAAAGGCAAATGATTGTCCCTCTAAATTTTATCATACCAAGGAAAGGAGCATATTGTACACAAGTACACAAGTTCCAAGAAAAATGTACCAAAATGAGTAGTGAAAAAAATGCTATTGCTTCTCAGATGCATACACTGGCATACCATTCAAACCAAAACAGATGAGAGATGCCATGCACCAGACAACCAAAATAAAAGTTTTGAAGGTCTTTCACTCACCAGATAAATCCATTGACGGATCATGAAAGAAATTCCAGATAGCTCTCCCGCCTAAAAATGAAGATATAAGAAGGAAACAGATAACATATTATAAAAATGCATGCATTCAACCTCACAATCATCAAATTAACTCAGACCTCAAGCGTTTAAAACTTCCATTTTGTGATAAAATGCACTAAGCATTAATTATGCACATGTCAGCTTAGCTGGGTAATGATAATATTAAACAACTTGTATGCAACAGCATTTGTCTGTCGAAACTAAGTTGAGAATGACAATCTAAAAACGTAAAAAAAAATGTAAATAGTCCTTATAAGAAACTATAGTGGACACATACGATCCTTTAAAAGCTGAGCCCCTTCACTTCTACTAAACCCTTCTAAAGGTACTAATCTTGGTTGGGAGAGCACATTCGCGAAATTGCTGCTTCCTGAATCCCCATGATCTGTAACAGCAGCATTTCTTGAAGCGGCAAGCTGATTCTTCTCTCCATCATTCCCATAAAGATTGCTCGACCGATCGAACCGATCTGCAGAATTTAGTTAAATCAGTCCGTTATGAAAAAATGGCATGAGTATGCGAGTAATACATCATAAACCTAACAGAACAATGATTGTCTCACTCCCTTAAACAATTAACCTTATACTTAACATGAAAACAAACATGCATGTCCATGAATGAAACGTCTTTCAAGTTCTTACTGGTAAACACAATGATAATACTTCAGTAGCTAACCCAAAGACAAAAGTATTTACAGGCCGGATCATGATGATTACACACGCAACTAAGACAAAATAAGAAGATAAAAACAGAAGATCCATCACAACATCATATTTTTCTTTTTGGTTCTTATTCAATTCAATTCAAAATCTGAAGCAACACATCACAAAGTCTCTTCCTCCCCCCCCCCCCCCCCCCCCGCGGCCATATTACACATTAGCACAATTCTACAATTTACAATTGTAGGAAACGACATCACTTCAGATCACAAAAAACATTAACAAAGAAACTGAAATAAACTAACCTCCGGATTTTCGCCTGTTCAGAGACCGATTCCTGCAATTTCAAAAATTACAAAAATTAAATTATCAAACTTTTTTTGGTTATTAGTTTTGGTTAGCTGAAGTAGGAGAAATTTTGCAGACCTTTGATTGGGGGGAGCGTAGCGCTTGACAACAGCTGGGGCGGAATCTGCTGCTGCGGCAGCTTGAGCAGGGTTTTCGAGCATCTTTCTTTGTAATTGTTCTCCCTTTAACTGCACACGTACAGCAACGCCGGCAGCGAGTCTACGCTACGGCCCTCACCACACTAGCTCTGGGGTTTTGTGATGAGAGAAGAGGGGACGCCTTGTCGTAGGGAGTCTTGACTTTGATCAGATTTCTTCTTGGTTGACGCCCCTTTGCTGGATTGGTGATGCTGTCACGCAATACGCGAAAGATTTTTTTTCGCCATCAATTTTATTAGTAATTTGTTTGTATATTTTATTCGATTAATTATTTTTTTAATTCATTTTCCTTCTATTTAAATACCGTATGCATATTGAAATAGAAATATCTGGTTAAAATTAAATTTTCTTAAATGTTGAATCAGCTGATTCTAATTTGATCCAGATATATCTGGAATAACAATAAGCAATTTTCTCTTTGAAAAAATCTGATGTCATTAATCAAGTGAGAATTTAGGTCTTAAAATTTTTATTTGTAGCATGCGTCGTTTATTTATCTATTATATTTCTTATTTCACATTAAATTATGATGATAGTTCATTTATATTTCTTATTTCACATTAAATTATGATGATAGTTAAAAAATGGTTATTTTTATTACTTATTTGTTAGGAACTTAGGATGGTGATGGTGATGATGATGATGATGATAATAATAAGAATAATAGACCCTATTTTCTTTCCTAGGAAACCAAAAATGCAAAATTTTATCATCGCCAATTATATCCATCAAAATAATTGATAAGCGGTGGCGATTAGATATTTATGACCCATGAGGCCAAGACCCAACCAAACAGAGAATGCAGGACCAAAAAATAAACTAGTAAATTTCAATCTAGAATTATTTTACAAAAACAACTCAGTTTCAAGCTGCATCAATCAGCTATCAGCAGTAAATTATGATCAAAACCTGAGACAGCTTGTAAAACTTCACAACCCTCTAAACAATCAAGCAACATTGGTTCAGCTTCATCACTAGAGCTTCCTAAACCAAGCCTGCCATTTTTGCCGAAACCCCATGTCCAAACCTCTCCCATTGAAGTGAGAGCCATGGAATGCGCGCGGCCTCCTGACACTGACACAACACTTGCGCCTTCCAATCCCTCAACCACCAGAGGCACATTATCTGGTCCCATTCTTCCCAGCTGAGAACTCCGGTTCCATCCCCAAGAAACAATGCCTCTTGCACCTCCTGTAACATTAGACGATCGTACTTCGCAAATTGCCAAAGAATGGCCGAGGCCTGATGATATAGACACAGGATGGAAGTTAATATCAACTGGGAACATTCCCATGCCTTGTTTCTCTCTGCCCAACTGACCATATACATTGCTCCCACAGCTTAATAGGACACCATTACCTGAAACCGGACAATGGGAATAAACATGCTTGTATATCTACATGACCAAAGGAATTTAAATTTACAAAAGTATTACTTACGGCCAAGAACCAAGGAATGATCAAATCCACACGCAATGTCTACAACTTCAACACCTTCCACAAGAAAAGGTTCCCAGATTATAGGCATATCTTTCTCCTTCTCCATTCCTTCCGAAACCAGTTTCTGAGCTTTTTCAATAGTTGAACTCGAGATTTCTTGGTCACTTCCAGAAGATATATCTAAATTTGAATCTAGTGGAGAGCTCTCCAAAGCTTTCCCAAGATTGCCTATCCTACCATCAGCTGAATAACCCCAACCAAACAATTTCCCATCCTCAGTCTGTGCAAGAGCATGACCCCAACCAAATGATACCTATCAAAGAAGATAAAAAAAATTTCCAAAATGGCATTACAATTGAATTTAAGCATTCTATGTGCAAATGGAGTATGTGCTGCTAGGAGTTTCTACCTTAAGCATAGAAGCCCACCTTGACAATCTTTTCTCCAGCAAGTGCCTCGACTCTTGAGGGTACAATGGCCGCTGTGATATCTTTCCCGAGACCAAGCTGCCCACGTTTTGACTTTCCCCAAACCCACAAACTGCCATCATCTCCAATGGCTGAAGAGACAACACCAGATGCAAATGCAGCACAAACATTTACCTGATCCAACCCTTCTACTCTCTTCGGATCATTCCATGTGGCCCTGCTCATAATCGAAACTTTCTACTCATTAATTACCTCTTATGTAAAAGTGTACAACACCAGCTAAGAAGAATTCATTAAGATCATTGAAGGAACGAAAGTTTTCAATTAAACCTACAAAAATATTCTACATTTGCAGTTGCCAAACGTGCATTCAAAGCATTTTCGTTTCTTTCCCATCACAGTCAACGATTGTGAGCTCTTAAAACTCGTTCAGGTCTAAAGACAAACACTTGGGCGTGCCGATAACAAACTCGTAAACAAGAATTAACAAATGCTGACCTGGACTCAAGAGCTCCTCGCCCCAGCTGAACCTCGTTGTTTCGGCCCCACGCCCAGACGGCTCCATTATTAGTGACGGCGAGGGAGTGGTAGTGACCAGCACTAACACTAGTAACATCCGAGGGAAGACCAGGAACTCGAGTGGGCTCGTAGGCGTCCCCGCCAACGCCCGTCAGCGACGTCGGCAGACCTAAAGCTCCTTGGCTTCCGTCACCGAAGCTCACCACCGCCGTGCCACTGGCGCTCCTCATGAATATTCGACTAGTGAGGACATTTACGTGATTATGCACTACGCTTTTGAGCAACCGCATCGGATCAATTCAATGCACCGTCGGAGATTTTTCAAAATTTCGACTCAGGGATTTGTCCGTGATATACCCCAAAAAAAGGTTGGATATTTATCTAAAATTACCCCTATATTCAAAAATTTATTGTATATGTCTTTTTTAATATACAGTTATAAAATTACCCTAATAAAAAACCTAAATCAACTAAACTACAACAACCAAATTGTGTAACAAAATTCTTAATTTTTTCTCATGAGCAGCTTCTCCTTCAGCCCGTTCTTCTGGATTTCTCCTCCTCCATTTTATAAATTCCTGCCATTTTACAACAATTCTTTTACACACTCTCGCCGAAACGCGACAAAATAAGTAAAACGACGCCGCCTCTCTGCAAATCAATAGCTACAATTCCCTCACTCTCTTTCAGAGTAGTGAGATATTTGATGTGGAAGGTGGAGAGGAAGCAGCAGCTGTGAGAATCAAGGATAGGAGAAAATGGCGTTAGCGTTCGAAGAGTTCGATCGACCGTTCATATTATTAAGGCAGCAAGAAGAGAAGTCCAGATTGCGTGAACTCAATGCTCAGAAAGCCAACGTTTTGGCCAGCAAAGCGGTGGCTCGGATCCTCCGAACCTCCCTCCAACCCAAAGGCATGGACAAGATGCTTCAAAGCCCTAACGGTGATGTCACCATTAGTATGTTCTCTCAACCTCAAATATTTCTCTTTCTCTCTCTTGTTTTTTATTTTTGTCTTTTTAAGTTAATGAAGTTAGCGATTAGGGTTTTTCTAGATTGGCTATGGATCTGAGTGAGTGGTTTGTTGAGAGAATGTTTAGAAGAATTTAAGTGTTTAGATGGTTGTAAGTAGTTTGGTTAAATTGGTTTACAGTTCAATTATAGATATTATGCTGAAGAAATTATAGGTGGCTAAAAACAATGCCTTTTAAACAGAGTTTACAAGTGTTCATGTCTTTCTTGTAAATCATTTTATGCCTTGCAAATGCAGTGGGTGGAGGCATTAATATTGTGAATCATATAATTGTTGTACCATGTCTATTGAAGTTTCAACCTTTAGATTTTTCTCTGGTGGCAACTTGATTTGCTTCTAAGACATTTGCAGCTTGTATTGGAAGGCTGCTTGGTTTTAGTGAAATTTTAATGCTTTCAATTGCCATACTGTTAGTTTTATCATCACTCAGAAATTACTAGGAAAGGATGTAGTCTCCACGATTTTTTGAAGTCGATTTTGGAGATTAAGCTGAAGTAAGACATTTTAGGCCTTGTAATGAAAATTTCTTGTGGGTTGGCATGTTGACATTTGGTGATTAAGAAAGTGAAATGGTGCTCTGAGATTGTTTCTTAAATTGCTTTTTAGGATATGTTTGGCCTTTCTTATTCCTATATATGTGTGCTTTCAGCAAATGATGGTGCCACAATCCTGGAACAGATGGATGTCGACAATCAAATTGCAAAGCTGATGGTTGAGTTGTCTCGGAGTCAGGGCTATGAAATTGGTGATGGTACAACTGACGCTGTTGTTATGGCTGGTTCATTTTTAGAGCAAGCTGAGAAGCTTTTGGAATGGGAAATTCATCCTATTCGGATTACAGAGGGCTATGAAATGGCTTCTAGAATAGCCGTTGAACATTTAGAGCGTATAGCTCAGAAGTTTGAGTTCGGGTTGAATGACTTGGAGCCTTTGGTTCAAACATGCATGACTATTAGTAAGATTATTTCAAAAATTCCTTGGCCCATTGTGCGAGTGCGTGACATCCCGCAACAAAAATCAGGATATATAATGTATTTTCAACATAATAATAAGAATGATGATTTTTAACAATTAATTTATGTGAATTTTTTTAGTGGTGATTGTGGAGCGTTTTTGCTACGGTACTTAGAGGTCCTACCCCATGGACTTGATGTCAATTCATACTGCCAATAAGATCATGTTACGCAATTTCACATTTTTGGACTATGAGATGTAATAATTATAATGAGGATATTATTGATATTTGATGTCATTAAAGATAATTGACAGCATTAATATATTTTATTTCTTTGTTAATTATATTAATGATAGATAAGATAGTTTGAACAATCTATATGATATAATATGATTGTCATATATGCATAGTGAATACACTGTAAGAAAATACACGACTGCAGTCGGGTATTTGCACAGATACACAACTGCAGTCGGGTATTTAGAAATAAACATGACAAATTCTTTGTGACAAAATACTCTATTGTAGTTGAGTATTTGTACAGATACACGACTGCAGTTGGTATTTAGAAATAAACATAACAAATTCTCTGTGACAAAATTCTCGACTGCAGTCGGGTATTTGCACAGATACACGACTGCAGTCGGGTATTTAGAAATAAACATGACAATTCTCTGTGACAAAATACTTGACTGCAGTCGGGTATTTGCACAGATACACGATTACAGTCGGGTATGTAGAAGTAAACATGACAAGCTCTCTGTGACAAAATACTCGACTGCAGTCAGTTATTTCCACAGATACACGACTGCAGTCGGGTATTTAGAAGTAAACATAACAAGCTCTCTGTGACCGTCGGGTATTTGCACAGATACATGACTGTAGTCGAGTATTTAGAAATAAACATGATCAGTTCTGTAACAGTCAAAATACACGATTGTATGTACACAGAATAAAAACTCTTTTCAATCATTCATTATATTGATGACACAATCAATATAGATATGAAACATATTAAACTTCAAATAAATGAAACTAACTATAGCCCGTTTGCCTATCAAATAACATAAATCCAATACTTATTGAAATCGTAAATAAGTCGTAATACAATAGAAATTGTTTAACATTCATCATAAATTTTTGGCATATTCAACCCAAACATTCAGTCTATATTTTATAAGCCTCTGGTCGCCTCCCTTCAATACTTATTCTTAGAAAGCCACACAAACACGGTTATTCATCTGCGAAACAAAAAGGTAGAAATTTATCACTAAATATGAAATATATTAAAAAAATTAAAACAACAAAAAATAACAAGTATATAAGGTTCATAGTAGTACATGTGCTTATTTATGTTTCATTCGGTCTAACTACAGGCTCATCGCTGGACAATGGGATTGGTACACTGCAAGTTAGTCGATTATGTCCTCAAGAATCACACCTACCATACTTACAGCTTAACTTCTCTTCGCCTTATGATGGTATCCTATTAACACACACGACTATAGTCCAGTAATAGTAAAATGATATATATAGTGAAAAATATATATTTTTTAAATTAATAGAATGATAAGGTATCATAATAACTGAATTTTTTTTGCACATTTTCACGACTACAGTTGTGTAAATACATACACACACGACTGTTGTCGTATATGTCGGGTGCAGAAAAAAATTTGACAACAACTTCAGGTTTTAACGAATGTAATTATAAAATCCATAAAATAACAGTCATATGATGCAAATGTAATGAAATTATGAGTTGCTTTAGTGTTTATCATAAACCAAACAAAACCATAAAAATAATATAATGTAAATAAATTGAATAGATAGTTCAAAATAAAAAATAAAAAGTTTTAAATACCTTATTCATGGGATGAATAATACACCCAGCTGCAAATAAAAATCTCAGCCGTTTGTGAGTGATTTTTAGTGTAGTGTGAGTTTTTGTTGTGTGGAATTAAAGAGTGAAGTAAAGAGTGTTGTGAGTTGTGTGTGTTTTATATTTTCTTTAGGGACATTTTAGACAATGTACCATATAAAAAAACATATTTAAATAATTTCCAAATATATAATATATTTAACTAAATACCATACTTTTAAATTATATTTAATTAAAAACCCCATTTCGACTAATAGGAACATGGACCGGGTTATTCACGTAATTTCATCTACAAACGGGACGAGCCTTTATATTTTGGGTCCACAAGGCCCAACTAGTTAATGATTGTCCATTTTGCATTTATTAGCGGATTCGTGACTAAATTTAACCTAAACCGACGAGAACCCCTGTTAAAAAGAATAAAAATTTTATTTTATTTTATTTAAAAAAAATACCATGCATTTCTCATTTTCTTTTCCTTTCTTAATTACTACTCAAATCAATTCATATTCAGATAATATATAAAATCCCGGTCCATGTTCTTGTTCGCTCTCGGAAGAATCACACCAAAAGATTAAACAAGAACGTAAAGTTCTGCTTCCTTTTCACGCGCTCGGATCCTCCCAGATCTATCCCCGACCCAAATTCATTTCTTCAGATCTGCTTCAGGTACCCTCAATTCTTGCGTATTTTCATTTGAATGTTTGATTAATTGCGTGTATTATGAGCTTTCACGAGTTATATATGATTATTTTTATTCCTAATTTTTGCTCTGTCTTGAAGCTTGATCTATATTGTTCTTTTTTTAATCCCCTTTTTATTTGATGTGACTGAATACGACGTGTCGTTTAATGGATCTATGTATTAGAGAATATGAAATGAACTTCTTGTTGATTTATTTTTGATTGCTTAGAGTTGAATCTTTAGTTTGTTTGAAGGAAATGTTGTGCAAATACTGACGAAGTTATGTTTGATAAATGTAGATTTGGTGTTGAATTCGTATGATATTAAGGTAGGTTAGAAGACGCTAGGCAGTGTTTGGATATTTGAAGATGAGAGAAAAAATATCCATGATTCTTTGGGCTTTTTTGTTTGCGGTTCTGTTTGGGGCTTGCAATGGGTTTTATTTGCCTGGAAGTTACATGCACACGTACTCGAATGGGGAAGCTATATATTCCAAAGTTAATTCGTTAACGTCTATTGAGACCGAGCTTCCATTTAGCTACTATAGCTTGCCTTATTGTAAACCACTTCGTGGGGTCAAGAAAAGCGCAGAGAATCTTGGGGAATTGCTTATGGGAGATCAGATTGATAACTCTCCGTATAGGTTTCGGATAAATAAGAATGAAACTTTATTTCTTTGCATAACGACCCCATTGAGTGAGAATGAAGTTAAGCTTTTGAAACAAAGGACTCGTGATTTGTATCAAGTGAATATGATTTTGGATAACTTGCCTGTGATGAGGTATGCAAAGCAAAATGGGGTTAGCATTCAGTGGACGGGTTTCCCCGTTGGGTACACTCCGGGTAATAGTAATGATGATTACATTATCAATCATCTAAAGTTCACTGTTTTGGTTCACGAGTATAAAGGAAGTGGTGTTGAGATTATTGGTACTGGGGAAGAAGGTATGGGTGTGATTTCTGAAGCTGATGATAAGAAAGCGTCTGGATATGAGATTGTCGGTTTTGAGGTTGTTCCATGCAGTGTTAAGTATGATCCGGAAGTCATGACAAAACTCCACATGTATGACAATATTACATCTGTGAAGTGCCCCTCGGAGCTTGACAAGTCTCAAATTATAAGGGAGCAAGAGAGGATTTCCTTCACTTATGAGGTTGAATTCGTGAAGAGCAATATAAGATGGCCTTCTCGATGGGATGCTTATTTGAAGATGGAAGGTGCTCGTGTACACTGGTTCTCAATCCTCAATTCTCTGATGGTGATATTTTTCCTTGCCGGTATAGTTTTTGTCATTTTCTTGAGGACTGTGAGGAGGGATTTGACAAGGTATGAGGAGTTGGACAAAGAAGCTCAAGCACAGATGAATGAGGAGCTTTCTGGGTGGAAGCTTGTTGTGGGTGATGTGTTTAGAGAACCAGATCATCCAAAGCTTCTTTGTGTGATGGTTGGAGATGGTGTTCAGATTACAGGGATGGCAATTGTCACTATCATATTTGCAGCCTTGGGTTTCATGTCACCTGCTTCACGTGGAATGTTACTGACAGGAATGATATTTCTTTTTCTTTTCTTGGGTATTGCTGCTGGTTATGTTGCTGTACGAATGTGGAGAACAATCAAGGGAACTTCTGAAGGGTGGAGATCAGTTGCCTGGTCTGCTGCATGCTTCTTCCCTGGAATTGTCTTTGTTATCCTAACAGTATTAAATTTCGTTCTTTGGGGCAGTAAGAGTACCGGTGCTCTTCCCATTTCCTTATATTTTGTGCTCTTGTCCCTCTGGTTCTGCATTTCTGTGCCACTTACTCTCTTGGGTGGATTCTTTGGGACGCGAGCTGAGGAAATAACATATCCTGTGCGAACCAACCAGATTCCCAGGGAAATTCCTGCTCGCAAATATCCATCATGGCTTCTTGTGCTCGGTGCAGGAACCCTTCCATTTGGAACCCTCTTTATAGAACTTTTCTTCATTCTTTCTAGCATTTGGCTGGGAAGGTTCTATTATGTCTTTGGTTTTCTGCTGATAGTTCTTCTGTTGCTGGTTGTTGTTTGCGCTGAAGTGTCTGTGGTCCTAACATACATGCATCTTTGTGTGGAGGATTGGCGTTGGTGGTGGAAGGCTTTCTTTGCTTCAGGATCAGTTGCACTTTATGTGTTCCTGTACTCTATCAACTATTTGGTATTTGACCTGCAGAGTTTGAGTGGACCCGTCTCTGCTCTACTATATCTTGGTTATTCATTAATCATGGCAGTCGCAATCATGTTGGCAACCGGCACCATTGGCTTCCTTACGTCTTTTTACTTCGTCCATTACCTTTTCTCGTCTGTAAAGATTGACTGAAAAATTATGTTTGTGAATCAATCTTCATCGACCAGGTAGAGAAGACTCCAGTACGTAGGAAGAGGGAGTTTTCTTGGTTCAGCCTTCCTGTTGATAGATTTAGAGATTATGATATGCTGTCTCATTCCCCTATATTGTTGTTCTTGTTTTTCCTATTTTACTAGTTTTGAGCATCATTTTGGATTACCTATCTCGGTTTACATTGTTCTACAAAATTGTAATTTGTTGGTTTTGCTCTCCTTGTACTTTCGTTAGCTTTATCATTGAAGAGAATTTAAATAGTCTTTTTCTTTATATCTTTATATGTTTGGACATCGATTCAGCTTTATAAATTTTTTTAATAGAAATTGGTAAATCTCGCTGCATGTGGAGGGTAAAAGCAACGATCATTGAATCGTACATTTGTTTTATGAAGTTAAATAAGCATGAAAAGCTTTCATTAAGCGTTTAAAGTGCTTTCATTAAGCGTCTTAAGTAATCTCAAAGTGCTTGTCAGGCAGTGCCTATAGGATGTGTCAAAAAAGCAGGACGCAAAACACAAAAGTACTCCCAAGTTCCAACCATAACACCTTAGATGAGGCAACCTCGTTGTTAAAAAACTGGAGTTGATCTATTATGAGCAGTTGTGCCGGGAACACAACACCGGAGCAAAACAAAAGTTTAAGCGGAAACTCTGTGTATGCAAGTTTAAGCGGAAACTCTGTGTATGCAAGTCCACGCGTCCCTTTTTTTTTTTTTTCTCTTTTTCTCTCTTATCTACAGACAGACAAGTTTAGTTGTATTTACTCTATTATGATGGAGAGAAGGTGAAACCTGAGGGGTGAAGCTCCAAATCCAAGCGTTAACAAGTCAGTTTGTTGTTTCATTTTCGGGAGGCTAGTGATTCCATGTGGCCACTTTGCTCTTTCAATTTGCAGCTAAAGTCATTTGTCTTGAGTATTTATCTCAAGATTGTCCCAATCAATAAGGGCGTTAACAGGGTCGAAGTTAATTGTCTCCAGGCTTTTGTTCTCTATCGCTGCAAGTGCTGCATTCAAGTCATTCAGATACGCAGTTTCTGAAAAATGCCCCTTTGAAATTGGCAAATTATTGTGTGCAGAATAAGTAGTATTCTGGGGCTGGTAGCCATAAGCTGCAGCCTGAGGCAGACATTCAAAAACTTCATCCTGAAGCTGGTTGCTGTTAGCTGCACTCTGAGGCTGATAATAATCATAACATGCATTCTGGGCTTGAAAATTAAAAGAAACACTCTGAGGTTGATAATCATATGGTGCATTCTGAGATGAACTAAAGCTTACACTCTGGGGCTGGAAGTCTTTCAGATATGCCATGTTCTTCGAATAATTCACATTTGAAGGAAAGAATCCGTTGGTTGCAGAATAAACTGTACTTGGATCTGTTGCACTCTGGGCTTGAGAAGCATGAACTTCATTCAGCTGCAAAGCATGCACATTGACAGCACCGGTGGAATTATAAGGGAATGGGTGCCCCTGTGAATCAATAAAGCCTGCTGTTGCAGAATGGTCAACTTTCTGGGACTGCGAACTAGCAGAGCTACTAATTATCCTTTGAAGGCTGATACACTCTCTCATTTTGTCAGGTGTGCTATTTTTAGGGTGTTTAGTCTCTGGGATGGAATTGGAAGAAGGTGTTGTTGCCACACCGGCAAGCTCTTGCTTTGACATACTGGCACCTTCGACATCTGAATCTGCTCTTTCTTTATGTTGATTAACAAGCTTCTCACCAGTTTCTTGTGTCAGGCCATTTGACAATTTTCTACATTTTTCAGCCTGAGATATTGACAATATTTCTTAGCGTACACAGTACTAGCTTTAGTATGAAACAGAAACAAATTCATACGTTGTTAACAGATAAGTTTTGGAATTTCACTTTCTACAGGATCTTAACGTGTGTTATGTATTTTCAGAAATTATTTAAGTTATTTTGCTCTTTGTGTGGGTAGTGTGACACCAGAAAACTGGAAATTACTCAATAGAAGATCCATGTTATGAACAAACTTTCTCCATTCAAATTTCCAACCTTGAAGGCTAATTAATCAAAGTTAATTCCTGACACCAAAAACTGAAACCCATTATGAGAACATACATGTTTGTAATAGCAAATAGATTTGTCACTCATTAATTACCAAACCAAGTAATTAAGTTACCTGGAGTTTCCGATAGAGCTGTCCCTGACCATCCTGAGGCATTTTATAGGTTTTCTTGACTTCGTTGTCTTTTCCTTTGCCTTTGAAGCTGTCATGCCAAATTGCCAATCCCGTTACACAAACTAATAGTTAGCTTATGTACCAAGGAAATGATACCATTAACTAAAGCAGAATAAGCGGTTTTATGAACAGATAGCTATATACTTTTTATACCCATATGCTCCGAGTGAATGGTTGCTCGTAAAAGAACCAATGCCCGATCCTGCAGAGAGCTGAGAAACTGTGGTACCTTTTAGTCCATGGTGTTGAAAAATATATTGTTCACTCAAACATTAGCACCCTATTAAAGGCTATGTATATCGTTTTTTGATTATCACTATGCTTTAAATTTTAGCCACTAATAACATTAAAATTTCAAACAAGACAAGTAGAAGTGAAAATGAAACTTACAAATCTTAGATGGCAACTCCTTCACTGTGACCTTCCCCTTTCTGTACTTCTGTGATACACCAAATATTAATTGTTGGTGGTAAAATGAAAATGGCGAACATCTAATAATAGGAGTTTGCTGCTAAATGGCAGCCAGATATAATAATGAAGACACACCTGCAGATGGCTTTTAATGTGGTGAAGCTTGAGCCCTTCAATTCCTATGGCATCCAAAAGACGTTTTGGAGTTACTTCTGCAAACATTGCATATGAATTTACATGATACATTATCGCAATCAAAAGATAGAAAATAATATGACTAGTACGAATGCAATAAGTGATATAACATTCAGATAGATACCACGATCAAACCACTTCAATAGAACATTGCAATGCAAGTCATTAGCCAACATGATTATTGTAAGGGCTTTCAATTGAAAATCTACTCATATGAGCAGGTTGTTGAGGGATATGTCAATTGTGGAACATAGTGATTTCTGAGTATAGCATCAAGAGGTAATCAAACAAATAAACATAACCTGAGGATTCAAGAAAATGACGGCAAGAAATTAAATAGTAAGTTTCTATATCTTGTACCATCAAGTCCTAATTCTAACTCTCATCTGGTCATACATCTGTAATTATGTCATTTCCTGTCTTGACAAGATAATCTCAGAAATTCTGAAATTCTACAGTGGAAGGAAACTGCATTAATATTTCCACTACTACATAATCTCTGAAAGATCTGTAACTTTTCTGTAAAAGGAAAATAGTTAATCAGATAGCAAATACATTCATCATCACATAAACACTACAAGAAATGCAGGGAACATTTATTACAAGAGTGAATAAGCACAAATTCAAGTATAAACTGCACTTATTTAGTGTAACACATCAATATTGTTGGTATCATATTACCATCTGCAGACTACTGAAAAACCAAATTTTCAGTGACGAAACCCAAGTTGAATCGCAAAACATATTTATTGTCATTAAACCATGTTTAAAATGCTTTAGAAGCCGACAAATGCATAAATGCCATACGACAAACATGATCAAAGAAGACGAATATATGCTATAACAAACACATAAAGTAAATCCTCAAGAACATTACAACTGACACGTGAGTCCAGCACTTGGCAAACAATAAACAGTCTTCCTCCAATTTATTATGGCAGAAGAGTAGGAAACTAAATACATTCGCTAATCCGACAAAAAATTCATCAGCAACAATCAAACACAATAAGTACTTACAAACGGGACAAAGCTTTAATCAGCATTAACAACCAAGATAGTCAGTACTTTTACTAATCCGACAAACACTTCATCAGCAGACATCAAGAAGCACATACTTCCCAGATTACCGTTAAAGTACTTTTTGACATGCCATTTATGTTCAAAGGCAGTTAAGTGCTGTGAAGCTGAACAGACATTACTGTCACAAGTAATAAGGGTTGCTTTTCATGTGTACTCCAAGAAAAAATAATTGAGGACCGTGATGCCTTTATGCATTGAGCATAGAAGAGTATTAGCTGCCCAAATTGAGTAGTATTAGCAACTTGGACATGAGGGGATAAGCTAAGCAAATATAAAAGGTTCCTTTATTTTATATTTATAAAATAATCAGACCATGCTTTCTTAGATTCTAAAAGTTTTCTAAAATATTTGGCCTGCTTGTTCTTTGAAGATGATGTCATAAGCTCATCAAAGTGCTATATGCAGCCACAGTTGTTTTTGAAAAAAAAAACCATTACAGATACACAAAGCACTGGATTACCCACACCTCCAGAGAAATAAAGCACTGGATATGCTTATGAACATGAATATGACAAAATCTTCACACCATCTCTGTGTACAAAGCAACACATGCAGATTAAGATCCAATTGAATAGACAAGCAAAGCAAATCATAAACATGAAATCAAAGCAACAACTTTCAGAAATGCTTTTGATAACCATTTGATTAAGCACAAAGTTGGCAAACAAAATAACACTATCCTGAAACGACTAGATTATCAAAATAAAAACAAAATTCATGATATGCAAGAGAAAGGGTTACTGACTATCAGGTCCACCAAGCTCATTAAGAGCCTCAACAAAACGAGCATGAAGTAATGGAGTCCATCTAAGGCGATGCTTGAAATGTGTAGTAAAAAGATGAACAGGAAGCTTTTCTTTAGGAGGCGGCTGCTGCTGCTCAATTATCACCTGCTTTCCCTTCCTTTGTTCTTCTACTTTCTCAGCAACAACAGAACCGCCATGAATTTTACCAGGACTCGGAGGACCTTCGATTTCTTGTGTAACAAGCTTCAATGCATTATCGACCCAATTCAGAAGGCTCTCTTCTGAAGACCAATTATAACCATCAACAACAACTTTCCCTCTACTACTACCATATTCACATTGATTTTGCTTCATCAGCATATTTTCTGAATCCATTTCTTCAATTTTACACCCCCGCAGAACCAAGACTTACATATAACAACAACAACGACAGTTGATTACGATTTATGCAAATACAATTGACCCCACAAAGGAAAAACGTTTCGTGGGGTCCACTTCATGATAAACTTAGACTTGGTGTAATAGAGGATAGAATCAGACAAAAGTAGAGACCAATGGGTTCTTCTGTATGTGTAGAGAGTGAGAATGGAAGCTGAAACTGTGACAACGAGGAGACGAAACCGAGGAAGTTGAAACTGGGCAAAGCTGGCTAGCTAAGCCTCACTAATGAGTGGCAAATGAGAAGTGAGAGTGTGCAAATTTTGATAAGTGGGTTCAGAAATACATCGTGCAGAGAGCCAATTTGACAATGTGACACTGGCTGTGACTGCTTTTTTGGCAGTGAGTCGCCATCATGAAAAATGGACACACATCCTCTGTATTTGTTTCCATTGTTGCATGTATGGAAACGTGGAAGCCTCTTTTCAGGTGGCCTTAATTTTTGTTCCATTTTCCTTTATCAGTTTCATCATATCTTATTATATCTGAATGTAAAAGTGCTTTTGAAAAAAAAAAAAATCCCAGTGATAATATGTTCGTAACTTTAACATTCGTGAACATACAGTACAGTAGAAGACAATTGATTATTTATCATTCGGTTTCGTTTTGAATGCAAAAACCTCTAGCGCCAAACAAGGCTTTAGTTGTTGGGTATGGATTGTTATGTATGTTTGTCAATTTGTGAACTGGCTTTAAATGTGTAGTTAATTGGAGGAGGTTAAACAATAAAGACCTGTGTGAACTCATTATATCCATTGAACCGGATCAATGTGTGTGTGTGTATATATTTTAGAAATATTCTAATTTAGAATTTTAGATTTGTTAAAATTTGAAAAAATTGTTAAGTCATATTGTTTAATATTGTAATGCCTGTGAAACTTCATAATTTAATAGTATAATGACATAATGATATTAAATCATATGGTTTAATAACTTCTTTAGACTTTAATAAATTTCAGGATCTCAATATATATGTAAATATATGGTCTAAAATCTTAAACTTTGTTAAAGTTTGGGAAATCTATTAAGTTTTATGGTTTAATAGCATTATATCATTGTACTATTTTAAACTGTATAGTTTAATAATTTTTCAGAACTTTAATAAATTCAAGATATTATATTAAAACGTTTATATACATACACATCTCGTGTGTGTGTGTTGACCCGCATTAAACAACTTTCAGCGACATTACATTTTATTTTGCTATTAGATATACTAATATCCTATCTGAATAATTCTTTTATGATGGATCTTAGGTCAGAATGAACTGAATTTACTTATAAATAGCAAAATTTCTTAAGTATAATATTTGTTTCACCATCACCTAGACAAGAAATAAAAAGGTGTTAAATTACGTACAATAATCCTATTTTTAGTTAAAAATCCCGTGCCATCATGATTAGGATCCAAGGTTAGTACTATTGAGAGTTGAGACTGTCTTTAATTTTGCTTCACGTTCGTTAAAGTTGGGAAATTTACAAAACCTAGCCATAAAATTTAGGCATATTTCCACTCTAACTCTTCTAACTTTTTTCTTTCAACATTAGGCATATCCTCAAATTGTGGACGAAATTTCCCTCCCCATTCTCACGTTTCCTTTACGTAAATTTTTCCTTCTCTCACCAAAATCTCATCACTAGAAGTTGTATAGATCGTCAGCGGCGGCGTAGATCGGCAGTGGAGGAAGTTGTTGGCGGCTGAAAGAAGCTAAATCACGTTGAAAATCTTCGGAGATATCCAAAATCAAAGGAAAAAATTGAAAACCCTAGGTGAGTTGTTATTGTTGTTGTTGCGTTGTTTGGCTTATTGTTGTTGTTTGGACTGTTGTTGTTGTTGTTGGTAGTGTTTAATGGCGGTGGTGGGTGAGATGCATGTGGGAAGGGGAAGGGAAGGGAAGAGAAAGAGAAGAGAAAGGGAAGGGGAAGTGCAGTTGCAGGGGTTGTCGCGCAAGCCTCTCGCACGAAGCTCGCGCGACAGGCCGCGCCTGTGGCATGAGCTTCGGACAGGCACGACTTGTCGCACCAGATCTCATGCAACAGACACGCCCGTCGCAATAGATTTTACAGTGGCTTTTTTTTTTACGAGTTAAATTTTTTTAATGTAATGTAATAATTTTATAAATATTATAGATACATGGCGAAATTAGAATCATCAGATATCGAAGTAGGCAAGATGTATTTTCGTTATGCCAATCACTTTCCTGGTCGAATTTCTAGCATGTGTAAGTTATCTTCGGTCGTGAAAGTCATCGAGGAAAAATTAACAAAGAAGCAGTTGAATATGTTCAAAAAGGATATATTTGGGCATTTTTTGGAGTGTCGAAGTTTTTCATTTAGTGGGGTAATTTTGCACAATCTTTTACTAAGGCAAGTGGCCCATGAAGAAGATAGCCGTGAGGATCAGTTATGGTTCCAAATTGGTCAGCATTTGATTCGCTTGTTAATTGTCGAATGATGCTTGGTTACTGGACTTTCATTTGATGTTGATACCACAAAAAAATGATAAAATGGGGCAGAGGCTACGGACTACGTATTTTGGCGATGTGCATCGTAAGATCAATATGAACGAATTCGATGCATTATTTTGGTCGTTGAAATTCAAGGAAATAGACAATATGGATGCATTAAAGATTGCGCTGTTTTATTTTGCAGACAAAGTATTAAATGCAAGAAAAAATTACTGTACTATCAATTTTGATTGGCTTAGCGAAGTTGATGATATAGAATACTTTCGAAAGCGTCCATGGGGTCTATTGTCGTGAGCAATAATTTACAACAGTCTTGACAATGCATTGTCCAAGAAGGATGAGAAATTTAAGAGGATTCGGTTAAAAAATCCAGATCATAACATCGAAAAATATAATTTTTACAGCTTTACGTCCGGGGCTCAGGTGCGTTTTTTTTATATTAATAAGTTTTATAGTATTAAATATTTGATAGTTGTTTTATTTGATTTTTCACTTTCGTTGTTGCAGGCATGGATTTACGAAGCAATCAGAGGTTTGCCATCAACATAGGTTGTCAAAACGAAAAAGAAAATTCCCCGTATTTTGCAATGGAAGCCCATGGTGTCTTCGAGAATCAATTTTGCGGGGGTTTATACGTTCTTTAACGACAAATCTCGTCTTGTAAGTAATATGTGTTAGTTATTTTTTTAACTTTACTAAATTTAAGTTATGTATATTTACTTACTATTTTTAATTCAATTTATGGCAGGTGAACGTTTTACAAACTCTTGAGCCAACTTCGAAGAAGAGTAGCAAAAAATATTGGCTCTCTGTGAAAGGTTACATGTCAAGCATTCGAGACTGGGTTCATCAAGTTGGTATATTGTAAGTACTATCAATTTTTTAATAGAAATTTTTTACTTTTCATTTATTAATTTTAAATGATACTTTATACAGCACCAACCCTCAATCAACGTGATGCCGTCGATTACAAGGCAATATGACGAGCATGACGATTATGACGACATACCAAACCCAATACTAGAACAGCGTCATGACACTTCTGAGGATGAGGTGGAGGCGGTTATTGTTAGTTTATGCATTTTTTGGTTGTCTATGTACTAAGTGTTCTTACATCAGCTATGGAACAATGGGGATTGTGCGGTCAATTCATTAGTATTCGACAACCGCTTGAATAGTTATCTTTGTGGGTGATAGCACACAATGTCCAAATCAATGACAGATGTTGATATGGTATGTATTTTATTACATTTCACATACTCCACTGTCAAAATATTCGAGTTGATACTTTTTCTTGGTCATTGTTCAATTTCATATATAACGAACATGTTTTTCAATTTTATATACAATTACTCATCTCTGTTAATTTAAACGGCGCGCATTGAGTACTAGCACGAGTTGACTTTTGGAAAAATAAAGTATGAATTTATGACTCACTGCTCACATTTCGCGAAGACAAAAGGTACAAGTTGAAATTCAAGCCACTTGAAGTTATATTCCCTCGATGGTTGGAATATGTTGGCTTCTACAACATTCGACCTGAGTTACGGTTCGACCTGAGTTGCGGTTCGACCTGAGTTGCGGAGTACAGACCCTTAGAAAATTATGGCAGTTAAGAGCGCACCACAACAAGAGCCAAGAACTGGCGATTGCAGTGTTTTTGTATTGATAGTAACGATGTATTTAATATTTGGGCTTAGATTGGAGTTTACCGCTAGTCATGTCCAATACTTTAGAAAGAAGATTGCGGTTGACATATTTAATGACGACATTGTATTGTAAATGTTTGTAGTAATTTGAATGTTGAAATTTGAATTTTTAATTTAATTTGCGCACTTAAGTTTATATAATTTTAATGCTCACATTTTAATATTTAAAATAAAATAAAGTTGAATGACATATAAGTGTACAATATACAAAAAAATAATAACAGTTTTAACCAACGAAACACTAAAAACAATAAAAGTTATAACCAACGAATAACACAAAATGCAACTAGCTTAGAGTCGACGCAATGAGATTCTTACATCGCTTACGATTATGACCCAGTTTCATGATACCGCCTGCATCGTACAGTCTGCCAGTTAACGTCCTCGCCAGCCGAGGGTATTCTGAGCACTTTACGACGGCCAGGTGGTGGTGCCTCAACTGGTGGGTATACTTGCATCTCCTGTATTTCATCTGGAATTTCCCAATCAGCCACATCACCAACTGACTCCACTGGTTGTGCATAAGCTATCGCCAACGATTCTGTAGTGTAAAAATCCAAGCAAAGACTAATATAATCCACCCGGTGTATTAGACACGCTGCAATTGCATGAGCACATACAAGCTGATCAAGCTGAAACACTCTGCAGGTGCAAGTTCTCTTTTGCAAGTCAATTAAACCTTCCTTAAGTCCACCACCTATAACTTGAAATTGATGCGGGACACCGGTCGAACTATCATTCTTTCAGCTATAGTTCTCCTTTCAGTGACTATTTCATCCGCCCATGTTGTTAGCCAAGTAGTAATTGATTCAGCCACAATTTTTCTATCATAAAACCATTGCTGCAATATTTTCTTAAAGTGATCAACAAGATGAGTTACAAGAAATTTTCGAGGTTCCCTCATGAAAGAATTAACACTCTCTGCGATGTTGGTGGTAAGTATGCTGTACTTCCTACCTTCAAACTGAGACCTTGCCCAATTACACGTACCGACATTATTTTCTAGGTAATCAGTCGCACCAGAATGGATCATCCACAACCCTTCAAGTTGTCTCTTAAATTCCTCGTGGCCATATGCTTTTGCTGCATTAATAAAGGTAAGCTCAAATTGATCCCAAAAAGCTTTGGACATTCTAAACTGTAACTTAATGTTACCTTTGACATGATAAAAACAAAAGTCATGACTTGCATTGTGAAATACTTTAAGAACGATTCTCCTGACGACAGTGCATCGATCAGATATGATTACCAACTTAGGTCTATCGCCAATCACTCCATGTAACTTCATTATAAACCATTCCCAAGCATTATTGTTTTCTGAATCCATGATCCCAATGGCTAAGCATTATTGTTTTCTGAATTCGTGATCCCAATGGCTAATGGATACAATTAATTGTTACCATCAAGACATGTTGCCACGATCATGCTTCCACGATATAGTCTCTTTAGATGAGTACCATCTACAGCAATGACAGGCCGATTATACTGCATAAAACTCTTGATGGAAGATCCGAGTGCTATATAATAGTACAAGAAATTACCATCTTCATCCTGCTCGAGGTGAATGACTGTACCCTCATTCGTTGTAGTTAGTATGTGAGAGTATTTAGGTAGCAGGTTGTATGACTCTGTAGGGTTGTCTCGAATTATTTCAAGACCAACTTCTCTCGCCCGATATGTCTCCTTATATGTTAATTGAACACTATATTACTGTTGCATATATGCTCTTATGTCATTCGGAGTATAAATCCTCTTATCTTGAATATATTTATCTGCGATAATATGATCGACAACCCGACTCCTTACTTGATGACATCCATCAACCAATACCTCATTATGACAAGTGTGTACATTGTCAATTCTCTTCACCACCCAAGGAACATTTTGCTCGTTCGAACATCTAGTTGCTCGAATACGCCATTTACATGATTCTGAAGAATAGTGAGCCTCAAAACGTGTCGTAGTAGACCGTGCAATCTTGAAATCATACTTATCTCTAAAGGCCACCTTGCATAGTTGTAATATAAACTCATTCTTCTCAGCAAATAGAATACCCACATTGACATCATTTAAGTCACAACTGCTAACAAAACTTGGACCGACCATGTTCGAAGGTAAAGTTGGAGCTAGACTTGTAAGGGGGTCAGTTCTCCTTCTTGACCGAACCATAGAAGGAATAAGTCTATTGCCTCTGTTATTTACAGGAGTATTATCTTCACACTCATCCTCATGCTGATCCGACGGAACATTCGAAGGACCGGCTCCTTCATCATCACCATCATTATTGAAATGAGTGCCCCTCGTATTATTAGAAGGTTCTGCACAAACATTATCCCCCAATATCTCATCATGAAAATTATCATTGTCCCGAAAATCATTGTTGTGATACGGAGAATACCGTTGCTCCAACGATGTCGTTATTGGGAATATCGTTGCTCCAACATCCTGTAACGTAACGTCGTTATCATCAATATTGTCATAATTGCTGTGGATTGGAGAGTAATATTGCTGCAGTGATACTTTCCTTGGCAACACCTCTTCATTATTATCGGGGTCAGATATATTTGCTCTAAACGAAATTTCTGTATCGACATGCGGCTCAATACCTTCGCTTGGAACTCGAGGTGATGTGGTCACGAATATAGGAATGCATCCAAAATTGGCTATGTAGGATGTCATATGCAATACAACCCTCACCATTTCATCATCAAATATATCCATGGGCAGTGCATATATACAATATAATGTGTTACTAGACCTCAAAGTTGTCTTCATTGTGATACTATATTTATTAGGATTTATTTGTAACACCTCGTATACTCTTGCCAATAACTAATCAAACAGACAATTTTTCCCAACCAAAAAAGCCCGATTTTTACCATTCACATACTTCATACGGCCATCCTCTAATGTCTCCCACCAACCATCGTAACACAATTCAAGTACAACTGAATCTATTAAGCCTGAAATTATAAAAAAAATTATTTAGATTTGGATCAAATTAATACAGATTTAATAAATCTTAAGGGTTGGTGCTACAGGCAGCTTGTCGCCCAAAGCTTGGTGCAACAGGCAGCCCGTCTCCAGAACTCAGATTCACCCAAACTTTCAGCAAGTTGAGAAAATAACTCATACCACTAAGTGATGCCGATTAGTGTTGGATCTAAATAGATTATGACTGACTTTTACTATTGTTTGTTGCCATCGTTGATGATTCAAGAGTAGAAAGGTAAGCTGCGTTTTGTTTGACGATATGAGAAAAAAGTTGTAGATTTTGGTCTGTAAAGAAGGATAATTTGGGAAGAAAGGCTTGGATTTGACTAATGTTGATAGAAAAAAAGTTGCTATGATTAATTGAAAAAATAATAAAATATTATGGCTATTTTTGTAAATTTTCCGTTAAAGTTCAATCAAAATTTAGAACTCAATAATAAATATAACATTTACCTTTTATGGTTTTTTTGTATAATTAATATAAAAATCGAGTGCATTCCCAATCATGTCCAGCAATAATTAATATTCAGGTCCATGATGAGACTTTGAATAGATTTTGTGATTTAATAGTTGATTGCAATTTCCTTACTAACATAACATGCAATTTTATGATTCAATACATGATACTATGGTACCCAATTCTATTCGTATACTGTAAATTGTATCTTATAGAAATCTTCAATTGAATTCTTACCAATTTAGGATATATAAAGATTTTGGTCAAAATTTTAGAATTTTAAGTTATATACTTAAAAAAGAACATTAATAATTAGTGCATTAATGGAAAGATTTTCTTTTTCTCGATATAGTATTAAAGAAGAAACCACTTCAACCACTTAGTAAATATCACTAAAATAAATAATTAAACAAAAGTCCTAAATCATTCCATAATAAAATATTATGCAATAATTAATGGGCTAAAAAGGGGTCCGTTTACAACAATCAAGAAATTCAAAACTAGCCGTTAACATTTAAAACCGACAGCTCGCCCACACAGCTCAGCCATTAACGCTCCATCTTTCTCCTCTAAGCTCAAAGCCTCAAAATTTATCTGACTTTCACGATCTTGCATTTCACGAAGTCACTTGCTCTGTAACAATGTTCACTGAAGGCTTAGACGAATCCGCCATCAACTGGGTCAAGCAGGTACTCTTTTTTAATTTTCTCTCTCTCATTATTTTCTTCTTCTTCATTTGGGTTTGTTTTAAAGCCTCTTTGAATCTTGATCTGTAATTTTTTTCCTTTTTTTTTTCTCAGAAACAGGATTGTGTGGATGGAGAGCCGAGAATTCGATCACCATTAACGGAGAGATTATCACATGACCCATTTCCGAAATCTCCTCTAATATTCAACAACAACAACAGCAATGCTCCTTCTCTTTTGTCTCCTCACAGTTTGCCTCCTTTGAAGTTCCATTCTGGTTTGTTAAAGAGTGTACTGACTCCTCGTCTCGACGACGCCGAAGATTGTGATGATAATGAGAGTGACAACGATAACGAGGAGGAGAGTGTGGATTCGGTTTCTAGTAATATGGATGTTAGCTACTCTGAAGAAGAAGACGAAGAAGATTTATTTGATAAGGCGAGTAAAGGGATGCACAATGATGATAAAGGAGAGACTTTTGGGTATAAATCTGGCAATTATGCAAAGTTGAATAGAGGGTTTTTCAATGATTTGAAGATTGAGGTGCCCGAGAGTAACAGAAGATTTACGGATGGTGATTTAGGGTTTAACAATTTTTCAAAGAAAATTTTGACCCCAAGTTCTGGTAGTAGTAGCATTAGCAGTCACCTGAGAGAACGAGTTCAATTGCGCAATGCCCAGGTGAGATTAGATTAAAAGAATTACCCTTTTTATTGTTCGTAATAAATGAGGTTGATTGTAGAGCTTAGCAAACTAGGATTGTGTTTAAGAAGTTAAAATTTTTTATTTTAATGATGAATGATGTTGGATATTATGTTGACATAACAAATGTATGAATTCAATTTAATGTTGATGATGCCTATAGCGTGCTGCAAGCAATGTGAAAACTATGATTAATGAAGTGGATGATATGGGAACACCAAGTGCACCTCCTATTACGGAAGTTGGAGCCGAGGAAAAAGAACAAATGGAGAAAACGGGGAATGGGGTCTGTGAGTCTAGAGTATCAGAGTGTCTGGATGGCACTAAAAATGTTTTGACCGATTGGAAATCACAGTTTCAAAATGTGAGTGAGCTTGATGAAAGGTATGATAATTGCTAGTTCTCTTTTACACTTCGTTTATAAATTGGTGGGCGTTTTTGATTTATACAAAGTTTTTGAGTTTCTTCATATTGCCTTATGCAGAGAAAACAATACTACTAGTGGGGAAAAGGTAGAAAAGATGTCTTATTGGCAAACCAGTTCATTGGACAACTCACCTTATTATAGCACCAGGTGCAATATTTGACCATAGATTTAAAGCTTTATTTCTGTATTTGGTATTTTCAAAGTACTTCTTCAAGAAATATCCTTTATGAGTTATGTAGTTTAAAAATATAGTATAGAGTTCTATAAACCACAGATTGTCGAGTTCATTTTGTTTTATTTTTGTTAATGGAAGAAATTATTCTTAATTAATTGAATAAAATTTCTATGGGCATGCATGAAGCACACAGAAGAGAAATTTGATAATGTGTTTTCTATCTTTATGAACTTTTTTACATATCTAAAATGCTCCTTTTTATTCTTCTTACAGAATCTTCAATTCAATTCTTGCAGTGATCAATATGCCTGGCAAACACTTGTAGCTTATGATGCTTGCATCCGCTTGTGCCTATTTGCATGGGCAAGAGGCTGCACAGAGGCACCAGAGTTCCTGCGTGATGAGTGCTTGCTTCTTCGTAGTGCTTTTGGGTAGTAACTCATGCTTGTGAATTTCAATTTATCCATCATACATTCTTTGGTTCATTTCAAGTATGATTGGGTCCATCTGAATGTTCATATTATTGTAGGCTACACAAATTTTTGTTGCAACCTCGAGGTGTAAAACCAGTAGAATTGGGGAATTCTAAGGGTGCACAACATGTACATCTTGTGAAGGCAAAAAAAGTCATGGGGAAGATAAGAGTGGAAGGTAATGTCTCCTTGTTAGAACATAGATTCATTCTTATTTAGAAATTAGATATTTGAAAGGATGGGCTTGAATTTACTTTTGTTCAGTATACTTTGGTCACCATGTTCAAACTTCCTATTGTTTTTTATACATTTGATCATAGTTTTAGTCCATATTTATTTTACATATGATGATGTTCAGTGCATAGAAGTGGTTACAGAAATTTAGGTCAGTAACTCCGAACTTATACCTCTAAGCTTACCAATCTATCTGTTTTGGATGTTTCAAAATAGAGAAAAGGATTGAATTTTTTTTGGAATGAAAATTCCATGGATTGCATTTGAACTGAGATCTGGTTGTTTGAAAATCACAGTGAAGAAAGTTCGAGTAATACCAAGGCGGAAGCTTAGAAGCACATACTCGCTCCGTAGTGCTATGTACATTGAAGCAGGGGCACAGTATGTCCGACGTGTTTCATCTCTAGTGAAAAATGGCATGAATTCTCTTAAACTAGCCTCATTCCCGCTGCAATCAGAAGGTTTGTGTTCATTGCAACACATGATAATATTTTCTTGGTTCATTGTAATTCGCTCTACATTGTAGATGAAAATAACTGGGAGGCTATAATTTGAAAGTTTTGATGTTGTTGCATTTGGATTATGAAGTTCATATTGTAGTTAAAAAGAGTCCATGGTGAATATCTTCAACTGTCTGAGAAATGTAATCATGATGGACTTTTTCGTGTATGTCATGGATACATCTGGTGGTGAGGGTTGATGTCTTTTATGTTGTTTCTGAACGTGCAGATCATTTATCATGCTTATTCCAATTGAAGAGTGCTACAGAAGAAACCGATGTTGAGAAATGTTCTACTATATGCTTGCTTCCTGGAAGTGGCGATCATCATGTCTTGTAAGTTGCTTTCTTACTTTTCCACATATGCTGGCCTTTATTTTGACAGATTTGCATCGCTTATCACAGCATATACCGATTTGTTAATTATTTAAATCAAACTGTAGTAGATAAACGGCCCCTTGAAGTATAGTATGATTAGACTTTTGGGCATTGATATGCAGTAACTAATTTTAAAGTTGTTCTTAAATGCACTTGTAATTTCAGTTTTCCTGAGTGTGAAGGGGATGCCCTCTTGGTTGAAGTCCAAGATAAAAAGAACTCAGTCCATGGCAGAGCTACAATTCCAGTTTCATCCTTGACTGATAACCCTGTATGTATCCCTTACTCTATATCTAGTATTGGGTCTTTCATAGAGAATAAATACAATTTCTACCATCTGATTATGTACTGAATGTGATTGTTGGTATTATTCAGAATGACAGAATTAGATGGTGGCCCATTTACCATGATGATCAAGAATGCGTTGGGAAGATCCAGCTATCCATTGGTAGTACAATCACATCTGACGAGACTAATCATATAAAGGTTTCATTTTACCATCCCAGCTCCACTGGCAAAAATTTTTATTCCAAAAGTTGGTTTCAGATTTCTGATTTTATTTTTCTTTTTCAAACTTAGGGTAGTTTGGCAGTGCTTGTATGACTTAAAGCTAATTGAGTGATGGCTAGTAATACTATTAATGGTCACTTTTTTTTCTCTGAAGTTCATTTAGTAGCAGGCTTACTTAAATTAATATATCTGAAGTATTGGTTTTGCTATATACTTAAACTAATAAAGTGATGTCTGGTAATATGGTTAATAGTAGATTTTATGTGGGAAACTGAAAATCATATATTCAAAGTTATGGTCAAAGACTGGTCTAATGTGAAATGAATATTTTCATGATTTCATTTTAAGGAAATTAGCTTTTGTTAGCTGGTGAACATGAACATGTCTGCATGCTGAGATGAGATTGTGCATGACAACCAGGTTTTCATTTTGTGGTCTTTACATGTTACAGAGTGGCTCTGTTGTGGAAACTCTGGCCTATGATTTACTATTGGAAGCTGCAATGCGTGCACAACATTTTCATCCTCGAAACTTGAGGCTACAAGGACCTTGGAAGTGGCTCTTGACTGAATTTGCAGATTATTATGGAGTTTCTGATTCATATACAAAGCTCAGGTGGTTAAAAATGTCAATTTTGTCAAGCTAAAAGCTCATATAATGCACTTACATTTCTTATCCAAAAAAAAAAAAAAAAGAATATAATGCTCTTACATTTATGGTTGCCTTGAATTTTTTTCATCCTTTTTGTTTCCTTCTTAGATATCTTTTACATGTAATGAATGTGGCAACTCCAACAAAAGACTGCCTAGAGCTTGTCAATGAGTTACTTGTGCCCATTCTAAAGGCAAGAAGTGAGAAAAGTTTGACCAGGCAGGAGGTACGGCTTCCCGTTGCATTTATTTCCCTTTTGAAAATCTCATAATGTATTGTCTTTGCTTCCTGCTGACCTAAAGGGGATAGCATTTTTCCTTATTTATGTGATCCCCAGCTAGCGAGGCTGATGATCATTTTGAATATTTGAACTGGCTCTCTTGCAGAAAAGCATGTTATTAGATTGTGAAACACAAATTGAGAGTCTCTTGGAAAAGGTTTTTGAGAACTATAAGTCCTTGGATGAAAACTCTCCAACAGGGCTGGCTGAGTTGTTTGGTCCAGCAAAAGAGTCTGTTGCACCAGCTCTAGCTCCTGCTGTTCAAGTGTACTGCCTCCTTCATGATATACTATCTCAAGATGCACAGACTATGCTGAAAAACTACTTACAGGTGATTTAATTTGTTACTGGAACCAATGTAGGCTAATACATTCAACTCAGTTTCAAGTATGTATGCACATGTAAGACAAACTTAAATGTGTCCGTAAGTAACCACACTCTTTGCATCTTAGAGGTTATTAATATTTTCACTTAGATGCCTGGATTGGCGGTCTGCAAATGCATTACCAGTGGGATAAAGAACTGGCGGCAGGAAGTGGAGGAGAGGGGGGAGGAGTGTCAGACAGTTTTGTTCACATTCTAATATTTTCTTACATCAAACATACTGTAATTCAAATTTCAACCGAGTTCCCTGTTATGTTATGCAGACAGCAGCAAAGAAAAGATGCCGGAACCACATGCTTGAGACTGATGAGTTTGTGTCAACCAGCTCAGATGGTTTCCTCATGGACTCCATTACAATGTCAACTGCTTACTTGAAGATGAAGAATTTGTGTATAAATATAAGGAATGAAATTCAGTCAGACATCAAGATACACAATCACCACATACTTCCAAGGTAGTAGCAACAATTATTTAAATGACAAAGGTTAATTTTGCATCTTGGAATGAAGTGTCCATTGACAAAGGTTAATTTTTCATTGACATACTCAAAATTCAGTCATATCCAATACCTTCTAACACACACTTCTCTGTTTCCAGTTCAATTGACCTTTCAAACATTGCTGCTGCTGTTTACAGCACCGAGTTATGCAACAGGCTAAGAGGTTTCCTAGCAGCTTGGCCTGCATCTAGCCCACTTCCGCATGTTAATGAACTTCTTGTAGCAGTTGCTGATTTTGAATGGGACATTGAGTCGTGGAATATAAGGTTCGTCAAGAAGTTCACCAAAATCCCATGTGGTGTTGGAGGAAATGAAATATAGTAGTAATAAAAAGTTTTAAGTATTATCTTGAGTGCTATCAACTCTGTTTATAACCTTTTTTGAATGTCGAAACCATTGGCCTCATGCTCTATGTTCTTTTTGCTTCAGTCCAGTGCAGGGTGGGGTGGATGCAAAGGGTCTGTTCGATGACTACATAATGCTTTGGGTAGAGGATATGCAGCTTAAATTACTTGACCTTTGTAAGATGGAAAAGGTACCCTCATGATAGTTCTATGCACGCTTGAACAATATGTAGTCTATCCTTTCCGATTATATTCACATATGATTTATATGCATACAATTCTCTCCTTATGTCTACCCTTCATTCACTGAATTAATCAAGAATGGGCAAAAGATTAAGTGAATCAACAAATTGGACACTGCAAAGTGAACTTCTTTGGTTTACAAGGAGTTACTTTTTGCAGGTCCCCTGGTCCGGAGTAGCAACAAGTCACTCCACTTCACCGTTTGCAGAGGAAATGTATGAGAAAATTCAGAACTCTCTTATTGAGTATGAAGTAGTGATCAACCGCTGGCCTCAGTACTCGCTGGTATTGGAGAATGTAAGTTCCAATCTTTTTCTTCCTCGACAAATAAGCTGCAAATGAGCATCAACACTGATATTCTGTCTCTCTTTCCTACAATATTCATTTCACACCTTGGACTTTTGATAGTAGTATTATTTCATTTCCATTGACACTTTCATAATTGCTTTATTCATTTCTCAAAGGCTGTTGCCAACGTGGAAAGAGCTATCATAAAAGCAATGGAAAAGCAATACAACGACATTTTGACTCCTTTGAAAGACAGCATTCAGAAGAGGCTTAATCTTCATGTGCAAAAGCTTACAAGAAGACAGTCATCTACCCTGTACTCTGTTCCAAGTCAGGTGAGTGCACCACCTTCATGCTCTACTTCATAACCTGGATGTTGACCTGGTTCTCTTGATATTCTTGAACCAAGTTTATTTTAGTTGACAATGCAAACGGTTTTGGCAGCTGGGAACTTTCTTGAATACCATCAAGAGAATTCTAGATATATTACATTGTCGAGTTGAAGATATCTTAAAATCGTGGGCATCTTGCTTGCCATCTGTTGGAGATAAGAAATCACTCTTCGGAGAGCAGATGAATGGAGTGACAGTTCTGTTGAGAACCAAGTACAAAAATTACTTGCAGGCAACAGTGGAGCAGCTAGTAAGCAATGTAAGCGTATTTGCTTGCATTCTGTGTTTGATGTTAACTCAAGTTGCTTAAATTTGATTTTGGTCTGTCGTGCTGATCCATACTACTATTTCAGCTGATTTCTAGTTTTCTCTATTCATCCTTTTGATGTAATTTTAATTTGCTCTATTGAGGGGTGACTTTTGGTCCGCCCTTGTTTAGATGTTACTTTCTAACTTTTCTAATTTAAGTTTTCTCCTGCTTTGTTGAGGGTTATTCCTAAAAAAAAAAGTTCATAATTAAAAATATAGTTTTTCATTAAAGCTCTCCTAGAACTTGTTGAAAAAGAATCACCAATGGTTGTTTGTTGAACTATTTCAGATGCAAGCTAATCGAAATACACGTCTTAAGAGGATTCTAGAGGAAATAAAAGAAGAAGACGCAGAGGCTGATGTTCGTGAAAAAATGCAGATGTTGAGTTCACAACTCATTGACTCCATTTCCAACTTACATCAAGTCTTTTCAAATAGGATATTCATTGCCATCAACCGTGGGTTCTGGGACAGAATGGGACAGGTGAGAATCTCCATGACCACAAAAAGAAAAACTTATTGCCATTTTAGTTGGCATTTTTTTTAATTCTAACTAGAGAGAAAAGACTTTTTATTTTTCTGCTCATCTCTTTTTCAGGAATAACTTTACTACTAACACCCAACTATTAATTAATCAAACCATCATCTACCAAACACTCAACCACTAATAATAGGTAATTAACCGCTGTTTACTAATTGTAGCTAGTTACTAACTGTTCTTTCTGCAGTTCCCAGTTTGGAACTTTCCAACACTTTCCCTTTAGCTGATGCGATGACACTTTGCATTCCAAACTTATAGATTAAATCGTGAAACATGGTGGTGGGTAGTCTTTTTGTAAGCACATCTGGTAGTTGGCTTTTGGAACAAACATACAGAACACAAATCTGCTCTGATTCAAGTTTTTCTTTGATGAAGTGTCTATCAATTTCAACATGCTTAGTCATATCATGTTAAACAGGGTTGTGAGCAATACTTATTGCAGCCTTTTTGTTACAATAAAGTATTATAGGACTTTCTGTCTTGAACTTCACGTTAGATAGAACTATCCTTAACCACACAATAGCTCATATATACTGCAAACTCTACCTCTGCATTAGAGCGAGCCACCACTTGTTTCTTGCTTCTCCAAGTAACTAGATTTCCTCCAATGAATGTACAATACCTGGTAGTTGACCTTCAGTCTATCTTAGAACCAGCCCAATCCGCATCTATGTAAAATTCTAGTTTACGTTCTCCTCCCTTTTGAAATAAAAGGCCTTTACCTGGTGATCCTTTCAAATACCTCAAATCCCGCAAACAGCTTAAGGGTGAGACTTTAGAGGAGCATGCATAAACTGACTAACTACACTCATGGCATAGGCAATGTCTGGCCTTGAATGAGATAGGTAGATAAGTTTGCCCACCATTCTCTGATATTCTTCTCTGTCCATAGGTTATTAGTTCTCTAAGTCCACAATTGGTTTCAATTGGAGTATCAATTCGTCGACAGCCAGCCAATCCGACTTCTTGTACTAGATCTTAGGTACTTTTCTGTTGAGTGATGTAGATTACTTGAAAAATAGGTTTGCACCTAAATAGCTATTCTACAGCTAATGACTAATTTACAGCTAATATATAATTACAACACATATTTTTTCTAATTTTCTAATAGTCCCCCTCAAGCTGGTTTGCAGATATCCTCCATAGCCAGCTTGCCAACTAGAAAATCGAACTGTTTTGTGTGTAGTCCTTTGGTAAAGACATCAGCCACTTGTTCTCCAGTAGGAATGTGCTCCATATGAACTAATCTATTATCTATCTTCTCCTTGATGAAAGGCTTGTCAACCTCCACATGTTTTGTGCGATTATAAAGGACTGGATTGTGTGCTATTGAGATTGCTGCCTTGTTGTCATAGTACAACTTCATAGGAGATGATTTTGTCGCTTTTAACTCTTCCAAAAGCCTTCTAATCCACATGATCTCACAAATACCATGGGCTACAACTCTAAATTCAGCCTCAGCACTGCTCCTAGCGACCACATTCTGTTTCTTGCTCTTCCATGTGGATCTTCAGTCTACTATGCTTCCAACCCAATCTGCAAGTGTCCTTGTGGCTTAAACAGAAGTCCTTTGCCCGGTGTCCCTTTTAGATACCTTAAAATTCTGTAGACAGCTTCAAAGTGTGCCGGTCCTGGGGCATGTATAAACTGACTAACCATACTAACAGAGAAGGATATATCTGGGCGTGTATGGGATAGATAAATCTATTTCCCAACAAGTCTCTGACAATGCTCCCTATTCTTCCCATTCCCAGCTTCTGCAGGTTGCAATTCCACATTAGGTTCTATAGGGGTTTTAGCAGGTTTACACCCTAGCATACCTATCTCGTTTAACAAGTTGATAACATATTTCTTCTGATTTACAAAAATGCCTTCTCTAGATCTAGCAAACTCCATCCCAAGAAAGTATGTTCATGCCCCGAGATCTTTAATCTCAAACTCCTCAACCAGTTTCTTTTTTAACTTTGCTAGCTCATCACAATCATCCCCAGTTAACACGATATCATCCACGTATACTATCAAGATAGCTATTTTACCATCTTTTGAATGCTTGTAAAACATTGTATGATCAGTTTGACTTTAAATATATACATAGCGTTTTATCACCGCCAAAACACTCAAACCAAGCTCTTGGTAACTGTTTAAGTCCATTCAAGGACTTCTTCAATTTGTACACTCTCCCATTTCCACACTTTTCTTCAAAGCCTGGTGGGGAACTCATATATACCTCCTCCCTAAGGTTTCCATTAAGGAAAACATTTTTAACGTCCAATTGGTGTAAGGGCCAATTAGAGTTAACAGCAAGAGACAGCAAGACCCTAATTGAGTTGATTTTAGGTACCAGAGTAAAAGTTTGAGTAAAACCTTTTGCAACAAGACGGACTTTATATCTCTCGACACTCCCATCTACCTTACTCTTGATAGTAAACACCCATTTGCACCCCGCAACCTTTTTTCCATTTGGTAATTCTACCATCTCCCAAGTATCATTCTTCTTCAAGGCATTCATCTCTTCAAACAATGCCAACCTCCAATTCAGATAACCAAGTGCTTCCTGAATATTTCTAGGCAAGTTTTGAAATGTTTGTAGTGAAAGCTCTATAATTATCAGAAAGGTTTTGATAGGAAATATATTTGGCAATAGGATGTTTGGTATAGGTTGGGGTTCTTTTTATAAGGGCAATGGGGAGGTCAAGATCAAGATTTTGTTCAAGGATAACAGGGGCTGGTTCTAAAATAAATTCAGGTGCAGAGTTCTCTTCCCTAGAATCTTATCGTAATGGTAAGTTTAAGTCAGTAATAGGAAAGGAAGAGGAAGGAACATAAGAAGGATTACTTGAGGCATTTGGATGACCATTACTTAGGGCTTCCGATTGACCACGTGCTAGGATAATGGCTTGGTCTCTACCACTCTAAGGAAACCTTTCCTAGAATAAACCACAAGCTTAAGATTGTTTCTATTTTTTTCCATTTGTAGTATTTCTTTTTCTATCAGACCAATGTCAAATTCAGTTTCTTTAGGTCTAGTTTCTAAGGTTTCTTTTTCAAAAAAGGTATCAAGTAGTGTGCTAGGTAAGGGTTCAACAATTTCTCAAAAATTTGGTTCAACTATCTTCTTCCCCTGAAGCAAATTTTTGGTAAAGTATGATGTATTTTCCATGAAAGAAACATACATATTGACAAAAAAATGTTTTCTCAGGGGATTAAAGCATTTGTAACTTTTTTAATTGAGTGCATACCCTATAAAAACACATTTTTCAGCTCTTGGATCTAATTTAGACCTTAGCCTCTTTGGAGTGTGCTCATATGTTGTGCAACCAAATATTTTCAAAGGTAAGTCAGAATTAATTCTAGATTCTGAGAATACCTTTTTTAAGCAATCCAACGGGGTGATATATTGTAAAACTTTAGTAGGCATCCCGTTAATAAGATACAACGCTGTCAGTATAGCATCACCACATAGATTTTTTGGAACATTCATATAAAATATCATGGCTCTAGCTACTTCTAACAAGTGCTTGTTCTTTATGTTCAGGTGTGTCGGAACAAGAGGATTAGTGTAAAATTCCTTGTTCATTTAAAAAAGCTTCCAAAAATTTATTAAAATATTCTGTTCTGTTGTCAGATATCAAAATATTAATTTTTATTTGAAACTGAGTTTCAATCATCCTATAATATTCTTTAAAAATCTGTTTTACATAAGATATTTCTCTCATTAAGTAAACCCAACGCAGACGTGTATGACCGTCAATAAAAGTCAAATTATTTTTTTCTAGAAATTGTGGTCACTTTTAAAAGGCCCAAACATCACTGTGGAATAAATAAAACGGTCTTGAAGCATGATAAGGCTTTGGAATATAAGATTTTCTTTGACTTTTTGTCATTAAACAACTCTCACATTGAAATGATGAAGGATCAATCCCTTTAAATAGCATTGGAAATAAATGTTTTAAATAAGGAAAACTTGGGTGGCCTAAACGACAATGCCAAACCATTATTTGATCACGAGCAAATAAATAACTAATACTACTTAGCCCTTGAACTATTTTATTACTAAGAAATTTATCCTCGAAATAATAGAGACAATTAATCATTCTAGCACTGCCAATCGTCTTCCCCGAGCTCCGGTCCTGAAAAATGTAATAGGATTCATAGAAAATAATATAACAGTTAGAGTTTCTAGATAGTTTGCTAACTGACAAGGGATTACAAGCAAGTTTAGAGATATAGAGAACATACATAAAATCTATTCTCTCAGAAAGTTTTATAAGGCCTTTTCCTACGATTGGTTAGAAATTACCATCGGCTATCCTAAACCTTTTATTTTCGGGACATGGTGAAAAAGTCTCAAACAAATATGAGAAATTAGTCATATGGTCGGATGCTCCTGAATCTATTATCCATGGAGTAGATTTAAATTAACAAGATAGAACATAGAATTTATAACTTGTGTGCCACAGAAACACTAGGAACATTGGGTACCGAATTAAATTTTAACAGTGCAAGAAGATGCTCCATTACTCTTTGGTCAAGGGGCTGGTCTCAACCTCATTGGCAGTAGGGTTGGCTCGGCCAGCTTTCCCTTTCCAATTTGCAGGTTTCCCATGAATTTTCCAGCAGGTCTCACGGCTATGGCGAGGCTTATTACAAAAATCACACCAAACTTGCTGCTTTTCATCAGATTTGCATTGCAAAAATCACACCAGCCTTGCTTCCAGTCATGGAGACCAAGGCAGAACCTTCAGCAACCCCAATTCCCTTCTTGCCAAGCATCACATTCCTCCGACTCTCCTCTCTTCTGACCTCTGAAAAAACGTCACCAATTGAAGGTAGGGGTTGTCTTCCAATAATTCTCCCCCTTACCTCATCAAACTCGACATTCAGTCCAGCCAAAAACTTAAAAATGCGGCCATCCTCTACAGTCTTTTTGTGATGTTGAGCATCCTCGGGAGATTTCCACTGATAGGTGTTGAAAAGGTCTTGTCTTACCAAATCCGCTTTAAGGAATTAAAATATTTTGTGACGTTGTGCTCCCCTTGTCGCATCTCTCCGAGTTTGAGGATCAACTCAAAAATCTGTGATTGATTTCCGAGATCATAATACATCTGATTTACATTCTCCCAAAGCTCTTGTGCCATTGGATAGCACATATAATTAGAGCTAATATCTTCTTCCATTGAATTCACAAGCCACGTCATTACCATGGAATTCTCGGCATCCCATGTAACATAGGCTGGATCATCCACTGCAGGAGCCTTCTTTTCACCAGTCAAATAGCCCATTTTTCCACGCCCTCTAATATACATCCTAACTGACTGAGACCATCTCAGAAAATTGTCACCATTCAAAGGAATTGTGGTGATTTGTATATAGAATGGGATTCTGAGGAGGTAGCACTGATTTTTGAAACATCCGTGCTACTAGGATTGTTCATGGAGGATTGAGGGACAGTACTGGAATTGGATGAAGAGTCAGACATGGTTTTAGGGTGCAGGGATCAAAAGGAAAAGAAAAGGAATTCCGGCAAGATATTCTTCCTGCTCTAATACCAACTTGAAAAATAGGTTTGCACCTAAATAGCTATGTTACAGCTAATAACTAATTTACAGCTAATATATAATTGCAGCACATATTTTTTTCTAATTTTCTAACAAGATTCCATATTGCGATCTGGTCCCGAGAAATATCTCAAGGATTCTACATCTGTTCAAGGAAGATTATTGGCTGCATGTAGATCTATACCATAAAATACAAGGACGATGGGTCATTGGACGGATACAAAGCAAGTCCACAATCTGTTTAAGCCTGATTTTTTCTCCAAGGCTTTTAATTCATCGTTTATTGCCTTTTTCCATGGATTTGAAGTTAAGGCCTCTGGAACAGATGTAGGAACTCTTTGGGACGAAAGAGATGTGAGAAAAGCACCATAATGAGCAGAAAGGTTCTGCAAAGACACAAAAATATGACATAAGGTGTTAGGCACAACTCCGAACCCCCTTTCTTAAAGCAGTACGTAAATACATCATCTTGAGGAACAGAATTAGAAATCATAATTAAAGCATTATTTTCATTACTAACAATTGGAGCATGGGAAGAAACGACAATCCTTTTTTTCTTGGAATACGTTCTTAGAGTGAGTGTTTTCTGAGCCTCAATATCTATCTTTGTTATTAGTTGAAAGAGTGTTTTATGTGGAGTCGTACACTCTGATTGGTTGGAACGATGACTGTTAAACTGAATTTTAGTCTTACGTTGAAGGAGGTAGGTTCTTTAGTGGATGTTACTTCTGATTCCTCAGTAGCTGACTCCATGTTTGCAGGGCCCTTTGTAGTAGTATCCTTAGTGGTTATTACTTCTGATTCCTTAATAGATAACTCCATGTTTGGTTTGTTAATTGGCTGCACAATGTCCTCCACATCCTATTCCCACCTATCTTCCTCCACATCCTACTAAATTAATAATGATTTTTCACAAAGGTCATATCCATAATAACATATGTCTTCTTTGTAGAAGGATGATGACATTTGTACCTTTTTTGATGAAGAGTAGCTAAGGAAAATATCCAAGTACCTTTAGTAGTAGTAAAACACACTTCAGAAATCTAGGATCAAGTTTACTCTGTAAATGGGGTTGAACAAGAGCATGAGTTTCTTCACAAGAATTTGACTATTAAGAAGGCATTCTGTTGATTAGATAAGTTGCAATAAGAATGGCATCCACCCAATAGCATTTTAGCTGGTTGGAACAAAAGAGATCTTTCTTCACCACTCCTCTAATCAGTACCCAATTAGTTAAGTACGTCTCTTAGTTTACCACTCCCAATCATCTTCCTTGATCGATCCTGAAAACAGCAACCAGATGGAATAAATTCAACTGAACATTTAGGTCCTTTGTGAGTTTTCCAATAGACAATAAATTAAAAATCAAGTTTGGTACACGAAGAAAAGATTGTAAGATTATGGTGTTCGAGAAGAAGTGATTGCCAGGTTATTATGTTTGAGATTTTAGCAGTTATCTGACCAGCAACTGAGGAAAAAGTCTCATCAGCTACTTTAATTTTTTGTCTACCTGAACATGGTAAATAACTATGCTTGTCATATGATCAGAAAACCTGAATCAGTGATCTAGGTACAAGAATCATGTTTTAGAAGTATTGAGGAGGCTTTTGTAGTTGATGCAGCCATGGAACAAGAACCTCTAATGGTGGGTTCAGGTCAGGGTTGGTGCTGGAGCGATCAAGTTGGTTCAACAGTTGTCAGAGCTTTTCCAAATCTTGTTGGTTAAATCCCTCCAGTCGTTGTCCGTTGCTTCGATCAATAGTTGAAGTCTGATTTGCTTGGCCAGCCCAGTTGCTTCAGATTTTGTGGCCTCCCACATAGTTTCAAATATGTGGCCCATGTGTGCCTCTATTTATTGCAGTAGTCACAGCAAGAGCAGAATATTTATGGTTGCGTCTCCACCCTCTATGGTTTTAGTGTCCACCAGTTCTTTGCTCTAATGATAGCGAATGGTCCATCAAAATCAGGTAGAGGATTTTTCCCGAGGACTCGATCCCTTGCTTGCTCATACACTGAATTGAGTTCTAATAGAATCTGTATGACACGTTCTCTTTCCATAAGATCTCTTATAGCCTTTGCATCTTTGGAACATTGCAGCTTCACATTCTGGTACAAATCCAATTCAGATAACAACCCTTTGAGAGTGTTATAGTAGTCTGTGGCATTCATGGACTTCCTGCTTTGCGATATAAATCTATCTCTTAACAAAACCAACTTTGGAATTTGTTTTGTTCACAGCATCCCAAATCTATTTGGCTGTAGGAAGTGCTATATCGGTTTTCTTGATTCGGGGTTCTAAGGAGTTAAGTAACCAAGATATTACCATGTAATTCTCAGTATGCCTTATCTCAAATTTGGGATCCTTTCCTTTGCTTTTCAAGGAGATTTTCATGAACTGAGAACACTCTATGAAGTTCATTCCATTAAGTTTGGAGGTGGTAATCTGGAGGGTCTCACATGGATAGCACTGAAAGAGGTGTCAGCTTTAGTCATTTCTAAGATGGCTTCAGGAAGATTAAGTTGGCAATTAAGGCCGTAGAAGAAAATGGCTATGAAGGCCATGAATAACACTAGGCAGAAAATCTAAAGCTCTGACACCGTGAAGTGATAAGGCTTTTTAATTCTCTACTTATCTCTTTTGCAGTAATTACATGTATCTCTCTGTGTGTGTGTGTACGGAGATTAACTTAACAACTAACACATAACCATTAATTAATCTAACCTTTATCTACTACACTCAGCCACCAATAATTGCTAAATAACAGCTGTTTACTAATTGCGGCTGGTTATAACTGTTATTTCTACAGTTTCAACGTGGCACTTTCCAACACTAACAAACTTAATTTGTTATTTTACTAGATTGTTCTCAAGTTTCTCGAAGGCAGAAAGGAGAATCGAGTGTGGTATAATGGCTCTTACTATGCTCTTGGAGTAAGTAGTTTGCTTTTTCATTCTATGTTTTTGCTTCTCGTGCATTTTTTCTTGCAACAAGTTTCATTTGAAGCACTTCTAATTTTACTTCTCTGCAGATTTTGGACGACACATTTGCCTCCCACATGCAGCGATTGCAAGGAAATTCACTGCAAGAAAGGGATCTTGATCCTCCTCGTTCAGTAGTGGAAGCGCGATCTATTCTCTGCAGAGACGCAGCTAATTCAACAGATACAGCTTCCTACTACTTTGTCTAGCAATGATCTTCACAGGAGTATAGTGACAAAAATTTTCAGCCCATAAGTTTGATTCTTTCTGTAAATTTTGAAAACAAATACACAACAGAAACGAGAAATACTTGTAGCAATTTTTGATTCATAAACAATAAAGGCCAGAAAATTGCCATATTTCTCTCCGATAATTGGTCCTGGAGTCTTTGCAGATGTGTGCTTAACCATTAAAGCAAACATCATTTCTTGACACCAACTTTAAAGATCTATCATAACAAATAATAGAAGATATAAAACCTAATGCACAGCCTGGGTCTAAGAACATTTTAAAAGAAATTATGAAAGAGATAATCAACGAAAGCTTCTTGCTGTCATTACTCAATTTCAAGTTGCTGTAAAGACTAGCCAATCCACAATTTTTGTGAACAACAGAAAGAAAGTACAAAAGATAACTTGGTGATAAAAGTAAAGAAAGCTTTACAGTCTAGAGCTGATCAGGAAAATGCCACATATTATGTGTGATTGTACCATTTCAACAAGTGATAGCTAATCATGTCAAGACATGCCGCCGTATTGTCTGAAGACCTGAGCTATTCCATAGATAATGAGCATTGATCAAACAAGCAAGCTAGTTAATGATAAAATTTACAAAGAGAGAACATGTCTGGTCCGGTTCATGTCCCTTTCCCTTGTTGAATTTGCTGAAGGAGAGCAGCTGCTAGCTGTAATGTTGCTTGCAAGCGTTTCTGTGGATCTGCATCTGCATCCTGGTTAAAAGTAGTTTGAAGTTGTTGACTCTCTGCTTGTCCTGACTGAACCTCTCTCTGTGTTGCCGGATTCACAGCGGCAATTACACTTGATGTTTGCTGCTGACGCTGCAACTGTTGCATTTGACCAAACTGGGATGTCTCAGGCATCACCGGATTATTTTGTAAGGCATAAACCTGTGATGATCTAAGTGGGCTGTCAGACTGATGTCCTGTGGCAGTCTGCCTCTGATTCTCAGCTGTTGATACATTTGGAGTGAACCCTGCCTGCCCCTGCTGCCCAAGAAGAGTTGATGCCAGTTGCGCAAGTTGTTCTGGTTGCAGGGATGCAATTGGAGTGGGCAAAGAACCTGAAGGTTTTGTCTCCTGATGTGACAACTGACGGTTTTCAGATAATGGGATGCCAGAAATTCCATCTGTATAAGCAGAGCTCGTTTCTTGCACTACTTTCGGCACAACTGAAGGATGCCCATCAATAGACGAATCAACAAAACTATTAGATGCCTGAGATAGTATATTTCTGTTACCAGAGACTGGGTTTTGCATATAGTGAGGAGAATGATTTGGTCTCAAAGAGGTGTTAATTTGATGAGGTGGGTATTCATGCCTGTTTTCACCGTACGAGTCAGAAATGTTACCCATAGAATGAACTGAACCTGAATATGATGCAGATTGTGCTGACATAGTCATATCTGGAAAAGAGACCCGTGAAGGAAAGGGTTCTGAACGCATTGATTGATTTAGATACGATGCATCAGTATTGAAGGATAAATAGTTTGCATCTTTGATCTCATTTGGATGGTGTATAGGCCCCTGATTGTAACCAGGAGGCTCCAGCCTCAAAACAACACCCGAAATGCTCAGTTTGCCCGGTACTTTCAGTACTTTCTCAGAAAATTCTGACGGGGGTACAAGAAACAAGGTGGTCTTGTCATCCAATTTAGCAACCGCTGCTCGTTGTTTCTCCTCCAAATAGTGCATAAATTCATTGTAAAATCCAATATCACCATCACTACCCGGGACAAAAAAGACAACCCAAGAACCAGATGCTTGGTAGTAATGTTTTGCCAGCATGTCTAGACCAGTCCTTGCAGTGCAATCTAAGAACTCAGGCCTGCAGCATAATATTGGAGTCAAAAGATCGTTTCACTGTTTCAGAATGTAAATGCAGGAGACAAATAAACCTGTATGATTTATGTAACACATGTTGCTAAAAAAGTGTATTGAAATTCAAATTTTCTATTGTCAAGGCAAGAAATTTCACAAGGTACTTGAATGTATCAAAATACTTTCATATAACTAAGAAACATCATTGCATTTGCACATTCAAAATGTTTGCAAACATCCTGAAAAACTTAATTTGGACTTGATCCAGTTATGAAATTGTGATGAAATTCTGTACTAGATAAGATTCAGGTAAATTTCACAAGTTCACCTGCAACAGTGTATAAAATTTCAAGCACGTAATTCAAAATTTGTTGGCAGTCAAGTCAAACAACTGGTATAGAATCCTGCTGCAAATCATTTGCTTCAATCTGTAAAAGTCTTTATAATGAAGTTTGCAAAAGGTTGGGCGTGGATAATGAAGCGAGAACTAGACAGTAATAAATAAGCAGATATAGAAGCTACAACAAACAAGCAGCAGGCAGCCAGAAACCCTTTCTTACCCTTAAAATCTATAAAAGAACTCAGTATTATGTAAGGAAGGTTTACTACTTACAGCATCATGTCCATTACTTTTCCCACAGGAAAGCAGCGAGCACGACAGACAGGAGTTCCTCCTTTTGCTATAGTTCCCTCCCATTTCCACTCCTTGAAAGATGGCTTCTCTAATTCAGGAGTGAAATTTTTCCTGTCAACAGGATTTGGTGGCAGAGAACCAAAACCTGCCTGAAAACTATCATGAGATGTTCTCCAGTGGTCATTCTTTTCTCTGCAAGGTAGAGCTAAATTCATCTGCTGATTGGGGATCTGTTTATACCCAAAAGGTCCAGCATCTAAGTTCTTATCGAAGACCTCAGGTTGAGAAAAATCAGAGTATGTCCTTGAAAAAGTGTGTTTCTCTTGCTCTAGATCAGAGAAAGGATACTCTGGCAGCTCTTTGTCAGGAGGAAATGAACCAATCTTTAATTTCTTTGCTCCAGGTTGGTAATAAGAATCTTCTGGCGAATCCCACGACTCTTCATAAACTGGACGTTTGTGAGGAACTTCATGGAAGTGAGGTGTCCTTTCAATGGGAGGACTCATTTGATGTTCATACGTGTCTTGAGATAGTCCTGGTTCATTTCTGACTTCTCCAAGCCTCATTGGTTCATATGCATTGTTTCCACTACTCCATAAAGTACCTTTCCTATTAAAATTATAGACATCAGTATCTCCAGAATCCAGACTGGAGATAAGCTGTGGAGATCTAACACTCGGATCTCCTGCAAAGCTCCCAAAATTCCTAGCTGGCCGAAAGTTCTCAGAAGATCCAGAACGACCATTCAACTTGAAATGTGGGGAGGAAGGGGCATTCAAGGAGCCCCTTCCACTGTTAGCACCTGCTTCACTCTTTGCGAAACAAATATGGACACGGGGATTTCCAAACAATTTTCCTTGAAGAGTTTCTTTTGCTCTGCAAGCTGAGATTATGCTCCTAAATTGAACAAAAGCATAACTACGACCTGGAAATACAGTAATCTTCTCTATCTCACCAAATGGTGAAAAGGCCTTCCTTAAGATCACTTCATCCACTTTCAATAAAGCTGGAAATCCAATCCATAAAACTTCACTGGGTTCTGCATTTTTATCAGTCATTTTGGATTTTTCAGAGTCAGGACTAAAGTGACGTAATCTGGAGTCCCTTTGTGAAAAAGGCGATCCTCTTAATCCAGTGCGTTGCTCATCTCGATGTTGTAAATACTCTCCATCATGTGATGGCGTTGACTTATCCTGTTATTAAGAAATTTGCTAAGATAAGGGAAGTGCTAACCCTCACTGTATAAGCAATAAAATAAAATAAATGAATTGAATCAGAGCATATAGGCTTTGCTGTAATGCTAATTACTGTTCTACATCTAATAGAAATGGTAATATGGATAAAGTAGATGACAGATAACGATGTTGACAAAATGCAATTCATGCATGCATTGCATATGGTCAATTTTTTTCCCTTTTTTGGAAAAGAATATGATCATTTCTACTTGCACGCAATCTAGTGGCAGATAGCCATTAGGAAGTTCCATCAATTTGCAATTTTCTTGGAGAGAAATCTAAAACAAGTTCCATTAAATGATAGAAAAATAACTGCATCCCAGCAAACAGAATGTGCTGTGCATTCTACCTAGAAGCCATACCAAAAGCATATTAATGGTTTCAATATTTTTCCCAGTAATCTGCAGTAATAATTTTTTTTTAATTAATCCACGCACTCATTGAAGCTCAAACCAAGGACCTGAGCCCTAGGAAGGCCGCTCCTTACCACCGGAGCTAGACTTTGGCTTCACAGAGAAATAAATTACGAATAGAATGAAATATTAACAATACTAAGCTCAACAGGTGAAATGTGAATAATGCAGTAGCACATTACAACAAACAGAAATATGGCATTCTCTTCCCACTAAACTAACAAAAGAATTAAAGAAAAAGGGATCTGTTAGCATGGAGAAACACTGAACAAAAGAAGTTCAGCTCTAGGGACTTCACAAAATGTGCTCTATCTCTCCTTTGCACCCTTTGTTAAATGATGCAAAGCAGTAGTCACAACACAATCACTGCATAACACCGTTAGCAATAGTAAGTAGTTTAATCACAGGAATGTTAGCAATAATAAGTAGTTTAATCACAGGAATGTGCGCATACGATATGACACACAAAATTATTCAGACAAGATCAACTGAAACTGTTGAGAGATCATGATTTAAAGAAAACAATGTGACCTCTCAAAATTCTGAAAATTGCAGCCTTGCTGCAAGCAATTACATACACATAATTGCTGATGATTTTTGAAATAGATCACAAGTTACAATAAGAATGCTATCATCTCTTCCTGCACACTTGAAAAAGTCACATGGAATGGTCAAAAGCAATTTCTCTTTTGCGCTTATTGCCCAATCTTTGGCAGGCAGGACAATAGTGTTTCCACCCTAGTATATTGAACCCTGGAGAGCCATTTAGCAAACACAACGCTTCTATCTGGCATCCATTATTCAGTGCATAAACCAGATATAATATTAAATTCATTAAGATCTGTAACTAGTATGCATTTAATGCTATCCTTATCCACTAGTTTATAAATCAACTTGATAGTCTATGACATGAATTTTTCCACGAGAATATCTGGGAAATGTTAGAAATTACCTGGTAATAACATCTGACTCCAAAACACAAGCGCTCAAAGGTGGAAAACTAAGAGGGTCATCTATCTTTCTCTTCTCGCACACACACACATGCATTAACCTTACATCTGGTTTGTTTCCTTATTCTTCAATTTTCCATAAATATTGTCTCTTTGGAATTTTTATTGCCTTTGCTGTCAAGTTGCCAAATATCTTTCTCATCCATCTTTACTTATTTTACTCTACTTGAAATTAACTTGACAGATCTTTATATCTTGGTCAATGATATTTGTTTACAAGTTTCAGTCAAGTTGTTTCTTACCAAGGTAAAGGGTACAAATAGCACTTTCTGAAAAAAGATAATAAATGGCTAATAATTCTCTTCTTTTTCTCTTATTGATCCAATGAAAGGAAATATACACTTTGACAAGTAATGTGAACTTTTAGGTTTTAGATGTCGGGTACAAGTAATACAACCATCTCCTAAATTTACAAGGAGATTTATGCCACCAATCAGCACGGCATACATATTTATCGTATTCTCAAAACCTTGGACAATTTCATTAAGTAGTTTAGATCTTTTTCAACCTGTTTCCTTAAATGGCATTTCAAATGAGTAACTTATTTTTTTAACATTAATATAGAGAATGAAGAACTTATTTCTTGCACGGTCAGGTTCATCCTTCTTATTAGCTAATTACACGAAATATTTCATGGTTTTACGAACATCCCATGAAGATTAAGCATATCCGCATATTTATAGGAAGGGCAATATTATGGAACTTGATAAAGATGAGCGAATAACTTGGAAAAAGGAAATGGTTCAATGATGGAGTTGTGGTAGACGATTTTAAACATGTAACCTTGAAACAGATAATTAATCAAATATTTATAATCATGACAATCTAGCTTCAGCAACTATACAGAAGACGGCCAACGAAGTCATTCTAAGTTCAATGAGTTCAGATAAGAGGTAAACTGCTATCATTGAAAAACATCAGCCATAATAAATAGAGCTGCGGCCGAAACCATCCACCTCATTGAGACATATGTTTAACTATTCTTTTAACTTTCATAATTTTGCCAAATCCATCAAATAATCAGTTATTTTTAGCTAATAATATATCAGTGCTCAAATGGAAAAACATAATCCGTCCACTAATAATCAACTCCCTTCAGTTATTACAATATCTGGTGGCAGGTACTCATATAAAATTTAAGAACATAATTAATTTGCATCACTTTATATGTCTTTTATGGCATTGAGAATTACTGTGATAGATACCAAACTAGTTCTGTATTTAGTAAATGAGCAATCTGAAAGCATAAGTGAAAATCCAGATCATCCCTGATGTTTGCAATTTATAGCCCAGTTCAGTCCTCATTCCTCATTAATTAAAAATAAGATCTGTAATATTTGCTGCATGTTATATCTTACCATCACTGGTATGAAAGAAAATGCAGGAGTCTTTTGCAACCTTATATGGAGATAAAGGTACTCTGCACATGGACCTCAATTATTATGAAAGATTGCACCAGACAGTCAGACAAAGACACATTAACTGATAGTGGAAGAAAGGGGCTGAAGGAATTTCTGCGGTTACATTACTTGATTCAATTGCAAAATCAGAGCCGATGCTTAATTTTTTCGTTTTGTAAACTGCTTCTGTTCTCTGACTAAAGATATTAGTTCTTGCTGTGCTTTATATTTGTGTGGAATAGAGGTACTGTGGATGATGACACGAGTTATTATGAAAGAATGCATCAAAGACAGATACATTACCTGCTACTGCATGAAACTGAATTTAGGAAATTGTTGCCATGACAATTACATTACTGGTGCAAATTATGGAATTGAAGCTGATGATCCGTGGTTATTTTGTTTTCAAAGTGCTATCTAATCAGAAGTATTAATTGGATTGGAGTACAGAGTATCTTTAACAGCACTGCTTTTGATTGAAATTAAGTGTATATTTAGGATTGAGGTAAATGTGGGTTGAAATGGTTAAGTATAATTGGGAGATTACCAAATATTATTAAACATACCCTAATTAATTACTCAATTGCGTCCACCTATTATTTTTTGTGCTGGTATCGGTTAACAATTAGAACATTATTTGACTGCAAATTCAAATACTATTATTCTTTATATGGTGAATCAATATCATCAATTTATAAACAAATACACATCCACATATATTTTCCGAAACTAACAAATCAAAGATTAATAATAATAATAATAATAACAACAACAACAATAAGTAATTAAAACAACTAACCGCCTTGGCAAATTCGATCCTAAGCGGATTTCCAGCAAGAGGGAACCCTTGAAGAGCCTTCATGGAAGCAATCGCGTCCTCCTCCATTTTAAAATTGATGAAAGCGTAGCTTCTTCCAGGCTGAAACGCTACGCTTTCAAGCTCTCCGCATCGCAGAAACTGATCGGTCAAATCCGCCTCCTCTATATTATGCGACAAGTTCCCCACCCATAAATGCCTCGACGGCGGCGTATTGGCGCGGCTTCCGCCGCCGGAATGCGTTCTGTCCTCGAATCTCCCGCCGCGGAACCGCTCCCTTCCTCCGCTGCGGCCTGACTGTTTAAATTAAGCGATTGAAACCAAAAAATAAAAAATAAAATAGAAATTCGAAGTGATGGTAATATGTATAAAAGTTATTGAAGATTTAAGATGAAAAAAAGAAAAAAAAAAGACTGACCATAATTATTTGATTTTGCGTTGCGTAAGTTAGAGATTGGAGACTTAGAGGTGGAGTTGATGGCGTGAGTCTTTAGAGATTACTTTACTGAAAACCTGAGACTAAATCGAGCTATCTTAGCTAGGTTTTCGAGATTGCTATTCAATTTTGTGAATTTTTAATTTTTAATTTTTTTTAAGCTCTAATTTAACACGGATTCTTTTTCGTATAGAAACACGTATTTTGATGTAATACGACAAAAAAAAAATTTCTATTTTGTAACGGATGATGCTCGTACGTGGCGGCTTGACACTTGCACATTCTTTTATTATTATTATTTTTTAATTTATATAAAGGATTTATTTATTTATCTATTTAATATTAATTTTAATAATAAAATAATATTTAAAAAAAAGTTAAGTGATAAAATGAATAATAATATCTCTTACAACTCATAACACTCATTATACATTTTTTTATAATAAATTAAATTTTCAACAAAATTTAAATATATTATTTAAAAAATAATGATTCCTTTTAACATAAGTAATGATTCGTTTCACATTCGCGAACTAATTTTAGAGTTGCTAGCGCTCCTCTGTACCCATATCCAAAGAAATAATTAAACTTTAAGAACAAACGATACAAACGTTAATTCACGTCAAAATAATTGCAAGAAAATGGAAGAATCCAGATATGCCTAATGCCATCGGTTACTGTGTAAAATTAAATTTAATTCAATCATAGCATAGAAGCATAAATGGATTAACTTATCGTACACGTACACATTCACATTCACATTCACATTCACACCATGAAAGAGTGCGTTATTACTTTTTTTAAAAAAAAAAATCCATGAAGCCATCCAAAATTGGAACATACATAGGATATGAGTATAGCTAGGAAATATGTATAATTAAACATGAAGAGGGGCGGTGTTCTCAAATCTAATCTCAATCCGCACATGCAAAAGCTATCATTGATAGGATTGAAATTAAGTTGATTCAGTCTATAGATCCTAAAGTAATTTACTAATGATCTAGTGAACGATGATGATGCTTTTTTTGCGGTAACCTCACGTACTATTGTCTAATTTATTCAGCCTCAATAATGAATATTCTTAAATAAATCACATAATTTAGGCTGGTTTCATGTTTCTGTATTCTCGATAATGAAAAGCTTCTGCAGATGGTAACACTTGCTTAATAGAAAAAGTTAATTTTATGGTCAATTTGTGATTGTGGTAATTGATGAAATAAATTATTTTTACTATGTGGATGAAATAATATGAGGAAAATTGAAGTTTGGTAAATTGTATTATTGTAATTGCTGTGGGTTTGAAAAGTCGAGCACATGCATTTAGCAGATTTTATTATCAAAATATTATTTTATCATATAATAACTAAAATAGACATAAATTTGAATTACCTCTCACTTATATATTATGGTTTATAGAAAAATAAGATATAATAATTTTTTTGTTATAATATTAAAGTTATAATAGAAACTTAAGAAAGATGTGGTAACTTATTTAAGCCCATTTGAGATTATGATGGAAATGACACAAGCAGTTTATTTTATACATGTCAATGCCACGTCAACATCAAAAGAATACAGACTTTGATTTCACGAGAAATTCTAAAGTACATCTTGCATTCTATGTCGTCGGTTGATTGTGAAAACACCAATTAATAATATTTTAACATTTGTTAAAAATTTTAAATTTTAAATTAATTAATCAAAGTCAAACAATTTTTAAATATAAAAATTAATTAATAAGGCAAGTACACTCTGAATGGAACAGAATCTGAAGACCGATCAATTCCTTCTCTTTCTTTTCCTCATTTTTCTTGTTAACGCAAAATGTTAATTCTATTTCCATCCCTGTCGAAAAATATGCTTCAACTTTGCAATACATTGCCAAGATTCATCGCGGCGTTTCACAATTATTTATAGGTCCTTTAAACATTTACCTAATTAGGCCAAAAATCAAAAGAAAAAAGTCCTTCCACTCATTTCTGCACATCAACGAAAAGAACATTCCACTGCAATCCCAAATCCATTGGACTTGTTTAAAATTCTTTAACTCCAAATTTAAAACAATCACAAAACCCAATGCATCATTAAATGTTTGGATCTTATCAATTCGATACAAAACTCATTTTACTTACCATGGATGCTAAGCTGGGATAGAGAGGGGTCCGATATAATGTCAATCTCCTTCAAATCTTACAACTTCTTGCCAATAAATATTTTGGGAGTTTTTGGTTTGTTCCAGTAAATAGAAATTAATTGATAAGAAGAAGAAAAAGATTGATATCAGCTGGCATTTGGAGGAGAGAAAAATTAATGATGGCTTGCATTCTTGAAATTCAACAAAACGATAGAAAGTCGTTCTTTAACATTGTTAGTAAAAAGTGGAATCTGTATTTTGTGTTTCATAATTCATTTGATCATAATATTGTACCAAATAGTTACTCTACTTGTTTTCAGGAAATGAAAATGAAAATGTTACCAAACTAGCTCTAAACTATTGAACATTCTCAGCCTCTAGAGCTACCAAGTTTCTTGCCAATTGTATATAATAAGTCTACCAGAGCAGACACTGAATTGTTTATAGGCCCCAAGCATTTAGCTTTTATCATCTTCCATGACAACAAATTAACTTAAACTTTCCTTCCATCTTCGCCTTTACCAATGACAAAGTTTCTTTCTTGTTCGAGTACTAATTAAAATCGCAGCTATGTATGTAATCAAGGATTTATTGCAGCATCTATGAGAACTGATAAAGAATTATATGATGAATTGTTTTCAGACCATGTATGAGAGACTCCTTCGCATAAAGTTTGAAAATAATGTCACCATCTAATGAGGAATTATAGATGACTATATATGGATAAATCAATGACATAAAAATTATGTATATAATCGGAACCTTGAAGTCCACCACCTCCTTTTGAAATAGCCAACGATATAAGCCACTTAACAGGCATTGAAAGATTGAGAAAATTAATTAAGGAGCAACTTTCTGAAATCTACCCAGGCTGGACGCATGTAGCTTCTTTCTTCGATACAACTGATCAATAAAGAATGTGCTTATGTGCATGATCAATTAGATATATTGAAGAAATTGAAAAGAAAGAAAATATATTATAATTATAAGATCATATAATCTCTGCGATCCTTTTGATTTATAACCTTCGAGTGATTCATTATATGTGAGCAATGCTTAAGTCCTTTCACATTCATCATCAGCCGGAGAACTAATTTTATTGGAGCTCCTCCTGCACACCCAAATTCAGAAAACAGATAAAGTAGCATATCAAAATAATTACGAGAAAATGGCAGTAAGTATCTACAACGTTATCCGTTGTCTCTGCAAAAACAACATATGGCCCTGTTACTCCTTTGCACGTCCTGCTGCCCGTGGCATTTTCTTGGACGCCGGTTCTTCAACATCCTTGAGCTGGTAGTAGTGCGGAGCAATTTCAACCAACCACTTCGGTTTTAGGTCTGTTACCTGCCGCATATATTCCTTCGTCGTCAGAACCAATTCATGGTAAATGACCCATCTTGGTAGCACCTGCCCCAACCCTGAACTGGGGTGTATATGAACCCTCTGCGGATGTTTCACCGCCCAGTAAGATCCATTCTTCTGCAGCTTTGCAGAATGAGGGAAAAAGCCAGATGCGATGGCCTTTTTTATGGCGTCTAAATCATTGAGATTGGAAGTAATTTCAATCTCAACCCTGGCAAGGAGTCCCTCCAGCTGGTCCCGTATGTCTCTGTCACGCTTCATACTCCTGATCTGAATATAATTCTCACGACACCACTGTGTTGAGTAATTACATTCCCTCCAAGAATTGTAAACCCTTAGCAAAGCAATGTGATCCCCAACATCTCCCAAGTGGAAGTTCATTCTTGCATTGTCTGCATGTATTTGCTTGTCCTTTGGACGATAGAATATTGAATTTCCAACAGAAAGCATTGCAGCAATGGTGATAATCTCATCCGAACACTTGTATTTATCTGAGGCAACTATTGTTTTAGATAGCATAGGATCAATAGGGAACTCAGCCATCTGCCTGCCAACTTTAGTTAGCTGACCAGCTTTATTTAATGCACCAAGAGCATAAAGCAGCTCAAGGGCTTTGAGTAGTGCCTCCTCTGGCGGCGGGTCTATGAAATCAAAATTTACCAAGTCATCAATCCCAAGACATTTGAGAATGAGGACAACATTTGCCAGATTGGTTCGTTGTATTTCTGGCACAGTATTATCATCCATACCCTTGTGATAATTGTGCAGAGTGTACAAGCGAAAGCATTTTCCTGGACCTGTTCTTCCGGAGCGACCTGTACGTTGATTGGCTGAAGCTTTAGAGATGGGTTTACTAACAATGACTCCATTCCGGTATTTGGATTATATGATTTCACCTTGGCAAATCCTGGATCAATATCATACTTAATTCCATCTATTGGCAATGAAGTTTCAGCAACATTTGTCGCAAGAACAACTTTCCGAGCCCCTCTGGTGTAGGTTCAAATATTTTTGCTTGAAGCTCAGTTGGTAGGTTTCCATAAATGGGGCAGATAATCAATTCAGCTATTTTGGTTCCAAGCCTCTCGTCCTCTGCTTCAAAATCTCCTCCGCTGTTTCAAATTCATCCTGACCAGTGAGGAAGACCAGAATATCTCCAATAGGCTCATTTACATGGATCTGTAGCGCGGTGACAATAGCTGCTTCTATATAATCAGCCTCTGGCGCTTTCGCATAAAAAAGTTCAACAGGATATCTCCTCCCTGGAATTTTGAAAATTGGTGCTGAACCAAAGTAATCGCTGAACTTCTCTGCATCAAGTGTTGCACTTGAGATAAGCAACTTGAGATCTGGTCGGTAGTTAATTAAATCCTTTAGTAGTCTAAACAAAATATCAGTTGACAAGGTTCTTTCATGAGCCTCGTCCACTATCAACACGCTGTAGCTCTCTAGACTTGGTTCAATTACAATCTCTCGCAATAGCATACCATCCGTCATGTACTTCAAAACAGTCTTATCTGAAGTACAATCTTCGAAACGAAAGGAATAACCAACCTCATGCCCAAGCTTGACACCCATTTCCTGATAAACTCGAGCAGCAACACTCATGGCGGCAACCCGCCGCGGCTGAGTGCATCCAATCTTTCCCTGCTTGGTGTAACCAGCCTCATAAAGATATTGGGGTATCTGTGTAGTCTTCCCAGAACCTGTTTCTCCGACTATAACGAGGACCGGATATTCACTAACAGCTTGAAGCAGTTCCTCCCGAAATGGATAGATAGGTAAAGTTTTTCTCTCCTCCTGAAGCATCTCTAAGGCTTATTTTACCGCGGACTTCTCAGGTAACTCGCTGTCAAACTCATCAAAATTGTCACCATCAAACACAGATTCCCTAAAAAGTCAACAATCTTGTCCTCAATCTCAAACACATATTGATAATCGTCAGATTGCTGCTTTTTAATTTTTGAACCGTATTTCAAGTCTGCCTTTTTCCTTTGTTGTTTCTCCCAGGCATCAAATGGGTTCATTTTGTCCCCATCACTCTCATGACTACGACTGATACAACCTTCCAAATTCAGTTGAACCAACCGGAATATTTGCAGGAAGAGCAGCCCATTGATGAGTCCAATTATGAGCAGCCCAAGAAGGAAACCATGTCACATGTTGAGGAGGGAGCAGAGCGTAATGAAGCACAGAAAGGCACACGTATAAGGAAGCCCCCAGGGTGGTTAAAAGATTATGTCGTGTAGTGGAATTGATTTGATTTTAAAACTCTATAATTGATGGGTTATTTCTTTGCTATTATTTTTTTGTTACAAGTGTTGTTGAGCTGTAAAGATAGAGGGTTTATGTAGAGCATAACCCATTTTTGTAAAGGACATCAGAAATGAATCAATTCTTATTCTTCTCGACTCTTCTTTTGTTCTCAATTTCTCTCTCCAAACTTGCTATTTCTTTTTAAATTTTGGGAGCTACGGCCTTTGGTGCCTCAATTGATACGGCCTTTGGTTGCAAGGGTGTATCATTGGTGCTTTCATTGCTATCATCATGGCAGTTTCTGAGGTGTTAAAGACGATTCAAGAGCAGTTCGAAAGCCAAACATTGTCATTGCATTAAACATTGCAACAATATATGGCAACGGTGGATTCTCGCCTTGACGATTTGCGTTCACAGACCCATGGCTCTTCCACCACCTCGAGTAGAGCTCTTCATCAACCCAACCCAATATCTCATTCCCCTGAGATAAATTCTGGTGGTACTGAGATATCGCCAGTGTTACGCTCTATGAAAATAGAGGTCTCTAAGTTTGATGGATCTGACCCAAACGGACCGGTTTTCCAAATTGAAGAGTTCTTTGATTTTCATGGTACCTCAGAACCTCTTCGTTTACGGATTGTTTCTTTACATATGGAAGGATGCACAGTGGCGTGGTATCAATGGATGAAGATGAATAGCCTGCTTACAACTTGCAAGGAATTTTTGCAGAATCTCAAACATCGCTTTAGTACATCTCTCTATGACGATCCTTAAAGAAATTTGTCTAAGTTAACCCAAACCACAACAGTGGTAGAATTTCAAATTGCTTTTGAAGATTTAATGAATCGAGTGACTGGAATCTTAGAACCACTCTTGATTAGTTTCTTTATCACGGGAGTGAAACTCGATATTCGTCGTGAGTTGCTTTTTGCTCGACCTTCTTCTTTGATGGAGGCATTTGCATTAGCTCATGCTTATGAAGTGCGTGCTGAAGAGGCCAAATAGGGGCATCATTTTGTACCGAAATGGAACAACACGTCACTAACCCCTCACACACATTCCTCCTCACCTAAATTTCCACCTAACTCATATCAATTTACGTTAGCTCCACCGGTCCATTCAACTAGTGTAGCGCACACACTCACTCCTTCACAAACTAATCCTTCCTCTCTAAACCAAATACGTTACCACCACTTCTACCCACCCCAAACTTACCGATCCGCCGCCTTACTCCAGCCGAGCTCTGTGACAAATGTGAAAATGGATTGTGTTATAACTGCGATAAAAAATACAACGCTAACCATCGCTGTCGCAGTAAGTTTTTGCTTCTTATGGGTACGGATGATGTCAAACCTGATTTTTGTGAGGAATTATTGTCATCGGATTCTGTCGAAGAGGTCGTAACAGGGGATATTTCCAGTTTGAATGCCTTGGCGGGTCAAATCAATCCACGCTCACTCTGTTTTGTAGGTGAAGTTAGTTCTTAGAGTTTTCAAGTGTTGATTAACAGTGGTAGTACCCACAACTTTATCAAATTAGTATTGGTAGAGTGTTTGGGCTTGCCGATTCAGCCAACATCAAATTTTCTTGTTTATATAGGAAATGGGGATTGTCTAGTGTGCAAACATTTTTGCCTGCAGGTTGCTCTCACGATGCAGGGTACGGTTTTCATTGTGGATATTTTTATTCTTCCAATTGAGGGGCCTGATGTGGTGCTTGAAATTCAATGGCTTCAACTTTTGGGCCGTGTCTGTCAGGATTACTCCGCTCCTTCTATGGATTTTTGTTGGAATGAGGTAATAGTGACTTTTTACGGCAATTTGTCCACTACTTCATCCCTAATCACCTTCAATCAGTTGCAATCTTTAGTCTACAATGCTGATATTTCTCATTTGTTTGCTTTGCAACCGGTACATGTGCTTGGGGAAGAATCGGCACATACTCTAGAGGGTTCTCATTTTGAATTGCCTGCAAATTTAATAGAGCCTTTCGTTACCCTCTTACACACCTACACACCTATCGTAACCTATTTCTCCCACCGACTACACTGCCACCACATCGTACCATTGATCATAAAATTCATCTTCTCCCAAACAAAACTCCAGTAAATGTCTGCCTATATCGCTATCCTCATTTCAAAAAAAATGAGATGGAAAAACTGATCCGTGAAATGTTAGAACAAGGCATAATTCGACCAAGTCAAAGTCTATTTTCGTCACCCGTCTTATTGGTGAAGAAAAAAGATGGGACTTATCACTTCTGTGTTGATTACAAGGCTTCGAATGCAGTTACAATTGAAGACAAATTTCCCATCCCAACCATAGACAAATTATTTGATGAATTAGGCGGGGTTGCAATTTTTACCAAACTGGACTTACGGGTTGGTTACCATCAAATTCCCGTGCACCACGATGACATTTATAAAATGGCTTTTCGCACTCATGAGGGCCACTACGAATTTCTAGTCATGCCGTTTGGTTTAACAAATGTACCTTCTACTTTCCAAGCTACTATGAACAAGAATTTTGCTTCCTTTCTTTGTAAATTTGTGATTGTTTTTTTATGACATTTTGGTTTATAGTGCTACAGTGGAGGAGCATTTCGGCCATCTTGAGTAAGTTTTGTTGTGCCTTCAATTTCATAAGTTCTTTGCCAAGTTATCCAGGTGCTTGTTTTGTCAAAAAGCTATTGATTACTTGGGCCACATTGTTTTTAGCCTTTGGTGTGAGCGCAGACCCTCAGAAAATTGAAGCTATGGTTCGTTGGCCACCTCCTCAAACCACGAAACAACTAGGGGGCTTTTTAGGTTTGACGGGTTATTATCAGTGGTTTATTCGTAGTTATGCTTCTTTAGCAGCCCCCTTTACTGATTTACTATGTAAAGATGCCTTCAAGTGGAACAAGCAACAATCGAAGCATTTAAAGCTCTTAAGAGAGCAATAATGGAAGCCCCGGTGTTGCGACTGCTAGATTTTGACTCTGAATTCATTCTTGAGACTGACGCATCTAATGTGGGGATCGGGGCTGTGCTTATGCAATATGGACACCCCATATCTTACTTCAGCAAGAAATTAGGCCCTCGACTTCGTGCTTCTTCTACATACTTCAAAGAATTGACTGCTATTATTAAAGCAGTGCATAATGGCGCAAATGCTTGTTAAGCATATTTTTTGTCATCTGAACGGATTATAAAAGCATTAAAGAACTCCTATAACAAGTAGTCCAGACTCCGGATCAACAAGCTTACATCAGAAAATTATTAGGCTATCACTATTGCATTGATTATAAATTGGGTTGCACTAATCTTGCAGCAGATGCCTTATCACGCGCTCATGAGGAGCCTAGTGTAGAACTATCAACAAGGCTTGCCTCTTGTTTGCCTCTTTTCAGTCATCCTTCGTTTAAGTTGTTAGCAACCCTACATTTAGAGAATTCTACTCTTCATCATATGATTGATCTTCATCACCAATTTGCTATAGGATCTCTTTCAAGTGATTACTCGGTACAAAATGGGTTTCTTTTTTATTGCCATTGCTATTATATCAGTCCTTCATCATCATTGAAAGTTGTTTATTGGTTGAATTCCACTCTACTCTACTTGTTGGGTATGCAAGCATCAAACACACATTAGTCCGATTGGCATCTACCTTCTTTTAGCCTAAAATGCATATTGATGCTGAGCGATTCGTGGCTGAATGCCTTGTATGTCAACAAACCAAATATTCCACTCAAGCACCAGCAGGGCCACTGCAGCCTCTTCTTATTTCGACTTTAGTTTGGGACGAGCTCACTATGGATTTTATTACTGGCCTTTCGGTTTCTTGTGGTTTCACCGTGATCTTGGTAGTTGTTGATCACCTTACTAAATCAACGCACTTTGGACCCCTTCCAACTCATTTTACTGCTATGAAGACAACTGAATTATTTGTGGATATGATTATCAAGCTTCATGGTTTTCCTAGCTCTATTATCTTTGATCATGATCCTGTATTCTTGAGCAATTTTTGGAAGAAATTATTTAAGTTAAGTGGCACAACTCTTCGCGCAATACAACCTATCACCCATAAACAGATGGGCAATCAGAGGTTGTCAATCACAGATTGGAGCAATATCTTCGCGCTTTCACTCAAGAAAAACCAACTTCATGGGTATTTCTACTCGAGTGGGCTGAATTTTCCTACAATTCTTCTTATCACAGCAGCATCAAAATGTCTCATTTTCAGGCTCTTTTTGGGTGGCCACCTCTATCAATCCCTCCTTACTCCAAGGGCTTTACTTCAATCCAAGCTCTTGATGAAGCATTAAGTGAGCGGGATGCGTTACTCTACTCTTTGAAAGAGAATTTGCGTTAAGCTCAACATCGCATGATTCAAAAGGTTAATGTTCATAGACGTGAAGCTCAATTTGCTATTAGGGACCAAGTTCTAGTGAAACTTCAACCCTATCGCCAATCCACAGTGGCAACTCGTTTTTGTCAAAAGCAAACTAAATGGTATTATGGTCCTTTTTCTGTGCTAGCTCAAGTTGGTCCTGTAGCTTATAAGCTTACATTGCCAAGTGGTTCTAAGATCCACCTAGTATTTCATATTTCATTTCTCAAACGTTTCCATGGTTCTCATACTCTTGCACCCCATATCTTGCCATCAATTAGTGTGGAAAATCAGCCATTATATCGACCTATTGCAATTTGCGCTGTTAGAACTGTGCTTAAACAAGGGGACAAATGCTGCTAAATTTTGGTACAATGGCAGGACAGTTCAACTAAGAATTCTACTTGGGAAGAGCTTGAAAGTTTCTATAAACTTTATCCCAATCTTCGCCTTGAGGACAAGGTGAGTTTGAAGCTGGAGGGAATGATACAACCTTCCAAATTCAGTTGAACCAATCGGAATATTTGTAGGAAGAGTAGCCCATTGATGAGTCCAATTATGAGCAGCCTAAGGAGGAAACAATGTGGTATGTTGAGGAGGGAGTAGATCGTAATAAAGCACAGAAAAGCACACGTATAAGGAAGCCCCCTGAGTGGTTAAAAGATTATGTCGTGTACTGGAATTGATTTGATTTTGAAACTCTATAATTGCTGGGTTATTTCTTTGTTATTATTTTTCTGTTACAAGTGTTGCTGAGCTGTAAAGATAGAGGAATATATGTAGAGCATAACCCATTTTTGTAAAGGACAGCGGAAATGAATCAATTCTTATTCTTCCTGACTCTTCTTATATTCTCAATTTCTCTCTCCAAACTTGTAAAGTGTCAGTAAAGCTCATTTTTCTAATAGTGATAATGCCACCAAAGAAGATTTTGGAACTCTCATAGTTTTGTAAAGCTACTGCTAATGGCTCCATTCTTTTTTATCTCCTTAGGGCAAAAGAATTGAAGCAAACACTTCAATTTATGGACCTTATAACAAGTACTGTATTTCATGGGTATATTCCTTGATGCCGTCCTAGGAAACTATATTTATAATATATATTTTTATAATTTTATTCTAAACTTCATCGTATCTTCGCGGTTTATTAAAAATGTTTAATATATAGTATCTTGATCGCATACAAAATGCTAGCTTCTAATCAAAGTTTTCTGTTTAATATATCGACACCTTAGCCATGAAAGTTTTTGTAACGGTTTTTCCTAGAACATTCATCTCTTATTTATAATGTGATATATTCACCTATAAATATTTTATATGAAATTAAAAAATTAGAATAATGTTTTGAGGCTTAGGTGTCGTAGCTTTAATACAACGTTGCTGTGAAAATAAAATTATTATGGCACTGCACGTACGTACCAGGCACCAGCATCGATCATTTGGAATATTAATTTTGACTTCACATGTTTGGCTTCGAAACATTTCTGTGTTCTCACTTTATAAGCATGTCATTGACAAATGACAATGACGGGCGGACTTATTAAAGTGCGGGCTAGGCTATGTAATCCAATCAAATCCCTGAAGAATTGTTAATTTGCATTCAAAACTTGTGTACTCTTGAAGTTTTCATTTACATCCGATTTTCAGTAGCCTAGATAACTATTAGAGGTAAAACCACTAAAAAAATGTTAATATATATGTAACGTTTCAGCTGATCCAACGGTTATCTTGAGTTCTAATAAGTTGTTTAATAGATGGCATTTTGAATTATCCATTATAAGATGATGTATGTAGGAAAAGAAGAGGATGAAATCTGAATTGTATTATAATAGGCTTGATCTAGGATACTTGCCTGCAGTATATTTTTTTTTTATTATGACATACATATTAGTGCTAAAAAATGATGTCCAAAACATTCCCAAGCTTATCGAAAAGTAAGTAGTTATCAATTTTTGCACTTACTACAGGTGTTTTCAAGGGGGAATAACACTTAATATTTGGTCGCATAATTTTTTTGCCACTTGGATTATTTATAAATTTTAATATCTTATTTTGTCAATTTTGTTCAAAGGTTAATGAAAAAAAATATTTTGGTATTCGGTAAACCATGGCAAAACGACTAAGCCTTTATTAAATAAAAGAAAGAGAGTACAACGAATAAGATGGGACAAAATGAACCTTACTTCTTAAATACATGTTAAGTAAGGTCCAATAAAAAGCAATCATCAAAAGCTAAATTAAAAAAATGATCATGCAAAAACAAGTCAAAACCAGTAAATCTTCATTATAGGGGCAGCAAGGCAAATAAAAAATCAAATTCGAATCGAACCATAAATAAATTGGGTAAAAATTCTGTTAATTTGGATTCGATTAACTTATTAAACGAATATTTGGTTCATTTCATTTAATTCGCTTAGTGGAATTAATAAATGAATCGAATCTAGATTCGTTTACTATTTATTTATATTATAACGAATTGAGTTGAATCTGAACTCGTTTACAAAAATATAATTAAGAAACAAAAATTAAGCAAAATAAAATATAAAAGACCACAAATTTAACATCTTGCAAAATACAAATTTATTATCATTTATAATTACTATATTAGCCTTCAAATATAAAATTCTTTCATACATATTTAAGGATAAATCAGTAATTTAATTAAACAAATAATAAATGAATTTTAAACTCATGTGTTGTATTTGATTCATTTATAACCTATTTATTAAATGAATTCTAAACGAATAAGCAAATCAATATCCTCTTGATTCGTTTAATTTGCAAATTCACCAATTTATTAAATGAATTAATTTTTTTAAATTCAAATCCATTTAATTCACATCAAATAGAATCGAATAAACGAATTTTGATCTGAATTGCCACCCCTCCTATAAAAATGAATTAAAATTGCTCTCAAAAATCAACTGCCAACATAATGAAGAAAGAATAATTTTTATGAGTAAATATGACATTTTAACATATACGTTGATATAAAATTAAATATAATAAAAAAAAAGTAACGTTTACATTTCAAAATGTTCTTTTTTGGTTTACAATTTAACTTGAACGACAATGAAAAATAAATAAATAAAAGAATAAGAATCTTGAGGGTTGGACAGGAAGTGCGTCATTTGAATGATAAAGTTTAATTCAAAGCGAGAATGTTTATTAAGATAAATAATCACAGCACACATTATAATCTATCAAAATTTCTATAGTGGAAATTAAGCACAAAACCAGAATCTTTAGGCATAGTACACGTACCAATCATTCATCAATCATCCATGTACATTTTCTAGCTAATGAGCTCCTAGAATATGAATCAGAATTTATATATAAGTAGAAAGGAAGCCATGCAAGGTTGGGTGGATGGTGGGTCTTCAATCACCTCCACAACCACCACAGCCACCGCCATCGCTGCCACCTCCTCCACAGCCGCAACAACCTACCGCCTCTCCGGCTGCTCCCATGTCAATCTCAACTTGGCGTTTTTCTTTTTCTTCATTCTTATTTTCTTCTTCTCCTTGAGGAGGAGGAGGATCCGCGCATGCAAAAGCTATCATTGATAGGATTGAAATTGCTATCAAAACTTGGCAAAGTAGCACTATGCCACCAAAAAAAGTGTTGAAACTCTCATTCTGTAAATTTAGTACTAATTGTTCCATTTTCCTTTCTTCCTTAGGTTAAAAATATTGAACAACTTCAATTTATAGGCCTGATATGTACTGCGTGTACTTATTAATTTGATGCCGTCCTAGGAAAATATATTATATTTATATGAATTAGCTTGAAACTTCTTTCTATCTTCGCGACTTGTTTAACATCAAATATTTTAGCAATATAGCAGCTTATTATAGTCAAAGTTTTTGTTTTGTTTACTTAACGTATATCGATCGATATCATATCATACAGATATATAATCACGTACGTTAGATTGTGCAAGGGTATTAATTTCCAAGAAGATTCATCAAATTTTGAAATGTTATATAATGTCAAAAAGTTGAGCGGCGGGCACCGCTCATATAGAAGAGTGGTGCCGCACAGCAAAGAAAAGAGAAAAAAAATTATTATTTTAATTGAAAAAGCATAGGAATTGAAGATATAAATAGAGGGATTCATTTCCCTCCCCTGCATCAAGTTCTTCTTTTCTTATTCGATTCCATTTTGAGAAGAGAAAAGAATAGTGAGAGTTGAGTGATTAGTGAGTGGGAGATTCAATGTATTAGGGAATAGTGAGCCAAAATAATAAAATAATTTATATTTTACTAGTGAAATATTTTTTTTCTATCTTTACCCATGAATATAAGTTAAAAGCCAAACCACAAAAATTTTGGTTTCCTTGTGTTTATGTTGTCTTATTATTTCTCAATTTCATTCACCAATCAATTTTCCAACATATAATTCTTGAGAGTTAGCTTTAAATTAGATTTATGATTGAGGTATCGTGGTTTTGATTAATTCATGTATGCTGTAGAGTGGAATTGACAATTATGTACCAAGTATCTATTAGGAGTAGCATAATCATTAGTTGTCAAATTAACAATTCTATGTAGCTTAATTTGTAGTAGAATTATATTAAAAATTTTATAGCGAATTTTCCAAGAAGAAACAATAGAATTAACATTCCTTGTGAAAAGGCCGTGTAGCTGATTACTCCTGAAGACTTTGGAAGTCATAGTGACCAGAATAAGAATATAATTGGTAACTTAATAACTAAAATATTGTCCGTTTGTCTACATATGTTACTAATTATTATCATGCGGGTTATGTGTACGCAAGTTCACCATATCCCCTGATTAGGGGATATTTTTATATGTTCTCCAGTAATTTGAAAAACAAGAGTGGGTATAATTCAATTTATAAGAATGAAGAGAGATTTATGTTATAGAACTTGCTAGGAATGACGCTGGGTTGAAGAATTTTATTGAAAAAAGTGGGGAAAAAAAGAAAGCAAAGAAAACGATCGTATATGTTGGCTTGTTGCAGACCAGTTCCTCTTATTGATAAAAACTTATGCATGTCGTGCATATACCATCTCAGCATGGTAGGTGGTATGCCTAGATAATCATGCTTCGTGAGAAGAATTTGTGTAGGACTATCTCACTACTTTAGTGAGGCAGTGAGACAGTTCAATATTGTTCTGCCATGTGAGAGCCTATGAGATCAGTAGTAGTTTCTACAGTGAAACCAACTAAATTTGTTATGAAAATATTAGTATGGAATCTACAATGAGACTCATACTCTACCAAATGATACAACACCGTTAGACTATCCATTATACCATTATACTGTCCATTATTCAGTTGATGGGATTACTCATTACTCCAAACAAGTTTTTTTTTTTTTGCTAGTTGGCAGAGCAATCGATGAGGCCCGTCCTCACATTTTTTTTTAATTTAAAATATGGTGGGTACCATGTTAATAAATGTAATCACAACTGGTCTCGCTAACCGACCGAATGACAAAGCATAATTAATTAGGCATGCACAATTTGACGAACGAATACCATATATATATATATATATATTTTAATTTGATTAGCATGGAATTTGACGCTATTTCTTTTGGTTTTAGTATCTCAGGTACCAAAGTTGGACTGCCTGTGAACTATGATGTCATGTTATGTAATGTTAATACAATAAAGATGCATTTAGTATGTAGGATAGGATGTGATATAATAATTTGTGATGAGATAAGATATAATAATATTTAAATATTGATTTGTGTTTGATGTAGTTCATAATTAGTTCAGATTGGGTTATATTAATACTATCTCATGTACCATATGATTAGATAGGAATTTATGTGTAAATTGACGTTAAATATGATTGAAAAATAAACAAAATTTACTAAATGCTTGGGTTTTGGTTTTAATTTAATTATAAGGTTTATAAATATTATTTTCCTAATACTAAATTTAGAAGTCTAAATTTAAATTATGTTGTTACTTAGAATAATACTAATCCTCCCACCTCACTAGAGATAAGAGTTCATGTAATGTATGGAAAGTAAAACAAATGAAATATATATATATATATATATATATATATATATATATATATATATATATATATATATATCTCAATAAACAAATGAATTATAAAATATTAATATTAATTCTTAAATTTAAAATTTGATATAATAAATAATGGGAGAGAAAATATGAAAGAATTTTAAGCAAGAGAAATACTGCTTAAAAAAAAGGAATTATTTTCTACTTTTTAGGGCAATAAAATTTGCTTCTCTTTTATCCCATTAAAACAACACGGGATAAGCCCCCTAGGATATAAAATTTCATTATTTCAGGATTAGTAGATGAGCTCAAACGGTATCATCCTTACATTACTTTTTGCTACAGACACTATATAGAATTATATTCTAGGAAAATAGGCGAACCCCCACCCTCCTTAACAGCTTCCAAACAGCACATAAGTAAAGTTCATGGAGCCCAGCTTTGTTTATAATTATATATATGTTTAGAACATTGTATTGTATATTTAATTACCAATAGTGTTTGAACCATACATATATTCTCAATGTAATAAATGATTTCTTCTAGTTTGGAGAATGAGTTCAACTAATAGTCGTGCATGCCACTCAACCAACAAGTGATTTGCCTGGCTCTTTACTCTGTAGTAGTATTCTTTGTTTGTTTCTTGATTATCTTTTGCTTGATGCGGCTGCCTTTATCTTTCTCAATTTACCATCTGCATTTGTTTTTATGCTTTTCTTGTTTTCTTAGTAAACACTTAGATACCCACCGTTGTTTATGAACCATCAAGTACATATAATCCATATCTGACAGCAGAGGACTGAGTCAAATTCACTGATTCCTCATTGTTTACATGGTGTGTATGAGATGTCAAAATATCGTTGCCGTTTCCTCGTAGTTTGCTTACATTGATTCTTAATCTCTACATTTTATGCGAGAGTTGGAGCTTTCGTCAAGCCATTTTCACTCTGCCCGTATCAAAGTGGCTAGGCACAAGAAAGAATGCAATAGCAGCCTCGGTTAAATTTACGACAATGAATAAGATCCTTAAATTTGTAATTGGTAAAATGGGGATATTTTACCTTGACAGCTTTACAGCAATAAATATACCTGAGCTTCTGTCGATCAACCTTATGGAACCGTCCGTCTAAGAAAACTAAGAAGCTCTCTGCAAAACCCTTTTTCTGGTGTCTAAAATGGATTTAAGCTTTAGGCCTTTAGTCATATTCCACTACATGCATTCACCCTCTAGTCACCATATTTGTGGCTCTTATCCCCTGCAGAACCACGTTGCTATGTGTTGTAAAGTACTGTAAATTCACCAATTGCCTGGAAAACCAAAAGGAGCAGATAACTTACATAATGAAGCAGGGTCTTCAAGTACAAGAAAACTTGCAGCAACTATAATGTAGCAAAGAACGAGCACTAGTCCTTTGAAGTAATTAGAATTTCCCTCCCGCAAATTTGACATAACAAATATGTGAATACTATCAGAGTAATTTCAAGCTAAGGTTTCTAACAGAAGAAAAAGTTTCTAGGTCAATCCACAGGTAATTCATGGATAAAAGCAACATTCGGCAATTGCATGATTGAAATATTTATGCTGGTATTCAATTTTCCTTGTTTCATGGAAGTAAAAGTTTCAGTTTGCGAACCTGCAGTATGAAGGCTACCACTCAGACAGTTATCATAAGTGTGGCTGTCTCAAAAAGTTGAAGATTTAAGTCTATAGGGCGTCCCATGATCCGCCCAATAACAATAGAATAGGGAACCTAGTATCACAACAACAATAATTTCAGAGTCAAGAGATCAAGGATAAAAAAGATGAGAAGTAACCGAACGAAGTAGCTATCTAATGCTTGGTCCTTATCCCAAACATAGCAATAGGTGTTGATGAACCTATTGCCACCCCAAGGATAGGTCCTGCACAACATAAAGTAAATTTTAGAGGCTAGTTAATGAATATTAGTCGTAATATGTTACTAGCAGAACTAGTACTCGGTACTTACAAGCTTGTCTTTCATTGTAAACCTAATGACACCAGCATGCTCTGCAGCATTACCAACGATTGGGGGTAGGATAACGCTGATAAAAGCTACAGGCATTTTGAACTCTATCGATGCTCCCTGGAAAACGTAACCATATATGCTGTAAGAACATATACGGAAGACATGTCGAATTTATTACAGAACAGAATCTGGTGTATATTGACTTGAAAATGGTACCTCGACAGCATCAACCAAATATTCTGAGAGGATGGGGATCCAGTCAGTCAAAATGAATAGCCAAATTATTGATTCCCGTTTTGATATTTCAGGACCTTCATCATTATTTCAGTCCCCTTCAATCTGACTCTCTTCCTGAGATGATCCCAACAAATGAGCTGATTGTTTTGGCTACCCACAGTTAGTTGGGATTCAAGTTGCAAGTTTGAACAAATTCGAAATATGACACGTCGATTCAACAATTACAACAAGATCACTTCATTGGAATCCTTCTTTTCTTCAAATGGAAGGAAAGATTCCGTAAATGTCCTTTCGGATTTCCTGAAGGTAATAAGAACAAAAACGCGCGGTGGCGGGGCCCAAGTCCCTAAATTCGCTTCACCAAGTTGAATTTCAACAAGTCAGTCACTTCGTTTCTTCAATCACGAACATGATTGGTATTTTCTCACTTTCTCTTCATCTTTCTCTGTTTGCTTCTCGAGAGCCTTTCCTTCTGCCTAGTTAACCATTTCTTTTTTTGAACAAAATGGTTATTCGCTTGCAACTGCTCATGCAAATGTGACTTCTTTTTTAATGGTTTAATATGATGATTTTCTTTCCGTAATTATTCTCTTTTGTTACAGTTTGAAAAATGTGTGTGTGTATGTGTCTCATTTTCAAAGATCAGGGGAAGTCTCTGAAGTGATACATTGCTTTTTTAAAACAAAATATTAGTTGATGATATTATATGTTAATTTTAACTTTTAATTAAGAAACTTTTGAATTGAAAACTCCTGAAAATTTTAGTTGGAGCTTTGCAAAGGATGAAGCAAATTGAGAAACATTAAGCAAAATTAATGGCAATGTAGCCATGGCTTCTGCATAGAATGATGATGAGATTGGTATTCACATACAAAATCACGGTGGTTCAGGCCAGAGAGGAGATTTTACGGATGTGGATTTCTTGGAGGAGAGCCTTGTATTAAGTGTAATCGACAACGTGATAAGAACCTATTGGTTTGTAGTCAATCTGGATGCCCAATTTCTGTACATGAAATGTCTAATTCTGATATAGAGCCAATGTGGATGTATCTGAGATGTGTTGCATGAAGTAGTAAGAAGGCACAATCTTGGGGTTGTTGATTCACCAAAAAAGTTGCCCTCATTAAAAGGTGCTAGCCCAAAGAAAACCAAATCTCAGAATGTTGACTTATCTTGAAAGTTATCCCTACTAAAAGGTGATAATCCATAGAAAATAGCTCGGTGTCACGGGATAAGTGTTTGTGCAGCAAACCCATGCAGCACTTAGACAACTTTATCGAATGTTGTTAAGTAACCCTTGAACTTCTTGAATTAACTAAGCCTAAAGGTTGTCGAAGAGCTAGAGAAAAGAGAGCAATGGTGTCGAATGAGAGAAATTGTATTACTTGAAAGAATGCTTACAAGAGAGCTTACAAGTGTTTGAGTTGTTTGTTTTAAGCTTGTTGTTCAAATATTTAATGTCATCCCATATTTATAGGGGAGGCTTGCCAAGCTCTAGAGATTCTAGAAAATTATACCATTTACATGTGCTGGAATTCTATGGAGTATTCTAGAGTATTTACAAGCTCAAATGTGCTAGACTTGCATAGAAGTTTCCGGAATTGGGCCAAGCTAGCACTCTTGGCCTTGTGTTGGCTCTCTAGCCCAAAATGGTAGGCAATTGGGCTAGTAACTTGGGCGGTCTGTAACATCCTCCCCCACCTAAGCTCGCGGCATCCTCGTTGCGCTCTCGTGCTTGAATTTCTGGATGTGCTCAACGAATTGCCACAAATCGTCTTTACGTTCCCAAGTGGCTTCGCTTTCGGGGAGGTTTTCCCACTTTATCAAGTACTCGTTATGTGCTAGCACGTCTCTCCTCGAAATTACGTGATCCGCAAGGATGCAATCCACATCTTTGTCGAATGTGCTGACAACGGTAGTTGGCGCACACCTTGATTCTCCATGACCTGGGTCTTCCACTTCTCCATGGTATGGTTTGAAAAGGCTCACATGGAAGACCGGATGGATCTTGAGTCTTGGCGGAAGTTGGAGTTGATATGAGACGTTGCCCACACATTGTACAACTCCGAAGAGTCCCTCGTAGTGCCTCATTAATCGCTTGTGGACTTTGCGCAACGTCTTGAATTATTAGGGTAGGAGTTTGATCATGACTTGATCACCTTCCTCGTGCCATTCGCGGGTGAGCTTGTGTGCAGCGGAGCTTTTTCCTCCGTAAGTTGAGGCTATGGCGTTAGGGGTCATGGGTTGGAATCTCATGATGATCTCGAACGGACTCTTGCCCGTAGCCTCACTTCGCTGCAAGTTATAAGAAAATTGGGTGATGTCGAGTAGCTTCGTCCAATCTCGCTGATGAGTGCTCACATAATGCCTCAAGTACATCTCGAGGAGGCCATTGATGCGCTTGGTCTGCTCATCCGTTATTGGGTGGAAGCTCGTTAAGAACTTGAGATTGGTCCCCAACATCTTGAAGAGCTTCGTCCCAAAACGCCCAGTGAACCGAGGGTCTCGGTCGCTCACAATGCTTTTTGGAACTCCCCATAACTTCACAATATGCTTGACAAATAGGCGGGCTACCTCATTTGCTTTGTAATCGACTGGTACGACAATGAATGTGGTGTACTTGCTATAACGGTCGACAACGGTCATGATGCTGCCGCTGTACCCATCGGACTTGGGCAGGGATGTGATGAAGTCTATCGAGACATTTTCCTATGGCCTTGTTGCGAGTGGTAGCGGCTCCAAAAATCCTACTGGGAGTTGGTGATCCACCTTGTCTTGTTGGCACACAAAACATGCTCGCACATATGCCTCGATGTCGTTCCTTATGTGCGGCTAAAAATATGAGGCTTGGACTAATACGGTGGTGCACTCAATTCCTAGGTGAGCAGCCCGCTTGGAGTCGTGGCACTCTTTAATAACTTTTTTCTGCAAATTTCCCTACCTTGGCACGAACAACCGATCTCCCTTGGTGAGGAGGATGCATTCCTCTTACCAAAAGCGTCTTGTCTTTCCCTCAATAACCTTTTCCAACAAGTCATTTGCTAGAAGATCTTGTTGGAGGCCTTCCTTGATGCATGAGACAGGTCAGACTTTGGTTGGCTCATGCTAAGTGTCGTCAATTTTGCCTTGTTGCTTAGAGCATTTGCAACGATATTGGCCTTGCCCAGTTTGTACTCGAGCCGATAGTTGAATTCTGCAAGAAAATCTTGCCACTGTGCTTGCTTCAGACTCAACTTGTTGTGAGTTTGAAAGTAGCTTATCGCTATGTTTTCCGTTATAATCATGAAGTGTGAGCCAAGCAAGTAATATTACCACACTCTTAAGTAATGGATTATAGCTGTCATCTCATTTTCTTGCACCGTGTAGCGGCATTACGTATCATTTAGCTTTCGACTCTCGAATGCTATAGGGTGCATTCTTGCATAAGCACTCCACCTATGGTGAAGTCGGAGGCATCCGTTTGGATTTCGAAGAGCTTTGTGTGGCCCGGAAGATCGAGGACTGGTTCCTCCGATATTGCATTTTTCAACTCTATAAATGCGAGTTGGCATTCTTTGGACCAATGCTACATTCTGTTTTTCTTGAGCAAATCCGTCAAGGGTGCCACCTTGGCTGAGTAGCCCTTGATGAAGTGTTAATAGTAGTTCACCAGCCCAAGGAATGAGCGAAGCTCGGGCACTTTCGTGGGAGGTTCCCATTCGAGGATGACCTTCATCTTGACATTCTTCATCATAAGCTTCCTGCTTGTAATCTTGTGGCCAAGGAACTCCACCTCTTGTTGGGCAAATGAGCACTTCTCCATCTTGATGAAGAGCTCGTTGTCTCAAAGTACTTGGAGGACTTGTCGCAAATGTTGGGCATGCTCCTCAAGTGTGGTGCTATACACCACAATATTGTCTAAGTACACGACGACAAAGCAGTCGAGGAATGGTTAGAGCACCTTGTTCATGAGCGTGCAAAATGTGGTAGGTGCATTAGTAAGACTAAATAGCATGACAAAAAATTCAAAAGACCCGTACCTTGTTGTGCATGCTGTCATCGGTTTGTCTCCCTTGGTGATACGCATTTGATAGTACCCGGAGCGCAAGTCCAATTTGGTGAAGTACCGCTCTTTGCCAAGCTATTTGAACAAGTCCGCAATCAAGGGAACCATATACTTGTTCTTGATGGTGATCTCATTGAGCGCTCTATAGTCGATGCACATTCTCATCAATCCATAATTTTTCTTTTAGAAGAGGACCAGTGCACCGAATAGGACCTTCGAGGGGCGAATGTATCCTGCGTCCAATAAGTTTTTGAGTTGTCTCTGCAACTCCTCAAGTTCAGGTGGTGCCATGTGGTAGGGTGTCAAGGTTGGTGGCTTCACGCCTTGTTCCAGATCAATCGCATGATTTACCTCTCGTCGAGGTGGGAGCTTCTTCGGAAGTTCGGGAGGCATCACGTCCTTGAACTCGTTGAGGATGGCTTGTATTCGCGGAGGGATTTGGCTTGGCTTATTTCCGCAATCTCCTTCCTCGTTAAATTCCCGGATGAAGACTAAGAAGCTTGGGTCCTTCTTGAAAGCCCTTTTGAATTGCATGGCCGAGAGCGTCTTCCATGCATGCCTTGCTCCCGTTGAGGATGCTTAGGGATTTATAGCGGGCAATGGGAAGGCATGGACTTGGTGGAAGAATTTCATGCTGAGGACCATCTTGAAGTCATCCATGGGAACGATGGAGAAATCAAGCTTACCGTTCCATGTTCCAAGCGTTATGTGCACACTTTGTCCGATACCCGCAATTGGCTTGGCGGTTGAGTTCACTGCTTTCATCGTGCCTCCTTCCTTGGTGGCCTTGAGGATTAAGCGCTTAGCCTCGTCTACGGATACGAAGTTGTGCATCGCTCCCGTATCTAGCAACGCGCGAACGGACTGGTCGTTTACCTTTGCGTTTACATACATGAGTCATTTCTTAACAAGCGTGGGCTGTTGCGATTAAGTGCGTCGAGGCGTTGGAGAGAACCTACGCTGAGTTTGGGTTCTTTTGTGGACATAGAAGGGTTACTCTTGAGTTGGGCTTTGTGGTTTTGATGCATATGAAGCATGGGCTTTGTGGTTTTGGTGCCTCGTTTTTGCTCTCTGATTTACCTTGTCCGCTTTTGTTGCTAGGCAGCTTTTTTTGCCCCCAATCTTTGCGGTTGTTACTGCCCTTGTCCTTGCGACTTTGTCCCCCACCTTTGCCTTGGTTGGCCTTTTTGTCATTGGATTGGGTAGAGTATTTGTTGAGCGACTCCGCAATGGCGATGGTGTCGTCAAGTGTTTGAATGACACACCTATCAAGCTTGGTCTTGGCCTAATCCTTAAGGCTATCTTGGAAGTAGAAGAGTGAATTCTTGTCAGACATGTCGCTTATCTCGAGCATAAGAGTAGTGAACTCGTTGATGTAGTCCCAAATGCTACCTGATTGTTTGAGGCGACGTAAGTGTTGAGTGTTAGAAAATGCATATTTATAAAGGAGAAAATTGTTATTTTACATATTAAGTATTACTAACAACCCTTACTTTTATGTGTTTAAATTTCTTATACTTTAATTATGTGTAATCTATTTTAATTAAGTATTTGATGTATTTTAGGGGCATCATAGTCATTTCACAATAAACGAGAGATCAAATGGCAAAACGGACATCATTTTTGAACTCAGGACGGTCGAAAACCTTAGGAGGAGCATAAAAAGAAAAATGGCACTGTTCACATGTACGGGTACTGTTTGCGTTACTGTGCAAATAGTGGTTGAACCGGTTACTGTGCAAATAGTGGCTGTTGACTGATCTACCGTGCAAATAGTGGCTGTTGACTGATGACGTGGCGAAATCCTGAGCGTCCAAACTGTTTTTAATCCGATGGCCATGATTTACTCGATGTAACTATAAAAAGGGGGCCTCCCCCCCTAATTTGGCACCTCTGAATCCATCTTTGAGGTTCATTTTCTGTAATTCTCTCTCTATCTTGTACTTTCTACGTATTTTAATAAATTCCCATTTTGCCCCTAGTTCAACTATGAGTGGCTAATTTTCTTTCAAGCTTGGGTTGAAAGTGAAGTCTTAACATGTGTCATGGGCTTGATTTAGTAAATTTACTTTCTCTTCCCCTCTAAGTTTTGTGGATGTTTTGACTTTTCGTCGACAAATAATACTAATCTTGTCTAATACTGCCCTGGTTTCACTGGCACCCTAGTATAAGGTTATTATTATTTGGCACGATAAGCTCTTAGCACCATATTTAGTAGAGCGTGGTTCATAAGGTGTGGATTCCCCTCTCATGATTTAATTGGTATTAATAAGGAATATTTAGCCCATGATGCATGTTGATACGGATCCAAATACCCAAGTACGTCATTTCAATAGAATTCACTTCAATTTATTCTTGCCCTTTTAATTCCAATTCCAGAATTTATTCTTGTTATTTTAATTTAAGTTTTAGCATAGTTTAAATCATTTTCCAACTTAAATCCAATCACCCATTCACTAAATTAATTTTATATATAATTAAAATCCACCTCCTCGTGGGATCGACACTCGTCACCATTAATCTACACTACAACAGATTCGTACGCTTGCGAGTTCAATAAAATTTGCACAACAGTAAGCGTGCTCACGCTTCTTTTTCCGCATTGCTTGGGGCGAACTGCTTTCGGGGTTCTCGCTTGAAGTCGGCCCAAGTGTTGATAGTGCAAATGCCCTTACCCATTTCACCATGCTTGCAACGCCACCATAGTTATGCAGTGCCTTTAAGATAAGTGGGTGCAGTGCCCACTTTCGATGTCTTGTCTTGGACACTCATGGCATTGAAGTATTGATCAAGCCTAAATAAGAAATTGTCCATGATTATAGCATTGCGTGTGCCTTCGTAGGTGTCGGGCTTTGGCACATTAATGCAGTGCGCATCACTTGTGCTTGCGGAAGCTAGACTTGCGGAGAGTGTTCGCTTATGCTATGCTCAATCCGAGCGGACTTCCTCCACTTTTGCACGGACAGCACGTAGTTCATCATGAACAAAGCTACGAAGTTTGAGCAACTCATCATGAAAAGAATGAATCTCACCTCGAAGAGTGTTCGCTTGCTCTTGGATGAAGGCTTTGGCTGCCACCGTGAAATCGACGTATTCTCCCTCGAGACTATCCACTCGTTCCTCTAATCCCTCGAGGCTGTCTTGAGCAGCGGACAATGCGATTTCGAGAGTGCTTACACGATGCTCCAACGTATCCATGGATGGGGCCTTGGACTTGCTGCAAGTCTTGCCTTGGGTGCGCTCTCCCTCGCGGCCACGACTTGGTTCTGGTGGAACATCCGCACCAACAACACTCTCTTGTGCTGGATTCGAAGGATTGGCTATTGGTCGTGAGCTGATTTGCATGTATGCAAACTTTGGCTCTGATACCACTTGTCACGGGATGAGTGTTTTGCGTAGCAAACCCGTGCGGCACTTAGACAACTTGCTGAATGTTGCTAAGTAAGCCTTAAACTTCTCGAACTAGCTAAGCCTAAAGGTTTTCGAAGAGCTAGAGAGAAGAGAGCAATGGAGCTGAATGAGAGAAATTGTATTACTCGAAAGAATGCTTACAAGAGAGCTTACAAGTGTTTGAGTTGTTTTCTCTAAGCTTGTTGTTCAAATGTCTAATGCCATAGGGGAGGCTTGCCAAGCTCTAGAGATTCTAGAGAATTCTACCATTTACATATACTGGAATTCTATGGAGTATTCTAGAGTATTTACAAACTCAAATGTGCTAGACTTGCGTAGAAGTTTTCGAAATTGGTCAAGCTAGTACTCTTAGCCTTGTGTTGGCTCTCTAGCCCAAAATGATGGGCAATTGGGCTAGTAATTTTGGCGGTCCGTAACATCGAGCTCAAAATGAGAAATCATCTGCCTCTAAAAAGTCTACACAAGCTTCCGTTGGAAAATTGTGAGTCAGCATGTTTAGTATATTAGACAGTTTATACTCTCTCATAAGATTTCATGTTGGAAATATTCCAATTTGGTTGCAAAATAGGAGTTAGTTGTGGTATTTGTATATGCTTCTTGTACTGATTTGGAATTTAATTTTCCATTTTACATTGTTGCACAAACTTCACATTTGCTTTTGAAAAAAATAGGAGATTACATTGGACAGCTGAAGAAGAAGAAGGTATGGATTCATGGTCATTGCAACTGTTTACTTTCAATCAAAATCACCGTGCTTGTGTTTCCAAATAATGTCCTTTGATTTTGATATCTACTGTAAATCACGATACTGTTTTCACCTAATAAAATATTTGAATCTGTATGAAATTGACAATTGATTCAATTTCATTTAATGCATTGGTGAAATTATTTTGTCTCTGATAGGGTTTTCCACCTTTACCTTTCCTTAAAATCTTTCTTACATTTCCATTCAGGAGCCATTTCTAGAATTTAGAAACTTTGCCTTCACTACTGCTTTGAAATTGAATTATGAGAATATATATATATGATGCATCTCATGTTGTACATTGTTTTCATGTTTTTATATGCAAATAAGAGTAAGAGCCAGATTCTAAAAAGCCAAATTGTTGCTGTGATTCAGTCTTAAATATTCAAGATGGAGTAGTGAGTTGATTTAATTTGCGGGCTTGTTGATATCTACTCTTATATTGCAGGAAGGATTGGAAAAGTTTTCAACTAAAGTAATTAAAAATCTTCCTTGGAAGAAAGTTTTGGAATTTGGTTGTCATGTTTTTTGTCCTACTTGTACTCCATCTAATCTCAAGGATAAACGGAGGAACATTATGGCCAAAGAGTCCTCAACAATCAGCAGAAGGTAATTTGGTCATGTATGACTCAAGATGTAGAAGCTAGTCTTTTAAAATCCTTAGAAGTTCAAATATGTGCTGTACTTACAACTACATCCATAAATGCATCTCACTCTCTCTCAGCTATGTGGAAAGTATTGCTCCCGAAATGGTTGGGTTGTCTAAAGTGTTCTGTTTACCCTTGTTTGTGGATCAAGACCTGAGTTTCCTGTCTATCAGACAATTTGTGTGATTATTCAATGCTATTAGTGTACGTACCCAAGATTCCTTTCCGTCACCCAGTTTGATGGCTTAATTAAAGGACCGGTGATACTTGTTTTAAAATATTTTGAACTAAGTTGGTCAGTTCGCATGGCTAATAGAATTCTCCAAATTGCAACCATATAGCCGCATTTTTGTATTTTAATACTCACATAATGAAGCCTTTTTTATGACGTTTAAAGATTTTGTTTTTCTCCAATTGTCTCTGATTATCATCAGCTCATTCTCTCTAAGATTATGTGCAAATTTCTAGTACTGTCGTGTGCAAATGCTTAGCAGAGCCTGACCAGCAGTATTTTGTTTCATTTTATAGACATTCCAGAGCTCCTAAAACCATCAAGGAAAGGGAAATAATGTGCAGCGGCAGTTGGATCTTCTTTCAGTATTCTATGAATTTTTTAGCCAGCGCGCCTAAGGAATGTAAATTGCTGTGTTGCACGTGGCACATGCTGGGTACTAACAAAGAAAACATAACAATTTTGGTGGGTTGAATAGTCTACAGGAGCAAAGATTTGAGTTCACATTGTAGCTGGGGAAAATGAATTTAAATAAATATTTATGAAGTGCATTTTCTTTTCTTTGACTTGGATGTTCAAAGTCCGAATGTTGATTTTTCTTCCCTCTCAGTATTATTGAGTCTCTAGTATGTAAGAAACTCATCAACCAAAATGATGAAAAAGGTAATTATAAGTTTATTATGTATAGTGAGCCATTTCTGCCTTCCGATTTCTGCATGCTGCATTACCTCTTTAACTGTAATCTCCATATTAGAGGTCTAATGCTAGCCGTAATCAAATAAAATTTTAAAGTAAGAGACTCATTTCACTTATTTGGCATATATCTGAACATATTTGTTGTACAGCAGAATGTTGAGGTGCCACAGAAATGCCTGTGTCTGTGCTTTGATTGTAGCCTGTATAATCTATTGATAGAAGCAGGAATTCCAGAATCTGGGGCAATTCAATACGCAAATCGTTACAGCTTCATTTTCAGATTCATGTGATGCAGTATGCTTCCATGTTTTTTTTTTTTTTGGTCTCTCAATACTAATTTTGTTTGTGTCTTTGGACTCTCAATGGCAGAAAGTTTCATCCGGCAGACTGTGACGGAACGTTTAATCCGGCAGAGCCTCCGGCCGATCCCTATTCCTAATATGCCGAACTCCCCTGTACCAGATCCTGAGCATAATGAACAAGGTTACAAACGAGCAAGTGAATGTTATTAAGTCATGAAGTATATGCTTTCATTTCGACAATGTGTTCTTGCTTCTTCACAATCTCATTTTTGTTCAATTAAACACTTTACAAATAAATGCTTGTTACTGGCTATGATGCCCCATCTCTGCCCACCCCTCACCTTGCAATTTCAATTTATTGTATCAATTTTAACATACATACATACATATATATATAGGACAGTGATCCAATCCGGAGTCATGGATTGGATCATTGTCCGGGAATCCACCAGGGGCGGTGGTGGCTTTTTCTTTTTCTTTTTTTTAATTTGTTGGCTGCACATGGTGAAATCCAAAGGCCACTAGGCTTTGTCCTGGAAACTGTTCCAATCCAGGAGTAACCTGATTGCTGGCAACGGAGATTTAGATTTCATAATCAATAAATACGCTTTGTAAGAGGGACCAAATATGTATGTAAAGAGTTAATTTTTACTCATTCACATAAAATAACTCGAGATCTCCTCTTTAATTCATCTTATTTGATTGCAATACGTTGATTAAACATTAAAGGCTGAAAATCAATAAATGGATTGTGGGCAAAGTTTGTATATTTGGAGTCGGAACTTGTGTAATTGTTTGCTTTACAGGGGGCAGGCAGTGATGGAGAAGATAATTAAACGGGGGCTGGATTAAAATGTTCTACAACAGCTATATCTTACCTTTTATGTGAGGTAGCCGAGCCCTAACATATAATTAATGTTATATGGCTGTCTCTGTGATTCATATGATCTAAATTGATTTCTGTTAATTTAGTCAATCTTTTCTTTCTTCAACTCTCAAAACGTAGGTTTAATCTGTCGGAGTGTAACCGGAAGACTGTTACAAGCACTATGCTTGTACAAAATAATGATGGAGCTTTCAATTCTCTTGAAAGAAAATTTAGTTGCTCAATCTGGATCCGTTTCATGGATTTTAAAATTGGCTTTAAATAAAATGAAAAAATAGGTTCTTATATTTTCTTCACCAAGATCATTTTAAATGTGTATGTTAAATCTGAAATTAAATAAAAATATTTGAGGACAATTAAATTCGTCAAGTAAATAAAATCTACCCAAATAGATTTTAAGTCTGGCTACACTTCTATAGATTCTCTTCTAATATCATATTTTTTTTTGAAAATCTTGAGACAAGTGGTAATATGATTATTGAATGGCCAAAAATTTTATTGCTTTTGTTTTACAAAATCAATTTCTTAAATTAGAAAAGTCAAACTCAATTTCTTAAATGAGAAAAGTAAAATAATAAGCTTCCATTAACAAACCAAATTCTTCTTCTTCATTGACTATTACTTTTTTTTTTTTTTTCTAATCCACTTTCCTTGGTTTTCTACCTTCATCTCCTTTCGAGATTGAGCAATGGCAACCATGGGCAAGACTTCAACAAATATCTAAAAACTAGAGCCATAGGTAAAAATAAATAAAAAAGTTATTAAGGAATTGAAATATAAAGCCGTAGGGTAACTCAGTGAATTCAGTTTAGTAAAACTTCAATAGACAAACAAGAAAAAGAGAGAGTACATCTGTTTAACATATTGAATGACCAGCAAAAACACAAATATTGTCATACAACGGAAAATACTGGGTAGTACTTCATGGGTTATGGCGTATTAATTGGAGGTATCGTGTACCCCTGAAGCTGGAGCATTTACCGGATTATCTCCATCTCCAGGAACTTCCCTCAGACTCCTCTGATGGAGTAACCCTTCTGTCGTACTTTTATGGACTAATCTTTCTGTCATTGAGAGTTCAATACAAAGGTTAAGAAAATTAAAAATGCAATACAAACAAAAACATAAAAATAGTGCAAGGATATATAAAATCAAAGTTCTTCAATTAATTGGATAAAAAAAATTCATGTACTTAATTAGTTGCACACCTTGGATAGCTGAGAAACTCCGAATTCTTGCTTCTACTGCCAAGGGACATGAACTCATTGATATAATAGCTATATAGGCAGCAAGCAAAGTGTAGACTGGAACGTTATTCCTATAACACTTTGACATTACTTATTTGAAGAAAAAAATATGAATGGGGATTTTTCAATTATATCAATCCTTTTATACAACCACTGAGAAGGAAAGATTTCCAAAATTCAAGCTTTGAATTGTGTAAGTCAAAATTATTAATTGCTAGTATATTTCTCTTTTACAAAAAAAAATATATATTTATGGGAGGTCCTGATAATTGATATCTCCATGAGCAATGCACATGTACGGAGGATCTGAATTATGGGAGGTCCTGGACCCCAAGCTTTAAAAATGACCTTTATCTAGTTTAACTTTATTCTTTAGCCCCTCAGTTTCATAGGTCTCACATATTGCTAGCTGCGTTAATAAAGTTTGTTGTTTCCATATGCCCCCGAATGAAAATTCTGGTTTCACCATACTCAGTCACGAGAACAATCAGCAGACTTGAAAGAGCCAGTCCTTACTAGTATATAATATGCTTTGATGGAATGAGATTTTTTGTTTCCATACTACTATAAATTTGAAAAAAAAAATTGCAGCGCATATATATTATATGGTAACATTAATGATTGGTTTTTTTAATTTTTTGAGTACATAGGAGCTCTCGAAAATAGCTAAATAGGAACTAGGCGGGGATAAGCAACCCCATACATATCATGTGCAAGCAAAAGAAAAGCACCCATCGGAGGGCAATCGAGAAAATGAAGACCTAACGGTAGAGAAAAGGGCATAATTCGCAAGAAATCTGCCACAAAATTTGCTTCGTGATAAACATGAATAAGGGTGATATGCCAATAACGCCGCAGAAAGTCCTTAATAGAGTAAACTAAGGGTGTGTACTCATTTGTATAATCTGGATGATTATCAGTCAGCAGTTGAGTTACACATAAACTATCCACTTCGACATTTAACCATCAAATACCTTTTTCCCAAGCAATAGATAAGCCTTGAAGCAGTCCCCAGAGTTCTGCAACCACAACAGAGCAAGAACCAATATTCATACAGAAACCAGCCAACCAATTTCCATTATAATCACGGAAAAGACCACCTGCACTAGATGCCCCAGCACTCTTAGCTGCACCATCGGTATTAAGTTTGCACCAGGGCCGAATAGGAGGGCTCCATGCGATCCATTGCTCAGACCTTTCAATTCCCGTACACATGAGTGAATTATGCATTCTATGGAATTCCATTGCTCTCATACTGACATCATTCACCATATACTCACTGTCCACAGAAATGTGATTAAAATTAAAAAAATTTCGCCCCTGCCAATGCTTCCATATTGCAACGCAAAGAAAATCTCCTGCTAACATCCTGCTTAAAAGTCCAACCTGTAACATATGTGAATTAAATGAATAAAAGGAGGCCGTTTTAAAGGTTAAAATAAATAAAAGAATAAGCTGAGAAACATGGAACATATACACACACGTGTGAGAGTAACAGAAGCTACCAACTGACTCGGAAACCCGACCCGACCCGCAAATATGACCCTGACATATCTTTCGATTTCGGCCACCCCACCAGTCAAGCTTGGTACCAATCTGAAGCTTGAAGACCGGCCACACGTGTGAGAGTAACAAAAGCTATCGACTGACCCGAAAACCCGACCCGACCCGCAAACGGGACCCGGACATATCTTTCGATTCCGGCCACCCCACCGGTCAAGCTCGGTACCAATCTGAAGCTTGAAGACCGGGCATCATACACTGGCCGTCATTGTCGCTGAAGACGAACGGGATCGCTGCCGTTTGAAGCTTGAAGCACTGCAGCCAAAACCCATCATCACCGTCGTTGCTTCTACCGGAATTTGACCACGCCACCACCTCATTTTTTTCCCCACGACTCCCTCTTCAATTCCCGACCATCCACAGTCACCTGGAGTCATGCCGCCAGCCAATTGTTGGAAATTCACGGTTGGCGAGCTAGATTCCGGCGTCGTTGCCGCGCGTGGGAGCTCACCGCAGGCACTATTAGACTCAGCGTGATTGGAACTTTCAGACTTGAGCTTCCCGGCCAGCGTTGACTAAATTCCGGTGACCGTTGACCAACGAGGGTATTTCGGTAATTTCACACTATGAGGGCATGTGGATATTTTAGTAATTCATGAAATTGAGGATTATGTGTAATTATGATTCCGAGAGTAATTCGGTGATTTACAATTTTGGAGTTTGTTAATGATTTAGGGACTCAAGGATAGTTTTATAATTTTATCGACATAGGAGTTCTAAATTATGGATAGAATTTCATTTCAAGTTTATTGCATAAATTTAGTCGTAATTTCGATTTACGAAAAATAATTATGTCGTTTTCTTTATTTAGAAGGATCTGCGGGCAAGAACGGGTCCGCAGACGATAACCAAGCCTAAACACTGTCATCATTAGTGGAATATATAAAACTTATTTTCATAGTTAATTATGATAGTAAAGCATGTTTGCAAAATAAGTATTTTAAATGTTATGATTTTGATTTCCTCGAAATTAATTTTATCCACGCATTGGTATTTTATTAAAATATTTGGTTAATGATTTTGTGTATCGATTTTGAATAAGCATGATAGTATTTTAAAGATGAGAAAAGTAAATTTAGATGTGATAATGAAAAGAAATGTACAATTTAAAGTATGATTAGAATGTACATGAATATGAGTATAGAGATTGTTTTTAAAAGCATTGGACAATACCCTCCCATCTAGATACAATGATACAAATGAGATGAGATAAGAGGCTTTTGGGGTTCGTCTCAACACACATAGAGGCTTTTGGCCGTGTGTTTAGGCGTTTCTGCCTTTTGGGGGCATATGCATGCGGGTATGATGATTACAGATATATAGATATTGAGATATAGATGATACAGATGAGATACAGACCTTTGGGGCCCGTATGAGTATACACAAAGGCTTTGGCCCATGTGCTTGGACACTTTTGTCATTTTGGGACTAGATTATGCATGCACTGATATGATGAGATATGAGATGGTACTTTCATGTCTATCCGTGTAGCTCGAAGCGTGACGATACCCAGGTAGTACGTCATTGCCCGTCCATTGAGATCCGAATATGACGAGATTATTCCTCTGAGTACTTGTTTAGTGATGATTTTCATTCTTGTGTATTCTATATGATATTGTGATATGATTTTCATGATTATTACGTATGATCATTATATATGCTTTTCATGGTTAATAATATGATTTAAATGTTAAATGGTTTATTACTGGTTTCTCGCATAATGAAATTGTGTTTGGAAATAATATGATTGTTTTTTTAAAGTAAGAATTAATTTTCAAAAATTACTATTCACTCACTGATCTCACTGAGATTTAAACTCACGCCGTTTTTATTATTTTTTTCTCCTCACTACGAGGTTGCAGATACACCAAATCGACCCAGTGACTGTAAATATATTTTGAGTCTTGGCCATGTGATGGTGTTAAAAGATATAAATGATTTTGTTATGACATCTCAGTTATCTTGTTCTTTTGGGATTGTATGATTTTGTTATATTATTATTTTGGGATTAAGAATAAACTGAGATATTAAAATTATCTTTTGAGACTTTGGAGATATAAGACTCAGTATTTTGGTTGAAGATGTTGATAACTGGAGTTTGTTGTATATTGAATTATATTGGGAGTGCTTGTCTTATATATTTGCAGATTGGGAGTGTTATAATTATAAAGGAAACTCTGCCAAATTTTTAACAGAATGCTTACTAATAGAATTATTATCAAATCCATTTTGATGAGACTAAATTGACTCGTCTGGTGAGAGATTTGGGGCGGGTCGTTTCACAACCACTCTTAAAGTTTGCACACATCCACTCGCAAAGGTTTATAGAGTAAAAAGCTGGTTTATTCTGTTTGGGGACGACTCTATTCCAAAACCTCCTGGCCAGTCCACCATACAGTCCCGTAATACATGCAACTCATTTTCCAACCTAGCTCCACACTGAGCACATCCACTTCCTGTTATAATATGCCTCCTTTGTAGCTCACCATTAGTTTTTAATCTATCATGCAGCACAACCCAGAGAAACATACGGATACATTGTGGGCCTTGCCATTTCCAAGCCGAACTCCAAGTTTGATCTTCTTTGTTAAAACCGTGGTGAGAGATGGCATGATAAGCTGACTTAACTGTAAAAATACCCCTCTTGGACTCAGCCCAAAAAACTTTGCCCTCACCCCTATTGAGATAAAGCTTCCATATAATTGGTTTATTAAATCATGGTTATCGTCATAAAACTGAAATATTTGGTAGTACTTCATGCGTTATTGCGTTTAAATGGGCTGTACCGGGACATTGAAATGATGAAACAAGTAAGTCAAGAACGTGAAATATGGAGCTGGTACCGGGAATTTGAATAAATGCAACATGTAAGTCAAGAACGTGCAAGAACTGTAGTCTTAAGTCTCATAGACATATTGTTACATTTTCCATGTAACTGCGTAATAATCATTGCCAAGGAAAAATTGTGTACTTGGAGGGTCCACATAAAATAGCAACGGGTTGACGGCATTGGCACTATACTTTAATCTTATTCAATGATATTAAAGAGATCATGTGTATCGCATCATCTGTTATTGCAATAAATTCATAGGATCATATGCATCACATCATTTGTAGTTCCAATAAATTCAAGGGATAATGCGCATCACTTAATTTGTATTTCCAATGGGATGAGCTCAATTGGGTTATTTTACATAAACAAGAAATCTCTCGCAGCATAAACAAGAAATCTCGATCGGGATAGATCCGACTCACGGTCACACCAATTTTATTTTACATACAAAATCAATATCTGTTAGTTTTTGGTAATATTGTAAAGACAACCATCCAAGGGAGTACGTGTATACACACACACACGTTGATTCGTTTAACTAAAATAAACAGAAGAAGTCATCAATAATCCATGTGGCCTCCTATAGTGAGCGTAAACAATATTAATTTGATTATTATAGACATCCCAAATCTTATAAAATCCGATTAATTAATTATATACATTACTTGATTGAATCTCATTGATCATTATTGTTTGCCTATTGAAGTTTACAATATTGTAATTGTTGAAATGAACTCAAACTTGTCAAACAACTTGTCATTTAAAGGTTGGAAAACAAGTGACATGTCATTTCAGCTGACTGAGAATCCAGAACCGACAACTTGGTGATGCCGTCCAAAATCATTAAACACTCACGTGGTTAACACACGCCTATTTTAAGCTTAAACGGCATGACTTCTTGTTGTTTAAAGAAGATTTTATGTTGCGCGTAACAAGCTCGTGATCAGTTAGTTAAGGTTGTTGATTTTGGAGAGAATCTTCTGGATCTGTAACACCGGCAACAAATGATATATATATATATGCTGGTTCTGGTTTAGTCTCATCTAATTGAAGAGAGAGTGATAAGGAAGTTGTAGTGAGAGTGAAGCTTTTCTGAGTATTCTCTGTATTGCTAGTTATCACCTCTGTAAACTGGAAGCTTAATAAAGTTGCTCATGAGTTGTTTTCTCCAGTGGATGTAGACACTGTAAAGGGTGCTGAACCACTTAATTCTTTGTGTGTTCTTGACTTTTTGTGTTAGTTTTCTTTGATCTGGTGATTGTTACGAATTGCTTCATTTTAGTTCTTAAGTCTTGGAGTCTGAATTAGGTCTTGGGCTAAGATAAATTCAATGTTAATAGGATTAGTTTCACAACAGTAATAATCAGGTTACCCTACGTCTCGTATTTTGTTTCTCGAGAAAATTTAGACTATATTCATTGAATCACGTCACTATCTTCATTGAATCGTGTTATTCGTACAACAATTCAATAAAATCATGATGTATATATGTTACTTATATTTTAAAATTTTCAATTAGTTATGCGCACGCTTTTATTTCTTAAATTTTCATCAACATTGTTAAAAACCAGCAAGTGAATGTTATTAAGCCATCAAGTATTTTGTGCGCAGGATGCGGAATCAAGCGTACTAAATAATTATAGAAAAATAAAGGACACAAGAATTTTTGTGGTTCGGTAATTAAACCAACATCCATGGAGGTAAGAAAGAATAATTGTTTATTTAATAATTAATAGAGTACAATATTTGAGTAACGAATCTCACTTTCCAGAAACCCAAATACATCTAATACTCTCACATTCTGCAGGAAAGATAAATTCCCCAGATACACTTTTCTCACTTCTCTCAAAAGCTTAAAAACTTATAAGCTTAACAATTTTGGGATGATTTCAAATAAACTATTGCCCTTCTATTTATAGGAACCATAGCTCACCTACCACTTCCAATTTGGCTACAACTTGCCAAATTGATAAATTGAATTTAGAATGGAAAATCAATTTGGTGGGCAACAAAATCAACAAGTTTGAAAAATCAATTGGCTTCTAGAAAAACATCACATTTTTCCTCCATACAACTTCAACAAAATCGTGCCACCAACCTTGCCTTTTGAAATTTGCATTTCATTCTTTGACTTTTCAACAATTCTCCACCTCGGTGAAAATTTTCCAAATTTGAGCTGACATTAATAGACCATAATACTTCATCCTCAAATGATCCTCGAAAGGATCCAAGGTGGCTGCATCGTTGTGACTGCCTACATGGGGATCAAGCCAACCATAGTTCATAATTCCCGAAGAACATATCTTAACACAATCGAAGGATTTGAATTAGTTTCAAGCAATGTTGAAACTTAACTCCAGAAACTACCTTCGTCAACATATCTAATGGATTATCTTTAGTATTGATCTTCTTCAACAACACATCACCACCCTCGATAATCTCTTTCACATAATGATATTTCACATCTATGTGCTTCGTCTGAGCGTGATATGTTTGATTCTTTGCGAGGAATATCACACTTTAGTTATCACAAAAGACCGCAATGTTCTCTTGGATTACTCCCAAATCACCTAACAAGTCTTTCAACAAGATAGCTTCCTTTACATCTTCAGTTGCTGCCATGTACTCTGCTTCCATAGTGGACAGAGCAATTGTCGATTATAGAATTGACCTCCAGTAACTGGACCTCCACCTAATGTGAATACGTAGCTTGTTGTTGTTCTCCGCTTGTCGAGGTCTCCAGCAAAATCAGAGACAATACCCAACACATTGTTGACCACAATTCTTCTTGAATAATAACCCAACATCAACTATCCCATACAGATATCGGCGAATCCACTTTACTGCAAGCCACTAATTTTTACCCAGATTGTGCGTGTATCTACTAACCATACTCACTGCTTGAGATATATCGGGCCTTGTGTATACCATAACATACATAAGACTACCCACATTACTAGTATATGGAACACGAGCCATGTAAACGCGCTTTTCTTGAGATTTAGGACATAAAGAAGAGCTTAATTTGAAATAAGGAGCTAGAGGTGTGCATAACGGTTTTGTTTTGTCATCCATACCGAATCTTTCTAGCACTTTCTTTAAATAAGACTTTTGAGTCAACCATACGCTCCGATTCTTTTTATCTCTATGAATCTCCATCCCAAGTATTCTCTGTGCATCACCCAAGTCTTTCATCTCGAACTCAGAAGCCAACTACTTCTTTAATCTTTCAATCTCATATTTATTCTTCGAAGCTATAAGTATATCGTCGACATAGAGTAACGAATAGATGAAAACTCCATTTGGTAGTCTTCTAAACTAAACACAATGATCGTGTTCACTTCTGGTGAATTTCTGTCTTTGTATAAATTGATTAAATCTTTTGTACCACTGCCTTGGCGATTGCTTTATTCCATACAAAGATTTAATCAACCTACACATATGATTCTCCTTTCCAGCAACTTTGAAACCACAAAACTGAATCATATAGATTTCCTCCTCCAAAAATCTATATAAGAACGCCGTCTTAATGTTGAGTGTTAGAAAATGCATATTTATAAAGGAGAAAATCGTCATTTTACATATCAAGTCTTACTAACAACCCTTACTTTTATGTGTTTAAGTTTCTTGTAATTTAATTATGTGTGTTTTATCTTAATTAAGTATTTTATGTATTTTAGGGGCATCATAGTCATTTCACAGTAAACGAGAGATCTAATGGCAAAACGAATATCATTTTTAAACTCAGAACGGCCGAAAACCTTAAGAGGAGCATAAAAAGAAAATTGATACTGTTCATATGTACGGTACTATTCACATGTACTGGTACTATTTATGTTACTATTCACGGCACTGTTCACATAGAAGGATAGATGACGTGGCATTGACCGATGATATGACATTGACTGATGAGGTGTCATGATCCTGTTGGACTAAAATTCTTATGTACTGTTGATGGTGACGTGGCAGCATATTAGTGGATCAAAAACTGCACGTACAGTACATGCAACACATGAGATTATTACTGTACAAACCGTGTCACTGTTCAAACCGTGGTCAAATCGTGTTACTGTTCACGCATACTGTTGACTGATGACATGGCGCAATCCTGAGCGTCCAAACTGTTTTTAATTCGATGGCCATGATTTACTCGATGTATCTATAAAAAGGGGGCATCCCCCCTAATTTGGCACCTCTGAATCTATTTTTGGGATCCATTTTCTGTAATTCTCTCTCCATCTTATATTTTCAATGTATTTTAATAAATTTTCATTTTGCCCCTAGTTCAACTATGAGTGGCTAATTTTCTTTCAAGCTTGGGTTGAAGGTGAAGTCTCAACATGTGTCATGAGCTTTATTTGGTAAATTTATTTTCTCTTTTCGTCTAGTTTTTGTGGATGTTTTGACTTTTCGTTGACAAATAATAATAATCTTTTCTAGTACTGCCCTAGTTTCACCGGCTCCCTAGTATAAGATTATTATTATTTGACATGATAAGTCCTTAGCACCATATTTATTAGAGTGTGGTTTATGAGGGGTGAATTCCCCCCTCATGATTTAATTGGTATTAATAACGAATATTTAGCCCATGATGCATGTTGATACAGATCCAGATACCCAAGTACGTCATCTCAATAGTTTTCTTTTCAATTTATTCCTGCCATTTTAATTCCAATTTTAGAATTTATTCTTGCCATTTTAATTTAAGTTTTAGTTTATTCCAAATTATTTCCACCACCAATCCAATCACCCATTTACAAAATTAATTATATATATTATTAAAATCCACCTCCTCGTGGAATCAACACTCGTCACCATTGATCTATACTACAACAGATTCATACGCTTGCGAGTTTAATAAAATTTGCACAACACTTAACATCCAATTGAACCAACTCTAAGTCATATTCTGTAACTAAGGCAAGTAGGATACGAATAGAAGTATGTTTTACACCTGGAGAGAAAACTTCATTGTAGTCAATACCTTCATTTTGAGCAAAACATTTTTCCACGAGCCTTGCCTTGTATCGAGGAATTGTTTGATTCGGAGATCCTTATTTTTTGGTGTAGACCCATTTATTGCTAATAGCTTTTTTCCCCTTTGGTAACTTTACAAGTTCCCAAGTCTAGTTTTGATAGAGAGATTTCATCTCTTCCTTCATAGCTAACTTCCACTGATCACTTTTACTGCACCGTAATGCTTCACTGAAAGTGTTGGGGATGTCATCATCAATAATTGGAAGTGCATAGGTTACCACCATATCTTTAGTAAGTCATCCGAGTTTCTTTATCTCTCTTCTTGGCCTCTTTGTTGCTATAAAATCATCATTATCTACTTCATCAATTGTTTCTTTATTTTGTGGGACATCAGAAGAAACAACCTCTTCTTCAACTCTAGGTGTCACCTCTATAGTTGAACTCTTCTTTGATGTAGAACTAACTGGTATATATAGAGTTGCATCAAACTCCACCCGCTGCAATACCTCTTTGGTTTTGTTCTCTACCTGCTAAGAACTTGAAGCTTTTATCATTGAAGTTTCATCAAATGTGACATCTCTGCTACACACAAATTTTTTTTTTCGAGATCCCAAAGCTTGAAGCCCTTTACTCCATCTTTGAATCCCACAAAGATAGCTTTTCTAGCTCGAGGATCCATTTTATCATTTTTGACATGATAATAAGTTGGACATCTGAATATACGAAGGGAATCATAGTATTGTGCATGCTTTTCAGACCACATTTCCATAGGAGTTTTACCTTCAATTGCAGCATCAATCGGTTTATCAAGTGACTTGCGTAGCTCACAACTTCAGCCTAAAACTTTTTATCTAAACCAACATTAAATAACATACACCGTACCTTCTCTAGTAAAGTATGACTCATACGCTCAGCCACAACGTTATGTTGCAGAGTATGTCTCACCATGAAATGTCTTTTAATACCCTCATTTTGGCATACTTGCAAAAATAGATCAGAAGTATATTCACTCTCATTATCAGATCGTAATACTTTGATCTTTCTGCCAGTTTGAGTTTCCACCAATTTCTTCTATTTCACGAAAATCTCTAGAACCTCATCATTTGCTTACATGGTGTACACTTATAAATGTCTAGAGAAATAATCAACAAATGTAACAAAATGATGACTATCACCAATTGATGCAGTATTAGTTGGTCCCTATACATCACTATGAACATATTCAAAGATCTCACGAGTATCGTGATTAGCTGTACCAAACTTGACCCTTGTTTTATTGCCTACTACACAAAGCTCACAGAAATTTAATTTACAAGTTTTGGTACATTTTAAGAGTCCATGCTTTATCAGAGTTTGCAAAAACTTTTCTCCAGCATATTCTAGTCGTACATGCCATAGCTTGGTGGTGTCACTGTGCGCCTCAACAACATTTGCTTCATCAGTTGTACCTTCCTTCAAATAGTACAGATTGTGACGCCGAACCCCTTACAGAATCACCATAACCCCATGTGTAAACTTCATTGTGCCATCTTCAATGGTAACTTTATAGCTTTTAGCTTACAAAGCACCCACAAAAATTAGATTTTTCTTTAAAACTGGAACAAAATTAACTTCTTTAAGTTCTCCAACCATTTCATCAAATATTTTGAGCCGAATTGTTTCTATCCACATTGTGCGACAAGGTTGTTCATTCTCCATCACAACTACACTGGATTCCAGATTACAAAAATTCGTAAACCATTCCTTAATAGGACACAAATGATAGATTGCTCTAGTATCAAGTATTCACTCGCTCGCACTAGCCACGTATGCTGCTGGAGTAATACTTAATGAATAATCAGAGCCCTCATCTTTCCTTGCCATGTTTGCTGCTGCTGGTTTCTTCCTATCTATCTTTTGAGCCTTTGGACAATCTTTCCTCCAATGACCTTTTTCATGACAAAAGGCACTCTCATCTCGAGCTATATTTCTATTTCTCGATTTGGATCGAGAATTCTTTCCACCACGCTTCCTTTGTTTCTCTATTGCTTAATCTCTATTCACTAAAGCTTCAGGCGATGGTCGTTCAGAATTTTTATCATTATTCCAAATCTCTAAGCTAGTCAATGTTGTGCAAACATCTTTAAAGACAATCACACTCTTCCCATATATCAAAGCAATCACAAAATAACTATATTCCTCTAGTAGTGAGTGTAACAGAATCATAGCCTTGACTTCGTTCTTAATATCTTCATCAAGATTCTTTTAATAAGCAAGTAACTTTTTAAATCTTGAAACATAATCGTGCATTGACACCACAGACTTTATTTGAAAACCATATACTTGGCTTATTGCATGAAGGTGATTTTCAGGACTTTTCACTAGGTACTTTTCCTCTAATGTACACTACAAAGTCACCGCACACTCTTTATCTTTCACCAAGTATTTCACCTCTTTGGTCAAACAAGATTTGATTTGACCACAAGCTTTCTCGTTCATACAATCCCAAATTTCTTCATCATACAAGTGTTTTTTATTTTACAAAACAACATCAAGATCGATTTGAATAAGGGCATCCATAATTTCGTGCCTCTAAATGCCGAAGTTGATTTTCCCCATCAAACTTTTCAACATCGATTTTCTGGCCTCCTATAACAGATGCTGAATAGCGATTTGACAAATCTCGCCTCCCACCTGAAGTGTCTATTGAAATAATCTCGGTAGATCTCTCCTCAATTCTGAAAGTTTCACCTTCTATCATTTTCTCAACGAACTATTTCCACTTGAAAAAAGTCTCTATGATGTTAATTTCGCGTGAATAAATGCACCAAGAAAGTTCCCAGGAGACTAGACGGGAACTCGATCCCAATTAAAAAACCAGAATCCTTAGACTCTTATTACCTTTGTTGACAAAACTTTCCTAGACATGCAAAAATACAACTACTTACAATAGATTGTCTCCCAAATACAAATGGTCGTCTCCACCGTATTCGTGAACAATACTGTATGTGAACAGTACCATATACAAGAATAGTACCGTATGTGAATAGTACCATACACGTGAACAGTAGCATCATTGTGAATCATTGATGAATCAAAAGGCACATGTTGCTACATTTTTCTTTAACCATTCTAAAAAAATTAAAAGGGAGTACTAACATTGTTTAACTGTTGTAATTGACTGTATTCGATTTCTTTTGAGACAAGGTCTTGCATTCCTTGGTAATAATGAATTTTAAAGCTTAAATATAGAGGAAACTTTCTTAAACTTTTACAATTTCTTGCTGATCACAATGAGGAAATTAAAGGTGTTATTTTCAACAATGCTCCAACAAATCTCCAAATGACATCCCCTGATGTTCAGAAACAAATTGTAAGTGTTTGTTCAGCTGAAACTTCTAGAGCTATCATTAAAGAAATTGGCGACTCTTTATTTTCTATTATGATTGATGAATCTCGTGACATATCCATAAAAGAGCAAGTGGCATTTGTGTTGTGTTGTGTTATGTGGATAAAAGAAGACATGTGGTTGAGCATTTTATTGATATTGAACATGTTATTGATACCAAAGCTCTCTCTCAAAGCATCACTCGATACACTATTTGCTAGACATGGATTAAGCATGTCTAGATTGGGCGGGCAAGGATATGATGGTGCTAGTAACATGGAAGGAAAACTTAATGGTTTGAAAACACTCATCCTAAAAGAGAATGAATCAACTTATTACATTTATTGTTTTGCCCATCAATTACAATTGGTCTTTGTGTTTGTAGCAAAAAAGCACCAAGAAGTTAATGATATGTTCAGTTTAGTTGCTAAAGTTATTAACATTATTGCAGCCTCATCGAAACGATCTGATATCCTTAGAGAGAAGCATGTTATTGTAGTTATTAAAGCACACTACAAGAAAACATGCAATAGATGACAAAAAATAACCATCATAAAAAGGGGTGCATGACAGACACTTCATTTGTCATCTATGTCACTGTTGTTAAGTGCTAGAAAATATATGTTTATAAGGAGAAAATAGTCATTTTACACTTTAATTTTTACCAACACCCTTACTTTTATGTATTTAAGCTTCTTGTGATTTAATTATATGTGCTTTATTTTAATTAAGTATTTTATATATTTTAGGGGCATTATGGTCATTTTACAATGAATAAGAGATCATATGGAATGATGACGTGGCATTGACTGATGAGGTGTCACGATTCTATTAGACTAAAATTCTTATGTACGATTGATCGATGACGTGGCAGCATATCAGTGGACTAAAAATCGCGTGTATGGTACATGCATATACATAAGATTAATTTCAATCAAACTGCGTCATTGTTCAAACCGGTTGATTGTCCAAACCGCGTGGTCAAACCGTGTCACTGTTTAAACCTCATACTGTTGACTGATGATGTGGCACAATCCTGAGTGTCTGAACTATTTTTAATCCGATGACTATGATTTACTTAATGTATCTATAAAATGGGGACCTCTCCCCCCTAATTTGGCATCTTTGAATCCATTTTTGAGCTCCATGTTCTGTAATTTCTTCTTTATCTTGTACTTTCTACATATTTTAATAAATTTTTATTTTTTCCCTGGTTCAATAAATTCTCAACATATGTCATGGGCTTTATTTCGTAAACTTATTTTCTCTTCCCCTCTAGTTTTTGTGAATGTTTTGACTTTTCGTCGACAAATAATAATAATCTTGTCTAGATACCGCCTTGGTTTCACCGGCTCCTTAGTACAAAGTTGTTGTTATTTGGCACGAATGCACATGTCCCAATTAGATGTAATTCGTGTTGGAATTAATTCACCTTTTTCATTTTTAACAACAGTGATTCCAAATTTTTTAGGCACTACTTGTGTAGGACTTACCCACTTACTATCAGAAATAGAGTAGATAATTCCCACATCAAGCAATTTAAGGACTTCTGTTTTGACTACCTCTTTCATATGTGGGTTTAATCTTCTTTGAGGTTGTTGACATGTTTTAGCATTTTCTTCCAAATTAATTCTATGTGTGCATATTAAGGGATTAATGCCTTTAATATCATTTAAAGTCCATCCAATTACATTTTTATACTTTTTAAGGACAGTTAGTAACTTACCTTCTTGATCACTTGTTAACGTAGAAGAAATCACAACAATATAAGTTTGTTCTTCTCTAAAAAAAGCATATTTCAATCATTCAGGCAAAGGTTTTAATTCCATTTTAGGTGCTTCTTGTTGTTCTGTCTTTTTAATACTTTCAAACTCCTCAAATTTTGGCTCGTTATTATAATTTTGTAAAGTCTGCACAGAATCAAGCAACGAATTTATATTAGAAATTTCAAGTTTAAGTTGCTTATTTGACTCAATTGAATTAACTAAACAAACATTAGAAGGTTCAGAAAAATCCCCTTTTTGAATATTTTCCTCAATACAAGATTCAAACAATTTCTTTTGTTCATCAGTATCATCTTTATTCTCATTTTCTTTATTAGGTTGCCTGCACATGTTGAAAACATTCAATTCCAAAGTCATATTCCCAAAGGATAAATTCATGAAACCATTCCTACAATTAATCAAAGCATTAGCAGTTGCTAAAAATGGTCGACCTAAAATTACAAGACTTGGTTTGTAATTATTCACAACAGATTCAGTTTCCAAGACAATAAAATCCACAAGATAAATGAATTTATCAACTTGTACTAAAACATCTTCCACTATTCCTTTTGGTACTTTAACTGATCTATCGGCAAGCAAAAGTGTAGTTGAAGTTGATTTTATCTCACCAAGATTAAGTTGAAGATAAATTGAAAATGGAAGCAAATTAACATTAGCACCAAGATCTAGTAAAGCATGCTCAATTTTGTGGTTACCAATAATGCAAGAAATGGTAGGACAACCACGATCTTTATATTTCAACTTATTATTAATAGACAGAATTGTACTTACTTGTTCGGCCATGAAAGCACTCTTTCTTACCTTCAATTTCCTCTTAACAGTGCACAAGTCCTTTAAAAATTTGGCATATGAAGGTACCTGCTTGATTGCATCTAATAGAGGAATGTTAACTTTCATGCTTAAAGATTTCATAAATTTCAGAAGAGTGGTTTGATTTTCTTGGTTTATTCAATGCATGGGGAAATGGTGGTTCAGGTGGAACACTAGTTATTTCTTCACTAGGTGTAAGTTCATTTAGTCCTTCCTTACGCTTTGAATTTTCATAATTTTCATACGGTTCAGGCATAGGTCTATCAACAACCTTACCACTACGAAGAGTTATAATTGACTTGACTTGGTCTGTGAGTGGATTTTGTTGAATTTTAGGATTTGGTTGTGGTTGAGTTGGAAATTTTCCTTTTTCTTGAATGGTGAGTGCAGAAGCAATTTTAGCAAGAGTATCTTTCAAATCAGAAAAAGTTTGTGCATTTTGATTGTTAATAACATCTTACTTTCTGATGAATGAATACATTGTGTCTTTCAGATTTTTCTAGGATGGTAGAACATATGGTGTATAAGGCTGAGCATTTTGAAAATTTTATGGAGGTGGTGCTTGTGAAGATTGTGCATTATTATTATTCCTCCAACTGAAATTTGGATGATTTTGCCAACCAGGATTATAAGTCTGTGAATATGGGTTTGGTTTATTGAAAGTGTTAATGACATTAGCTTGAGCATTTAGACATTCTTTAAGTGCAGGCAAAGTGGGACACTCTTGAGTGAAATGATCATTCGAACTACATATGTTACATGCAATTTCTTGAATAGATTTTACTTGATCACTCTTTTTATGCTCCAAAGCTTCAACTTTCCTAACTAGGGATGCAAATTTTGCTTGTAAATCATGATCTTCCCTAAGGTTATGGATTCCTCCACTAGATGGAGATGGTTGTTGCTTATTTGTCAATTTAAAAGTTCCAGTAGTATTCCAAAGTTGTGCATTTTCAACTAATTGGTCGAGGTAATCTAGTGCATCTTCAAGATTTTTATCCCTAAATTTACCATTACACATCATTTCAACAACCTGTCTACTTTGGGGTATTAAGCCCTCGTAGAAGTAAGTGACCAATCGCCAAGTTTCAAAACCATGATGTGGGCATATGTTAAGCAACTCTTCAAACCTATCCCAACATTGGTATAATGTTTCTCCATTTTTTTGAGTGAAAGAAGTGATTAGTCGTTTAAAAGAATTTGTTCTATGAGGTGGAAAGAATTTTTTCAAAAACTGTTCTTGAATGTTATTCTAAGTTCTTACTGATCCAAATCTAAGGTTTTGTAGTCAAGTTTTAGCTTTATCTTTTAATGAAAAAGGAAAAAGCTTTAATCTAATTATGTTCATGCTACAATTTTGGTCCGTGTATGTATTACAAACTTCCTCAAAATCTCTTAGATGCAAGTACGGATTCTCAGATTCTAAACCATGAAATGTTGATAAAAGTTGGATAATACCTGGTTTAAAGTTGAATCGAGATGCTTCTGGAGGAAATATTATACACGATGCTGCTCCGGTTCTGATTGGATTCATATAGTCTCTCAGAGTTCTTGGTCGATTCTGATCATGCCCATGTTGAGATTGGTTGTCTCCTTGATCAATTTGATGATTAAGTTCGCCCAAAACATTTTCGCCTTGATTCCCATCCATGATTAGTGGTGGAGATTGAGATCTACGAATTAACCTGCCACTTGAAGATCAAGACCAACGTCTCATGCAATAGTTACGTTATAAAAATAATATTTACACAAATTATTAACAAATTAAATATGTAAATAATATAAGTGTACAAAAGAAATTAAATAACAATTTTGGTGGTTAAACCCACCAATTAACAATAAATAATAAATAAATGCAAAATAATAAAATAAAATAAAATAAATGGTGGTTGAACCCACCAATTAAAAAAATAAAGCAAAAAATACAAAATTAAATAAATACTGAAAATTAAATAACTGAAAATAAAAATTAGAGTTAGTAGTTAGTTTGGTGGTTGAACCCACCAATAAAGCGAAAATAAATAAATACGAAATTAAATTAATGCAGAAAATTAAATAACTGAAATAAAAAATTAGGAGTTAGCAGTTAGTACGTTAAGAGTTAATAATTAGAGTTAGTAGTTAAAGTTAGTTTGGTCCAAATTAAGTCCAAATATGTCCAAAGTATGTCCAAGATGTAAGTCCAAGTCTTGATTATTTGAGGAATTTCGTCTAGGGATTTAAGTCTAAATTATTTTTAATTTTATGGCCAAACTGTAATGTTTAAAAGTTTAGAGTTGACCAATTTAGGATGAAAGTGAAACAACGGAAAGATGCTGGGATCCTAATGGAATTACCAAAAGTTTGGGCTAGAACAAGAATTATTGGGGTGAAATGAAAATTATGAAAGAGATAGGGTCAAAATCAAATTTAAGAAAAAGAAGAGGTGGCAAACGAAAATTAACACAAAGAGAAAAATAAAAAACGGAAAAATAAAGCAAAATAAAAACCTTTCTCCGGCAACAGCGTCAAAAACTTGACACAACTTAAAAGTAATTTTTAACTTCCAAATATAGTAGTGTCGTGTTTTATTATAATTCGGTGAGTCCGAGGTCGATCCACAAGGAAAAGATTTAATTTGTTTATTTTATTTTATCTAAAAATTAAAATTAAAATTAAAATTTGAATATGAACAACTTAATTTAAATGAAACTATGGAATTGAACTAGTTAGGGTTATGGATCCACTTTTAGAAATAAATAAAACTTAATAAATTCTTTTTGCCAATTTTTTTAGATTTATTACCCAAAAGAATAATTATACAAATTATTATTATTTTTCCTTTAATTTTATGATGAATTAAGTATTTATTGTGCCAAAATTTAATTTGTCTACAAAATACCATTTCACCATACCTTATATTAAGATCTTAAGAATTTATTGTGCCAAATTCATTTGTTTGTCTACAATAAATTAAATTTTCAAAATATAAAACATTTATAAAATTAAATAGAAAATAATTTAATTTATAAAATTAAAAATAGAATTTGATTAAATCATATTTATTACATAAGAGTTTCACCTTCCCCTAACTAATATTATTTAGTTAAGCATAATTAAAATAAAAAGGAGTAGAATTGAATTACTTATAATTAAAAGTAATAAAAACAACTAAATTTGGAAATTAAAATAATTTTATTTATAAAATAATTACACAAAATATTAAAAACACACCTGAAAATCAAGATTACAAGGAGATGGAGAAAATTTGAGAAGAAGAGAGTTGTAGAGAGATGATTAAAACATAAAAATGAGGCTCTATTTATAGAAAAATAAATTTATAATCTAGTACTTTGCGGTCCATCATAAGCTTCATGCATGTGCTCCTCACAACCTTTAGATCAAGATTCAATGGCTGGTCAAACTTCAAAAGCCAACATCACACGTGGCCATCATTTGACTCGTCCGATTTGCCCAAAGAACGGTTGAGATTTGGCGGGTTAATGGGTGGATCGGGTCGACCCGAATACAAAGATTCGGATCCTCCCACTTGCTTCACCAACCATTGCCACGTGGCACAATCATGGCCATTGAATCATGGACGGTTGAGATTTAGTCAAAATTACCAATTACCTCATGCACTCATATTTATTGTAAGCTCATTTCATCATCCAATCAATGCTCGGTTAACAGGAAAAGTCAACTTTTTTATACAAGCCCAATTTTAAACCGATCTTAACTGATCGTAAGGTTTTCGGACCTCTGGAATCCAAATTTGACATCCATTTTTCTGTTTGGAGCCTCGAAGTACGTGAAATCAAAATTTTTCCTAATAAACACATAAAAATGCACAAAGTTAAATATATTTAAAACATAATTGATAATTCCTAATATATTACATAAACACAAATATAAATTATAACATAAGCATAAAATAACATATTATCGCTTGATAATTCAACAATTTTTTAATACTAATAAGTAATTTCTCCCTCATCTTTATTTGTTTTGTTTCCATCTTTATTTTTATTTTATTTTATTTTGCATGCATGGTCGTATGTCATTATAACTTAATCTTGAATCTATAGACTTTGAACTTGAGAAAACACTTCGCACACACAAACAAATTAAAAATAAAATAGATTTACAAGCACCACAGGAGAGGCCATTTAAGGACTACTTCAATCCTTTAGCTAATTTGAGCACATCATGTATAAGGTATCTAAATGTAGCTGCTAGGAACTTTGAACTAAAACCTAGTGTGCTAAATTGTCTCCCCATATTCTATGACTTAGAAAATGAGGACCCATACAATTATTTGAATGATTTTTATATTATTTGTCAAACATTTAAATATGAGAATTTTTTAGATGATGATGTAAAACTTAGACTATTCTTATTTTCTTTAAAGGATAGAGCTCGTTCATGGTTAAATACTTTGCCAGCTAATAGTATTTCATCATGGGAACAAATGGTTACAAATTTTTTGAATAAATATTTCCCAGTTCATAAAACTAATGCTATTCACAGGGAAATCTATGAGTTTACCCAGAGAGATGACGAGTAGTTTTTCAAAACATGGGAGCGATTCAATGGGCTACTCTTGAAGTGTCCACATCATGGGTACGAGAAATTTCACCAATGCCAATACTTTTTGGAGGGATTATTGCCGAATATGCAAGAATGGCTAATGGCAACAAGTGGAGGAGAGCTAATGTCAAAAAGTGCATCAGAAATTTGAGAATTCTTCCAGCGACAAGCGGATAATTCCCAACAACTGAGTCGATCACTCAAGAATACTAGAAGGATTAAGGGAGTAAATGAGGTTCACATTGGCGAGTCAAGTTAAAAAATCAAAGAAGTCAAGAAGATAATTGAAGGTCTCTCTCGACAAATAGCATCGTTATCGACTGCTAAATCAACAGAGCCATATGACCATGATTCATACTCAGATCAAACCAATGTCATAGGTGTAATGAGAAATCCATCAAATTACAACCCATACTCCAACACATATAACCCTGGATGGAGAGACCACCCTAATTTTTTATGGTCTTAAGGACTCCAACAAAATGGACCAGTAGCTCTAGTTCCACCAATACAACCAATTCCTCAAAATCCTCAAGCCTCTCAGCCCCCATTTAGACCATTCAATCAGAACCAGAACTACTCTCAACCTAGACCATGGGAGGATGCATTCTAGAATTTCAGGAATGTTACTCACTCTACGATTGAGCAACAGAACCGCATTATTGATGGACTATGAAATGAGTTGAGAGCGGGTTTCAACTCACAAGCCCAATCAGTTTCAAGCCTCGAGAAGATGCTGGGACAACTTGCTTCTTCAGTTCAAACCTTGACAATGACTGTTGAGAAAGGTAAATTTCCAAGTTAACCAGTGCCTAACCCTAAAGGAGTGCATGAAGCGAGTACTAGTTCACCACAGCAGCATGGAGAGGTCAAAGCCGTCATGACCTTATGAACAGAAAAAGAAGTCGACAATAAAGTGGAGATACCGGTGACAAAAGAAAATCAAATTGTACCTGTGAGTGTTGAGGACTCATCACCGGAGGAGAAAGAAGAAACCAACTCACGAGAATATGTTCCCAAAGCTCCATTTCCTCAGAGGTTAGCTAAAGGAAAAAAAGAAAAATCCACAGGTGAGATTCTTGAAATCTTCAAACACGTAAATGTTAACATCCCTTTACTTGATGCTATAAAGCAAGTTCTATCTTATACCAACTTTCTTAAAGACTTGTGTACTAAAAAAAGAAACATGCATGTTCAAACTCATGGTATTGTGGAGGACGTGCTTATCCAGGTGGACCAGTTTTATTTTCATGTTGATTTCATTGTAATTGACTCTCAACTAATACAGGATTCAAGGAAGCACATCCCCATTATTCTATGCCGACCTTTCTTGGCAACTGCAGATGCTCACATTCAATGCAGGATTAAAAATATGCAGTTGTCCTTTGACAATATGACTATGGAGCTGAACATCTTCAATATTGTCAAACAACCTCAAAATACAGATGATGGAATTATTGATGTGGATTTAATTGAAGCATTAGTTGATGACACTTTTATTTCAAACCTTAGTGATGATCCTTTACAAGCATGTTTAACTCAGTTTGGTTTGGATTTTGATATTTACAGATCGGTAGATGAGGTCAACGCCCTACTTGACTCAACACCATCCATAGACACTAATAAATGGAAGTTAAAAGTTGAACAACTAGCACCATCATGAAGAAACTCATCCCATCATCAGAATTACCACCGAAACTCGAGCTCAAACCATTGCCCAACACTCTGGAATATGCATTTTTGGGGGAAGAAAGTACTCTACCGGTAATCATCTTAGCATCCATCAATGACGAACAAAAAGGTAAGTTTTTGGTTGTTTTAAAAGAGCACAAAGGAGCATTAGGATGGACTATAACGGATATAAAATGTATAAATCCAGTAGGTTGTATGCATTACATTCACCTTGATGAAAATGATAAATCTACTAGGGAAATGCAATGTCAGTTAAATCCTAATATGAAAGAAGTGGTTAGAACTGAAGTCCTTAAGCTATTAGATGTAGGTATCATTTACCCCATTTCTAATAGTTTATGGGTCAGTCATGTGCAAGTTGTCCCCAAAAAGTCAGGAGTCACTGTAGTTACGAATGCCGATAATGAATTGATACCAACTAGAGTAACTACAGGATGACGTGTATGCATTGATTATAGAAAGTTGAATTCTGTCACACCTAAAGACCATTTTCCTTTACCATTTATCGATCAAATGCTTAATAGATTAGCAAGTCATGAATTTTATTACTTTCAAGATGGCTACTCAAGATATAATCAGATTCCTATAGCACTAAAAGATCAAGAGAAGACCACTTTCACTTGCCCTTTTGGCACTTTTGCATATAGGAGGATGCCATTTGGATTATGTAATACACCTGCTATATTTCAACGATGCATGTTAAGCATTTTTTCTGATATGGTTGAACGATTCCTTGAGGTCTTTATGGATGATTTTTCTGTTTTTGGTGACTCGTTTGATCAATGTTTACATCATCTAACACTAGTTCTGCAAAGATGTATCGAGAAGAACTTGTTCTTAAATTGGGAAAAGTGTCATTTTATGGTAAAACAAGGTATTGTTCTCGGTCACATTATTTAGACCAAAGGTATTGAGGTTGACAAAGCCAAGGTGGATCTCATGTGTGATGCATCTGATTATGCCGTAGGAGCAGTATTAGGACAAAGAGTTGATCGAATTCCCCATGTTATTTATTATGCTAGTATGACATTAAATGAGGCACAGTTGAATTATTCAACTACTGAAAAAAGAAATGCTAGCAGTAGTGTTTACATTGGAAAAATTTTGATCTTATCTCATTAGTTGTAAAATAATTGTGTTCACAGATCATGCTGCTCTTAAATATCTTCTCACAAAGAAAGATGCAAAAGCTAGACCAATTTGTTGGGTGTTACTTTTACAGGAATTTGACTTGGAATTCAAAGATAAGAAAGGCACAGAAAATGTTGTGGCAGACCATCTCTCTCGTCTACATTTTAACACAATTACAGAGCTATTAACATTGAATGAGTGATTTCCAGATGAACAATTAATGAGTGTGGAAGTATTACCTTGTTATGCTGATATAGTTAATTATCTTATTACAGGTCAATTTCCAGAGCATTGGACCAAGCAAGACAAGGCTAAATTCTTTGCAGAAATAAAGAATTTATTTTGGGATGACCCGTATTTGTTCAAGTATTGTGCAGTTCAAAATGTCAAACGATGTGTTCTAGAAAGTAAAATTCAAAATATCCTTTCATTTTGCTATGAACAAGCTTGTGGAAGCCATTTCAGTGCTAAGAAAACAGCTACAAAAGTTTTATAATATGGTTTTTATTGGCCAACTATATTTCGAGATGCTTACACTTTTTGTTCTTCGTGTGATAGGTGTCAACGAATGGGGAGCATTACACGAAGGAACATGATGCTACTAAATCCAATTTTAATGGTTGAGATTTTTGATGTATGGGGTATCGACTTCATGAGACCCTTTCCCCCTTCTTTTGGCCATCAATTTATATTGGTTGCTATTGACTACGTATCGAAATTGGTAGAAGCAATTCCATGCAGAACCAATGATCACAAGGTAGTGATAGGGTTTTTGAAAAGCAACATTGTTCGCGCTTTGGATTCCTTAGAGCAATAATCAGTGCTGGTGGTGCCTACTTTTGTAACAAATCATTCAAAGCTCTTTTAACAAAGTATTCAATCACTCACAAAGTGGCAACCCCATATCATCCGCAAACTAGTGGACAAGTGGAGATCTCCAATCGAGAAATAAAGCACATACTAGAAAAGACGGTGAGGCCGGATAGAAAAGATTAGTCATTAAGACTTGATGACGCATTATGGGTACGTTTGACACACTGTATTGTATTATGTTGTATTGCATTATTTTAATGTTGGTGTATTGTATTATGCTGTATTGCATTAGCATTGTATTATAATAATGTTGTACAATGCTTGGTGCTACACTGTACTGTATTAATTTTTTTATTATTAACTTAAATTATATATTTAGAGAATAATATTTATTAGTACCTAGAAAAATACAAAATATAGAAGTCTTAAATTTTAAAAATTTAACATTTTTTTTAGTACAAATATTAAAAAAAATTTTCCATAAAGATTGAAGCTTGTAGCCTTATAATTGACAGCATAACATTTATTTTAAATTAATATTATTTAAATTTATTCATATATAAATATTTTTATTAATTATATTAATTTTTTACATATTAATTACTATAATATAATTAAATAATGTAATATCAAGTTATATTCTTATTTTTATATATTATTTAAGTACTTATTAATCAATTTGATATATTAATTATTATATAATTAAATAATACATTATTTAGTAATATTTTTAATATAATAAAAATTAAAATATGAAATAAATTATTAATTTATATTAATAATTATGATATAAAAATAAAAGAAAAGAAAATATTATATTATATTAAAAATTTATATTGTTTATTATTATTAAAAAATAAAAGCAAAAGTAAAAAAAAAAAGAAGCAGCAAATGCAAAAACACAAGAGCTAAGAAACTGAGAAATGGAGAAGATGAAAAACAAAAAACTGAGAAGAAGAAGAAGAAATAGAGAAGACGAAAAAGAAGAGGGGAAAAGGAAAAAATAAAAATAAAATAAAAATGAAGAGAGAAACAGATATGACGAAGAAGAAGAGGGGAAAAGGGAAAAAAATAAAAGAAAAAAAAAGAGAGAGCGTGAGAATCAGCGAAGATGAAGAAGAAGAGGGGAAAAGAAAAAAAATAAAACAAAAAGAGAGAGAGAGTAACAGGGAAGAAGAACTGAAGAAGAGAGGAAAAGGAAAAAAAGAAAGAGAGAGAAATAGAGAAGACGAAGAAGAAAAAGTTAATACAGTATAAACCCGAGTTTCACTCGGGTTTCTGTTATGCGGGGTTTCCCGCATTAATTTTTTTTTAATGCAATACGAGATAAATGCCAAACATGGTATTGTCATATTTTAATGCAATGCAGAGTGCTAATACAGTGTAATGCTGCACGCCAAACATGCCCTATGGGCATATAAAATGGCTTTTAAGACTTCGATTGTGATGTCACCCTACAGGCTAGTGTATGGAAAAGCTTGCCACTTACCTGTGGAACTCGAGCATCGTGCATATTGGGCCATCAAGAAATTCAACTTTGACATATAGTAAGCCAGCTCAGAAAGAAGATTACAACTGGCAGAACTTGAAGAAATTCACACTAATGCATACGAAAATGCCAAGATTTACAAGCAACGAATGAAAGTCTTCCATTACAAGCAAATTATGAGAAAATCTTTCACTCCAGGTCAGAAAGTGCTTTTATTCATTTCTCGCTTGCACCTATTCTCAGGTAAGTTACGCTCTCGTTGGTCTGGTCCATTTATTGTTCATACTGTTTTTCCACATGGGGCAATTGAAATTAAGGACCCAAAGAACAGTGTCACGTTTAAAGTTAATGGTAAAAGATTAAAGCCATATCTAGAGTACCAACCACATGGAGTGCTAATACAGTGTAATGCTGCACGCCAAACATGCCCTATGGGCATATAAAATGGCTTTTAAGACTTCGATTGTGATGTCACCCTACAGGCTAGTGTATGGAAAAGCTTGCCACTTACCTGTGGAACTCGAGCATCGTGCATATTGGGCCATCAAGAAATTCAACTTTGACATGCAGTAAGCCAGCTCAGAAAGAAGATTACAACTGGCAGAACTTGAAGAAATTCACAATGATGCATACAAAAATGCCAAGATTTACAAGCAACGAATGAAAGTCTTCCATTACAAGCAAATTATGAGAAAATCTTTCACTCCAGGTCAGAAAGTGCTTTTATTCATTTCTCGCTTGCACCTATTCTCAGGTAAGTTACGCTCTCGTTGGTCTGGTCCATTTATTGTTCATACTGTTTTTCCACATGGGGCAATTGAAATTAAGGACCCAAAGAACAGTGTCACGTTTAAAGTTAATGGTAAAAGATTAAAGCCATATCTAGAGTACCAACCACATGGAGTGCTAATACAGTGTAATGCTGCACGCCAAACATGCCCTATGGGCATATAAAATGGCTTTTAAGACTTCAATTGTGATGTCACCCTACAGGCTAGTGTATGGAAAAGCTTGCCACTTACCTGTGGAACTCGAGCATCGTGCATATTGGGCCATCAAGAAATTCAACTTTGACATATAGTAAGCCAGCTCAGAAAGAAGATTACAACTGGCAGAACTTGAAGAAATTCACACTAATGCATACGAAAATGCCAAGATTTACAAGCAACGAATGAAAGTCTTCCATTACAAGCAAATTATGAGAAAATCTTTCACTCCAGGTCAGAAAGTGCTTTTATTCATTTCTCGCTTGCACCTATTCTCAGGTAAGTTACGCTCTCGTTGGTCTGGTCCATTTATTGTTCATACTGTTTTTCCACATGGGGCAATTGAAATTAAGGACCCAAAGAACAGTGTCACGTTTAAAGTTAATGGTAAAAGATTAAAGCCATATCTAGAGTACCAACCACATGGAGTGCTAATACAGTGTAATGCTGCACGCCAAACATGCCCTATGGGCATATAAAATGGCTTTTAAGACTTCGATTGTGATGTCACCCTACAGGCTAGTGTATGGAAAAGCTTGCCACTTACCTGTGGAACTCGAGCATCGTGCATATTGGGCCATCAAGAAATTCAACTTTGACATGCAGTAAGCCAGCTCAGAAAGAAGATTACAACTGGCAGAACTTGAAGAAATTCACAATGATGCATACAAAAATGCCAAGATTTACAAGCAACGAATGAAAGTCTTCCATTACAAGCAAATTATGAGAAAATCTTTCACTCCAGGTCAGAAAGTGCTTTTATTCATTTCTCGCTTGCACCTATTCTCAGGTAAGTTACGCTCTCGTTGGTCTGGTCCATTTATTGTTCATACTGTTTTTCCACATGGGGCAATTGAAATTAAGGACCCAAAGAACAGTGTCACGTTTAAAGTTAATGGTAAAAGATTAAAGCCATATCTAGAGTACCAACCACATGGAGTGCTAATACAGTGTAATGCTGCACGCCAAACATGCCCTATGGGCATATAAAATGGCTTTTAAGACTTCAATTGTGATGTCACCCTACAGGCTAGTGTATGGAAAAGCTTGCCACTTACCTGTGGAACTCGAGCATCGTGCATATTGGGCCATCAAGAAATTCAACTTTGACATGCAGTAAGCCAGCTCAGAAAGAAGATTACAACTGGCAGAACTTGAAGAAATTCACAATGATGCATACGAAAATGCCAAGATTTACAAGCAACGAATGAAAGTCTTCCATTACAAGCAAATTATGAGAAAATCTTTCACTCCAGGTCAGAAAGTGCTTTTATTCATTTCTCGCTTGCACCTATTCTCAGGTAAGTTACGCTCTCGTTGGTCTGGTCCATTTATTGTTCATACTGTTTTTCCACATGGGGCAATTGAAATTAAGGACCCAAAGAACAGTGTCACGTTTAAAGTTAATGGTAAAAGATTAAAGCCATATCTAGAGTACCAACCACATGGAGAAGACACCGAAATAAATTTGAGTGACCCACCAGATTTGAATTGATTTTTTTTCTTTTCGGTGGTTTGATTTTTCTTTCTTTCTTTTTATTATTCTTTTACTAATTGAAATTATTTTTGCATAAGTGTGTTTGTTTTACCATTAAGTTTTCTCTTATCATTGCTAATCATAAGTACTTTACTTAGACCGTTCCTCCTGAACATTCTTAAACCACTTCAACATGTCAAAACTCATCTCAAAAGGCAGATTCAATTTTGTAAAACAAATCGCATTTGGGCTCTACAACCACCAGAGTTAGTAGCCTATGTTGAGAGTTTAGAACGCCAACTTAGAGATATTGAGCGAAGTGTTTACGACATCCAGTTGGAGCTTGAGGTAAATTCAATAAGGGAACGATTTTAATTTTCTTTGTGTGTTTTAATTTGTTTTTCTGTTTGTATGCTTTAGTTTGCTACCCCGGTGAAGTGGCGGATAACGGTACTCCGTGACAATCAAGTCGATTACTTCAGTTTCCCATAATAACTGATATTCTGAGGTGAAGGTATGAACAAAACTGAGATTCTAGCGAAGCTTCACAAGCGATTCCCTTTACTTCCTTAGAATGCCCTTCTTACGATCTATAAAGCTCGGTCTGAACGCATACGATTGCTCATGAGGAATAACATACCTGCTGACATCCGTTGGTTAATCGAGGCCAAAGTACGATTGGCAGGTGAGTTACCTCCAAAATTTGTTGTATACATGCCTGGTTATGGTAAAGGAAATTATGCAAGAAAACGACGAGCTTGAAGAATTTTTGTTGCTTGTTAAATGTGCCAGAATGAGTTGCAATAAAAGCCCATGTTCTTTAGGAATGGTGTCTGATAACAGGGAAGATAAGATTCAATTCATTAGGGATGGCTTGAATAAGGAGTTATTGGATGATATCCTTCTGTCTCTTGAAATGCATCCCAGTGGATATGTGTAGGGAACGATTCTCCAGTTATGACCATTATTCCAGAAAGAGCATGCATGATATAGTCTCGGGAATCTAACTATAAACGACCCTGTTTGCCAGTTTATAAGAAAACTGGATGAGAAGCCTATCCTCGACCCATAGAGGGCGTTCAAGCCATTTCGAGATGTAAACCAGAGGAAGATGTGAGCCACAGTCGCAACTACCTGTAAATATCCTTTTACTTTACTGTTATTTTATTTCACTTCATTGTTGTTTTATTGTCTGCATTATTGTCTTTAAGAATTTTATTACTGTTTGTTTTTTCCTTTCTACTGTTTTCGTTTTGACTATTGAGCCATATGCTTTACGCGTTATTTGATACTGACATGCCACCTCATACACAGTTGTGATCTACTATCACCAAGATTCTTAAATATGACTTTTTGTTAAGCATTCACAAATTATTTTTGAGAAATATTCTAATGGCAGCTACTCCCAATAGACAATTCAAGAACATTTATGTGCTTTCTGGATTTACCTATGGCAAACATAAAAAGTTTGTTGATGCAACCATAGATCTTGGTCGAAGTATAGCAGAGAGAAAATTACACTTGGTGTATGGAGAATGTAACAGAGGGTTATCAAAATTGGTCTCAGAAGCTGCTTTTGTCATAGGAAGTCAAGTGTTAGGCATCATCCCAAGAGTCCTAAAATCTTTGGGCAGTGTGTCTGACTCACAGACTGGAGAAGAGTTAGTCCTCTCAGGTATGCAAGAAAGAATAACTGAAATGCTTAATCATGTTGATGCTTTTATTTTCCTTCCAGGAGATCTTGCAACACTAGAGGCACTTATCACACTAGCATCTTGGGCCCATTTGCACATTCACCAGAAACCCATCGGTTTGTTAAATGTCAATAATTTTTATGATGGCTTTATCGCATTTCTTAACCATGCAATAAAAAACTATTTTATTCCTTCTAGTGCGAAAAAACTTTTTATTTGTGCTCACACTACTAATGAGCTACTTGATATGTTACAAACTTATAAATCGGAGCCAGACCCTTGGAGCTTTGTGTTGGAGCGTTCAAATGATGACGGTAACAGTAGCCACAGTAAGAAACACAAATTAGATTTAACTCTCCGCCTGTAAATATTTTCTTCTGTGTTACACCACTCAGGTGATGTCTTCTAAACTCTACTTCTTTCCTTTAAAACATTAAGGACAATATTTCGTTTTGGTTGGGGGGAGGGAATAGTTGACAATTGTGGAATCTTGGTTAAGTTTTTACTAATTTTTTGCTGTAGAAACTAACTGTTACTAACTTTTTATGTTGAGGATGACTGAATATGGAGTGTAATGACTCTAAAAACGCATCTTCATTGTTTAAAAAAATTTTTAAAAATTTAGATATTTTCTTTTTCTTTACTATGTTTTGATGTTCATTTATCTTTTTCTTTTTAATTTCTCCTTTATAAATATACATTTTCAAACAAAAATTTTTGAGTCAAAGATGGCTAAATATGGAGCGTAGTGCCTCTAGAAATGCATCTTCTTAAGTTAAAAAAAAATAATTTTCATTTTCTATCATTTTCTAATTAGTTTTTCTGCATCATTTTCACATGTATATTTTCCTTTCATATTTAGAATAAATTAGGGGGTAGGCTGTTGTTTAAAAAATAAATTGTGATTTGTTTTAACATTGGATGACATGATAAATTTCAAATTTTAGTATTTATCTTATCTTTAGTCTGAAGTGATGTTACGCTATGTTTGCTATTCTACATGTTGATGTCGGAGACAAATATAAGTTACTTGAAGGAATGAACATGTCATAATAAATACCAAGTGAGTTTTTAAGCCTATAATTTTTCTTAGAGAGTAACTCTTGTGCCCATTCTTTATACAGCTTAGCAGTTTATTATTGTATATACAATCTCTAGATTTCGTTTGAGTTGCCCCTAAAAAAAAATTGTGTGTTGCTACATTTGAAGGCTCATCTAATAAGTAGATATAAAAGATTATTTAGAGCCCTAAAAAATGATGGAAAGGCCATCTTTGATCCGTTTGAGCCTTTCTAACCATCCCGTTTATCAAATACCCATAGTTAACCCTTTTAAGCCTTTAAAAAAAAACTCTTTTCTTTGTCGACTTATCATCTTGACCCACTCCAATTTAGAGTATTACCCAATATCTTACAAGATCCATCACCTATTTATGTTTGAGAAAAATGTAAATAAATATTTTGTATAGTGAAGTTATGCCTAGTTAAAAAAAAAAGACAAAAATTATTGCTTCAAAAAAATATATAATAAAAAAATAATATATTGTTGTTTAAAAAAACAATAATAGGTGAAATCCATCTTGCAACTTTCAAAAAAAAAATTCATTTGTATTTTTCTCAAACATACACTTTGTTTTTCCTATTTCCTTTCTTTGTTAACCATGTCCCTAGCCTACGTTATGTCCTAATAAAAGTCCTTCTTGATTTTAGGGAATTATAGTCTGAAGTAGAAGCTAGTTATATGGGCTAAAAAGATGTAGTGATGCATGAAAAAATAAATAAATAAAATAAATAAATTGAGTTAACTAGCATTTTTATTTGATTTGAGACCATATTATTTCTAAGTTGAGGACATATTTCTTTCATCTTGGTGAGAGCATGTGATATCATTTCTTGATTATTTTCTCTCATTTACCATTCATTGGAGTGACTATTTTTATTGGGTTTAATTTATTTGTGAGAATGTCACTACTTCCAGTGAGATATTGGGATTTGACATATCATTCTTGAAGGTAGCTACGACAAAATCTACTGGGCTGATTCATATGGATGGTTGATGGTGGTGTGATGTTTCTTTAGACTTGAGATAATGCTTATACTTTTATTTGATTGTTATCATTAATCTAATTGAATAAACATGAGTGTTTAAAAAAATCATTTTTGAATTTTGTTTTCGCTTTATTTGCTGAGAACTAGCAATAAGCTGGTTAGGGGGTGTGTTGAGTGTTAGAAAATGCATATTTATAAATGAGCAAATCGTCATTTTACATATCAAGTCTTACTAACAACCCTTACTTTTATGTGTGTAAGTTTCTTGTAATTTAATTATGTGTATTTTGTTTTAATTAAATATTTTATGTATTTTAGGGGCATTATAGTTATTTCCCAAAAAACGAGAGATCAAATGGCAAAACAGACATTATTTTTGAACTTAGAACGACCGAAAACCTTAGGAGGAGCATAAAAAGAAAAATGGTATTGTTCACATGTACGGATACTATTTACGTTACTGTTTACGGCACTGTTCGCATAGAAGAATCGATGACGTGGCATTGATCGATAATGTGGCATTGACTGATGAGGTATAATGATCCTGTCGGACTAAAATTCTTATGTACTGTTGATGGTGACGTAGCAGCATATTAGTAGATCAAAAACTACACGTACGATACATGCAACACATAGGATTATTACTGTGCAAACAGCGTTACTGTTCAAACCGTGTGCAAACTGTGTCACTGTTCAAACCGTGTTACTATTCACCGTACTGTTGACTGATGACATGGCTCAATCCTGAGCGTTCAAACTGTTTTTAATCCGATGGCCATGATTTACGCGATGTATTTATAAAAAGGGGCCCCCCCTAATTTGGCACCTTTGAATCTATTTATGGGATCCATTTTCTGTAATTCTCTCTCCATCTTATATTTTCAACGTATTTTAATAAATTCTCATTTTGCCCCTATTTCAACTATGAGTGGTTAATTTTCTTTTAAGCTTGGGTTGAAGGTAAAGTCTTAACATGTGTCATGAGCTTTATTTGATAAATTTATTTTCTCTTTTCCTCTATTTTTTGTAGATGTTTTGACTTTTCATTAACAAATAATAACAATCTTTTCTAGTACCGCCCTAGTTTCACTGGCTCCCTAGTATAAGATTATTATTATTTAACACGATAAGCCCTTAGCACCATATTTATTAGAGCATGGTTCATGAGGTGTGGATTCCCCCCTCATGATTTAATTGGTATTAATAAGGAATATTTAGCCCATGATGCATGTTGATACGGATCCAGATACCCAAGTACGTCATCTCAATAGTTTTCTCTTCAATTTATTCCTGCCATTTCAATTCCAATTTTAGAATTTATTCTTGCCATTTTAATTTAAGTTTTAGCTTATTCCAAATTATTTCCACCACCAATCCAATCACCCATTTACAAAATTAATTCTATATATAATTAAAATCCACCTCCTCGTGGGATCGACACTCGTCACTATTGATCTATACTACAACAGATTCGTGCGCTTGCGAGTTCAATAAAATTTGCACAACACTTAACAGTCAATTGACCCAACTCTAACTCATATTCTGCAACTAAGGCAAGTATGATACAAATAGAAGTATGTTTTACAACTGGAGAGAAAACTTCATTATAGTCAATACCTTCATTTTGAACAAAACCTTTTGCCACGAGCCTTGCCTTGTATCGAAGAATTGTTTGATTTGGAGATCCTTACTTTTTGGTGTAGACTCATTTATTGCCAATAACTTTTTTCCCCTTTAGTAACTTTACAAGTTCCCAAGTTTAGTTTTGATGGAGAGATTTCATCTCTTCCTTCATGGCTAACTTCCACTGATCACTTTTACTGCTGCATAATGCTTCACCAAAAATGTTGGGGATGTCATCATCAATAACTGGAAGTGCATAGGTTACCACCATATCTTTAGTAAGCCATCCGAGTTTCTTTATCTCTCTTCTTGACCTCCTTATTACTATAAAATCATCATTATCTACATCATCAATTGCTTCTTCATTTTATGGGACATTAGAAGAAACAACCTCTTCTTCAACTCTAGGTGTCACCTCCATAGTTGAACTCTTCTTTGATGTAAAACTAACTGATACATATGGAGTTGCATCAAATTCCACTCGCTGCAATACCTCTTTGTTCTTGTTCTCTACCTACTAAGAATTTGAAGCTTTTATCATTGAAGTTTCATCAAATGTGACATCTTTACTACACACAAATTTTTTTTCTTCGAGATCCCAAAACTTGAAGCCCTTTACTCCACCTTTGAATCCCACAAAGATAGCTTTTCTAGCTCGAGGATCCATTTTACCATTTTTGACATGATAATAAGTTGGACACCCAAATATACGAAAGGAATCATAGTCTTGTGCATGCTTTCCAGACCACATTTCCATAGAAGTTTTACTTCCAATTGCAGCAGAAGGTAACCGGTTTACCAAGTGACTTGCGTAGCTCACAGCTTCATCCCAAAACTTTTTATCTAAACCAACATCAGATAACATACATCGTACCTTCTCCAGTAAAGTACGATTCATGCGCTCAGCCACATCATTATGTTGCGGAGTATGTCTCACCATGAAATGTCTTTTAATACCCTCATTCTGGCATACTTGCAAGAATAGATCAGAAGTATATTCACCTCCATTATCAGATCATAATACTTTAATCTTTTCTGCCAGTTTGAGTTTCCACCAATTTCTTCTATTTCACAAAAATCTCTAGAACCTCATCCTTTGCTTGCATGGTGTACACTCACAAACGTCTAGAGAAATCATCAAGAAATGTAACAAAATGATGGCTATCACCAATTGATGCAGTCTTGGTTGGTCCCCATACATCACTATGAACATATTCAAACATCTCACGAGTATTGTGATTAGTTGTACCAAACTTGACCCTTGTTTTATGGCCTACTACACAATGCTCACAGAAATTTAATTTACAAGTTTTGGTACATTTTAAGAGTTTATGCCTTATCAGAGTTTGCAAAAACTTTTCTCCAGCATGTTCCAGTCGTACATGCTATAACTTGGTGGTGTCACTGTGCGCCTCAACAACATTTGCTTCATCAGTTGTACTTCCTTCAAATAGTACAGATTGTGACGCCGAACCCCTTACAGAATCACCATAGCCCCATGTGTAAACTTCATTGTGCCATCTTCAATGGTAACCTTATAGCTTTTAGCTTCCAAAGCACCCACAAAAATTAGATTTTTCTTTAAAGCTGGAACAAATCTAACTTCTTTAAGTTCGCCAACCATTTCATCAAACATTTTGAGCCAAATTGTTCCTATTCACATTGTGCGACAAGGTTGTTCATTCCCCATCACAACTACACTAGATTCCAGATTACGAAAATTCGTAAATCATTTCTTAATAGGACACAAATGATAGATTGCTCTAGTATCAAGTATCCACTCGTCGAACTAGCCACGTATGCTGCAGGAGTAATACTTAGTGAATAATCAGAGCCCTCATCTTTCCTTGCCATGTTTGCTGCTGCTGGTTTCTTCCCATCTGTCTTTTGAGCCTTTGGACAATCTTTCCTCCAATGACCTTTTCATGACAAAAGGCACTCTCATCTCGAGCTATATTTCTACTTCTCGATTTGGATCGAGAATTCTTTCCACCACGCTTCCTTTGTTTCTCCATTGCTTAATCTCTATTCACTAAAGCTTCAAACGATGGTCGTTCACAATTTTTATTATTATTCCGAATCTCTAAGCTAGTTAATACTGTGCAAACATCTTTAAAGACAATCACACTCTTCCCATATATCAAAGTAGTCACAAAATAATTATGTTCCTCTAGTAGTGAGTGTAACAGAATCATAGCCTTGACTTCGTTCTTAATATCTTCATCAAGATTCTTTAAATAAGCGAGTAACTTTTAAATCTTGAAATATAATCGTGCATTGACACCCCAGGCTTCATTCGAAAACTATATACTTGGTTTATTGCATGAAGGTGGTTTTCAGGACTTTTCACTAGGTACTTCTCCTCCAATGTACACTACAAAGTCACTGCACACTCCTCATTTTTCACCAAGTATTTCACCTCCTTGGTCAAACAAAATCTGATTTGACCACAAGCTTTCTCGTTCATACAATCCCAAATTTCTTCATCATACAAATGTTTTTTATTTTTCAAAACAACATCAAGATCGATTTGAATAAGGGCATCTATAGTTTCGTGCCTCTACATGCCGAAGTTGATTTTTCCTATCAAACTTTTCAACATCGATTTTCTGGCCTCCTATAACAGGTACTGAATAGCGATTTGACAAATCTCGCCTCCCACCTGAAGTGTCTATTGAAATAGTCTCGGTAGATCTCTCCTCAATTCTGAAAGTTTCACCTTCTACCATTTTCTCAACGAACTATTTCTACTTGAAAAACAGTCTCTATGATATTAATTTCGCGTGAATAAATGCACCAAGAAAGTTCTCAGGAGACTGTACGGGAACTCGGTCCCAATTAAAAAACCAGAATCCTTAGACTCTTATCGCCTTTGTTGACAAAACTTTCCTAGACATGCAAAAATACACACTACTTACAATAGACTGTCTCCCAAATACAAATGGTCGTCTCCACCGTATTCGTGAACAGTACCGTATGTGAACAGTACCATATGCAGGAATAGTACCGTATGTGAACAGTACCATATACGTGAATAGTAGCATCGTTGTGAATCATTGATGAATCAAAAGGCACATGTTGCTGCATTTTTCTTTAACCATTCTAAAAAAATTAAAAGGGAGTACTGACGTTGTTTAACTGCTGTAATTGACTGTATTCGATTTCTTTTAAGGCAAGGTCTTGCATTCCTTGGTAATAATGAATTTTAAAGCTTAAATATAGAGGAAACTTTCTTAAACTTTTACAATTTCTTGCTGATCACAATGAGGAAATTAAAGGTGTTATTTTCAACAATGCTCCAACAAATCTCCAAATGACATCCCCTGATATTCATAAACAAATTTTAAGTGTTTGTTCAGCTGAAACTTCTAGAGCTATCATTAAAGAAATTGGTGACTCTTTATTTTTTATTATGATTGATGAATCTCGTGACATATTCACAAAAGAAGAAGTGGCAGTTGTGTTGTGTTATGTGGATAAAAGAAGAAATGTGGTTGAGCATTTTATTGATATTGAACATGTTATTGATACCAAAGCTCTCTCTCAAAGCATCACTCGATACACTATTTGCTAGACATGGATTAAGCATGTCTAGGTTGCGCGAGCAAGGATATGATGGTGCTAGTAACATGGAAGGAAAACTTAATGGTTTGAAAACACTCATCCTAAAAGAGAATGAATCAACTTATTACATTCATTGTTTTGCCCATCAGTTACAGTTGGTCTTTGTTTTTGTAGTAAAAAAGCACCAAGAAGTTAATGATCTGTTCAGTTTAGTTGCTAACGTTATTAACATTATTGCAGCCTCATCGAAACGATCTGATATCCTTAGAGAGAAGCATGTTGTTGTAGTTATTGAAGCACACTACAAGAAAACATGCAATAGATGACAGAAAATAACCGTCATAAAAGGGGGTGCATGACAGAAACTTCATCTGTCATCTATGTCACTGTTGTTGAATGTTAGAAAATGTATGTTTATAAAGGAGAAAATAGTCATTTTACACTTCAATTTTTACTAACACCCTTACTTTTATATATTTAAGCTTTTTGTGATTTAATTATGTGTGCTTTATTTTAATTAAGTATTTTATATATTTTAGGGGCATTATGGTCATTCACAATGAATAAGAGATCATACGGCAAAATGGACATTACTTTTGAACTCAGGACAGTCGAAAATCTTAGGAGGAGTATAAAAGGAAAAATATAATTGTTCACATGTACGATACTATTCACATGTATGGTATTGTCCATGTTATTGTTCATGACACTGTTCACATATATGGAATGATGACGTGGCATTAACTGATGAGGTGTCACAATTCTATTGGACTAAAATTCTTATATACGGTTGATCAATGACGTGACAGCATATCAGTGGACTAAAAGTCGCGCGTACGGTACATGCATATACATAAGATTATTTTCAATCAAACTACGTCACTGTTCAAACCGGTTGATTGTTCAAACCGCGTGGTCAAACCGTGTCACTGTTCAAACCGCATACTGTTGACTGATGATGTGGCGCAATCCTGAGTGTCTGAACTATTTTTAATCCGATGACTATGATTTACTTAATGTATCCATAAAAAAGGGACCTCTCCCCCCTAATTTGGCATCTCTGAATCCATTTTTGAGCTCCATTTTCTGTAATTTCTTCTTTATCTTGTACTTTCTACGTATTTTAATAAATTTTTATTTTTCCCCTAGTTCAATAAATTCTCAACATATGTCATGGGCTTTATTTGGTAAATTTATTTTCTCTTCCTCTCTAGTTTTTGTGGATGTTTTGACTTCTCGTCGATAAATAATAATAATCTTGTTTAGATACTGCCTTATTTTCACCGACTCCCTAGTACAAAGTTATTATTATTTGGCACGATAAGTCCTTAGCACCATATTGATTAGAGTGTGATTCATGAGGTGTGGAAACCTCCCTCATGATTTAATTGGAATTAATAAGGAATATTTAAATTATGGTGCATGTTGATACAGATCCAAATACCAAGTACGTCATTTCAATAGATTTCTCTTTAATTTATTCTCGTCATTTCAAATCCAATTTTAGGATAATCTAAGTCACTTTCACCACAAATCCAACCACCTTCAAACAAAATTAATTCTACATATAATTAAAATCCACCTCCTTATGGGATTGACACTCGTCACCATTAATCCATTCTATAATAGATTCGTGCACTTGCGAGTTCAATAAAATTTACACAACAACTATCATTAATGTATGACGGATTATTTGCCGTCATATATTAACGATGGTATTTAATAGTCATATATCTGTCACGTAATATTTTAATGTGAAAAAATAATTAACTTAAAATTTGAATTTTTTTAAAATTTCGCGCAAAATTTTTGAATTGGCGGGAAATTTTATTGTAATTGATAATTTTTTATTCAGTTTTGACAGGAAATTATATTATCATTTGTAAATTTATTATTCATTTTTTGGCGGGAAATTGTTTATGACAGACCATATGATGGGAATTTCCCATCATAAAGTTAATTTTTTTAAGAAAAAACGATTACAATTAATTTTTGTATTCATGTTTACAAATGTAATTAATTAATAAAAATGAGTATCATAAAAAAGAAAAAGAAAAATAATTAATATTAATTAACATCCACTCATTCCAACAAGTTAATTTCAAAATAAATACATCTAGTATCTAATATTGTCATCACTACCAATACATATATAAGCAACATCTGAAATTAAAAAAAAATTCATCCAATTCAACTACAAAAACAGATTTCCAAATTCCAGCCACTAAGCCAATACATGTATCATTCCACACCATTGGCATAACGGCAACAAGTCAATACATCTTTCTACACCAACAAAAATCTCCAGTAGCAATGTAGCTTCTAACTACACTCCAGTATTATTCCAGCCACTTACCCAACAACACTCCCAACACACATTCAGCAGCAACCCAACATCTATCCACACCACTGGTATTCCAACCACATACCCAGCAACCCTCCAACCGAAACCCAGCAAACCAACATCAATATATTCAGAATCAATCAAAATACCCAAATGTTATCGAATGCAAAACACGTACACTACAATTGTTAACAGTAACCATTATAATTTGACACTATAACTTTAATTGAAATAAATTTTTACAACTAATATTTATAGTTTCATACTAATACTAACCATTTTGCTGATGCAACAAGGAAGTCGGAAAAATGGTTAGCCCACTCCAAACGAACCTCATCTAATTCATCCTGAGTGTAAACTTTCTTTCCATTAAACTGTTAATCACAAGATTATTAAGAGGTCAGACTTCAAAAATAATGTCACATATATGGAATTAAAGAAAGTTAATGAAAATAAGTCAGCAAAAACGACCAATCAACATCAATGGTGTAAGTGACTGAGGCAACAATTTCATCAATAAAAATTCAAGAAATCACATATAAATCAGCACTGACGTAAAAAAAATTTGTTTTTTGTAAAAATTGTAAAAAAGAAAAAAATAAAAAACATACCTTGGCACAGGAGATTCAACGGCTGTGCTTGAAGAATTTCAGTGCTAATGAAAACAAGAACGAATAGAAAGAATAATTGAACTTGAATTATAAAGAGGTAAAAAAGGGATTAATTTTTATAATTTGGGAAATATATATATCAATATAAAATGAAGTCGACGAGCAGTGTTGTATAAATTTTATTGAACTCGCAAGCGCACGAATCTATTGTAGTGTAGATCTATGGTGACGAGTGTCGATCCCACGAGGAGGTGAATTTTAATTATTTATAGAATTAATTCTGTAAATGGATGGTTGGATTTATGGTGGAAATGATTTTGATTATGCTAAAACTTAAATTAAAATGGCAAGATTAAATTCTGAAATTGGAAATAAAATGGCAGAAATAAATTGAAGTGTAAATCTATTAAATGACGTACTTGGGTATCTGGATCCGTATCAACATGCATCATGGGCTAAATATTCCATATTAATACCAATTAAATCATGAGAGGGAAATCCACACCTCATGAACCACGCTCTAATAAATATGGTGCTAAGGGCTTATCGTGCCAAATAATAATAACCTTATACTAGGGAGCCGGTGAAACCAAGGCAGTACTAGACAAGATTAGTATTATTTGTCGACGAGAAGTCAAAACATCCACAAAAACTAGAGGGGAAGAGAAAATAAATTTACCAAATCAAGCCCATGACACATGTTGAGACTTCACCTTCAACCCAAGCTTGAAAGAAAATTAGCCACTCATAGTTGAACTAGGGGCAAAATGGGAATTTATTAAAATACGAAGAAAATACAAGATAGAGAGAGAATTACAGAAAATGAATCCCAAAAATGGATTCAGAGGTCCAAATTAGGGGGGGGGAGGCCACCTTTTTATAGTTACATCGAGTAAATCATGACCATCGGATTAAAAACAGTTTGGACGCTCAGGATTTCGCCACGTCATCAGCCACTATTTGCACAGTACAGTCAACCGCCACTATTTGCACAGTACAGTCAACCGCCACTATTTGTACAGTACAGTCAACCGCCACTATTTGCACAGTAACGCCAACAGTACCCGTATATGTGAATAGTACCGTACGTGTGAACAGTTCCGTACGTGTGAACAGTGTCATTTTTCCTTTTATACTCCTCCTAAGGTTTTCGACCGTCCTGAGTTCAAAAATGATGTCCGTTTTGCCATTTGATCTCTTGTTTATTGTGAAATGACTATGATGCCCCTAAAATACATCAAATACTTAATTAAAATAAAACACACATAATTAAAGTACAAGAAATTTAAACACATAAAAGTAACAGTTGTTAGCAATACTTGATATATAAAATAACGATTTCTCCTTTATAAATATGCACTTTCTAACACTCAGCACACCCCCCAACCAGCTTATTGCTAGTCCCTAGCAAATAAAGCGAAAACAAAAATTCAAAAAAAATAATTTTTTTTTAAACCTCTTTTTATTCAATCAGATTAATGATAACAATCAAATAAAAGTACAAGCATTATCTCAAGTTTAAAGAAACATCACACCCACATCAACCATCCACATGAATCAGCCCAGTAGACTGTTGTAGCTACCTTTAAGAATGACATGTTAAACCCCAAAATCTCACTGGAAGTAGTGACACTCTCACAAAGAAATTAAACCCAAATAAAAATAGTCACTCCAATGAATGGTAATTGAGAGAAAATAATAAGAAGTGGTCTCACATGCTCTCACTAAAAAGAAATATGCCCTTAACTTAGAAATAATACGATCTCCAGTCAAATAAAAATGCTAGTCAACCCATTTTATTTATTATTTTTTTTTATGCATCACTACATCTTTTTAGCCCATATAACTAGCTTCTACTTCAGATTATAGTTCCCTAAAATCAAGAAGGACTTTTATTAGGACATAACGTAGGCTAGGGACATAGCTAACAAAGAAGGGAAATAAGGAAGACAAAATGTATGTTTGAGAAAAATGCATAGAATTTTTTTTTTTTGAAAGTTGCAAGGTGGATTTCACCTATTATTGTTGTTTTTGTTTTTTTTTTGAAGCAACAATTTTTGTTTCTCTTTTTTTTTTTTTTGAACTAGGCATAACTTTAATATACAAAATATTTATTTACAGTTTTCTCAAACATAAAAAGGTGATGGATCTTGTAAGATATTGGGTAATACTCCAAATCGGAGTGGGTCAAGATAATAAATTGAGAAAGAAAAGTTTTTTTTTTGTTTTAGGCTCAAAAGGGCTAACTATGGATATTCATAAAAGGGATGGCTACAAAGGCTCAAACGGATCAAAGAGGGCCTTTCCATCATCTTTTAGGACTCTAAATAATCTTCTATATCTACTAATTAAATGGGCTTCCAAATGTAACAACACACTCTTTTTTTTTCATTCATTTTTTTTAATTAATTTTTTTTTTAGGGTTAACTCAAAAGCAATCTAGAGATCGTGTACAATAATAAACTGCTAAGCTATATAAAGAATGGGCAAAAGGGTTACTCTCCAAGAAAAATAATATGCTCAAAAACTCACTTGGTATTTATTATGACATGTTCATTCCTTCAAGCAACTTATTTTTGTCTCCGACATCAACATGTAGAGTAGCAAACATAGTGTAACATCACTTTAGACTAAAGATAATACAAATACTAAAATTTGAAATCATCATGTTATCCAATGTTAAAACAAATCAAAAAAAATTTTTTTTTTTTTAAACAACACCCTACCCCCCAACCTATTCTAAACGTAAAAAGAAAATATGCATGCAGAAATGTGAAAATGATGCAGAAAAATTAATTAGAAAATGATAGAAAATGATTTTTTTTTAAGAAGATGCGTTTCTAGAGGCACTACACTCTATATTCAGCCATCTTTGACTCAAAAAAAATTTTTGTTTGAAAATGTATATTTATAAAGGAGAAATTAAAAAAGAAAAAGAAAAATGAACATCAAAACAAAGAAAAAGAAATTATCTGAATTTTTTTTAAAATTTTTTTATTATTATTATTATTTTTTTTCAAACGATGAAGATGCGTTTCTAGAGTCACTACACTCTATATTCAGCCATCTTCAACACAAAAAGTTAGCAACAGTTAGTTTCTACAACAAAAAATTAGTAAAAACTTAACCAAGATTCCACAATTGTCCATTATTCCCTCCCCCCAACCAGAACGAAACATTGTCCTCAATGTTTTAAAGAAAAGAATTAGAGTTTAGAAGACATCACCTGGTTGGTGCAACACAGAAGAAAATATTTACAGGCGAAGAGTTAAATCTAATTTGTACTTCTTACTGCAGCTATTGTTACCATCATCATTTGAACGCTCCAACACAAAGCTCCAGGGGTCTGGCTCTGGTTTATAAGCTTGTAACATGTCAAGTAGCTCATTAGCAGTGTGAGCACAAATAAAAAGTTTTTTCGCACTGGAAGGAATAAAGTAGTTTTTTATTGCATGGTTAAGAAATGCGATAAAGCCATCATAAAAATTATTGACATTTAACAAACCGATGGGTTTCTGGTGAATGTGCAGTTGGGCCCAAGATGCTAGTGTGATAAGTGCCTCTAGTGTTGCAAGATCTCCTGACAGGAAAATAAAAACATCAGCATGATCGAGCATTTCAGTTATCCGTTCTTGCATACCTGAGACGACTAATTCTTCTCCAGTCGTGGAGTCAGACACACTGCCCAAAGGTTTTAGGACTCTAGGGATGATGCCTAACACTTGGCTTCCTCTGACAAGAGCAGCTTCTGAGACTAATTTCGATAACCCTCGGTTACCTCCTCCATACACTAAGTGTAATTTTCTCTCTGCTATGTTTCGACCAAGATCTATGGCTACATCAACGAACTCTTTATGTTTGCCATAGGTAAATCCAGAAAGCACACAAATGTTCTTGAATTGTCTATTGGGAGTAGCTGCCATTGGGATATTTCTCAAAAACAATTTGTGAGTGCTTAACAAAAAGTCATATTTAAGATTCTTGGTGACAATGGATCACAACTGTGTATGAGGTGGCGGGTCAATGTCAAAAACGCGTAAAGCACATGGCTCGATAGTCAAAAAGCAAACAGTAAGAAAATTATTAAAGACAATAATGCACTGATAAAGCAACAGTGAAATAAAATAAAATAACAGTAAAGTAAAAGGATATTTACAGGTAGTTGCGACTGTGGCTCATATCTTCCTCTGGTTTTACGTCCAGAAACGGCTTGAACGCCCTCTATGGGTCGAGGATAGGCTTCCCATCCAATTTTCTTATAAACTGGCAAACAGGGTCTTTTATAGTCAGATTCCCGAGACTATATCGTGCATGTTCTTTCTGGAATAATGGCCATAACTGGAGAATCGCTCCTTGCACATATCCACTGGGATGCGTTTCAAGAGACAAAAGGATATCATCCAATGACTCCTTATTCAAGCCATCCCTAATGAATTGAATTTTATCTTCCCTGTTATCAGATACCATTCCTAAAGAACATCGGTTTTTATTGCAATTCATTCTGGCACACTTATGACAAGCAACAGAAATTCTTCGAGCTCGTCGTTTTCTTGCATAGTTTCCTTTCCCACAACCAGGCATGTATGCAATAAATTTTGGAGGTAACTCACCTGCCAATCGTACTTTTGCTTCAATTAACCAACGGATGTCAGCAGGTATTTTATTCCTCATGAGCAGTCGCATGCGTTCGGACCGAGTTTTGTAGATCGTAAGGAGGGCATTCTGAGGGAGTGAAGGGAATCGCTTGTGAAGCTTCGCTAGAATCTCGGTTCTGTCCATTCTTTCACCTCAGAATATCAGTTATTATGGGAAACTGAAGTAACCGACTTGATTGTCACGGAGTACCGTTATCCGCCATTTCACCGGGGTAACAAACTAAAGCACACAAACAGAAAAACAAATTAAAACACATAAAGAAAATTAAAATCGTCCTCTTATTGAATTTACCTCAAGCTCCAACTGGATGTCGAAAACACCTTTCTCAATATTTCTGAGTTGGCCTTCTAAATCCTCAACGTAGGCTACTAACTCTGGTGGTTGTAGAGCCCAAATGCGATGTGTTTTACAAGAATGAATCTGCCTTTTGAGATGAGTTTTGATACGTTGAAGTGGTTTAAGCATGTTCAGGAGGAACGATCTTCGTGTGGCACTCATTATTAACAATGATAAAAGAAAAGTTAATGACAAAAGAAACACACTTATGCAAAAATAAATTCAATTAGCAAAAGAATAAAAATAAATAAAAAAAGAAAAATCAAACCACCGAAAAGAAAAAATCAATTCAAATCTGGTGGGTCACTCAAATTTATTTCGGTGTCTTCTCCATGTGGTTGGTACTCTAGATATGGCTTTAATCTTTGACCATTTACTTTAAATGTGACACCGTTCTTTGGGTCTTTAATTTCAATTGCCCCATATGGAAAAACAGTATGAACAATAAATGGACCAGACCATCGAGAGCGTAACTTACCTGGGAATAGGTGCAAGCGAGAGTTGAATAAGAGTACTTTCTGACCTGGAGTGAAAGATTTTCTCATAATATGCTTATCATGGAAGACTTTCATTCGTTGCTTGTAAATTTTGGCATTTTCATACGCGTCATTACGAATTTCTTCAAGTTCTGCCAATTGTAATCTTCTTTCTGAGCTGGCTTGATGCATGTCAAAATTGAATTTCTTGATAGCCCAATATGCACGATGCTCGAGTTCCACAGGTAGGTGGCAAGCTTTTCCATACACTAGCCTATAGGGTGACATCCCAATCGGGGTCTTGAAAGCCGTTCTATATGCCCATAATGCGTCATCAAGTCTTAATGACCAATCTTTTCTGTCCGGCCTCACCGTCTTTTCTAATATGTGCTTTAGTTCTCGATTGGAGATCTCCACTTGGCCACTGGTTTGCGGATGATACGGGGTCGCCACTTTATGAGTGATTGAATACTTTTTCAAAAGAGCTTTGAATGCTTTATTGCAAAAGTGGGCACCACCATCACTGATTATCGCTCGAAGGAATCCAAAGCGTGAAACAATGTTACTTTTCAAAAACCCTATCACCACTTTGTGATCATTAGTTCTGCATGGAATCGCTTCTACCCATTTCGATACGTAATCAACAGCTACCAAGATGTATTAATGGCCAAAAGAAGGGGGAAAGGGTCCCATGAAGTCGATACCCCATACGTCAAAAATCTCAACCACTAAAATTGGATTTAGTGGCATCATGTTCCTTCGTGTAATGCTCCCCATTCGTTGACACCTATCACATGAAGAACAAAAAGTATAAGCATCTCGAAATATAGTTGGCCAATAGAAACCACATTGTAAAACTTTAGTCGCTGTTTTCTTAGCACTGAAATGGCCTCCACAAGCTTGTTCATGGCATAATGAAAGGATATTCTGAATTTCATTTTCTGGGACACATCGTCTGACAATTTGGTCTGCACAATATTTGAACAAATATGGGTCATCCCAAAAGAAATTCTTTATTTCTGCAAAGAATTTAGCCTTGTCTTGCTTAGTTCAATGCTCTGGAAGTTTGCCTGTAACAAGATAATTAACTATATCAGCATACCAAGGTAAGACTTCCACACTCATTAATTGTTCATCTGGAAAGGACTCATTCAATGTTAGTGGCTCTGTAATTGTGTCAAAATAAAGACGAGAGAGATGGTCCGCCACAACATTTTCTGTGCCTTTCTTATCTTTGAATTCCAAGTCAAATTCCTGCAAAAGTAACACCCAACGAATTAGTCTAGCTTTTGCATCTTTCTTCGTGAGAAGATATTTCAGAGCAGCATGATCTGTGAACACAATTATTTTACAACCAATGAGATAAGATCGAAATTTTTCCAATGCAAACACTACTGCTAGCATTTCTTTTTCAGTAGTTGAATAGTTCAACTGTGCATCATTCAATGTCATACTAGCATAATAAATAACATGGGGAATTCGATCAACTCTTTGTCCTAATACTGCTCCTACTGCATAATCAGATGATGGGTGATGTTGTCAACAATTAATTTTTCAAAAGCCACAAGACATGAATCATTAAAGATAAAAGGTGCATCCTTAGCAAGTAAATTGCATAAGGGTCTAGAAACTTTGCTAAAATCTTTAATAAAACGTCTATAAAAACCAGCATGCCCAAGGAAAGATCATACTTCTCTGACTGTTTTGGGTGGAGGAAGATTGGAAATGAGATCCACCTTGGCTTTGTCAACCTCAATACCTTTGCTTGAAATGATGTGACCAAGAACAATACCTTGTGTTACCATAAAATGGCACTTCTCCCAATTTAAGACCAAGTTCTTTTCGATACATCTCTGCAGAACTAGTGTTAGATGACGTAAACATTGATCAAATGAATCACCAAAGACAGAAAAGTCATCCATAAAGACCTCAAGGAATCGTTCAACCATATCAGAAAAAATGCTTAACATGCATCGTTGAAATGTAGCAGGTGCATTACATAATCCAAATGACATTCTCTTATATGCAAAAGTGCCAAAAGGGCAAGTGAAAGTGGTCTTCTCTTGATCTTTTGGTGTTATGGGAATCTGATTATATCCTGAGTAGCCATCTAGAAAGCAATAAAATTCGTGACCTGCTAACCTATCAAGCATTTGATCGATGAATGGTAAAGGAAAATGGTCTTTACGTGTGACAGAATTCAACTTCCTATAATCAATGCATACACGTCATCCTGTAGTTACTCTAGTTGGTATCAATTCATTATCGGTATTCGTAACTACAGTGACTCCTGACTTTTTGGGGACAACTTGTACAGGACTGACCCATGAACTATCAGAAATTGGGTAAATGATACCTGCGTCTAATAGCTTAAGGACTTCTGTTCTAACAACTTCTTTCATATTAGGATTCAACCGACGTTGCATTTCCCTAGTAGATTTAGCATTTTCATCAAGGTGAATGTAATGCATGCAGTCTACTGGATTTATACCTTTTATATCCGCTATGGTCCATCCTAATGCTCCTTTGTGTTCTTTTAAAACATCCAACAACTTACTTTTTTGTTCGTCATTGAGGGATGATGAGATGATTACCGGTAAAGTACTTTCGTCCCGCAAAAATGCATATTACAAGGTGTTGGGCAATGGTTTGAGCTCGAGTTTCGGTGGTGATTCTGATGATGGAATGAGTTTCTTCTCTGATGGCGCTAGTTGTTCAACTCTGGGCTTCCATTTATTAGTGTCCATAGATGGTGCTGAGTCAAGTAGGGCGTTGACCTCATCGACCGATCTGTCAATATCAAAATCCAAACCAAAGTGTGTTAAACATGTTTGTAAAGGATCATCACTAAGGTTTGAAACAAAAGAGTTATCGACTAATGCTTCAATTAAGTCCACATCAACAATTCCATCATCTGTGTTGTGAGGTTGTTTGGCAATATTGAAGATGTTCAGCTCCATAGTCATGTTGCCGAAGGACAACTGCATATTTCCAGTTCTGCATTGAATATGAGCATCCGCAGTTGCCAAGAAAGGTCGGCCTAGGATAATGGGGATGTGCTTTCTTGAATCCTGTATTGGTTGAGTGTCAATTACAATGAAGTCAACAGGAAAATAAAACTTGTCTACCTGGATAAGCACGTCCTCCACAATACCACGAGGTATTTTCGTGGACCGATCTGCAAGTTATAACACCACTGGAGTTGGGTGTAATTCTCCCAGTCCAAGTTTCATGAAAACTGAATAAGGCAACAAATTTACACTAGCTCCTAAATCCAACAAAGCATTCTCAATTGTGTGGTTCCCTATACTACATGAGATAGTGGGGGAACCTGGATCTTTGCATTTTAAAGGAATTTTATGTTGGAGTATAGAACTAACGTTTTCTGTTAAAAATGCCTTCTTTTGAACATGCATATTTCTCTTTTTAGTACACAGATCTTTAAGAAACTTGGCATAAGATGGAACTTGCTTTATAGCATCAAGTAATGGGATGTTAACACTTACCTGTTTGAAAATTTCGAGAATCTCACCTGTAGATTTTCCTTCTTTCCTTTCGCTAACCTCTGAGGAAATGGAGCTTTTGGAACATATTCTCGTAGGTTGGTGTCTTCTTTTTCCTCCGGTGATGAGTCCTCAACGTTCACAGGTACAATTTGGTTTTCTTTCGTCACTGGCATCTCCACTTTGTTGTCGACTTCTTTTCCTTTCCGCAAGGTCATGACAGCTTTTACCTCTTCATGCTGCTGTGGTGAACTGCTACTTGCTTCATGCACTCCTTTAGGGTTAGGCACTGGTTGACTTGGAAATTTACCTTTCTCAACAGTCATTGCCAAGGTCTGAACTGAAGAAGCAAGTTGTCCCACCATCTTCTCCAAGCTTGAAACTGATTGAGCTTGTGAGTTGAAGCCCGCTCTCAATTCGTTGCGTAGTCCATCAATGGTGCGGTTCTGGTGCTCAATCGTGGAGTGAGTAACATTCCTAAGATTCTGGAATGCATCCTCCCATGGTCTAGGTTGAGAGTAGTTCTGGTTCTGATTCTGATTGTATGGTCTGAATGGTGGCTGAGAGGCTTGAGGATTTTGAGCAATTGGTTGCATTGGTGGAGCTGGAGCTGCTGGTCCATTCTGTTGGAATCCTTGCGACCATGAAAAATTGGGGTGGTCTCTCCATCCAGAGTTATATGTATTGGAGTATGGGTTGTAATTTGATGGTTTTCTCATTACTCCTATGGCATTGGCTTGATCTGGATATGAGTCAAGGTCATGTGGCTCTATTGATTTAGCAGTCGATAACGATGCTATTTGTCGAGAGAGACCTTCAATTATTGCTTTGACTTCTTTGATTTCCGAATTGGATTCGCCAATGTGAACCTCATTCACTCCCTTAACCCTTCTGGTATTCCTGAGTGATCGACTCCGTTGTTGGGAATTATCTGCTTGTCGCTGGAAGAATTCCCAAATCTCTGATGCACTTTTTGACATTAGCTCTCCTCCACTTGTCGCCATTAGCCATTCTTGCACATTTGGTAATAAGCCCTCTAAAAAGTATTGGCATTGGTGCCATTTCTCGTACCCATAATGTGGACACTTCAAGAGTAGCCCATTGAATCGCTCCCATGTTTCGAAAAACTGCTCGTCATCTCTCTGGGTAAACTCCGAGATTTCCTTGCGAATAGCATTTGTTTTATGAACTGGGAAATATTTATTTAAAAATTTTGTAACCATTTGTTCCCATGATGCAATACTATTAGCAGGTAATGTATTAAGCCATGAACGAGCTCTATCCTTTAAAGAAAATGGGAATAATCTAAGTTTTACATCATCATCTGAAAAATTCTCATATTTAAATGTTTGACAAATTGCATGAAAATCATTCAAATGATTGTATGGGTCCTCATTTTCTAGGCCATAGAACGTGGGGAGACAATTTAGCACACTAGGTTTTAATTCAAAACTCCTAGCAGCTACATTAGGGTATCGTATGCATGATGTGCTCAAATTAGCTAAGGGACTAAAGTAGTCCTTAAATGGCCTCTCCTGTGGTGCTTGTAAATCCATTTTGTTTTTAATGTTTTTATGTGTGCGAAGTGTTTTTTCTAATTCAAGGTCTATAGGTTCAAGATTGGGTAATAATGACCTACGACCATGCATACAAGAAATACAAGAATAAATGGAAAACAAAACAAATAAAATAAAAATAAAAATAAGAGCAAAACAAATAAAGAAGAAGGAGAAATTACGATACTAACCTTGTTGCGCTATTACAAACTTACTATAAAAACACAAGAACAAATACGTGAAATAAACTAACTAAAAATAAATTAATAAGATAAATAAAAATGACAAAGAAGAAATAAAAATTAACTTGAAAATTAAATTGCAGAATTTAAAGTAGAGAAAAAGAAAAGAAATACTAACCTCTAAGTGTAGATTCACTTTTTTTAAAAAAAATATATATACAAAAGAGAATTAAATGGAAATATTCACAAAAATGAATTCTATGAATTAAAATTACTTACCTCCCTGGCAACGGCGCCAAAAACTTGTTGTGCAAATTTTATTGAACTCGCAAGCGCACGAATCTATTGTAGTGTAGATCTATGGTGACGAGTGTCGATCCCACGAGGAGGTGAATTTTAATTATTTATAGAATTAATTCTGTAAATGGATGGTTGGATTTATGGTGGAAATGATTTTGATTATGCTAAAACTTAAATTAAAATGGCAAGATTAAATTCTGAAATTGGAAATAAAATGGCAGAAATAAATTGAAGTGTAAATCTATTAAATGACGTACTTGGGTATCTGGATCCGTATCAACATGCATCATGGGCTAAATATTCCATATTAATACCAATTAAATCATGAGAGGGAAATCCACACCTCATGAACCACGCTCTAATAAATACGGTGCTAAGGACTTATCGTGCCAAATAATAATAACCTTATACTAGGGAGCCGGTGAAACCAGGGCAGTACTAGACAAGATTAGTATTATTTGTCGACGAGAAGTCAAAACATCCACAAAAACTAGAGGGGAAGAGAAAATAAATTTACCAAATCAAGCCCATGACACATGTTGAGACTTCACCTTCAACCCAAGCTTGAAAGAAAATTAGCCACTCATAGTTGAACTAGGGGCAAAATGGGAATTTATTAAAATACGAAGAAAATACAAGATAGAGAGAGAATTACAGAAAATGAATCCCAAAAATGGATTCAGAGGTCCAAATTAGGGGGGGAGGCCCCCTTTTTATAGTTACATCGAGTAAATCATGGCCATCGGATTAAAAACAGTTTGGACGCTCAGGATTTCGCCACGTCATCAGCCACTATTTGCACAGTACAGTCAACCGCCACTATTTGCACAGTACAGTCAACCGCCACTATTTGCACAGTAACGCCAACAGTACCCGTATATGTGAATAGTACCGTACGTGTGAACAGTTCCGTACGTGTGAACAGTGTCATTTTTCCTTTTATACTCCTCCTAAGGTTTTCGACCGTCCTGAGTTCAAAAATGATGTCCGTTTTGCCATTTGATCTCTTGTTTATTGTGAAATGACTATGATGCCCCTAAAATACATCAAATACTTAATTAAAATAAAACACACATAATTAAAGTACAAGAAATTTAAACACATAAAAGTAACAGTTGTTAGCAATACTTGATATATAAAATAACGATTTCTCCTTTATAAATATGCACTTTCTAACACTCAACAAGCAGCACCTGGTATGAGAGCTCTTTTTTTTGTTTTTTTTTTGTAGGGGGTTAGGCGAGACCCCTACCTGTCATTTAGAATAGATAATGAAAAATACATATGAAAGGGGACATAAACCAAAATCCCCAATTAAAAGAAATTAGCACAACAGTAAAAGAAATGATTAAGGCATAGCCTAACGTAGAAAACATAATAAAAATGACTAATGCAGATGGATATAATGTTTCTTGCGATACTTGCGGCCGACAAGTAATTTAATCCCCTTTTTTTGAATGTTGATCAACAATGCTAAAATCAGGGTTAGAGTCAATTCTCTCAGAATTCTCAGGTGCAGACAAAAAGTGGTCATTATTTGTCAAGTGCTCGTCAGAATTATCATCATTATCAATATATGAATTGTAGCCTACAACATGCCTAAAGTTTGTGCTCTCATCCACAATCATCTTGTAAATATCATCCACCGTAGATTGAAAGCTTATGGATGCTTGATGAAGATGTCAATTATCCTCACAAATGCTCCACAGGGGCGAAAGGTTTTGATCTTGAGGTTCTTGGACCTTCGAATCATGAGATGGAAGACTCATATCGTGGAGTATTTGAGGGTTGTGGAGTAGCTAATGGCAAAACTCTTGATTTCTTACCATTTTCTACTCTGGTTTGTTAGTTCCCTATGGGTCACTGGGGACAGAGCCCCAAATTGGCCACATAACACGTCTTAATGGTATGACCAAGGTGCTTGCAAGAAGTACAATAGAGTGAGATTTTCTCAAATAAGTGATCCATTTAAAAATTCTCATCGCACTCCCATTAATGCACCATGTCTGCCTAACCATAGATGGGAGTAGTCTTTATCAACATCCAATTGAATTAACACATATCGATTATCTAGTAGGGACACCTTGGAAATTTCCTTCAATCACAAAGAAGTAAAAAATTTGCGAATTAATTCCATACTAGGTCTATTGTAAGAAAACTTACTGACCAATGTCAGCTTGAAAGGAATGGTCATGGCTTGAATTTTCGCAGTGGAAAATTGCAAGTTAGACTCTCCCTCGAATGAGTGACGATCTTAATCATAGTTGTTGAATTGGTTAGGCCATTTATAATATCAACAAAAGATTTTTTTAGTGGTCTGTTTTGATTCAGATTAGGGACAGAATTCAAAACTGAGGCATAAGAGGGTGCAAGCATGGGCTGAGTAGTATTTTGGATCAATGGGTCATGTTGGGGCGTATTAAATAAGAGTGTGGAGGGCATTCTCCAAGGTTGGGTGTCGGGATTTACTTGGGCCAATTCTAAACAAATGGATTGTTTTTGAGTTTGACTAGTGGGAAAGGCTAGTGGGGAACGCACAAGGGGACACAAATCATGTGCCGCCGAAAGTGGCTCATGTGCACGTGGAGCAATATCAAGGCCGCCGCACGCGTGAAGACTTTTGGGCTGGCCTTGGCTGGAAGTTTGCTGACCTTGACCAGATTCGGTGGTGGTTGCATGCATGGGAAGCTGACATTCGGTGGCCAATAGCTGCAGCTGCGGTGAGCACTGTCCTGAGTGCATGCGTGTGATTTGCATGGGATTTTTTGGCGCGTGGGGGTTGTTTGTGTGGGTGGCGACGGTGGCTGACTGGATTTAGCCACGATCGTTGCATCTTGAACTTGTTCTTGAGTCAAATGGCCATGGGATACGGATTGATTTTGAGGGTACAGAGGGGCTATGACGGCTAGATGTGCATCTCCGGAGTGGTTATGCGCGGCTTGTGTTGGCTGCGGACTTGAGGTTGGTAGCTGGTTGGATTGTGATGAAGTCCCATTCGCCAAGTCTGGTGATGAAGGCTTGGGTCGGTTTGATGGTAATGAAGGCTTGGTTCGAGTTGAAGGTGATGATGGCTCGATGGTTAGAAGTTGGTCATGGCTAGTTAAGGTTGGAGTTGGCTGTTGAAGGGATGACGATTGCGGTTGATTGGCTGTGTTTGCGGAAGTTGGTGGCTGCTGGGGTTGGATGGCTGGCGATTGACTCCTGTACTTTGAACGAGTTTGCCTTTAAGATCTCCTAAGAAACAGAGGTTCATTTCTGGAAGCAAAGTAACACAAGCGCGTTTGAAATATTTGGTGATCAAGTTATAGCAGCTCAAGTTGTTACATTAATCAAGTGAGCAGAATTTCTGTGCAGAAAAGGGCATCTTTGGAAATTAAACTGTACTGTATGAGATCGAATTAATTTTCGAACCATACATCATTGGAAAGATATTTATGAATTTTACTAATCTAAATGTGGAGCTTTCTACAGTAAATTATGATCAGTTAAGTTCAGACTGTTCAGTTTTGAGTGAAGAAGAATATTTCGGGACTTGGACTTTTTTTAATACTCTTTGCTGTGTTTTAAGCATACCAATGTTTTATTAATGTCTAGCTTTAATGTTGGTCTTTGAAGTCAAGTCATTTGAAGGGTTTCTTTGTAGTATATCTATGCTTGGAGGATTGTTCCAAGAAGTTATTTAAGCTTATGGAGTTGTAACCAAAGCATAGAGATTAATTTTGGGAATTGAATAAACTTTGAGTTATTATCAAACTTTTTATCTCTTTGGTGGATTCCATTGAGTGGTGAGTATTTTAAGCCCTGTATCCTTAGCTTAACAACTTTAGGTGGTGAATTTTTTTCTGTATCCTTTTGTTGTTTATTGTGGTGGTGAGCTTGTGATTTCTTGGGTGTGTAAAGTTGTATTTTCTCATCTGATTTCTTGGGTGTGTAAAGTTGTATTTTCTCATCTATTGTGTTCGGTGTCACAAAGGGAGGAGCCACTCTCCGGCTCGTCTCGAGCACGGCTTTCTTCCCCTTCTTCTAGTGATTGATTTCGGTTTTGACTTAGATGTAGGGGTGATTGATTTGCTACCTCATGGCAGAATTCATGATCATTGATGCCACCACATTAATAGACATTTCTTTTTGTTCACTTACGGCAATAGGTGTGGTTGAAGGTTGCCGAAGTTTCGAGAGGATAGAGACAGTGGATGTTGGTGGTTGATCTGCATGGGTGGATTTGAGATGGAGGGTCTGCATGGGATTGGTTTGGAGAGATATGTGGTGGTTGCGTGGATGGATTGTGGACAGTATGCCATGGGTTAGGTAACTTTTTTGGCCGTTGTAGCTGCGGTTTGTTTCGCGGTGGTGGCATCCGGACGTCAGGGAGTGGGTCATTGGTGAATTTTGCGGGTCTTCTAAATGATTACTTAGGAGGGTTCAAAATCATGTTAATTCATTCTTTGGCGGAGAGGGTGGAGACCGGTAATGGCTGGTTGCCATTACCGGCGGCCGGAGAGGCCATAAAGTCCTTTTCTTTTTGTTGAGTTCAGGATTTTAACGATGATAGCTCTTTCTTCTTTGTCTGCTAACCAAATTGCATGGAATCTGTTTCATTGTGATCTGTGCAAATTCTTATCTAGAATCCATTTGTATTTTGATAGTATTGATCAATGGAGAGCCTTCTGTTCATTCTTTTCTGGGTTTGTTCTTGGTTCTATTTTCTTATTTTGATTCGGTTTCTTTGTGCTTAATTCGCCAAGATTCATAAAGAATCAACTTGTTAAGACCTAAAAGATTCAACTGTTTCTATATGCCCCCATCGAATAAAAATTTTGGTTTCACCATACAGAGTCACAAAAATCTTAGCAGATTTGAAATAGCCATTACTAACTAGTATGCATTGATGGAATGAGATTTGTTGTTTCCATATTATTAAATATTTTGAAAAAAAAATTGCAGATCATATATATTATATGCTAACATTAATAATTGGTTTATTAAATGATGTTTATTGTCATACAACTGAAAATACTGGGTAGCTTCATGGGTTATGGCGTATTAATTGAAGATAACGTGTCCGTGTCCACCTTGAGGTGTTGCCGGATTATTTCCACCTGCAGGAACAGTTCTCAGACTCCTCTGATGGAGTAACCCTTCTGTCGTACTTTTATGGACTAAAATTTCTGTCATTGAGAGTTCAAGATAAAGGCTAAGAAAATAAAAAATGCAATAAAAACATAAAAATAGTGGAAGGATATATAAAATTAATGTTCTTCAATTAATTGGATCAAAAAATTTCATGTACTCAATTAGTTGCACACCTTGGATAGCTGAGAAATTCCGAATTCTTGCTTCTACTGCCGACGGACATGAACTCATTGATATAATAGCTATATAGGCAACAAGCAAAGTGCAGACTGGAACATTATTCCTGCAGCACTTTGACATATTACTTATTTGGAAATAAAAAAATGAATGGGGATCATTCAATTCTATCAATCCTTTTATACAATCACTGAGAAGGAAAGATTTCCAAAATTTAAGCTTTCAATCGTATAAGTCAAAATTATTAATTGCCAGTAAATTCTCTTTAAAAAAAAACAAAAACAAAATTATCGGAGGTCCTGATAATGATATCTCCATGAGCAATACACATGTACAGAGGAACTGAATTATGGGAGGTCCTGGACCCCAAGCTTTAAAATTGACATTTATCTAGGTAAATTTTATTCTTTGCCCCCTCAGTTTCATAGTTCTCATATATTGCCAGTAGCGTTAATAAAGTTTGTTGTTTCCATATGCCCCGAATGAAAATTCTGGTTTCACCATACTTAGTCACCAGAACACTCAACGGATTTGAAAGAACCATTACTTACTAGTATATATGCGTTGATGGAATGAGATTTGTTGTTTCCATACTACTATAACTTAAAAAAATAAATAAATAAAGAATTGCGGAGCATATATATTATATGGTAACATTAATAATTGGTTTATTGAAACATGATTATTGTCATAAAACTGAAATATTTGGTAGTACTTCATGGGTTATTGCGTTTAAATGGGGCTCTACGGGGACATTGAATGAATGAAAAAGTAAGTCAAGAAGGTGAAATATGAAGCTGGTACCGGGACTTTGAATGAATGCAACATGTAAGTCAAGAACGTACAAGAACTGCAATCTTGGTCTCCTAGACTTATTGTTACATTTTCCATGTAACTGCGCAATCATCAATTCCAAGGAAAATTTTTGTGTAGGGGTTCACACAAAAGAGTAAAGGGTCGACGGCATTGGCACCGCATTTTAATCTTATTCAACGATATTCAAGGGATCATGTGTATCGCATCATCTGTTATTCCAATAAATTCATAGGATTTTTGCCTTTAAATGGGTCTGTACGGGAACCTTGAATGAATGCAACCAGTAAGTCAAGAACGCGAAATATGGAGCTGGTACCAGGACTTTGAATGAATGCAACATGTAAGTCAAGAACGTGCAAGAACTGCAATCTTAGTCTCTTACACTTGTTGTTACATTTTCCATGTAACTGCGTAATCATCACTGCCAAGGAAAAATTGTGTGTAGTTGAAGGGTCCACACAAAATAGTAACGGGTCGACGACATTGGCACTACATTTTAATCTTATTCAATGATATTCTTGGGATCTTGTCATCTGTTATTCCAATAAATTCATGGCATCATATGTATCACGTCTTTTGTAGTTACAATAAATTCAAGGGATCATTTGTAGGGTCCGGCTACGGTGCAACTATGGTACCGTGCCATAGTTGTATTCAGTCGTTGAATTCATTTGGATGGGTGGGGTCTATTGAGATCGAACGGTTGGGTGCAACAGTGGCACGGTACCATAGTTGCACCATAGTTTTACCCTCATGTGTATCACTTCATTTGTAATTCCAATGGGATGCGCTCAATTGGGTTAATTTAGCCTCTCGTTGCATAAATAAGAAATTTCCATCGGGATAGATCCGACTCACAGTCACACCAATTTTATTAGGGATGGCAATGAGATAAATATGGGTTGAATCTACTATATTCTAAATCTAGATCCATAATAAAAATTGAGATTCCTATTTGCTCCAGATCTGTCATGAATTCATACTTTTCACTCCATATCTAAATCTGAAAAAAAAATAAAAATTCAAATTTGCCCTAGATTGTTATGAATTCTACAACTCAATAATAAAAGAGCAATAATTTTTTAGAAAGAAAATTAAAGATTAAAATGTATTAATAACAATTACATTATATATTTTGTCTCAAAAATCTAATAAATATTGTTGCTTATGCATGCTTTTACACTAAAACAGACAAATAGGAAAGATAATAAAATATCCATAAAAAATAATTGCATGAATAAGATCGATGTAATGTTCTAATATCTCCTTCATTGTCCTGATATCCACGGGACACCATCATCATTCCTATAGCATTAAATAATGATAGTTAAATATGATTTATATTTAATGCTTTATTATTTTTGTTATGACCATATTTAACTAAATGTATGAATAACATAATTATTTTCTGGTATATAACTACCAATGATTAGTGAGAAAATAACAGAAAATGAACCTCAAGTCTAGAGATTTATTTGGCAATTAAAGAACTGATCCAAGCATTCAAATGAAACAGAGAAGAGAGAGTAGACTAAAGAGAAAGAAAGAGACTGAATTGAGGAGTGGAAGACTTAAAAAAAAAAAATTAGGGCCAGTTACCTTAATATTTACTTTACACTTAATTTTTTTCTTATTATTATTTAAATTTACAAAACTAACCTTAAAGTTTTAAAATTTTTAAATACATGCTAAATGCCATTAATATGCTATGAATAAAATTTATTATTATTTACAATTACACAAAAACAAAGAAATTTTTAGAATAAAATTAAATAAAAAGTAAGCGGATATAGATATGGATCTAGATATTAAAATAAATCTATATATGCTCTAGATCCATCTTAGATCCATTCATCAATATTTAAATCCAATCTAAATCTATTTAATTTGGACCTCCCAAAATCCGATCCGATTGGATTTGGATAATGTGAATCTTGGGTCAGATCCATTGCCATCCTAAATTTTACATACAAAATCAATATTTGTTAGTTTTTTGGTAATTTCACGCACACACATGCGAGCACGCAGCGTGCGCACATACAGAGATTCGCTTAACTAAAATAAATAGAAGTCGTCATCAATAATCCATGTGGCCTCCTATATTGAGCGTAAACAATATTAATTTGATTATTATAGACATATGAAATCTTATAAAATCCAATCAATTAAATATACACATAATACTTGATTGAATTTCATCGATAATTATTGTTTGTCTATTGAAGTTTTACAATATTAAATTACTTAGGTTAATCCCAAGGGTGGCTTTAAGTATAGGCGAACAAGGCAATTACATAAGGCCCTATATTTTTTTAAGGCATCATTTTTTTTAGTATTTTTTAATAGTTATTTAATTAATAAAGATCTTTTTTAAAAAAATTATGTATTTTAGAAAAATCTATTAGATATCTTTAAAATTAATGATTATACCACAACCAAGAATTATTTTTTTCTGTAGAAAATCAATATTTGGTAACTTTAATGTTCAAGAGATATAATTAATAAAAATTGTTTAGCCATTAATTCATTCATTATTAGTTTTTCCAAAAAAAATTAAATTTTTTACCTTTTAAGTTTCCTAAAAAAAATTAAATTCTTTGATTTTTAATATTCCTTTTAATTTCCATAAAAACCTTGTGATATAAAAAATAATAAATAAATAGGTTTCTCGGTCTTTGTTTTACGAAGAGAATTATTACATTCATTGATTCATTTAAAAAAGAAAAAATTAGTTTCTTAACATACAAAGTGCATATCTATTATTTGATAATCAATTCATCATCTCAACTTTCTACTATTCTAAATATTCTCTTTGAAAATAATATTGTTTGTATTTATTTGTTTGTTTATCTTTGTAATAATTTTAATGGAAGTAAAAAAGATATCTTCTTGGTTATTTTTTTAGGTTTGGTTTTTGAAAATTTTTAAAATATTTTTTATTACTATTAAATTCAATAGTTAAAAGTCGTATGAATTTTTTAGTCTTAAATTTCATTAAATTTTAAAATTACAAAATAAAAAAAGGGCCAACAAAAATTTTTGCCTAAGGTCCCATATACTCTACCGCTGGCCCTGGTTAATCTATATTTTGTTTCTCGAGAAAATTTAGGCTATCTTCTTTGAATCACGTTATTCGTACAATAATTCAATAAAATGAAGACATATATATGTTACTTGTGTTTTGTATTTTAAAATATACAATCAGTTATACGCATGCTTTTATGTCTTAAATTTTCATCAACATGGTTAAAAACCAGCAAGTGAATGTTATTAAGGTGCAATTTATTTTTTTATCTAAAATCTGAATAGAGCTGAATTAGTTTGAATTTTAAATAGATCTGAATATCTGAATATGAATCATATATTCATTTTTTTTTCTGGATCACTAAAAATAAATATTAAGTTTTTTCAACTTAAAAATATGAAAATTGATATTTTTACATTTATGTTCTTACAAATTTTAAATGTTAAACAAATAATAAACATCTCAAGGAATATAAATAAGATAATAAATTATCATAACATAAATCATATTTAATTGAATACAACTCTTTAATATTGTAAATTATATATGTTAATCAATTTTATTATAACTTCTAATTTTTTTATGAAAAATATTTTCAAAAAGTTCCGAAGATAAATAATGCTAATTTTTGAAGAAAATAAATAGATGATAATAATAATAGTCTGCTACTATATATTATCACAAGTTATATAGAGATGAGTAATAATGCTAATTATTAAATTTTATTTAGGTAAGGATAAATATTAATTAATTACATAGGGATATTTTGGAGAATATCTTTTAATGATATCATTAAGACTTTTTAGATTAAGTAAAAAGCTAATAAAATTAGCTTAATGATTTGATAACTTAATAAAAAATTAGCTTAATAATTTAATAACTTAATGGCTGAAAATTTTTATTAAGTCGAAAAAGCAAACAGATTTAATGACTTAACTTAATAAAATTAAGTCAAATAAGTCATTAAATAAAAAAACAAACGACCTCTAAGTCACAAAGTATATGCTTTCATTTCGACCTTGTTTTCTTGCTTTTTCACAATCTCATTTTGGTAAAACTAAACCAATTACAAATAAATGCTTATTACCAACTATTATCATGCACTATCTCTGACCACCCACACCTTGAAATTTCTTAAAGATTGTTTGTTAAATGTTTAAAGTCTGAAATTTCATTAATTTAAGACATTTTCTAAAATTTGCTTGGTTGTTTTTTAGAACTTATGTATGATTTTAAGATATTTACATTTGAATAAAAAAAAATTGTGACTTTTTTCTAAATGAAAAAATGTTTAAATGACAAGTAAATATTATATTCCTAAAATATCTCTATAAAATAACTTAATTCCTAAATATAGAATCTAATCCTCTTTTTTTTCTTAAATTTGTAAGGACATAAATGTCAAAAACCAAGTTTAAGATTTTTATATTGTAAAAACAAACAAGATGCTACTTATATTTAGATATTAAAAAAAATAAACATATCATTTAGATTTTCGTATTCAAACTCATTCAGACCTATTTATATTTTAGATAAAAAAACAAACGCTACCTTATTCATTGTGTGTAGGTATATCTTGTATCGGATTATGTCCACCTGCAAGAACAGTTCTCAGACTCCTCTGATGGAGTAACCCTTCTGCCGCACTTTTATGGACTAAACTTTTTGTCATTGAGAGTTCCAGACAAAGGTTAAAAAAATTAAAAATGCAATAAAAACACAAACAAAAATATAAAAATAGTGGAAGGATATATAAAATTAATGATCTTTAATTAATTGGATAAAAAATTTTCATGTTCTTAATTAGTTGCACACCTTGAATAGCTTAGAAATTCCGAATTCTTGCTTCTACTGCCAAGGGACATGAACTCATTGATATAATAGCTATATAGGCAACAAGCAAAGTGCAGACTGGAACATTATTCCTATAACACTTTTGACGTATTACTTATTTGCAAACAGAAAAAAAAAGGGTGGGGATTATTCAATTCTATCAAACCTTTTATACAATAACTGAGAAGGACAGATTTCCAATATTCAATCTCTGAATTGTATAAGTCAAAACTATTAATTGCTAGTAAATTCTCCTCAAAAAACGAAAAAAGAAAAACAAAAGAAAACTATAACAAAAGAAAAACAAAAATCCTGCTTTTAATTTCAAAGCTTTGAACAAGAGACCAACCATCTCTATCAGCACCAGTGAAGTTTTCTCCCCGATTATCAATCGTTTAATGTTCCGTAATCCCTAATTAATGTTCTACATTAGCATGAACCTGGTTTTAGCATTTCTACCACACAGGTCGTCGACTTCTCTACCTTGATAATATTGAATTTTAACCGTTAGATATGATTTATGATGTATATATGAGTAAAGTATTTCAGTCATTTGAATAGGATAATCCAGTTGGTTTAACTCTTGTAAAGTAAAACCAAGAGGTCAATGAATCGGTTCCCCTCACACACCAACCATGAAGATAGAGATTCTTTAATTTGTGTTTGTGCATTGGGATACTTTGCTCAAAGGTTATTGCAAAAAGATAACAATAATCATAATCAGGGCTGCTACTGCAAGTTCTAGCTAGCTTCATCCTCCTCCTCCTGACTGGATCCCATTCCTTCCATACGATGACTTGATATTTCAGATTGAGTGTGGACACTTAAAATAAAAATAAAATGGTTTCAAATTGACTGATAAGCAGTCAGGCAACCAATTTTCGCATATTATATTATTATTATTATTATTATTATTATGGTCATGATGATTAGGGTTGGCGTTTTCTAGTTTGATTCGATTTGATTTGATTTGGAGGCAGAACTGAAACCGAACCAAAACCAATTGGTTTTTAAAAATTCAAATTGAATAAAAACTAAATTTTAAAACCGAATTGAAATCGGTTTGATTTTGAAATTCAGTTTGGTTAAGTTCGATTCAATTTATATATCTTATGAATTTTCATTCATAAAAGCATGATAAACTTTAAATCCAACTATTAAATACACATGCGTTCTCTCACAAATGGATTCTCACTATACACATTGATTTCACACTTATGGTAGCCATAACTAGGGATGGCAAAATCCGGGTCTGGGTCCGGGTTTAGCGTTCCCAGTTCCGAACCCAGACGTCATTTTCTTGTTCTCGGACCCAAATTAAAACCCGATTTTTTTTATCCGAGTCTAGTCCGGGTTCAACCTGGAAAAATCCGGGTTCCAGATTCCGGGTTTTGAACCCGGCATGTATTAGAGAATGTAATTCAAAAATAAACCGATAATAAATAGCACAGGTGCCTTTCCTCATTACCCTTTTGAAAGAACAAGACAAAATAATGCAACTGCTTCAGTTATGCCATGACACAACTTCCAACTTTATTTATTTAGTTCCACTACTCTATAAATACCAACCGATTTCAACTTGCCATTCAATCCATCTACTTGAGTACACACTCGAAAATTAATCATATAAAATCAAAAGCAGAACCATTTAACCTAGTGTTATGATTACTTGGACTCCTTTAAACTTTTAAGAAAATTACTTGGATTCCTTGTCACAATAATACAAAAACATAACCATTTCAACTATCTCAAATTCTACTTTCTTCACATCTGCAAATTCTGCACCTAACATGCCATTTCAACTTGCACTGAAAACAGAACCATTGCTTACAATTCGAACACTGGGTTTTCTTCACCTTGCCACTTCTCTCACACTCATTCACCACCATGGCCATGTAATTTGTGTTGGGGCAGTAGCTTCTTTCAAACCCTAGAACATAATTCTCACAGAGAACATCACACCATTTCAAAAAAAGTCTCACACTCATTCACCACATGAATGCACAGTAGCACTTAATAATTAAGACTTAAACAACAAATCACAATTACACAAATATAAATCCATAACACAATTACACAAGTCTACAATTCAAAGTTCAAATTAAAAACCACAAATCCAAAGTTTAAACTTTTCTTCATCATTTTCTATTCTTCTTCACTTGATTCATTGTTATTCACAACTCACTCATCAAACTTTCATCAATAAGTTGTTCTGCAGAAAGTATTGCTTCCTCTGGAATTCCATCTAAAAACATGAATAAATAAAGGAGAGTAGTATGCATTTTAAGATAGACAAATAATCAACATCGAGTACAATAAAAGGGAAAGCAAAAGTCAAATGTTACATAGAAAGAATTCTAGTATGAATTAATTAGTTACGGGAGAAGATATTAACTTAAGAATTTGACTGAAATCTAGACATCAAATCTAGCTATTTATTTAGTTCAATCTAAAGGCTCAGATAATTGATTATATAACATTCCGCTATTAAAGATAAGACTCAAAAAACAAAAAATTGAAATGGCATATTACAACTTAAGAAAGAACAAGAGAGAACACTCACTTTGGTTTACTTTCTTCGCCAAAGAGAGTACAACAGCAAGAACTTTTCCATCTACAAATCAATCTTTTAATTTTTGTTTATCAAGTTCTCTTGAAAAAATAACTTATGCAAGTCCTTGTTCTTGGTTAGGAAAGTTTCTCTTATAAAATTTTATAGATTTGAATGTCTTAATTGATTTCTCTATTCCTCAATGGTTCCGTAATATAAATGTTTTATTTGTTCTCGAAACTAACTTAAAATAATCGTTCTTTACAAAGTTCTAAGAGACAATTATTGCACTTACAAATGATACAACAAAACCAACCCGTAAAAAAAAATGTTGCTTCTTGAATGCAAAAAATTATCAAACATGAAGACATACAGTTTTTTTTTTTTAATTCAAGCTAAAAAACAGTGAATCAAAGTCTTAGACTTGGTAGAAAATTAAATTAAAAAGAGGGCATGCAAGAATCAAAAGTAACAGCACCTGAACACATACATCAAAAGCTTCGGCAGAATTGAAAGTAACAGCACAACATTTCAAGCACAATCAACAATTTATTTTTAATTGTAACAGCAACAACAACATTTCAAACATAAAACAAAGTATAATAGCAAGTTAGCAATTCACGCCGATGAATCAAACGAATTGAGGAACAACGGAAAGTGGAAAGTGGCAGCAGCAGCGACGGCACAGCTAGGGTTTGGGACTTTGGCTAAATTGCGATTTGTGTAGAGTGTAGATGAGTTGTGATTTGTGAATTAGAATTATTTTTTTAATGTTTGTATTTATATTTATTAATAAATATAATTAAAATAATATAAAAATAAATCCGAGTCTGGGTTCCGGATATACGGGTTATCCCAAACCTAGAACCGGACCTAAATTCATCCAGGTTATTAAAACCCATTCCGGATCTGGATTTTTTTCTCTCCGGTCCGGGTTCAACCTGGCCTGAATTACTCGGGTTCGTCCGAGTCCGAATTTTTTTGACATCCCTTGCCATAACCCACAAGATTCAAACACTAGCAGCACAAAAGCAAAATACAACAACACAAAAACAATACAGCCCACGAAATTCAAACACCAGCAACACAAAAGCAATTTACAACAGTCAATTTCACACTTGTAGTAGCCACATCCCACAAGATTCAAACAACCAACACAAAAGCAACTCCTCACAAGATTCAAATAGAAGTAAAACAAACACACAACATAAATAAATAAAACACCTGCAATAGCGAAGATCACAGGCCGACTAGGAGTGATGAGAGAGAGACAAGCAACGTGAATGAAGCATGAGTAATGTGAAATACAAGTGTGCAACCCAAGAGGGGGGGTGAATTGGAATTTTAAAATTTATCCTAGCAAATCCACACAACAATTTAATCTAATGCCTTAATAAATTCGAAAACAATAAATTTAATGCAAGCACAATAATTAAAGAGTAAGGGAAGAGAAAAACGAACTCAAGGATTTTTACGTGGTTCGGCTATCCCCGCCTACGTCCACGCCTCCAAGCTCACCCGCTTGAGGATTTCACTATCCAAGCCTTTCCAAGGCTTCAACCAATTACAATTGACTTCAAGGTGTCAATGAACCTTTACAACAAGAGATTATATCCCCAATCTCTTAACCCAAGTGTTTCCCTCACTTGTACACTCATAATTTGATGAGAAATAATAAATACAACAATGAATCTCTCTCTAAGAGTGGATATACAATTTGAAGAACAAAGATGAGCTAATAAATGATGATTTACGAAAATGAAGCTCAATATATGTTGTGTACTCTTGTTTATGCTTGCTTGAGTTGCCAAAAATGAAATGGCTTTGGGTTTATATAGTTTGAGCTTGAAAACTAGCCGTTATGTTCAATTCTGGACGGAACCGGATTGCCGGATGTGGAAACCGGATAGCCGGTTGATGTTACCGTTACAGCACAAATTTGAATTTCTGAAGAACCGGATTACCGTTTGTTGGAATCGGAATTCCGGTTGCGTTTTGGTTACATTCTGTCTCGAACCGGATTGCCGAATGCGAAGAACCGGAATGCCGCTTGCGTTTTGGTGACATTCTGCTCTAAACCGGATTTCCGGATTTACACAACCGGATTGCCGGTTGCTACAGTAACTGCTACAGTATGGCTACAGTGAAATATTTTTCTGAAATTACAGTTTGACCCTATAATTTTATAAAACTGTATTATGACCCAAAACGTTAGAAAACTTTTCAAATAGGTCCAATTTCAGAATTTCCAAATATTACTTTACTATTCAAAAACTTTCTAAAATTATGATTTGGCCCTAACGAGTTTATTATTTTGCACAAAGGTCCTTTTCAACAAAATAACCATATTTTCAAAGTTCTCAAAAACCTTTCATTTAAGTCCAAAATATTCATAACTTATAGTATGGCCCAAAACATATAAATAGTTTCAAATAGGTCCAAATTCGAAACTCATAACAATATTAAAGGTTTAAAACACATTTATTTTAATTCAAAACACTTTGATTTTATAGCCTCATTTTCTTATTATAAAAACATAATTCATAAATCTTTGTTTAATCAATACATATGATTTGTTATCATCAAAATCAATATCTATAGCTGAAAAAGCTAACAATCTCCCCCTTTTTGATGATGACAAAATACATTACAAAGATTTAATTTAGTTATAAAAAGCTCACCTTAAATCAATGCAAGGTTAAAAAATTTATTTAAAATAGACTCCCCTTGCATACATGCATACTCCATTTGGATACATGTATATTTTCATAAATCATTTTTCCAAAATATAAAACCTTTATAATGTAAAATGAATGATTTATTTAAAATGTATAAAACATAATTTGAGCTTAAAAGATTAATCATTCTTAATATTGTTTGTTATCATCAAAATCAATATTATGGAAACATATATGTTATTAATCTCCCCCTTTTTTATGATGACAAACATTTCATGTATTTAAAGAATGATTCCACAAATTTACTCCCCCTAAATAAAATCTTCTTTTACAATTTGCCAATTTGCTAAAATAAGAAATTTAAATACATGCATTTTTCTCCCCCTCATCATCAAAAAGAAAACTTAATTGGCAAAGAAAAAGAGGAGTAAAGTTTTATAAACTTAAATACATGTATTCTTCTCCCCCTTTATCATCAAAAAAGAAAACATAAAGGAAAAGAATAAGAGTAACAAAATTTTTTTTTTATAAATATGAAAACATGTATTCTTTTCCCCCTTCATCATAAAAAGAAAATTTTAAAGGAAAAGAATAAAAATAGCAAATTTGTTACCCATGTTGTTTGAATAGAAATTTCGACAAAATCTCCCCCTAACAACAAGCATCAACTCAAATACAAGATTTAGTAATAATACATCCAAATTATTATAGGTCATGATAAAAGCCAACTCCATATACAAATAATCACACTAAAATATCATGAACCATTATTCCATTAATTACCAAATCAACAACTCATGACATAAAATTATCATATAAAACAACTATATGATCAAATCATCATTATCTCAAAATCATCATCATACTCAAATACCAAACATCAAAAGAAATATTCAAAATGTATATTATTCAAAATCACATTATATGCTCCCCCTAAATGTATGGCCAATTTAAAAAATTTAACCAAAGTGAAACATATTACATGCTCCCCCTAAATATATGGCCAAAATAAGAAATAGTCAATAACAAAATTTTTGATCAAGTAAGCATTTTCAACAATCTTTCCATTTATAAAACATCTTCAAATTCATTCTTAAAACTCCCAAAAACTCTCAAATTATCTCCCCCTTCAATATCAAAGAAAAGAAGGACATGCAAGTTCGGTTTTTGGTGAGCAAATATTTGGTAGAGTTTCCCCTTAAAAAATGAGTAAAACCATTTATACACATAAGAGAAAAAACACTTCCAAAAAGGTCATAACAATCAACTCCATCATCGACCCAACAACTCCATGAATGAAGCAACACTTCAATATTCAATAATCCACAAGTTTTATCAAGCAACACACATATAATCATTAATCATCAAAATCAATATGAATTCCTCCAATACTTGTAACAATTAAATTCGAGGATTCCATAATCATAAAGCAAGGGAATGCATATTTAACAATACATCAATAAAGTACAAAAAATGCATTCATTTACCAATCATAAATCTTATAAGATCAAACATCATCAAATACAATGGAATCATCAATGGACATTCTTTATTATCAAAACTTAAGTAAAGCATAAGTACATAATGATAATATATAAGTCATCAAAATCAACATATGCTAATATATAGATCATAAAAAAGTCAAGATAAACACATTAGATCCACAATATCCAAATATAAAACATCCAAATATCAAACGATAATCATCATCCATCCATAATAAAGGCAATAATGCATATGAAAATATAAGTGCATAATATAGTAGAAAACTATGATAAAAACCATAAGGAGAGCACACTATGGAAGTGGTAATTTGAAATACTCAAAATGTACAAATTCGGATTTTCAAGATGTTGAGTAAAAAGAGTAAGTTTGAATCAATTAAAATGATTTTAAAGATGATTGATTTTAACAAGAAAGTGAGTGAAAGACGAAGAGATTTGACAAAGAAATGGTGAGGCACTGTTCACGCGTGAATGAGAGGTATAGAAATGATGAGGAACAAGTGAAGAAATGATGATAGAGAAGAGTTTAATGAAGATGAAATGCATGGGTAATGGTTTAAGAGATTGATCTTGACATAAAAATGGTTGAGAAATGAAGAAGAATTGATTGGAAATGGAAGAGAGTGGCTCACAGTTTTGAGAGAGAGGAAGAACAAGTGCAGAAAATTCACAGAAGAAGAGGAAGAAGCAAAAACAGAGCCAACAGCTCACGAATCCGGCTTGCCGGATTTCACTAACCGGCTAGCCGGTTGTGACCAGAAAATGAGCTGTACAGATCCGGCTTTCCGGATGCCATAACCGGCTGACCGGTTTTTGTCCAGAAATAAAACTCTCTCAAACGGCTTACCGGTATTGCCAATCCGGCTTTCCGGTTGTCATAACCAGCTGACCGGTTGTGCTCCAGTGAGCACCAAAATGAATTCGGCTTACCGGTTTTAAAAGTGTGGTTATCCGGATTTGGTCCAAAAAACTCCAAAATGAAAAACGGCTTTCCGGTTGATTAGAAGTGGTATACCGGTTAAGCTTTGGAAAATATTTTTGAACTTTTGCAAGCTCTTAGACTTGTATTATATAAACCAAAAAATTTTTACTTAAAAATTGATTAATTTTAAAAATCATTTAACTTTTCAAAAACGTCAATTAGTGCATGAAACATATATGCATACAAGGCCAAACATATGAAATCATATCAACCAAATAATCCATCCAACAAGCATACAATCATGAAGCATATTCGAAACTTAATAAACTGCAGAAGGGTCAAGTTCGGAATAAAAACTGTATTGATTGAGACAGAATTAATGTTCGAGCTATATACCGTTAGAAAGATAATTAAGTTAGCTTTCCAATAAATTTTACGGAGCTGGATTTGGATTTCCCTAGAAGGATTTATGATCAATTCATTGCAGCTTGTGCAGACTAAGATTTTCAGAGACTCCTTTGTTTTCCAAACAATTTTAAAAACCGTTTTAATGCATGGATCAATATAATTTACATCCAATCATAAAACTCAAATTTATAACATATTCATCATGCATATTCATCACAATTATGAAACATATAAACATTCAAAGATTAATAATTCAAGCATATCACTCATTTATCAAGCTTAGGCATTATATGATCATCAAAATCAAACAAAGCTATCATGATGAGTTGACAAGCTATAATCATATATATGTATAACCATGCATCATGATAAATCACTCAATATTATACACAATGATAATCATGTAGACATATAAGCATGCTTTCACAAATTTAAGCTACTATCCATTTATCATGATCCATTCAACAAAATTAATATGGCAAGAATTGTTACCAAAACAATTAAATCATCTTGCCTCATCTTTTTCTCCTCGATCATGATCAAACGATTATCCTCACAAGCTTCAATGATTATCCTCACAAGCTTCATCAAGGAACACTCCACCAATCCTTGTTTGTGGTGCCTACATAGAAAACATTCACGTTGTGCCCTTTGGTACCCAAATACTCTTGGGTCCTTGAGTGTTAGATTTAGTTCCTTTTGGAACCCAAATACATTTGACACCATAATATACTTTTCTTTTAATAGGACAATCAAGTTTCATATGACCATTTTGATTACAATAATGACAAGTAATTTTATGATCACATGTGGAGGTACCCTTAACAAAATAACTCTTATAATATTTTTGTTTCAAGTAAGGCTTATATCCAAGTCCTCCTTTATCAAATACACATTTTTGAGAGTTGAGCAATTTTCCTAAGTTCTTTTGACCATTTGTAAATTTTAAGATAATCTCATTTAACTCATTGCTCTTCTTTCTAAGCACTTCATTTTCTTTCATCAACTCATCAACATGTGATTTTTCATGCTCATATGAAGTACTTTGTTTACATTTAAATGATGCAATTCTATCATTTAACATTTCAATATCTAATTCCAATTTTTTGATCTTTTCATTTAATGAAACATTGGATTTTTGCAAGGCATCATTTGCATTTCTCAAGTCATTCATGTGTGACTCTAAGTGCTCATGTAAAGTGCTAGAATTCTCAAGCAAAGTCATGCTATCATGCAATGTCTTATTTTCTAATTCTAGGCATGTAATCTTTGCACATAGAGATTCATTTTCATTTGCGAGCTCTACCATTTTCTTTTTAAAACATGCATTCTTTTTACCAATTTTTATCCAATTATCATGCAAGTCTTTAAAAGCATCATACAACTCATCATAGGTTGGATCACTTACCTCATCAAGCTCGTCATCCGATTCATCTCCAATTGCCATGAGAGCCAAATTCGACACTTCATGAAATTCCTCCTCGTTTGTAGTCTCCTCATACACAATTTCAAGTTTTCTCCAAATTTCATAAGCATTAGAACAATTTGAAACTCTATGAAATTCCTTTTTATCTAAAGCACAAAATAAAGCATTCATAGCCTTGGAATTTAAAGATAAATTTTTCTTATCCAGCTCACTTAAAACATTCTTCCTAGGAATGAGTAAATCATCACAAACAACTTCCCATATTTCATAATCTAAGGCTTGTAAATAAATTCTCATCCTCGTTTTCCAATAAGGAAAATCATTTCCATCGAAAAATGGAGGTCTAGTGATAGATTGGCCTTCCATGGTGGTTGAGCTAATTTGGGTTGCTACGAATCTTTAACTCTAGACGGTTAAGTCTACACAAGAGCACCTCGCTCTGATACCAATTGAAATACAAGTGTGCAACCCAAGAGGGGGGGTGAATTGGAATTTTAAAATTTATCCTAGCAAATCCACACAACAATTTAATCTAATGCCTTAATAAATTCGAAAACAATAAATTTAATGCAAGCACAATAATTAAAGAGTAAGGGAAGAGAAAAACGAACTCAAGGATTTTTACGTGGTTCGGCTATCCCCGCCTACGTCCACGCCTCCAAGCTCACCCGCTTGAGGATTTCACTATCCAAGCCTTTCCAAGGCTTCAACCAATTACAATTGACTTCAAGGTGTCAATGAACCTTTACAACAAGAGATTATATCCCCAATCTCTTAACCCAAGTGTTTCCCTCACTTGTACACTCATAATTTGATGAGAAATAATAAATACAACAATGAATCTCTCTCTAAGAGTGGATATACAATTTGAAGAACAAAGATGAGCTAATAAATGATGATTTACGAAAATGAAGCTCAATATATGTTGTGTACTCTTGTTTATGCTTGCTTGAGTTGCCAAAAATGAAATGGCTTTGGGTTTATATAGTTTGAGCTTGAAAACTAGCCGTTATGTTCAATTCTGGACGGAACCGGATTGCCGGATGTGGAAACCGGATAGCCGGTTGATGTTACCGTTACAGCACAAATTTGAATTTCTGAAGAACCGGATTACCGTTTGTTGGAATCGGAATTCCGGTTGCGTTTTGGTTACATTCTGTCTCGAACCGGATTGCCGAATGCGAAGAACCGGAATGCCGCTTGCGTTTTGGTGACATTCTGCTCTAAACCGGATTTCCGGATTTACACAACCGGATTGCCGGTTGCTACAGTAACTGCTACAGTATGGCTACAGTGAAATATTTTTCTGAAATTACAGTTTGACCCTATAATTTTATAAAACTGTATTATGACCCAAAACGTTAGAAAACTTTTCAAATAGGTCCAATTTCAGAATTTCCAAATATTACTTTACTATTCAAAAACTTTCTAAAATTATGATTTGGCCCTAACGAGTTTATTATTTTGCACAAAGGTCCTTTTCAACAAAATAACCATATTTTCAAAGTTCTCAAAAACCTTTCATTTAAGTCCAAAATATTCATAACTTATAGTATGGCCCAAAACATATAAATAGTTTCAAATAGGTCCAAATTCGAAACTCATAACAATATTAAAGGTTTAAAACACATTTATTTTAATTCAAAACACTTTGATTTTATAGCCTCATTTTCTTATTATAAAAACATAATTCATAAATCTTTGTTTAATCAATACATATGATTTGTTATCATCAAAATCAATATCTATAGCTGAAAAAGCTAACAATCTCCCCCTTTTTGATGATGACAAAATACATTACAAAGATTTAATTTAGTTATAAAAAGCTCACCTTAAATCAATGCAAGGTTAAAAAATTTATTTAAAATAGACTCCCCTTGCATACATGCATACTCCATTTGGATACATGTATATTTTCATAAATCATTTTTCCAAAATATAAAACCTTTATAATGTAAAATGAATGATTTATTTAAAATGTATAAAACATAATTTGAGCTTAAAAGATTAATCATTCTTAATATTGTTTGTTATCATCAAAATCAATATTATGGAAACATATATGTTATTAATCTCCCCCTTTTTTATGATGACAAACATTTCATGTATTTAAAGAATGATTCCACAAATTTACTCCCCCTAAATAAAATCTTCTTTTACAATTTGCCAATTTGCTAAAATAAGAAATTTAAATACATGCATTTTTCTCCCCCTCATCATCAAAAAGAAAACTTAATTGGCAAAGAAAAAGAGGAGTAAAGTTTTATAAACTTAAATACATGTATTCTTCTCCCCCTTTATCATCAAAAAAGAAAACATAAAGGAAAAGAATAAGAGTAACAAAATTTTTTTTTTATAAATATGAAAACATGTATTCTTTTCCCCCTTCATCATAAAAAGAAAATTTTAAAGGAAAAGAATAAAAATAGCAAATTTGTTACCCATGTTGTTTGAATAGAAATTTCGACAAAATCTCCCCCTAACAACAAGCATCAACTCAAATACAAGATTTAGTAATAATACATCCAAATTATTATAGGTCATGATAAAAGCCAACTCCATATACAAATAATCACACTAAAATATCATGAACCATTATTCCATTAATTACCAAATCAACAACTCATGACATAAAATTATCATATAAAACAACTATATGATCAAATCATCATTATCTCAAAATCATCATCATACTCAAATACCAAACATCAAAAGAAATATTCAAAATGTATATTATTCAAAATCACATTATATGCTCCCCCTAAATGTATGGCCAATTTAAAAAATTTAACCAAAGTGAAACATATTACATGCTCCCCCTAAATATATGGCCAAAATAAGAAATAGTCAATAACAAAATTTTTGATCAAGTAAGCATTTTCAACAATCTTTCCATTTATAAAACATCTTCAAATTCATTCTTAAAACTCCCAAAAACTCTCAAATTATCTCCCCCTTCAATATCAAAGAAAAGAAGGACATGCAAGTTCGGTTTTTGGTGAGCAAATATTTGGTAGAGTTTCCCCTTAAAAAATGAGTAAAACCATTTATACACATAAGAGAAAAAACACTTCCAAAAAGGTCATAACAATCAACTCCATCATCGACCCAACAACTCCATGAATGAAGCAACACTTCAATATTCAATAATCCACAAGTTTTATCAAGCAACACACATATAATCATTAATCATCAAAATCAATATGAATTCCTCCAATACTTGTAACAATTAAATTCGAGGATTCCATAATCATAAAGCAAGGGAATGCATATTTAACAATACATCAATAAAGTACAAAAAATGCATTCATTTACCAATCATAAATCTTATAAGATCAAACATCATCAAATACAATGGAATCATCAATGGACATTCTTTATTATCAAAACTTAAGTAAAGCATAAGTACATAATGATAATATATAAGTCATCAAAATCAACATATGCTAATATATAGATCATAAAAAAGTCAAGATAAACACATTAGATCCACAATATCCAAATATAAAACATCCAAATATCAAACGATAATCATCATCCATCCATAATAAAGGCAATAATGCATATGAAAATATAAGTGCATAATATAGTAGAAAACTATGATAAAAACCATAAGGAGAGCACACTATGGAAGTGGTAATTTGAAATACTCAAAATGTACAAATTCGGATTTTCAAGATGTTGAGTAAAAAGAGTAAGTTTGAATCAATTAAAATGATTTTAAAGATGATTGATTTTAACAAGAAAGTGAGTGAAAGACGAAGAGATTTGACAAAGAAATGGTGAGGCACTGTTCACGCGTGAATGAGAGGTATAGAAATGATGAGGAACAAGTGAAGAAATGATGATAGAGAAGAGTTTAATGAAGATGAAATGCATGGGTAATGGTTTAAGAGATTGATCTTGACATAAAAATGGTTGAGAAATGAAGAAGAATTGATTGGAAATGGAAGAGAGTGGCTCACAGTTTTGAGAGAGAGGAAGAACAAGTGCAGAAAATTCACAGAAGAAGAGGAAGAAGCAAAAACAGAGCCAACAGCTCACGAATCCGGCTTGCCGGATTTCACTAACCGGCTAGCCGGTTGTGACCAGAAAATGAGCTGTACAGATCCGGCTTTCCGGATGCCATAACCGGCTGACCGGTTTTTGTCCAGAAATAAAACTCTCTCAAACGGCTTACCGGTATTGCCAATCCGGCTTTCCGGTTGTCATAACCAGCTGACCGGTTGTGCTCCAGTGAGCACCAAAATGAATTCGGCTTACCGGTTTTAAAAGTGTGGTTATCCGGATTTGGTCCAAAAAACTCCAAAATGAAAAACGGCTTTCCGGTTGATTAGAAGTGGTATACCGGTTAAGCTTTGGAAAATATTTTTGAACTTTTGCAAGCTCTTAGACTTGTATTATATAAACCAAAAAATTTTTACTTAAAAATTGATTAATTTTAAAAATCATTTAACTTTTCAAAAACGTCAATTAGTGCATGAAACATATATGCATACAAGGCCAAACATATGAAATCATATCAACCAAATAATCCATCCAACAAGCATACAATCATGAAGCATATTCGAAACTTAATAAACTGCAGAAGGGTCAAGTTCGGAATAAAAACTGTATTGATTGAGACAGAATTAATGTTCGAGCTATATACCGTTAGAAAGATAATTAAGTTAGCTTTCCAATAAATTTTACGGAGCTGGATTTGGATTTCCCTAGAAGGATTTATGATCAATTCATTGCAGCTTGTGCAGACTAAGATTTTCAGAGACTCCTTTGTTTTCCAAACAATTTTAAAAACCGTTTTAATGCATGGATCAATATAATTTACATCCAATCATAAAACTCAAATTTATAACATATTCATCATGCATATTCATCACAATTATGAAACATATAAACATTCAAAGATTAATAATTCAAGCATATCACTCATTTATCAAGCTTAGGCATTATATGATCATCAAAATCAAACAAAGCTATCATGATGAGTTGACAAGCTATAATCATATATATGTATAACCATGCATCATGATAAATCACTCAATATTATACACAATGATAATCATGTAGACATATAAGCATGCTTTCACAAATTTAAGCTACTATCCATTTATCATGATCCATTCAACAAAATTAATATGGCAAGAATTGTTACCAAAACAATTAAATCATCTTGCCTCATCTTTTTCTCCTCGATCATGATCAAACGATTATCCTCACAAGCTTCAACGATTATCCTCACAAGCTTCATCAAGGAACACTCCACCAATCCTTGTTTGTGGTGCCTACATAGAAAACATTCACGTTGTGCCCTTTGGTACCCAAATACTCTTGGGTCCTTGAGTGTTAGATTTAGTTCCTTTTGGAACCCAAATACATTTGACACCATAATATACTTTTCTTTTAATAGGACAATCAAGTTTCATATGACCATTTTGATTACAATAATGACAAGTAATTTTATGATCACATGTGGAGGTACCCTTAACAAAATAACTCTTATAATATTTTTGTTTCAAGTAAGGCTTATATCCAAGTCCTCCTTTATCAAATACACATTTTTGAGAGTTGAGCAATTTTCCTAAGTTCTTTTGACCATTTGTAAATTTTAAGATAATCTCATTTAACTCATTGCTCTTCTTTCTAAGCACTTCATTTTCTTTCATCAACTCATCAACATGTGATTTTTCATGCTCATATGAAGTACTTTGTTTACATTTAAATGATGCAATTCTATCATTTAACATTTCAATATCTAATTCCAATTTTTTGATCTTTTCATTTAATGAAACATTGGATTTTTGCAAGGCATCATTTGCATTTCTCAAGTCATTCATGTGTGACTCTAAGTGCTCATGTAAAGTGCTAGAATTCTCAAGCAAAGTCATGCTATCATGCAATGTCTTATTTTCTAATTCTAGGCATGTAATCTTTGCACATAGAGATTCATTTTCATTTGCGAGCTCTACCATTTTCTTTTTAAAACATGCATTCTTTTTACCAATTTTTATCCAATTATCATGCAAGTCTTTAAAAGCATCATACAACTCATCATAGGTTGGATCACTTACCTCATCAAGCTCGTCATCCGATTCATCTCCAATTGCCATGAGAGCCAAATTCGACACTTCATGAAATTCCTCCTCGTTTGTAGTCTCCTCATACACAATTTCAAGTTTTCTCCAAATTTCATAAGCATTAGAACAATTTGAAACTCTATGAAATTCCTTTTTATCTAAAGCACAAAATAAAGCATTCATAGCCTTGGAATTTAAAGATAAATTTTTCTTATCCAGCTCACTTAAAACATTCTTCCTAGGAATGAGTAAATCATCACAAACAACTTCCCATATTTCATAATCTAAGGCTTGTAAATAAATTCTCATCCTCGTTTTCCAATAAGGAAAATCATTTCCATCGAAAAATGGAGGTCTAGTGATAGATTGGCCTTCCATGGTGGTTGAGCTAATTTGGGTTGCTACGAATCTTTAACTCTAGACGGTTAAGTCTACACAAGAGCACCTCGCTCTGATACCAATTGAAATACAAGTGTGCAACCCAAGAGGGGGGGTGAATTGGAATTTTAAAATTTATCCTAGCAAATCCACACAACAATTTAATCTAATGCCTTAATAAATTCGAAAACAATAAATTTAATGCAAGCACAATAATTAAAGAGTAAGGGAAGAGAAAAACGAACTCAAGGATTTTTACGTGGTTCGGCTATCCCCGCCTACGTCCACGCCTCCAAGCTCACCCGCTTGAGGATTTCACTATCCAAGCCTTTCCAAGGCTTCAACCAATTACAATTGACTTCAAGGTGTCAATGAACCTTTACAACAAGAGATTATATCCCCAATCTCTTAACCCAAGTGTTTCCCTCACTTGTACACTCATAATTTGATGAGAAATAATAAATACAACAATGAATCTCTCTCTAAGAGTGGATATACAATTTGAAGAACAAAGATGAGCTAATAAATGATGATTTACGAAAATGAAGCTCAATATATGTTGTGTACTCTTGTTTATGCTTGCTTGAGTTGCCAAAAATGAAATGGCTTTGGGTTTATATAGTTTGAGCTTGAAAACTAGCCGTTATGTTCAATTCTGGACGGAACCGGATTGCCGGATGTGGAAACCGGATAGCCGGTTGATGTTACCGTTACAGCACAAATTTGAATTTCTGAAGAACCGGATTACCGTTTGTTGGAATCGGAATTCCGGTTGCGTTTTGGTTACATTCTGTCTCGAACCGGATTGCCGAATGCGAAGAACCGGAATGCCGCTTGCGTTTTGGTGACATTCTGCTCTAAACCGGATTTCCGGATTTACACAACCGGATTGCCGGTTGCTACAGTAACTGCTACAGTATGGCTACAGTGAAATATTTTTCTGAAATTACAGTTTGACCCTATAATTTTATAAAACTGTATTATGACCCAAAACGTTAGAAAACTTTTCAAATAGGTCCAATTTCAGAATTTCCAAATATTACTTTACTATTCAAAAACTTTCTAAAATTATGATTTGGCCCTAACGAGTTTATTATTTTGCACAAAGGTCCTTTTCAACAAAATAACCATATTTTCAAAGTTCTCAAAAACCTTTCATTTAAGTCCAAAATATTCATAACTTATAGTATGGCCCAAAACATATAAATAGTTTCAAATAGGTCCAAATTCGAAACTCATAACAATATTAAAGGTTTAAAACACATTTATTTTAATTCAAAACACTTTGATTTTATAGCCTCATTTTCTTATTATAAAAACATAATTCATAAATCTTTGTTTAATCAATACATATGATTTGTTATCATCAAAATCAATATCTTCTGTGCGCTTGTGGGTGTAAATCCTTCTGTGTAATTCCATTGAGGTGTCAGTAAGGCGACCTAGGGCGTAACTGCCCGGCCTGTTGGCACAATTACAAATGTGTGCAGCCCCTCATGTCCATCCACCGCTTAGTGTGGGGCTCTGCGCTTCCATTGTATAAGGAAATAAAGTTGCACCTTGGCTATCAGCTTAAGTTTTTAGCCCAATGGCAAGCGCTTGATCCTAACATAATGATTGACGACGGTGAGACAAGCGGCGAAGGTTGAAGATGACGAGCTAAGTCGATTGATTGTTGATGAGTGAGACTGCGAGATGATCGTGCTTGAGGGACTACACCCACGACGGCATTACCGTGAGAGGTTGCGACCAAGAAAGATTATCGTGCCGCTATTGACCGTGAAAGATGGATGTTGATTTAGGGATTTACCGATTGGGGTTGTTCTTTATTAAGAACTAGCAAATGAAAATTAATTTTAGGTTTTAGGTTTTTATATTTTAAATTTAATATATATTTTAATTAAATTCAAACAAACTGATCGATTTGTCGGTTTGGTTCATTTTGGGCCGAACCGAATACAAACCAATCGTTCGTAGATTTTCAAACCATTCAATTTTTGTCATTAGAACCAAATCGATTTTTTTTGGTTTGAATCAGTTCAGTTTAGTAAAAACTGAACAGTTTGTCCATCCCTAATGATGATGATGATGGAAATTTAGGGTTGGGATGTTATTGACACAAATCAAAATAAGCGACATAAATTGTAAAGGAGTAATGAATGCTTAAAAAAATTTACATAGAAAATTATTATAGGTGTTGTTTGGCACACCCCTCATTGATGCGATTCAACCTTATAATTAGATTATTTCTAAAAAACTCCATTAATTTTACTTTTCAAATATTTATTTGCTTACTTATATGGTAAAAGGAGAGTAAAAAAATAAATGGTAATTAAATAACTTCTCTTTCTCTCTCCAATAAAAGGTAATAAAATATAAATTGAAGAGTAAAAAAACAACTCTACAAAATTGAAAAGTGAGAATCATTTCTTATTTGAAAAATATTAATTGGAGTGTTTGCCTCTTCCAATAAGTAATAAAATCTTATTTCAAGAGTTTTTTAGATATGCACTTAAAGCATCCAATTGCGGTATTAGGGGGCATTGGCTTTT